>OW796100.1:2407594-3074796 GCA_941860345.1 Chrysodeixis includens
TCGCCCTGCTCCCTTCTACCCGCTCTCCTCTAAAGAGGAGATATGGGAGAGGGAGCCTCTGCGACCGAAGTCGCCGCCCAAAAGGGCGCACCTTGGTAATTTTTTACAGAGGTTTTCTTCCTCGCAGCCCCCGCCCTTAAAAGGGCAACGGCCCCCGTTCCGACAGTTACTTGCCGGGTTACGGTATAATATGCCCGACCAGCTGTTGACACTGGTCGGGCACACCCGCGACCGCAGTCGCCGGCCCACTAGGGTAGGGCCCCACCTAGTGATTTTTTAAGGAGGTTGTCTTCCTCCGTGCGAGATGTTAGCCGGCCCTGACATAATAACAGGAACCGTTGCCCAGGGTGCACCACGAGGAGGTCTCTCAGCACATCAGCACCCCAGCTAAAAAATAACCTAACCTAACTAAAAACCAAACCTAACCTAACCTAACTAAAAACCTAACCTAACCTAACTAAAAACCAAACCTAACCTAACCTAACTAAAAACCAAACCTAACCTAACCTAACTAAAAACCAAACCTTACCTAACCTAACTGAAAACCAAACCTAACCTAACCTAACTAGAAACCAAACCTAACCTAACCTAACTAAAAATCAAACCTAACCTAACCTAACTAAAAACCAAACCTAACCTAACCTAACTAAAAACCAAACCTAACCTAACCTAGCTAAAAACCTAACCTAACCTAACTGAAAACCAAACCTAACCTAACCTAACTAGAAACCAAACCTAACCTAACTAAAAAACAAACCTAACCTAACTAAAAACCAAACCTAACTAAAAACCAAACCTAACCTAACCTAACTAAAAACCAAACCTAACCTAACCTAACTCAGTCTCAGTCCAATCGCGGTCCCAATAGGAAGCAATTTCATAGTGCTCCGAACTAAATAATTATTAAAATTGGTTTTTCTTACCTGACAAAGTCGTGCTATACACCAAAGTATTCGTCTCGGTGCAGTGCACCTAGAGACACATCGTTACCAAGCCGGAAAACTCGCTGAAAAAAGTTCTGGAAGAAAAACATAAATTTAAGTGAAAAGTGACCACGTGTTTTACACTAAAAGTGAACATAAAAACTGAACGAGATCTGTCACCTATAAGTTTTTTAGTTGCATATTGTGGACTGCCTTGAGGCGCATCTTTTGACACATCACAAGATAAAATCGGACAACGCACTGAAGAAGGAGCTGAAAAATTAAAAATTTTCATAACCTAAAAGTGACGCATGGTTTTGACTAATACTTAAGCTAGAGAGCTCAAATTTGGAAAGCAAAAAGAGGATATCTTGTGGAGCATAAATTTGCTGAAATAAAAATTTTCAGTCAATTAGGAGCTGAAATACAGCAAACTGAAAATTGCCAATTCAAGAGCATATATCTCGAAATCCATCGCGAGGACACCCAAATTTTTCGTTTCCATCGGATGCGCGCTAGCCAGAAGAATCAGAAGAGAGAAAATTTTTTTTTTTTTCTGTAGGTTATAACTAGTAAAAAAACATTAAGTTGTAAAATATTTGAAAATTTGTTTTTTGAAAATTTCCTTAAGAAATTTTCCTTAAAAAATTGTAAATTTTTCCTAGTTGGGAACACTATGTTTTAGATAATTTATAGTATTTTTTTCAAATTTTTCTAGTCAATACTTTTAGAGTTATTGAATGTTTAGTGTTTTCCCTTGATAATTCTTAAAATAACACCAAATTTGATTTTATAAATTGCTTATTATTATTATATCTATCTAAGACAACTGCTTTAAGCCTAATAAGGACAGGCAAAAAGGGAAGGAGAAAAAAAAAAAAAAAATTTTTTTTTTTTTTTTTTTTTTTTTTGTAATTTTATATCAACTTTATTCATTACGATTCTACTATTGTATATATTTGACAGCTCTTTTGAGTGTATTGTTTGTTGTTTGTTTATTTGTCTGTTGCTTATAAGACCGGGGTTTATTGACTTCAGCCTTTATAATATAGGTTATCTTTTGACTTTAAGCTAATTGTTTATATTAAGCGCAATCATGTTTGTCACGGCCCGCTCACCAAATCCAAAGGCGTCCCTGAAAAGCAACTCAACCTCTCAAGAAGAGTGTAGCAAGCATGCGACAAGCAGTCCCGGAACCTCAAACGTAAAAGATGGTCAAGTGCGGAAAAGCGCGGGTGAAATCGAACTGAGAATCTCGGCAAAGTCTCCCCGGAGTATTGCAACTCAATTAAAATCGACTGAGAGACCCACCACCTCCCGACAGAAGGAGTCTCAACCGAAACCGGCCGAGAAACTGCCAAGACTGTCGCAAAGACCGGCCTCAACTTCAACAACCACAAATGTGGATAAAACCTACAGCAGTAGGGGCAAGGAAGCACAGGTCTGGCATTTGAAAGCCCTAAAAAAGATGGAAGAGAGCGGGAATCTTAGAAGGGACATAAAGGCCACCGTGATAGAGGCCCTGGAGAATATGGCCAGACTGGTAAAGGAGGCGGAGGCGGATAAAGAGAGCAGCCACTCAACCAGAATTGAACCCACTGAAGACATTATTGAAATAATGAAGAATGATGTGGGTCCCGCGGTGGCTACTCATGCTGCTCAGATTGAGGAGCATGTGAAACTGCTAAGGGAAAATAATGTCCTGCTAAAGGGACTAAAGGACGAGATTAACAACCAAAAAGAACTTTTGGAAAAGGTGAGCACGGCAACATACGCGAGTGTGACCGCTAATCAACAAACGGTCAAGAGCGATAAAACGCCTAAATTAAAAGAGACGCTCCACTCGGTAGTCGTTACCTCCAAAAATGACCAAGATTCCGGAGAGAGGGTTTTGGAGAAAATACGCGAGGCAGTAGATGCTAAGGAGGGCTGGATTGAGGTCAGAAACGTCCGAAAAGCAAAAGACCGGAAGGTCATAATAGGATTGAGCTCGAAAGCGGAAAGAGATAAGCTTAAGGCAAAGCTGCTATCAGTGAACGACCATCTAGAGGTAGAAGAAGTCAGAAACCGCGACCCACTCTTGGTTCTTCGGGGAGTGCTTAGGATGCACTCAGATGAAGACATCATAAAGGCCCTGAGGAATCAAAATAGGGATTTATTCCATGGAGTCTGTGAGGCTGACAACAGGGCTGAGGTACGTTACAGAAGAAAAGCCCGAAACCCCCATACATGCCACACTGTGATTAGCGTCTCTCCAATCATATGGCAAAGAGCAATGTTGAAGAAAGTGGTACAAATCGACTTACAGCCGGTGAGGGTCGACGACCAATCGCCGCTGGTTCAGTGCACTCGTTGCCTAGGCTACGGCCATGGAAAGCGGTTTTGCACTGACCCGGCGGACCTTTGTAGTCACTGCGGCGGACCTCACCTAAAGTCGGAATGTGCTGATTTCCTTACCGGATTACCACCAAAATGTAAGAACTGTTTTAATGCCAAGATGAACAGCACCGAGCATAATGCCTTCGACTCATCCTGCCCAATTAGGCAAAAATGGGATGCCCTAGCCCGTTCTACAGTTGCCTATTGTTAAGGGCACCCAAAATACAAATATCCCCTACTGGGTCGCGCAAAGTAATCTGCAAAGGAAAAGACTGGCAACGCAGGAGCTATTAATCGAAGCGGAAAAGCGGGGCATAGCAGTGGCGCTAGTACAGGAGCCTTATGTGGGCGCAGGAAAGAGAATGGTTAGCCACAGAGGCATGCGAGTATTCCAGGTCCCGGACGAAGCAGATGGAACTACAAAGGCAGCCATAGTGGTGTTCAAATCAGACCTGAATGTAATTCAGCACCCTGAGCTGACCACCACTAACATTGCGGTAGTCGAGATCCAGACCGAGGCATGGAAAATAGCGATCATTTCGTATTACTTCGAGCCTAACCAGCAGATCCAACCATACCTGGACCAATTAAGAAAAACTGTTCAGGCGCTCAGAGCAGATATCGTACTGGGAGGTGACTCCAACGCCAAAAGTAATTGGTGGGGGAGCATGTCAACAGATAACCGAGGCGAGGACTTCGCCGGGACCCTGCACGAACTGGACCTACACGTTCTCAACGAAGGTGTTTTACCAACTTTTGATACCATTAGAGGTGGTGTACGGTACTCTAGCTACATCGATGTGACGGCATGCACTGTGGGGGTGCTGAATCGCGTAACGGATTGGAAAGTCGTTGAGGACTTGACGGGCTCGGACCATAACGGTATAATCTTTAGTATAAATATCAGAAAGTCAAAAGGCACAAAAATCGAAAGAACTACTAGAATTTACAACACAAAAAAAGCTAATTGGCAACAATTTAATGAAAAATTGCTCCAATTAAAAACAGAAAATAAATTAAACAAAACAGAAATAAATAAAGTAGTAAACACTAATAATATAGATAAAGTAATAAACAAAATAAATGAAATCATAACAGAGGCATCTATGCATGCCATCCCTAAAAAGAAAAATAATGAAAAATTTAACTTACCGTGGTGGTCTGAAGAACTTGCAGTCATGAAATCCCAACTCGCGACGAAGAAGCGGAGAATCCGCTGTGCAGCACCTATCCGCAGGGCAGCCGTAGTGGAAGAGTATCTGAAACACAAACAAGAGTATGAAACGAAAACGAACAACGCTCAGGCTCAAAGCTGGAAGGAATTCTGTAAGAGACAGGATAGAGAGAGCATGTGGGCCGGTATATACAGGGTCATCGGTAGAGTCACCAAAAGAGAAGAGGATGCGCTGTTGCAAAAAGACGGTAAAACCTTAGATGCTAACGACTCGGTGAAGTTACTTACGGAGACTTTTTACCCGAAAGACTCTAAGAGTACGGAAACTGAATACCACCGAGAAATCAGGAAATTGGCAGATAGGGTGAACGGAGATGATGAAGATGATTCCTCTGAACCCCCATTCACCATGACCGAACTAAAGAGAGCCAGCGCGTCCTTCAACCCTAAGAAAGCGCCAGGAGCGGACGGCTTCACGGCCGACATATGCCTCGCCGCAATCAACAATGACCGGGAACTTTTTCTGTCGCTCTATAATAAATGCCTCGAGCTGCACCACTTTCCAAAGATCTGGAAGGAGGCAATTGTCGTGGTACTGAAGAAACCCGGTAAGACCACATATACAGACCCTAAATCCTATAGACCTATAGGGCTACTTCCAATCCTCGGTAAGGTCTTTGAGAAAATGCTGGTCAGCCGACTCAGACACCACCTTCTGCCGAGAATGAGCGTCCACCAATATGGATTCATGCCGCAAAAAAGTACCGAAGACTCCCTCTATAACCTGATACAACACATCAGACGAGGACTTGAACAAAAGAAGATACTCACCGTCCTATCACTGGACATAGAGGGAGCCTTCGATAACGCCTGGTGGCCAGCGTTGAGGCTAAGGCTTTATGAAGAGAAGTGTCCTGTGAAAATAAGGAAGACCATAGACAGTTACCTTGCCGACAGAAGAGTCAAGGTCAGATATGGTGGAACGGAGGCAGGCACAGAAACCACTAAAGGATGTGTACAAGGGTCCATAGCGGGTCCGACCTTATGGAACCTCCTGCTCGATCCTCTCCTTAAAGATCTAGAAAAACAGGACGTCTACTGCCAAGCCTTCGCAGATGATGTAGTGCTCGTCTTTCGAGGGAAAGGAGGCCTTGGAAATAGAGAGAAAGGCAAATGAGATCCTAATAAGGGTCGAGTCATGGGGAAGGAAAAATAAGCTAACCTTTGCCGCTTTAAAAACTAATGCCATGACAATTACCCGAAAACGCGCATACGATAACCCGCGACTCAGCATGGGGGGGATAAACATCGGTATGAAGGACGAAATAAAAATATTAGGGGTTACAATTGACAAAAAACTTACATTTAATAAACACGTCACAAATCAATGTCGGAAAGCAATTGGCATTTACAAAAAGCTTGCAAAAGCAGCACGAGCAAGTTGGGGTTTGAGTCCTGAAATAATCAGAACAATATATGTGGCAACGGTGGAACCGATCATCCTGTACGCATCTAGTGCCTGGGCGCCAGCTGCAAGGAAATCGTGCGTCAAAAAACAACTGAACATGGTGCAGCGCGGTTTCGCCTTAAAAATTTGCAAGGCCTATCGCACGGTGTCACTGCACGCAGCACTGCTGTTAGCTGGGCTTATTCCCCTTGACCTTCGTGTACAAGAAGTAGATTCTTTATACAGGGTCAAGAGGGGGGCGCCTCTGCCTGGGTTAGGAAACAGGGAAATCGAGCAAATGGCATCCGCAATCGAAGCACCCCATCCCGCCTCGCAGACTGATCTCCAGTTCACAAACCTGGTAGACGAGGATCAACTGAAAGATAACTCTGACTACTCGGTCAAAATCTACACGGACGGCAGCAAGTTGGATGGAAAGGTGGGAGCGGCACTGGCCATTTGGATTGATGGGGCCGAAACCAGACCAGTTCAACTTGGCCTGCCGTCATACTGCACCGTTTACCAGGCGGAGCTGCTGGCAATCTGTGAGGCAACGAGGAAAATCCTGAGAACAAATGCGGACACTTTCGGGGTTTACAGTGACTCTATGTCAGCACTTCAGACGCTAACTAACCTCGACTCCCTCCACCCGCTGGCGGTAGAAGCCAGGAGAAATTTAAGAGAGGCTTCTCTCCAAGGTAAGTCAACAGCGCTATTCTGGATAAAGGCACACGCGGGTTTGGAGGGAAACGAGAGGGCAGACCAGCTGGCAAAAGAGGCCGCTTTGAATACCAAGGACAAACCAACATACGACCTGTGCCCAACATCATTCGTAAAGCGACAACTGCGTTTAGAATCTATACGCGAATGGGACATAAGGTATCAGACGGGCGAGACCGCTAAGACTACAAAACTCTTCTTCCCCTCGGCGATAGAGGCATATGGAGCGGTGCGCAGGATGGCAACAACGTTCCTAAGTACACAAATACTGACGGGACATGGTGGGTTCGCTGAATATCTGCACCGTTTTAAATGCAAAATGAGCCCATCATGCAAATGCGACTCGAGCGTAGAGGAGACCGTCTTACATATAGTGACAGAATGCCCAATCTATGGCCGGCAGAGATTCGAGCTCGAACAAAAAATCAATATTAAAGTAACAAAGCAAAATCTACCGACACTGATGAAGGCAAAATCGAATACCGACTTTATGAAATACTTGATTTATATAACAAAACAGGCAAATACAAACAATAAGCAATAAAAGTATGGTGACATAATATTTAAAGATATTACTGTTTACCATACAATGGTAACATGGGAATAGAAATAAGCATAAGTAGATATGTTAAAATAAAATATAGATGTAGTTAAAAATGTAAGTAATTAAGATGTAATCACTGATTAGAATGTAAGGCGTAAAAATGTAAGCAAATAAACGTAAAGTAATTGGATGAATTAAATAAAAGGCAACGAATAAAAATAGTTATTAGTACCCTAAGACTAGATTATGAAAAACTGTAAAATAAAGAAAACCATTCAGTGTCAATTATTTACCCTACACTAAGACACAGCAGCAACATAACAATATTAGAGATAGATAGTCTGTAGATATAATAGGCGGGCATCCCACCCGTATCAGAGAACACTAGATGAAGTATGAATGAGTAGTATGCAGAATGAAAGTGCGAGCGGAATAAATGATAGAACTGGAATGAAAAAGGCTCAACGATAGAAATAGGCTCCGATAAAGTTGGAGGTTACCGTACTATAAAAAAAAAAAAAAAAAAAAAAAAAAAAAAAAAAAAAAAAACCTAACCTAACTAAAAACCAAACCTAACCTAACCTAACTAAAAACCAAACCTCACCTAACCTAACTAAAAACCAAACCTAACCTAACCTAACTAGAAACCAAACCTAACCTAACCTAACTAAAAACCAAACCTTACCTAACCTAACTGAAAACCAAACCTAACCTAACCTAACTAAAAACCAAACCTTACCTAACCTAACTAAAAACCAAACCTAACCTAACCTAACTAAAAACCTAACCTAACCTACTAAAACCAAACCTAACCTAACCTAACTAAAAACTCTAACCTAACCTAACTGAAAACCAAACCTAACCTAACCTAACTTAAAACCAAACCTAACCTAACCTACTAAAAACCAAACCTAACCTAACTAAAAACCAAACCTAACCTAACCTAACTAAAAACCAAACCTAACCTAACCTAACTAAAAACCAAACCTAACCTAACCTAACTAAAAACCAAACCTAACCTAACCTAACTAAAAACCAAACCTAACCTAACCTAACTGAAAACCAAACCTAACCTAACCTCATCTAAAAACCAAACCTAACCTAACCTAACTAAAAACCAAACCTAACCTAACCTAACCTAACTAGAAACCAAACCTTTTTTTTTTTTTTTTTTTTTTTGGTAAAGCGGGGGAATCCTCATGGACACCCGCGACCCCGGGGGGAGCCGCGGGTAGTGTCAGACTCTTACTGACTAAACCTCAACCGCTGTGCTACGTCATCCGCGTTTTTTGTGTCGGTGCATGGCAGTGCATGGTAGTACTTCATGCACCGACCGCGGGCTTCCGCCGGCCAGTTGAGAGCCGGCGGGTTGCATTTCGCATTGTTGATGGAGGCCGACGTGTAAAGGGCGTCGGCCTCGTCGCCTCGTATTGGGACCACACCCATAGCACCGAATGTGGTCCCCCGTCGCGGGTCCTCTACTACGGACGATGGCACCCCCGTGCCACCGTCCGGACCCTGGTTAGGGCGGGAGGGCGCGCTCATGCGCGGCCCTTCGCCGCCCCACCCGACGTCGGCGTATTTGGGGCGCGCCCGGATCGTTTTCCCGGACGCGCTCCGCGGCCTCCTTCTGCGACATAACGGTTTCGCAGAAGGAGACCAACGCGTCCCACGCTGCGCGGCTGCTGAGCGCGGCTGCGACAACAGCCGGCAGCGCGGCGACATCCACCCCCCCTAGCGCAGACACCAGTTCGGCGCGAGGCTCTTCAAAGGCCGGACACAGGGCCATTGTGTGCAGTGCGGTGTCGTCTGGGTCACCGCACTGGTGACACACCGTGGTGGCCTCACGTCGGGCCACCCGACACAGGTAGTGCCCGAAGGCCCCGTGTCCGGTCAACATCTGTGTGAGGCGGTACGTCAATTTTCCGTACCGCCTCTCCGCCCACTGTTGTAGGTGTGGGCGGATAGCCTCGACCGTAGCCCGCCCCGCCGTCGGCCTGGATAGCCGAAGTTCCCAGTTTCGGAACACGACGAGGCGGGCTTGTCTGCGCCAGGTTTCGCGCTGCCCTGGCGAGGGCTCGATGCCCCGGGACCGGAGCGAGGTGCAGCGGGTGTAGAGGTCCGCTAGCACCTGCGCTTCCAAATCCCAAGGCGGGGTGCCCGCCAGGGCACACGCCGCCTCCTGCCCGACGGTGCGATACGCCCGAGCGGCCCTGTTTGCCATTACTCGTTGCGCACCAAGCAAGACCGCCCGGTTGTCACGCGACAGCGTATCGCACCAAATGGGTGCACCGTAGAGGGCCATAGATCGAATGACCCCCGTGTACAATCGGCGACACCCAACATCTGGGCCCCCGACATTTGGCAGCAGCCTTCCGAGAGCGGCCGCGGCGGCTTGTAGTCTTGGAGCCAGCCGCTTGAAGTGCTCCCGGAAGGTGAACCGCCCGTCGAGGACCAGGCCCAGATATTTCATCGTGCCCGACAGCGGGATTTGAGTGTCCTCCACTGTCAGGCACGAGTCGGGCAGGGGCCGGCGGCTCCGGGGACCGCGCAGAAAGATTGCTTCGGTCTTCCCCAGAGCCACCTCCAAACCGAGCATGCGGATGCGACCCACGACTAACTGGACGCCGCAGGTCGCAAGCCGCATGCATTCCCCGGGGTCTGCACCCCGGGACAAAACGAGAGTGTCGTCCGCGTAGCAGACGACCTGCATGCCGGGGTACAGGGCCCCTCTGAGGGCCCAGTCGTAGCCGATGTTCCACAGGAGAGGTCCTAAGACTGACCCCTGCGGAACACCGCGCCCCGTTGCGTGGCTCTGCAGGCCGTTCTGCCCCGCGAACACAATACTTCGGCCGGTCAGGTAGTCCGCCACGACTCGCTGCAAGTAGAGCGGCACTCCGTGATATTGGAGTGCCGCCTCGATGCATTGATGCGGCAGCGAGTTGAAGGCGTTGGTGATATCGAGTGAGACGGCCAACGCCATTCCCCCCCGTGCCGCCGCATCCGCGGCGAACCCCCTGACCAGCTTTAAGGCGTCCAACGTGGACCGCCTCGCCCTGAAGCCGAATTGATGGTCCGACAGATTCGGACCCGTCCGGTCTAAGTGCCGGACGATGCGGGTAGCGATGACGCGCTCGAAGAGCTTGCCCGCCTCGTCCAGCAACACAATTGGTCGGTATCCGGACGGCGAATCCGCCGGACGCCCCTCTTTTCGTAGGAGGACCAGTCTGCCCATTTTCCAGACTTGCGGGAATCTGCCCAACTCAAAGCACGAGTTGAGCAGACCCCGCAGACGGTCCTCGAGGGGTCCCAGGGCCAGTGCCAGCGCTTGTGCCGGCACGCCGTCGGGCCCTGGGGCGGTCTTCTTTGGGCGAAGGCGGCTTATGGACGCCTCCAATTCACCTTCAGTGATTTCCTCCGGTGGCTCTGGCGAAGGTTGCGTGACGCCTGCCACCGGAGGAACGAAATCTGTCCCTGCTGGGAACAGGGACGAGACGACGGTTCGGAGCAGCTGGGGCTCCATGGTCTCCGTGATCGGAGGCGCCGCGGCCCGGAGCTTGTTCCGGGCCATGAGATACGGTCGCCCCCACGGATCCCTGTCGAGAGCCTCCAGCATCTCCTGTCGCCCGGCTGCTTTTGCTTGCAGGATGGCGACACGGAGATTGCTCCTCGCCGTACTCCAGGCCCTGTAGAGGGGGGCCTCAGTCGTCTCGTCCCTTACGCCGCGACGGGCGTGCCTGGAGCGGTGGTGCGTGTATGCACGATTCGCCGCCAGGCACGCCTCGCGGAGAGCTGCTATCTCCGACGACCACCAGTACACCGACTCGCGATTTGGCCGCCTCCCGACGCGGGGCATCGCCGCATCGCAAATTGTTGCGAGTATGCGGCGAAACTGTTCTGCCCCGTCGTCAACGGAGCGGCCCGTCGCTGGCATGCACCAGTCGGCGACGATGGCCGCCTCGACCAGCAGCTCTCGGTCCATCTTCTTGAGGGCCCATCGTGGGGCCCCGGGGCTCGTGATGCGCTGAGCCCCAGAACCTCCGGGAGCGGAGACGCTGAATCGGATGTATCTGTGGTCCGACAGCGTCTCGGCCTCCTCGACGTGCCAATCAGTGACGCGCCCCGCGATAGAAGGGGCGCAGAAAGACACGTCGACGATGGACCCTCCGTTGTGACGCACACAAGTTTGGACCCGGCCCCGATTGAGTAGGGCCAGGTCGAGCCCTAGGGCCCACTCCTCCACCAACTCGCCGCGCCGGTCTGTCCTCGGCTCTCCCCACGCAGTACTTTTTGCGTTGAGGTCGCCGAGTAGAATGACCGGCCGCGGTGCCTGCGACCGAACAAGGGCCTCGAGATCGGCCATGAAGGATTCGAAGTCGGCGAGGCCCCTGTTCGGGGAGAAGTAGGCCCCTACTATGGCGTAAGGGCCCCAGTGCGCCACAACGTACCCGGCGCCCCTACGGATGGTGTGTAGGGGCTGCGAATCGGGTCCCGTCGCGCTAACGACGACGACGGAGCCGTTGAGATCCCCCGCCCAATTTGTTCGCGGGGGGACGAAATACGGCTCCGCCATCACGGCGACGTCGATCGACCACTGCGCCAGCGTCTGAAGGAAGAGATCCTGAGCACCGGCGCAGTGGTTGAGGTTCCCCTGGAGGAAGAGATGTGGACGGACTTGGTCCATTAGGTTTCCATCATCTCCTCCTCGCAGGGTTGAGCCTGCGCTCTAGCTGGAGCGGCGGGCACTTTTGTTGGTGCCAGCCGCTTTGTGAGAGCCGGGGGAGCACATCCCCGGCTACCCATCTGATGCTGGGCATTGCGGCCCAGCTCAGCGCAAATAGCGCATTTTGGCGGCGCCGAACAAGCTGCCGCCTTGTGGCCAGGCTCGCCGCAGCGGTAGCAGAGGCCGCTGCGGTCTGTCGGGCAGGCGCACACAGGCCTGGTGTGCCCCAGCATAAGGCACCGGTAACACTTCATGGGCCGTGCCTTAAGTTGCACGACCCGCGCCGAGCTCCAGCCCACCAGGAACTTTTGTTTGTCCCTGGTGACAATAAGCTGGGCCGCCGTGAGGGGGCACTTCACGATGGCAGTGAAGGTGCCCCCCGGCCCAATTCGTAGCTCCCCCACCTTGATGGAGCTAGAGGCGCACTTGCCCTGGCGGGCGACGGCCTCGAGGATCTCCTGTTGGGTGACGGAGTCATCCAGGTTAGTTACCCGGAGCTCCGCACACTTGATGGGTCGGGAGACCCTCACGTCCTCTTTGTATACTTCCCGCAACTTCTCGGCCATTGAGTCTGCCGCCTCATGGCTCACGTGGCGGGGAAGCTCTAATACCCGCGCGCCAGTTTGCGACCTCCGTATAAGGATGGGGTCGACTGACATGTCGATCCCCATCTTGGGCAAGTCTACCGCTTCGCGCGCCTGGGCCAGGATTTTGGCGTACGTAACCCCTCGCTTTTCTGCCTCCGCGTCTATGGTCAAGACGAGGGCGGCTTTGCGGGCAGCAGCGCGCTGCCTCTGCGCCCTCTTCTTTTGCGTCCTGGACGCGGAGCCCTTCTTCTTAGGGGCTGGCGGCTGTTTGGTTGCCGCCGGCTGGGCCTTCTTGGCCGTCTTCCTCTTGGCCTTTCGGCCGACCACTTTGGCCCAACTGCCGTCGTCCGCCGCTTGTGGCGGTGCAGCCGAAGTTGACGGCTGTGGCGTGGCTGTTTGGGCCGATGCCTGTGGTGCCGCTTTCGAGGCCCACTTCTTCGTCGTCGCCGTACTCGCCGCCGTCTTCTTCTTCGTCTTCGGGGCCTGACCCGCAGTGGGCTTCTCCACCGCAGGCCTCTTGACAGGCCCCGAAGACAATGATGACGAAGGCTTAGGCGCACTGCCTGAAGCCCTCGCCGCCGCGAGTCTTTTGTCCGCCGCCAGGGGCGGACGTAATATTGGCTCCGGCGGGAGCCGGCCCTTAAGGCCGTCAAGTTTAGCGTCCATCATGGTGCCTACTGACACCATGATGGAACGCTTGAGCTCCTCCAGGTCGAGGGAGGCTGGGGCCATCTGTTTTTGCACAGCCCCGACCTGTGCCCTCAAATCCTGCAGCTCCTTGCTCAACCGAGCGTTTTCGGCGAGCAGGTCTTCCAGGGCGGTGGAGCTCGTCAGGGTGCGAACACCGCCCTGAATGGTCTCCACCGCGTCCTTCAGCCTCTTAATGAAGCCTCCTTTTATATTCTTGGAGGTGCGAGCTACCTCCAAGATTGAGATTAGGGACCCTTCTATTTGGTCCCTGGCCAAAGAAGGGTTTGCGGGTCTGAGGCCAGAGCTGAGCAGGTCTCTGACTTCTGCCTCCCGCCTCTCCCTCGCCTCCTGCTCATCTAGCTCACGGGGCCGGCAAGGTTCTGGCGTCGCCTCTGCTGTGAGCCTTCTATACTGTTCCCTTTTTTGGAGTCCTGTATAGCGCAACCTGAGTGACTGCGTCGACGAAGCGAGTGAGGCCTCGCTTTCGCAGTCAGATGCGGGTTGTGGTCCCGCATCTACGCCTTCGGCTGATTCGTCGCGCTTGCGACGCTTCCTTTTGCTGCGCTCTACAGAGCTGTCACGCGACTGGGAGTGGCACGAAGCCGACTCCGCCTTCTCGACGAGACTCGATCGGGAGACCGACCGAGTCACACGTCCTCCTACAACGTCTTTGGGTTTTTTAAATTCTGAAGTATCCATTTAGATTCCCACGAGTATGGGGGATATATAGGCGTCGTTCCCGGGCAGTGCCCCCTGTACCCGGGAAAAGTCTAGCTTAACCCTTCGAGGTGGCGACCGGTACCTCGTCGGGGATACCACTCGGAACTGGACTCCCTCCAGCCATTCATCCTCTCGCCGTGGCAACCAAGCTTAGGATTGGGGGTTTTTTATAGAGGTTTTCCGTCCTCGTGACCCAACCGGTTAAGGTAAGGCCCCCCGGGCCGCGTAAGGTCCGCCCTGACCCTCGCTGCGGCTTACGGGTCGGCCGGCGGTGGTCTTAACAAGACCGTGTCCGAAGGCAGTGTGAGTGCACATCGGCCCCGCCGCCCTCTTCCTACCCCCGCCCGCCGCCGCTACCCGGAATACGTCCAGGACGCCGGCGGGCTGCGGTCCGGTCAGCAAAAGCCGCCAACCGAACTCGCCCTGCTCCCTTCTACCCGCTCTCCTCTAAAGAGGAGATATGGGAGAGGGAGCCTCTGCGACCGAAGTCGCCGCCCAAAAGGGCGCACCTTGGTAATTTTTTACAGAGGTTTTCTTCCTCGCAGCCCCCGCCCTTAAAAGGGCAACGGCCCCCGTTCCGACAGTTACTTGCCGGGTTACGGTATAATATGCCCGACCAGCTGTTGACACTGGTCGGGCACACCCGCGACCGCAGTCGCCGGCCCACTAGGGTAGGGCCCCACCTAGTGATTTTTTAAGGAGGTTGTCTTCCTCCGTGCGAGATGTTAGCCGGCCCTGACATAATAACAGGAACCGTTGCCCAGGGTGCACCACGAGGAGGTCTCTCAGCACATCAGCACCCCAACTAGAAACCAAACCTAACCTAACTTAACTGAAAACCAAACCTAATCTAACCTAACTAGAAACCAAACCTAACTTAACCTAACTAGAAACCAAACCTAACCTAACCTAACCTAACTAAAAACCAAACCTAACCTAACCTAACTAAAAACCAAACCTAACCAGGCACGGGGTACTCACCTTTCGTGCGATGCAGGTGCTGACCGGGCATGGATGTTTCGGTAGGTACCTGTGTCGTATCGGTCGGGAGCCGACACCAGCGTGCCACCACTGCGGTGTTGGAGCGGAGGATACGGCGCGTCACACCCTCGAGGAGTGCCCCACGTGGGAGGAGCCGCGCCGTGCGCTCACCGCAATAATCGGCGGGAACGACCTCTCGCTATCGGCCGCGATCAAAGCCATGGTCGATAGCGGGGAGTCCTGGGACGGGTTCGACTCCTTCTGCAAGGAAGTAATTTTTGCAAAGGAGACGGCCGAAAGAAAGAGGGAGGCACTGAGCCTTCTCCCGTCCCGCCGACGGCGCGCTGTCCGGAGGAGGAGGGAGGCCGAGACCGATCCACTACCTCCATAACCAGAGATCGACGGACTAAGGACTGGGGGAGTCCGACTCCCGTCATTTACGGCCGAAGTGAGCGTGTAGTGGGAGTTCCTACACGCTTACCGGGAGGAGAGACCCTGATCTCGCACGGTAGATCAAGGCCTGCCAGGGGCGCGGTGAATGTGAAAACGAACCCCGTACCCCCGGCCATAGGCAGATGAGGACGCTCCAGTGGTTTTAGCCGGTAAGAGTCCGGCACACCCCCTCGTCAACCCCCTGACGAGAGCAGTCCATGAGGATTTCCACTGGGTTACAAAAAAAAAGGCTACAGAGTGAGCAATATTCGAATTTGGCTCCAAAACTCCGTCATTTTGTTTTTTTTTTTTTATATTTTGATGTCACTCTCACAGTCAATACAAATCTAACGACACCTCTCAAGCCAAAATTCATCAAGCCTTTTAGGGTGCAGAGCGTGCCAAACAATTATACAAACATAAATACATACTCTCGAAAAACATAACCCTCCTTCTGGCGCAGTCGGGTAAAAACAGTATTTGTTATGACAGACAAAAATCTTTTACTGCTTTTAAAATTTTACATCTCATAAAATGGTTTGTTGGACATAAAATATTAAGTGTCAGTATTCAGCAGTATTCCGTTTAAGTGTAAAATCAGCGATAAGAGACGATGAACATTTACGATGTTTTTTAACATTAATTTAATAATTATGTAACACATTTGCAATTCTTTATGTAAATATTAGAAAGCAAGTACTTGAGCAAGATTTGATGAAAGACTGATGTAAAATTAAACCTTTACACATCATTTCACATAAACCTTCCTCTTGAATTACTCTATCTATTAAAAAAACCATTGCGTAGTTTAGCGACAGGGACTTTGTTTTATATAATGTAGTGAAGACAAGCTTCACTCTCATCTTGCATGTACTCTCACCACTTTTCTAATTACGAACCATTAGTAAAATCACAATAAAAAGATTTTTCTTTTTGTAAAATTAAAGATATAAGAACATATAAAAGTTCTTAAAAAAACTTTTATAGAGTATTGTAATCAGAACTTGTCATAAAAATGAGGTTGCCATGTAAACTGAATTTTCTTACTTGGTATATTTAGCATCCATAAAATTGTTACCACTTCATTCCCTGTACTGTGACCTTCTAAAACAGGACGGCGGCAATGAGTGAGACGACGCTCTATAATGGACATATCGGCTTCTCGCTTACACATAAACAATAATGCTACTTGAAGAGCTTTCAGTAAGAGAGCTGATAATAAAAACTGATTGAATATCCCATTTTACAGCATTATTAAATAGTTTGAAGGAGACAGCATCATCTATTATATTACTTAGGTTAACTAGGTAACTTTAGTAGTACAGGAACTATGGTGCTCCGAAATGAGACCTATCTTTTGAATTTTGAGGTGAAAAACTCATAACTGCAATCGACTCTGACGGCATAAGACGTGTATTTATTACTGAATAATATAATAAACCAGCCTTTAAACGTCCCACTGCTGAACACAGGCCTTTTTCCATAAAGGGAAGCATAGAACATTGACCACCACGCTAGTTCACAGCGGTTTGACGATTTCAAATTCCAATATTTGGAAGCCAGGTTTCCTCACAATGTATTTCTACCGTTTGTTATTAGTATCTTAGAATAATTAAAAAAGTACATACAACCTTGAAATTGTCGCATTGGTTCTTGCCTGCGCTGGGGATCGAACTTACACCTCGTGCACACAAATCCATATATAGAACCACAACGACAGTCTCAGTTCACATTGCTTGGACTATAAAAATCCCGATCCTGCTTAGCCTTAGCTCGAACCATGGGAACGGATACAAATACCAATGAGTGGCGCGCGCAAGAAGAGATTCTCTAGAAGAAGTTCCCCATTACAACATTTTTTTATCGCTTTCAGTTTACTGTATATTATTTATGTTCCTTGGCTTCTTTAGAATATCTGCAATAACCTTGAAAGTTGTTAAGTCCTGACATTAGGAGTCCGATACTCTAAGGACGCCAGAGTCATCCTTATCAGATTTTAGCTAAGGTCGCGTAGTAAATCTTCGTTCGTTTTATCAGGCAGAAACTTAAAGTATTGAGAATAGAATCTAGTCCCACTTTATCAATTCAATCCAAATCAAAAAGTTTTTATTTGAGTAGGCCTTTTTAGGCATTTTCAAAACGTTACTGAGTCTAGTTGCGGTACTGACTCTAATTAGAAAAAAAACTATATTTTTTTCGGGTCTAAATATTTTCCATTTCACCTGCCTAAGCTAGTCAACATACAAATACTCGACTTACTCGAACTCTTATTAAAAGCTATGAATAATGTATGACATACAAGAAGCTCATTACAGTATGGAATGAGAATGTGTCTCTTCACTCGTCATGGCTCCCCGAAGGCTCTGTCTGAATAATTTCACGGGTCGCCTGCTAAATCGGGGGAAATTATAATTTTATTATCATCTAAAGGTCGTGCACCTGTGGGCTATTGTATTATAATACGTAGGAGGTAAGGTTGCTTGATTTCGTTTAATATTAACCAACTGTAGTCCTTGAAGATGTCACTTTAAAATATCTGTAACTTTGATTTGGTTTTCATTTAAAATTTTATATTCTCTATCACCTTGAATTAATGCTTACAGTATTGAGGGTAAATAATATAATAATAATAAACCAGCCTATATACGTCCCACTGCTGGGCACAGGCCTCTTCCCATATAGGGAAGGTTTGAGCATTGGAGGGTAAAATGTCGAATAAATATTTAGAACTTTGTGATGTTGATGTTACCGTTTGATTTTACAACGGTAGTATAATTATCCTTGTAGGTCTGTATAGTCAAGGATCTTTTGGCACGTGACCAAAATCGGAACTAATGCCGTCATGTATAAAAATCTATCACTTATAGATGGTTAAGTTGATTCTTGTTGAAAATATGCACGCCAGCACCTTCATGTTAATGTCATCCACGTGCCAAAAGACCCTTGTAGCATATAATACCAATTATGAAGGCAAGATGACGCACTAGAGTACACGTAGTCTTGCTCACATAGTCATCGTGTTGACAGTCACGTGGCACTTACAACACAGCGTTATTCAGATTTGTTATACAATGTCAACAAAACCAAACAATTGAATCCATTTCAGTTACTGTGTGCCTACAATATTACGCAAGTACATGTTATTTTTAGCAACATTTATTTTTAAATTTGATTTTATCTGTTTAATCAGCTCGCGAGTACTTTTTACTTCTTTACATTTTTGTTTAACAAATACTGGCTCGTAAAATATGTACAATAAAAAATCAACATAATTTAAAAATGAAAAGAAAGTAATGTATGTAAATAATTTCATACTAGATGACAAAATAATAATACATCATTGTGGATACAGGGTAAACTAAAGTATAATTTTAATTACCAAAATGTAAAGGAGTTCAGCAAATTTACGTAATTTAATGTGTCTATTTGAATTGTAGACATTTTGCAAGTCACGTACGCACCAAGACGTAATTGTCACATTTATGCCAGTTATAACAATAATACATAATGCATTGTAGTACAATGGGTTATATGATATTGCAATAATGATGACTGGGCCTGTCAATGTCCCATTAGACTAGGAAGGAGCATTCATTACCACTTTTGCTTACGTGCGGTTTAGGTGTAGGCATTTTCGGATTCAAAAATTTGGATTTATTTTTGTTAATTTTCTAAACTCACAATATTTATAGATAGCACAGCAAATCAAAGCAATTCACAAGAAGGTTACTTTTATGAACCACAAAAAAACGGAACGCCAGACACAATCTATCGAGACGCATAAAAACTCCTTCGTAAATAATATTCTCATAATATTTTGACATAAAAACTGTTTTGACTAGAAGAGACCTTGACATATGAATCTATTCAGATTGACATCAACGCCACCTAGTTCGAAAGAAAAGAAACTACTGAATAATTTATCAGCCGAGGAACCTTCCAACTTCTCTTCAAAGTAGACTTCTTAATATTTTTCTGACTTTTGATGGCTAGCTAGTAAAAAAACAATGAAAATAAGTAAAAAAGGCTGGAATACACAAAATTATTCCGGTGTCTTTGTGGAAAAGAGGCTAATGAGAGAATACTGTTATTTTGTGCACTCACTTAGTAAAGAAATTTATCTCAGCTGTGTAAGTTGGCAGCTAGGGACGACTCAAATTTTAGTATACGATATTATTTAGGTATTGATGGTAAAACAGTGTACAGTCTACTGTACACTATATTGCCAATTTATTCAATTATGTCCTCTTAAAAATATGTCTTAGCTTGCTTAGAGGTGCATACAGTAAAGACTGGTAGGTTTGGTTATAAAAATTAAAGGTAATATCATCATAAATGTGGGATTTTAAAACTCTCCATAGAAAATAAAAAGATACCAAGTTATAAGTACATGAAACGTGGTTTGATGCTTCAATAAACTTATTAACATCTGACATTGAATATCCCACTCCTACAAACTTTTCTTGTTAAATCTCAAAGTAAGAAATTCCTCGCACAAAAGAGTATCTACTTTTAGTTGAAGATCTTAGCTTAAAGGCTTAAGATATTCTAGGCACATTTTTATTTAAAACTTCCATAAAATCCTTTGTCTGAAATATTATATTAGTTTTCTTTATGATTTCAACTTTTGACTCGGAGCAGCGAACTCTGTATTTGCCGTGAGAGTCGATAAACCTTTGCAAATAGATCGCATTTATGAAAAACCATAATTTGTAATCCTATTTATTGATGAACTGTAATTTATCTTACTACGAATGAAAGGAGAATATTCTGTAAAAAATAATACACTTTATACAATACTGAAATATGATGATAAAATTTTACAAGGACAAGCTTTCTTGTGCTATGAAATGTAATATTTTCAACCAACCAAAAACCTTTGACATTTTCTAATACACCAATTGAATCCATGAATTGAATATTACATTATTACGTCAATCCGAGTCAAACGCTTGTCAACAAGTAGGTTTGCTCTGACCTTTCACTCGAACACAACCATATTAGTAGCCGACTGTAATTAATCCATACATGGTAACTTAAGCTAAGTGAATTAGAATAGCGACTAAGTGTGCATACGATACATTAATCAAAATGATGAGATGAGAAATAAATACGTTCGAATCTGTTTACTGCATCTACCTCAAAAAGTGAAACCTTAAACATTGTGGAAGTATGACAGCATACTACATAGCGTAGAGCGACATTTCTATTTGACTGGCCTTTTGTCTCGTGGTAAGTGATCCTGACTGCTGTACCTGAGGTCGTCGGTTCGATTCCCACCCAGCACAAATGATAGTTTGATGAGCATGATCATTTGCTGTGTGTCTGGGAGTAATTTATCTATAATTTGCATGTATTTAAAAGTTTAAAGTATGTTTATTAAAATAAATAAAATAAGTATGTTTATCGGTTTTTCTAGCACTCAAAACAAAACTACTTAGTTTGCTTAACTTGAGACTAAACGGCGTTGTGTGAATGTTGAGGAATATTATTAATTTCTAGATGAACATACATCACTAGTTTTGCAGGATGGTTTAATAGGTTGAACTAGTGCAAACGTAAGGTTTTCCGTACCAAAGGCAACGCTAGTATTTTTAAGAAGCCCATTTGCAATTTTAGTACTGCATCTGTGCTTTAAAAAAAATAGATGGTGATTTTGAATCAGTTTTGAACCCCGTACCCCAGCCATAGGCAGATGAGGAGGACGCTCCAGTGGTTTTAGCCGGTAAAAATCCGGCACACCCCTTCGTCAACCCCCTGACGAGGGACAGTCCATGAGGATTTCCACTGGGATAAAAAAAATAGGTGGGATGTAAGGATTTTTATTTAAGATATATTTTTTTCATTTTTGATGTAAGTTTGTCATTCTATCGAACGGATCTATATTTATATTGGTCGGGATCTATTTAAACACGTGGTATCAGGCATCTTTGACAACTAAAGTTGGTGTACATTGCAGACTTCAACGTTGCCTCGTATATAAACAGCCTAAGTTGTAAGTTTAGAACTATGCTCGCACAGATTGTTGTTGGTAATTAAGTGTTTGCGAAAGACGTTTATGCATTACTGAGGAAACTTGTTTAACTAGAAGATAATTTTACACGTTAATATGGTTATAACATAGAATACTTCATCAGAATGTTACTATGAAATTATGATATCAATTTCATAAAATTTGTCATGGATTTTGTAGGTAGTAGTTTTCAATTAAAAGAAACGTATTCTATTTATAGTTTTAAAAAGGCCCGGTCTATTCTGGAGCGAGTAAACGAAACTCGACAGAGAATCCACTTCAAATTCAATTACAAAACGAATCTAGATTTTTCCTCACTGCATTCACACTCTATAGGCGCAGTCTATTTGTATTCAGCCTCTACAACTAGCACAAGCTGTTAACACCACAAAAATTGTTGTAGGTGTAATACAATTAGGCTAAGTAATGTTATCTGTGATTAAAGTTAACCTACTGCTTTTAAAGATCTAACAATGAAGAAACCTTAAAACAAAACCCCACTTCCACGGCCTATCATTATAAATTGTGCTATAAATAACGTACCTAAACCAAATTTCAAAATACCACTTACAACATTAAATTATAATTCTATATATCCTCTAGAGTCTAAATATGTAACTAAAACCACCAAATATACAATTTCCCTTTCAAATATAGTTCTCATCCTTTATTACATTTTACATTCAAGCGATAAATCCCTTCATTAATTCCGCACAACACACCACCAGTAAAAAGGCCTTTTATTCCACAGACTAGTGAAGTTCTTATACATACGTGGATAGAACTTCCAGTACAGTGGACAGGTCGAGAGAGGGGCCGGTGGGGGGAGCGGGGGGTTTTCCGAAACAACGGGCACGGAACGACCCTCCGCTTATAGCCTCCTATTTACATAATCCGATGAGACGCAACACGTATATAACCGACTGTTACGTCGCCGGCGCCCTTTCCGCGTCCTTTTTGCTTCTGTGCGCCTGGTAGCTATCGACCAAGGTTAGACTAAAATATTACTTCGGATTTTGCTAAAGAGGCAAAATTAAGTTTTTTGCGCACTTAATTGCTCCTGAAAACTAATGTTCGGCAATTCATTTTGCTTTAGGCCGTTTAATTTTGTTCTTTTTGGTGTCAGTATTTTGTAGCTCAGTCTCATTTAAAAAGAACGATTAGTATTTTTTTGTTATAAATTATTTAGGAACTTGTAAGCTATATTTCAGTTCGCTTAGAATACAAAGGGCTATGTCAGGTTAGAATAATGATCAGATTAAACTTAATACCAAGTTTCGTACAATGCTATGACAGTGAGTCTGAGTGTATTTGACTTATGTATATTTTATATTATTTTTTCATCTTTATTGCTTACATAACCTTGAGTTTCCATAAAATAAAAAAATGGATAAAAACTGATTTCTATGCTCTTCCGTACTAACATTAATCAATTGATAATATTAAATATATTTTATAATAAATATCATTAAATTATTTATTCCAAATCGCACATATAAAGCACCATCTATAAAATAAAATTATTATAATAACTATAATCTATTAGGTGCTCCTTTTACAGCCAGCTGAGTCGAGACATTTTTATCGCAAGGATCAAGTAAAGACTGGTGAAATATTACTGTCCTCTCAGATATTCGCTCAAACGCAACTTTGCTAAGAAATCTTCGGATATTGAAAAGAATAAAGGGTACGCTCAAAGGACCGGGAATTTTGACAGTTATCGGATAAGTTGGGTAAAAGGACCAATAAATTGATTCAAAGTTTATGTGATGGCTAAAAGGCTTTTTGCTACTAATAATTAAGGACAATATTTTTAACGTTAAAACTAACTTGCTTGACAAAATTAATGATGACTAATTTTACGGCAATGATTAACATTCAATTTTGTCTTTATTAATTGTAAATATTAACAACAATGTAACATAGCTACCGTTTTTTTTTGTCTTCTAAAACAACAAAGCATTGTCTGCTACAGAACCATATAATAATAGGTCTAACAATTAACTGTACCACGTACTAAAAGTCAGACCAATAAAAATCTACCCTGATAAAATCTGAGATATCTTTAAATCGCCGGACGTAAATCTACAGCCTTATTTTCTTGGTACGAAATAAATGGTCCTCTGAACTTGAACATGGACATAATAAAGTGATTTTATTACTTAACTTTTGTTGATAAAGTGTTTTATTTTGCTAACACTTTGACTTTAAGTCTGTCACATTCATGTTACATAACATATAGGTCACCGCGTACGACCAATACTTATGCCTACAAACAAGTATGTCAGAAATTATTTGACACTAGGACGAATATATTACGAACGTCAGGCAATTCATTGTAAACTTTCATACTATATTATACCAATAATTTCTGTTCTCATAGTTATGTATGATTGCATAATGATATGTAAAACCAATACCAATAAATATAAGGAAACTAAAAAAACAAGGCCGGCAATACTTAAAAGTAGGTCTCATTATAATTAAAAACAATTTAACAGTAATTAAAACTATTGATAGATTTATTGATGTTTTACATATAACACGCTAGTTATGAAGTAAATCAGCAATCTAAATGAAAAAAAAACATAAAGCAAAATTGTGTTTATTTCTTAACTTGTTACCTCTTCACGTTCAAACCTTAAAACAAAATTCTATAAAATTTTAATTCGACGTATCTTGATCTGTGGATTAACACACCTATAACCAACCAACCGTGATGGCAAAGCATCAAGTAACGAACGCAATGGCTAGTTAAAAGAAACTAAAGAATATTCTCATAGAACAAATACCATTTTTTCCGCCGATCATTATCATAATCTGTACTGTCAACGTTACCTCTAGTTATGTTGATTGCATGTCCACTGGAGTCTCCATAATTAATACGCTGGGAGTGAATTAACAGCACTCCACAGCCGAAGTTCGCGCCAGAATTAACATAATCAACGGCGGGAGCTGTGAGGGAATTACGACGTTGTGTAAGGCTAGGTATACAGTGATGCGACGATGTTTTTATACGACCGATCTAGAAAATTTTCTCTCTTAGCGCTACAGAACTTATTAAATACAGACATATAACTTACGAAAAAATAAAAGGTTTAAAAAAGGATTAAAATATATAAAATGCTTAGTCGGATCTATAAGCGACCTTTAATTTAATCTTAATATAAGAAATTGGGGATATTTTTTTAAGTGACCGGATTTTCAAACATGTGGTTTGGGTTTGTAGGTTGTTACATTCCAGCTATATTTAAATTTATAGCTTTTTTTCATCGATATATTTTTGTTAGGTGTAACTCCGGTTGGATCCGCAACTAGTTGGTCTATTCTGATAAATACGCGAGAGTAAAACGTTAATATACAAGTATGTTTTCATTACTTGTATTGTCGGCACACATCATCGGTGATAACCTTGAGAAAAAAACCTGATTTTCCTTCTGAAAGAGTCAGGGTGGTTATGCCCACTGCCCTGCAGTGTACCAATAACAGGCCGGTATCATATTTGGATTCTCGAATACACGTACACTCGAAATTGTTATTCAAATACGTTTAGTGTCACTGTGTAAACATATCATTATTTCGTCCTTGTTATATTTTAATAGATTTAAAATTTCTATATCCTTGGAGAGAAGGAAATATGGAGATTCGACAACTTTTAATTAAGCTGGAGTAGTCATGCGTAGATTTTGTAAACTCGAACTTGGTATGATCTGGCCGATTACAAAATAATCATTGAATTAGACTAATTTATATGGTTATGTATGTATTTCATTTATACATATAAATAAAATTGGATTGTCTGTTTGTATCATTAATTTGAACCCGGATATTTTTTTAAGTCTGTGTGCCCGTCTGCTTGTTTGTTCCCGTTATGTAAAACGGCTGAACCGATTTTGACGGGACTTTTTTTGGTAGGTAGCTGATATAATAAGGAGTAGACTACTTATATTTTAGAAAAAATATTTAATAAAATAAAATTTCAATGAAATTCCACGCGGACGAAGTCACGGGAAAAGCTAGTTTTACATAAAGAATAAAAGTAAGGAGGTCTTGCATCATCGAACAAGAGAGAAAAAAGATCTCTAGTGATGATTTTTGTTTTGTTGTAAGTATTAACTTTTAAATTCACCTGTTCAATATTCCATTAGTTGATAGAGTTATAATTGAACAATAAAAAAAAAACATTTTGAAAAACTGCAATAAACCTTTTCAATTCAAAGATGAGTGATATATTATATCTAGTCTGCGTGTCTAACCCCATTATATACAGACAAACGGACAGACCACTTAAGTGCCTTAATAGGCGATGAAAAAAAATAAGTGAAATAATTATTTGATTGATTGATTGATTGTTTAATACATTGAAATTTTTGGTTTCAAGGATGAAATAATAAGGTAAAAAATCAAAAAAACATATGTAAATCGTTCTCGTCTGTGTATACATATAATATGGTTATAGATAATTTTCTAATCAACGCAATATTAAATGTAATTTTAAGTTTCTCTGCCAATAATTATATTGCATTAGAAATCAGAAATGAAACGTGTGTGTTACTCTACTGATCCGGATAATTTCAGCTTGATTAAAGGACGAAGTCTGGACAACCGAGATCTTGGCATAATTGTAATGCGATGTATCATTGTCGAGAATCAAAATCCAAATCTATTTAAATAAGATAGGCTACTATAACTACTGTCCGTGTGGTGTCCGGATATAAAGAATAGCACCACCCCATATCCTCCACTGGATGTCGTAAAAGGCGACTAATGGACCTTAAGACCCAGTGCACTGTACCAAGCACCTTGGGTCACCCGAATGGTGGCGGGTAAACAACCAACAATCGCATTCTCAAAGAGGGATAGTGTCAGGCAGGTGGCCGACTATAAAACCATAGCCAAAACTTTAAGCAACATGTCTAAAAGACGTGTTGCGCCGACCCCAAGTAAAAATTGGGATAAGGGCAGGGGAATGATGAGGCTACTAAGAAGCACTTTGAAAACGTTAAATAAAACCCAATATAGTCAGCACCCTGTATTGATCACCCTTCACCGTTTCCTGTGCTCTAGCTTGGAGAAAAATCGGTGCAACTAACTCCACAACACAGCACGCTATCACTCTTTGTATAATACAATAGACTCTCAGAGTCATTGCTTCAAAATTAAATTCTTTGAAATAAATTAATCTTATCAAAAAATAAAAGCCAACTTCAAAAAAACGGCACCTAAAAATTTTAAATAATGGAAATGACAAAAGATATCATTATATCACCTAGGTACTGACTAAATTCGTCACTACGATTCTGTCAAGTTCCTTTGAATTTCTCTGGTCTGCCATCATCAGACCTTGACTACCTTATCATGGGAACGCCTGTAAAATATACCCTATCAAACAAAAAAAAATAATTTCGCAAATCGGTCTAGGCGTCTTTAAGTAATCGGTGAACATACATAAAAAAAGACATAAAAGATGACGACAAATTGAGAACCTCTTCCTTTTTGAAGTTGGTTGAAAAATAATGCGTGGAATAATAGTTTAATCGAATCCTTTAGCATCTTCGTTGCTCGTATTTTCGTTCGTTTTCACTTTGACTTCAAAAACAGGATGAGTTTACCTTTTTTTGATTTGGGTACTTTTTATCACGATTAACTACATATGAGTTTCTATGTACGTATTTACTAAACGAGTGTGCAACATAGCGGATCTCCCCGAATATAATCACGCAACTAATATAATTGTGTAACTATTACGCAATGTTTATAACCCTACCACTTTGTATTAACAGCAATAATAGCTTCTAAATTCTTCACTTATGTTACACAAATCGTTAATCCTTCTAAAGTGAAATCATTTATAATCGGTGATTTACAACGTCATTATAAACATTTTTCTGGCTTGTTTGCTTTGTATTAATATTGGGTGATTTGTTGTGTACACGAATAGGCAATATAGGATATGTACGTAGAAGTAAATCAAAATCGTACCTAATAACTGTCATCATTACATTGTAAATACTAAATTTACAATGTAATGATGCCACATACTTCTTTCGACGACCACGACGTTGACAGACAGTGGCCGCTGCCTAAATGTTACATAAAAAAAATTGTGATTCGATCAGCGTAAACGCTTGGAGAAACATAGTGTCTTCGAGCTCTTAGCTTACTTAAACTTTAAATAATTTAGGGTAAATTAAAGGAGACACGAGAGGATTTAAAAATTTAGTTATACGGTTGGACTATTTTATCATCTCATAGTTTCAGTGCAATACATTTTTTAGTAAAGAAAATACAACTTTACGAACGTGCTTGTGCTTTTTTTTTACTTTACAATTTTGCTTTTTTAGTGCTAGTGGTTAACCGTTCTTATAACAATAAATAAATAAATTTGACCGGCTTCAATGAAAGGTTTTGTTTTAAATAGCATATTCAAGAAAACTGGTGTATTTTTCTTAAATGATTTCTATTTTTCTGCAATTATTAAAATCAATACGGTAAAAAAACACATTTATTATTTACCTTTAGGAGAGCTAGGTGCTGAAATCATTCAGTATAGCTATACATTGTACTATTGCTTTTCGTCTTTCCGTTGGTTCTAAAGCCTTCATTACCATTAGCGAAACTCTCATACGCTTGCCTAAATCAACATCTACGAAAATGAGCAAATAAATAACTCGTTTCTCTATCTCAAGTGTCACATTAACCAGGGATCCTGCTAAATTGTCGGCGATTCTCTGCCTGTGAGCATCAGATTCGACGATTTCATTGCAAAACTTAGTCATTGGTTGCAAGTGCAGAGCGTTTCTATGGAAAACGTGAAAATTTCCTGTTGGCCGACTTTGGTCTACATAGGGCATAGGTCCATTAAAAGAATTCGGGTAGTAGTTTGGTGCGTCTTCTATATTATTTAGAACAGGTGTCCTGCCATCTAGGGCGTATACTTTATCGTATATATGACTATTTACTTTTATGTTTGTGTAGTTTGGCCCTAATCTATAATGTAAAGCATCTTGATAAGAAATTCTTCTAGCTTTGAAAACATCGTCAATGGGTCCTAATATTTCTGGAACAAAATTGATTGGTCCAAAGCCTGCTTGCTTATTATCTTTGAAATCATTATCAACGACTTTATTCAACACCAAACGTCCGAGAGGAACCATGTGATACGTTCCTCTTCTCCATAACCTAGTAATATCAAATGGACCGAAATCAACGTTAGTTACATTTTCTATTGTCATTACATCCATTTCAAGTCTCCAAGTTGGATAGTTTTTCGTTGCGATTGCATTGTACAAATCTGCGTTAAAGTAGTCAAGATTCTCTGTAGTTAGTGCAGCAGCTTGAGAATTTGTTAAATTAGTCACACCGATTTCCATCAGAAAGTTAAATTTTACGAAATACCGTTCACCTTCTTTGGTATACAAGACAAATATATGAATTAGGAAATAGTTGTCTTTTCTGTATCTGTCCAATATGTTAGACATTAGCCATAAAAATGTGTGAAGTGTTTCTAGATTTAAAGTAATAAAATCCCATCTCATGTTATTATCGTGATTTTCAGTTACGGGATTTTTTTTAAATGAATGGGCAAATGAAGGGAAATCTATAGCATATGCAGGTACATGCAATCTCATAAGATCTAGATTTCCATGTCTGGTGTATAATTTCAAACTTATCGCATTAGCTTCTTTAGATAAGTCATTTAACCCGGATTTTTGAAGTTGTAACAAAAATCGTACAAAAACTGGTATTATCTTTCCGATTCTGTTGAATACATCAGGTGTAGTGTACCGAGAGATATCGTGCGTCACTTCAAAGTGGCCATAAGCTTCACACTCTTTACCGTGTACCACTCTTTCAGGTACACGTTTCCTGTTAAGTTGCGCCCCTTTTAAAAAGTGGTGTTTATTATAAAATATATCTGGCTTATTAAAAAGTATTGTGTGTCGTATATCTATTGGTTCTACAGGGAGTTTAGTCCATACTCCAATGGGTACCTGAAAACAATAACTTAATTTCATTTACCTTTAAATTACATTTAGAAACGTTTACTTTTGCTATAATTATGTTCATTTGTCTTTCAAAATTAGTAGACCGGAATATAAGTTTTCAGTTTTACTATCTATTGACCTCTCAAAACGGTCAATCAGCGTAAATACGCTGATTGACCGTTTGGACTCTGGATTCCAAATAACCCAAAAAAAAAACACATTTTTGAATTTTCAATTGTAAAGTATTCCGCCGTACCGGGTTCTGACATCTGAACTCTGCCAACTGTAGAGGAACTACGTTTGACTCGTTGCAATGTTTGTAGCCCGTCGCACAATCCACAACTGCACATAAACAAATGAACGCCACAACCTGTCTCATTATAATACTTTAAACAACTTGCAATTTCCATACCTAACTCGTCATTCTTATGTGCATATGACTTACACGCCAAACATAAGTTTTAATTACTTAATAAAATATTTTACGATCAAAAAATTCCCGGTCTCATTCCATATCTTGCAGAAACAAAGCTACAGCAATTGTCATCAAAATTTCTTTACTATTGTATTGCATAACATATTACTAATTATTCATTTAACAGTCATGTTTGTGAACTTTTTCCTCATAAAATTCGTAAGTTGCCTCTGCCAGAGGTCTGTAACCTCTTAAAAGTAATATCATTAACTGGAAAACTGCAATTGTTACAATCAATTTCTAGTTTTGTTCGATGGTAATGCGATACGTAATAGGAATTGTAATTCGACGATAAAATGAATGTTGTACTTATGGTACTTACACGTACCGTTTAGTCATTTGGCGGTAGGTACAGTATTTTTTGTTGAAAATCTGATTGAGAGTTGATTGATGTAATCAAGTCTTTATTACACATTCAATATCACTAGCTGAAAAAAATGAAGGAAACCATCGTGAGGAAACTGGCACATAATAATATAAAAATTTTCACTGCTGGGTTGAACCACGTTAGACGCCTACGGGTGGCTCAAATTTCGATACTAGTTTTGTATATAAACCACACGTAAATAAAAAATAAATAAAAACAAGTAAAGAAGAAGAATTGATAGAAACAAAAATTTAAGAAATAATACTCAAACGTTTACAAATTATCTTAGTCCCTTATTCCTTACATAATGTTTGTTAGTACGAGTAAGAACATTGCAAATTGTCGTCACTTTTCGATTTGTTTCGAATACAACAAGCATTGCATGACTCATAAAAACTGGTCTAGAAGCGAGTGTGTAAATATTGATTACATTTCATTATCAAATACTCAGTCAACTATAAAAAATCGGATCTTGCCAGATGCAATAACAGGACTCGGCTATCATTACATAGTACAAAACAAAGCCGCTTTCCGCGTCTGTCCGTCCCTATGTTTGCTTAAATCTTAAAACTACGCAATATTGCAATTTTTTTGATAGACAGAATGTTTCAAGAGGATGATCTGTATAATACAGTGGCACTCGTGTGAAGCTGGTGCAAGTCGCTAGTTATGAAATAGAAATGTTATCCTCGTTTTGAATATTCATTAACAAATATGTAATAGCAACTATTATTGACGCCAGTGATTGGTAAGGACCTCCTGATTCTGTAGTGGTTCACACCACAAACTTTTGGCGTAATTGGACTTAACAGTTTATAGTATTCTGCTGACGAAATCACATCACACTCATATCATGATTAATCGCATTACAAAATTAAATAAACGTTAAAGAAATCTCAGTAATAAAAGACGTACGTAGTAAAAATGACAATATATTTTATTGATGAAATGGATTATTTTTTATTTTTGAATGATAAAAAATGAAGGCATAATTGCGAGTACCTGAGAAAAATAGTAAGGTTAAAAAGTCATTTCTGTGTGATAATAATTTTGAGTACTAGGCTTTCATCAAATGCGTCTTAAACATTTTCATCGGAAGAATAGGGGTTTTCTAGAAGTTTTCAATGATAAAAACTGCTTTATTGTTGGGCATGGTCTACAAAACTTGAGATGAGAATTGTCCTGAACCACATATCCGACGTGATAAAAATGAAATGGAATCGTAAGCTATTTTTTTTTTATAAAACAGAGTACTTCAAAAGTATATTTTTTAGTACTTCAAAAGTATATTTTTTAGTTTTTTTATGTACTGTGTTGTTTTTTTCTAATCCGAATTAAATATTAATGTAGACATTGCAAGAATACTCCAAAAAGTCATTATTATCTTACTTGCAGTCGCTAAATGAAGGCTCGAAAAGTCATGTTTGCGAATAATTTCATTTTTACTAAGGTTGACAGGGTGCTTCTACAATTACTTTGGATTTAACCCCTAATCACCTTTTACGACACGCGCAGAAGGAGCTAGTAGTGCTTTCTGATTTCATTTGCGTTAGCTATACATTGTGCTATTTCACGTTGTCTCTCCTGCGGGTCTACTGCCCTCAAAGCAGTCAGCGTAGCTCTCACACGACGGCCCAAATCAACATCTATCAAAGTCATCAGCCGTAAAGCTTTTTTCTCTATATCAGGTATTACTTCTACCAGCGACGCTGCTAAATTATCGGCTATTCTCTGCCTGTGAGCATCAGATTCGACGATTTCATTGTAAAACTCGGCCATTGGTTGTAAATCTATTGCGTTTCTATGAAGAATAACCATTCTGTCTGTTGGTCGACTTTCATCTACATAAGGCATGGGACCGTTAAATGAATTCGGGTAATAGTTTGGTGCATCTTTCATATTATCTAGAAGAGGTGGCATGCCGTCTCGGACGTAAGTCTTATCGTAAATAGGGGAATTCACTCTAATGTTCGCAAAGTTTGATCCCAGTCTATAATTTTGAGCATCTTGATAGAAAATTCTTCTGGATTTGAAAACAGCGTCTAATGGTCCCACTATTCCGGGAACTAAATTATCTGGACAAAATCCTGACTGTTCAACATCTTTGAAATTATTTTCAACGACGCGATTGAAAACTAACCTTCCTATAGGAACCGTGCGATACGTGCCTCTTTTCCATAACCTAGTGACATCAAATGGATCATAATCAACCTTAGTTAAGTCTTTTCTCGTAAGAATGTCCATTTCAAGTCTCCAAGCTGGATAGTTCTTCTTTACGATCGCATTGTACAAGTCTGTGTTGAAATAGTCAGGATCCTCCAGGGCGATGGCCGCACCTTGAGCGTTTGTTAAATTATGCACACCGAGTTCCGTTCTAAAGTTGAATTTAACATAATACCGTTCTCCTTTTTTGTTATAGATCTCATATGTATGAATTGGGAAATAATGTATTTTTCTGTATCCATCAGGCAGACTTATGTCAGACATGAGCCACATAATTGTATGAAAGTGTTCAGGTCTTAAGGTGAGGAAATCCCATCTCATGTTATTATCAAATGTCCCTGTTTTAGGATTCCTTTTAAAAGCATGCACAAATTGAGCGAAATCGAAAGGCTCTTTGTATAAAAATATTGGTAAATGTAATCCTATCAAATCTAGATTACCCTGCTTGGTGTAAAACTTCATAGCTAACCCTTTAGTTTCCCTAACTACGTCATTTCCTCCGAGATTTTGAATGGCTATTGAAAATCGTCCGACGACTGGTGTTTTCTTGCCGATACCGTTGAATATATCTGCTGTGGTGTACTGAGAGACATCGTGCGTCACTTCAAAGTATCCATAAGCACCAAAACCTTTAGCGTGTACAATTCTTTCAGGAATACGTTCCCTGTTGAGGTGTGATCCCACTACGAAATGGTGTTTATTTTCAAATACATCAGTGTTGAGAAATATTGTATCTCGTAAGTCTATCGGGTCTCCAGTGGTCTTTGTCCATACTCCAATCGGTTCCTGTAATAAGCAACCATACATATTTATAAGCAATTCAAAACCAATAACAACTCTTACTCCTATATTTAAATAGATTACATTGCCTTCTAAAATATTAAATAATAATTTACTTTCATTAACCCTGATAACATGATTTGCTTCTTGTTTCCTTATGTAAAAGAAAATGTCTTACTTAAAAATAGCTATTTCTTAAATATGTAACTTTGATGGTATCATATATTGTGTGGAAAGTGACAATAAAATCTTATCTCCATTATTTTTGTTGACATGCAATTTGTCTATAAGGGCAAGCAAGAAAATGTCCCGTCCAAAAGCTAGCATTAAATTACACATTATATATTCCTACCGGGTGCTGACGCCTGAAACTGGCCAGCTGTAGAGGAACTGCGTTCACCGATTCATTGTAATGCTCGTAGCTCTTCACATAATTCACAACTGAACACAAACATATGATTGCCACAACCTGCCTCATTATAGTCGTTAGAACTAAGTGAGTACAAAATTACAATCGCACCTCTTTATATAATTAAATGCAACAAAAACAGGAATACTTAATTTCTTTAATTTAAGATAATTGCAACAAACTACATATTTCACGGGCGATTGATCCTGATTTTTTTGTAGTTGTTTTAGTACAGTCAGTTTGATATTTAAATTAGTTTCGGTTTTTTAATACCCATGTTAATAACTGTTTTTCTATTGGAGTAAAATAATTAGTATGCATCTCCTATTCATAAAACAAAATATTTAAAAAACAACTTGTTCTTTTGATGTCGTTTAAATTATGCTCGATATTACGATATTACATATTATCATGCTATAGGCAATGTCACTGAACAGCATTCAGGCAGAAATCGCATCATTACTCCTAGACAGGACCGTTTTGTTCAAAATATCGCTAGGAGACAACCCAATATTACGGCAAATGGTTCAAAGGCAAGGTTCGTGCCTTACGCCATTTATAGTCCGTGCGTTGTAGCATGGTGCGGGTGACACTTGCCTGTTTGACGTTGACGTCTGTCAGTGCCACATGATTAGTGATGGGCGTTAGAAAAATCTTTGTTTATTGTTGTCGATTTTCGTATATTATATAACAATCAGAACCAGGTTTATGATTCTTTTTACTCTTCTTTTTTATTTTGTTTACTCGTGGCAGACAGTACGAGTGCTAGCGCCTTGTATGCGACACATATTTTGTTCTAATTCATTTTTGTTAAGTTGTTTTTGGTTTTAGTTTGTTGAATTTTTTCCTTAGCAACTTTGTAACCAATCCTACAATGTTGCGTTATTTCATCAATATAATTAAAGATTTTTTAATACAAAAATTGAACTACGCACGATATTCGTTTTTTATTCCAAAATAACATCGACAACCTGTCCATCGTAGCAGTAAATCCCATCACTAAATACGTCTATGACGTTACGTTATACGCATAACACTTTACTTTATTTTTCATTTCATTAGATTTTATTTGAAGCCTAGAATATTCTGGTTGGCTTTAATTTAATCTACTACAGTTATAAACGATTTTGCATAATACGAATGTGATATAGCTACAATAATAAGTCATAACTTTTACATCGCAGTAACTTTCAAGAGTGACACGAAACGTTACAAAAACTGTCACCCGCACCATGCTAAAACGCACGGACTATAGTAGAACCTGTGATTATCCTCCACAGGGTACAAATGGGTCAGGAGTTCCAATTCATGCACGGTAATGCCCGTGCCCATAGGGCTGAACTGGTATCAACTGTACGAACACGCATGGGACATGTTACCTACAACAAAGAGCTACGGCTAATTTTTCTCCAAATTTGATAACAGATGAACAACTTTTCGTGCATTTGACAGGACCTGGAACCTGACGCCACAGCTCGATTTGGATAACTTAATTTTTGGCACGAATAACCGATACCGAAAATGCTGATTATTAACTTAAACTAAATGCATTTTTATAATTTACGACTTTAATTTTCATAGTTTCCTACCTAAAATCCATTTACGTACAAATTAAAAATTACATCCGAAAATAAAATCACAAAAAAATGTGTATTGTAAGTATAAACCATAATACACCGTGACTTTTGGGTCGTTTTAGAAAAGCAGCCCAGTTCATGTATCCAATGACTAGTAAACGATTATAATAAAAAAAATATGTTTTTTTTAAGATTTGAATGAATAAAAATATTATTCATTATTATGACACAAGGCAGTCTTACGAACACTCTGTAGTGAGCGCGGTCCGAGCCTTGTGCCAAAGGGGCCGCGCGGGCGGCGCGGCGGCGTCTTATCATAGGTCATTCACCTTAGCGTAAAACAGCTGTCTTACTATTGCAATCATAATGTTCGCAGTAAGTATGTAGCATGTATCTTCAACAGTTTGATACGTAAACATTTTTAACAGGATGTTTCATATTTCCAATGTATTATTTATTTTTTTCATGCATATTATTTTAATTAATGATAAAAAAATTATATTCGCGCCTAGAGGTATTTTATGACGGATACACTGTGTGGACGACTTTTTTAAAACGACCTAAAAATCACGGTGTATAAACTACAATGTCATATATACCTATTTTTTTATACAAAATATTTTCAAAATTTCATATGCATAGGCAATGTTAAAGTAAAAATCGGAGTTTTAGGTGTAAATGGTTGGCGTTTACACGATAAGGCTTTTTTGCTTGTCTGAGTTAGATTTCCCATAGCCGTTGCTTCTAAAAACTTAGACATGCCTTGACGTTCCTGTTAGGCTTTTCATTAAGGCTTCATATTTCGTGTAGGTACCTATGTAAAAATATTTTTTGCATTAGTTTCTGGTAATAGGTGTTTATTAAGTACTTGCATCAACAGCGTAAATCATAGTAAAATGTCGAGGTTTTAGGTTTAAAATGCGATATTATTACCAAATACCTTCTGCTAACGAGTAAATAAAAAATATTCTGCGTTTATATTTCTATGATTCTGCATTCAGCCCTAATAATTAGGTATCGCCTGTTTTAAGCAATTAATTTAAATGTTGAAGAAGGAATTCGGATAATAATATAATAGTGATTTGTCTTCAATTGGATTACTTAATTAGTTGTTTCCAATCCCACTAACTTTTAGCCGTAGTATGTGTTTTCTATTTAGATTTTTCTCTCGTTTTGCATTCTACACAATGTATGTTAATAAGTGAATAAATAAAACAAATAACCCACGACCTTCACACAATGCAATCTAATCTGAAGCTAAGCAGAACTTGTATTATGAATACGAGACAAATGATGAAAATACATATATTTCTAAATACATAGATAAATAACACCCAGACACAGCACAAATGATCGTGCTCATCACGCAAACAAACTTTGTCCTGGGTGGGAATCGAACCCACGACCTCCGGAATAGCAATAACAATAATAATTCATAACAAGCTTTTCCGCAGCAAAGTTTGCAGGGATTCCAATATTGAATTAATCATTTCAAACCAATTCTGTCGAACCGGCCTAGACTGAGTTTTTTAAAGAGACTAATAGAGAGCATACACGTTATAACGGTTTACTCACGCGTATTTATCGGGATAGCAGTTCGACTCGCGACCCCGCCGCCGCGTCAGCTCATGATTAAGGACTCCGGTTGGGTCCGAAACTAGTCGGGCTATCCCGATAAATACGCGTGAGTAAACTGTTATTAACGTTTAACACGTTCTCTGCCAACGCGGTCAGTGCTGACCGCCAGTGAAGTTTCCCTTTGGGCCTATCAAAAATCATAGATCTGTCAAAAATTTGCCAATTTTTTTTTTGCTTATATGCTTTTGTCTGTAATTAAAATGATACTTAGTATTAACAGAAATCAATTTGAGCCATTATTGACGGAAATCATGAAACGTCAGGCAGCACTGACCGACGCGGCCTACAGAGTGCAAAAATCGGTTTTCCGTTACAAGGGGCCGCGCGGGTCGCGGTGTCGGGTCGGCTGATCACCGCGTTCATTCGCTCGCGCTCGCGCAGTTGCCGTCCGCACTTTAAGTGGAGACGTTGTGTTGTATTATTAAATTGACCGTACGTTATACTGCAGTAAATTCATTTGTTATCGATAGTATTTGATATCACTATGGATGACTTTGAAGATTTTGAAATTACGCAAGATTTTCTTACACAAATTGACAACATAGAAATCGATCTTCTCGACAAAACTTTGAACCTTAGTATCAGCGATAATGAAGAAAATATTCTACCCTCCCGTGTGAAGAATAGGCTGTGAAGTGATGCCGAAATTGAAGCTGCAATCCAGGATTTAGAGGCTATTTCATCGTCTAAATGGACAGATCCAAAAGGTAATCAGCGAAATATAATTCCCTTTACTGAATGTTGTGGCATGCCGCTTTCTATTCGCACTTCAATGACAAATAGATCGCCAGCTGATTTTTATGCGCTTTTGGTGTCTGATAGCCTTTTTGAAGAAATAGTTAAATGTACCAATGCTTTCGCTATAAATAAAATGATCACTACTGAAGCTTCTAAGAATGCAAGAATCCGCTCATGGTCTGAAACAACTCTTTCTGAAATTAAACATTTCTTCAGCTTGATTTTATATATGGGTTTGGTAAAGCTGCCGAAACTTGCTGATTATTGGTCAACAGATGAAATTACTGGCCAACATTTTCCTCGGACTGTAATGTCTAGAAATAGGTTTGAGCTGCTCTTACAGATCATTCACTTTTCCAAAGATGACGATAATAACAAATCGAATCGACTTCACCGCATTCAACACTTGCTGGATACACTGAATGACAATTTCGAAAAGAATTTTATACCTTGTCAAGACATATGCGTTGATGAAAGTATGGTTCCATTTCGTGGACGCTTGCTATTTCGCCAGTACAATAAGCAAAAACGTCATAAGTATGGAATCAAACTATTCAAACTGTGTACCCTACCTGGTTATACATTTAAAATCAATATATATGCTGGTAAACAAAATGAAGAAATTAATGTCACGCCTCAAAATGTTGTAATGAACCTTTGCCAGGACTTACTAAATAAAGGGTATTCGTTATACACAGATAACTGGTACACAAGTGTACCCTTAGCCAGAGAGCTCCTGAAAAATGAAACTCATCTCATCGGGACTTTAAGAAAAAACAGGAGGCATTTTCCTAAGGTCGTCGTTTCCACAAAGTTGAAAAAAGGTCATTTTATAGCGAAAGAAAGTGAGGATGGGATAACTGTTTTACGATGGAAAGATAAACGAGATGTGTTAGTACTTTCCACAAACATTCTACACGTTTTGTTTCCGTTGCCAAAAATAATAAGGTAACTAATAAGCCGGCTATCGTTATTGACTATAACAAAGCAAAAGGAGCAGTGGATTTAGCTGATCAAATGGCAGCATATCAAACTCCTTTGAGAAAAACCGTGAAATGGTATAAAAAATTGGCATTTGATCTGATGTTGAATGTCGCAATGGTAAACGCTTTAATTTTATATAGAAGTGTCACAAATAAGTCAATACCTGTAGTAGATTTCAGAAAAGAAATACTGAAGAGTTTTATGTCAAAGCCAAATTCCATACCTAGAGCACCTACAGGCCGAACGACAAGAAGAAAGCACGTTCTTCAAAAAAAAGAAGGACCCTCTTTGAAGGTGCGTCGTTCTTGTGTAGAATGCTACAAGAAAAATGTGTCTACATTTGGGCGTCAAATGGCGAGAAACTACTTTTTGCAATTCTTGTCCAGAACAACCATTTCTATGTGTAGAGTGTTTTGCCAACGTTCATATAAAATTTTTATGTTTATTTTCTATGTGATGCTATATTTATAAGATTTCACTTAACTTTGTGTTAAATCTTTTGCTACTAATATTATTATAACGTAATTTGTAACATTGTTTGTTTGTATTTGGGAAGTAATTTTCGAATACACTGAATCTATTGCTTTAACGAAGAACACGGCATTAACGTAGCTTTATATTCAGTAAGAATTACTAAAACCCGCGAAGTATTTTTGAAGATAACCCCCTTCAAACATACAAAGTTACAAACTATACCTCTCAAATATTAGTCTAAATGGGTATTTTTTATTACTGTTCATTTTTATATGATTGTTTAGTATTGATAATATCTATAAAAATGTTAAAGACTATTAAGTTTCTATGATCTCATTTAAATTTAGATTACTTTTTATGTGAGCTTTTCAATAAAATTTGTTTTATGGTAATTGGCATATTTTTTTCTAAGTTCCCAAAATGTCCAAAAACCAACTTGATATACAAAAGCTAGAGGGCCGCGCGGGTCAATTGATATGAGATTTAGTTTGACAATACTCGCCACTGGCTTGTAGGAAAGAAAAGAAATTGCTCGTAAAATGCGGTCATCACTGACCGACGCGGCCCGTACAGAGAGTCTTGCTGTCAACCATCACTGACCGACACGGCCTGAACGGGAAAGTGTATTTTTTTCCTCGGCAGAGAACGTGTTAAGTATGAATCATCCTCACGAAAGTTATTATAAAAATAATAGAGAGCAATTTATTTTTATTATATTAATCTAGCTTACGGTCTATATTATTAGGTACCTAACTATTTGCTTCTATTCTTCTTCTTAGCTTATCGATCACAGTCAGACATGTTTTCAGACCAGTACTCAGGCATGCTAACAGCACTGTCGGTGGTTTTGTAGGTATTCGCATATGCAGGTGGTACACTTCGCTTTTACTTCTAGATAACAAAACAATCGTTATATAACTGTTGATTTGTTAATTACAGGATCTGGCATCAATCATCGTGCAAAATCCTGGTGTTAAACTTACTAATACATGTATTTTTTATCGCCCAAAATTACATGTTTCAAACGCATAAGCTGATGTCTGTTTCCTTTACTATTGTTGAATTGACCGAGTTTAGGAATAAAATATGTTTAAGGATGTTTCACTTAGTTTTTAACTGTTATCAGATAGCTAGACAATCAAGACATAATAAATAAATTAGCCTATATTATAATGAATTGATGAAATGAAGTTTTGTTTGCTCTCCGTTAGGCGCACGCTATATTACACTTATTTACATTCCAAGTTTACAGGATGACTCTGCTTTTTTTAATGAATTTTGACACGTGCAAAGTGAGCTTTCAGATTTTGATCGCGAGTTTCTATCTCTGCTCCGACTCTACTACTAAACTGATCAAATGGAGTGCTTTCATTTACTACATCTGGCGCATCATCAAGTTGCAATATAAGATCTTACAATTATAATTATACTTCGTGTTTACGTGTAAATAAGATTTTGGGTACATATAAAAATATTTATAAAACAATATACACAATTGAAGGTTAATTTTTTATCAAGTTTTTTTTCAGACCAGCTCTATGTATTATTAGTTTTATTGAACAACTAGCTGTGCCCGCGACTTCGTTCGCGTGGTTGTCGAAACAAAACAACGTGGTTTAGATAAGAGTAGGCTATATACATATACCTTGGCGTGAAAATAGATGACGAACTAAGAATATTATTAAGTAAAAAATTATACCTAAGCTTCAAAGTTCCTATTAATATTTTAAGAGTTTTTTTTTTATGTCACAGCTATGGGTTAACATTCAAAACTAACTGAGATAAACTGGAAGCTCTTTAAAATAGATTTTAAAACTACTCGTCATTACTAAAAATACAAAAGAACATGTAAAGGAGATTATAGTACCTAAATTATTTGAAATAGAATTTTGTAGCCAGTGTACATCGGAGGAAGCTCTTTTGGCTCTTAAGTCTAATCGGGTGTAAGCTTTGGTATTACTTACATAGGGGATGTCAATGTTCAAAACCACGCGTAACACACAACAAAATTGCAGTCAACAGCTAGTAAAATTTATATTGAAAAATTATTGAAAAATAAACTCAAAAAGTGTAATATGTCGAAATGAAATTTGAACTTGAAGTGAAAAAATAGTATACGAAGCTCGCAATTCACCAACCCGGCTATTTTGATTGCTATGTTGTAAGCCAAATAACATGTTAATACATATTAATGTAAAAACATAAAACCATAGCAACAGTATTTTGGTCGCTATGGTGACTCGTACACAGCTATGGTGACAGTAGCACAGTTACGAAAATTCGTGATTGTTCACCCCCCGTATAGGATAGCACATTAATATATAGTATTTATGCTAGCCCGACCTTTAGCAATAATATAATGGTGTCAAATCTTAACACCGCGATTCAGAAAATGACGAAATTTGCACAACGCCATCTATCGGATTTGAAATTTAACTATCAACATTAGTTCTATTTTTTGTCATAAGATGTCGTTGCAAGTACTACACTGAATTGCGTAACGTAATTATTATACTTCTTGAATTCACTAAATTAATCATATCTTTTGGTAGAGTGAACCGATTTTTATCAAACAAAAACGAAATATTATTCAATGTATTGCCTTTATAAAAAACTAATAATAATTGAAATCCAATAATGCATTGACCTTTAATGAGTCTGATGGGGGAGGGACTTTCACCTCTCCTCCCTCCCCCCCTGTATCGGTTTCCGGGATGAAAAGTAGATATGATCCTTCCTCGGAGTAGGTACTATAACCATACCAAGTTTCATCAAAATCCGTTCAGTAGTTTTTGCGTGATTCGCGTTCAAGATACAGACAGACAGACAGACAGACAGACAGACAAAAATTTTTTTAATTGCATTTTATACTTCAGTATCGATAATAAAACGACCCCCACTCATTTTTTTTTAAATATCTTCAATGTACAGAATTTGACCCCGACCATTTTTATTATAGTATAGATAGATACAATCCATTACATTATAAAAAACGATCAATGGTTAGCAAGACATTGTGCTCTGAGGTTATACCTCTCCATTGGAGGTATTTTAGCTTGAGCCTTAACTTGCTTCAACGCTGATCTGACGCGTCTTCCTAAATCAATATCTATCAAAGTTAGTATACGCAAGGCTTTCTTCTCAACGTCACCAGGAATGCCCTGCATGGACGCTGCGAGATTATCAGCAATCCTTTGCCTATGTGCATCACTCTCAACAATCTCATTATAAAATTCAGCCATTGGCTGTAAATCAGAAGCACTTCTGTGCATGACAAACAATTTTTCTGTAGGTCGATCTTCATCAACATACGGCATTGGACCATTGAAAGAGTTTGGAAAATAGTTTGGCACATCCCTCATATTATCCTGAACAGGTGGCATCCCGTCACGATTATAGGTCTTGTCATAAAGCGGTGCATTGATGAAGGCATTCATATGGTTAGCTCCTAACCTGTAATTCTGAGTATCTGGATAGAATACCTTACGAGCTTTGAATATAAAATCTGCTGGTGCTACAATACCTGGGACTAAATTATCTGGATTAAAAGCGCTTATCTCATTAGTCTGAAAGTTATTATCAACATGTTTGTTAAATACCAGTCGTCCAACCGTCACAGTGCGATACGTGCCACGTCTCCAAAGCCTGGTCATATCAAATGGATCATAATCAACTTTCGACAATTCATCTTTTGTTAAAATATCCATATCCAACCTCCAACTAGGATAATTTTTAGCTGCAATTGCATTGTATAAATCTCTCATGTAGTAATCCGGATCATCAATTCCTATAGATTGCGCTTGCGCATTTGTAAGATTATAAAGACCGATCTCCGATCTAAAATTAAATTTCACAAAATATTGATCTCCATGTTCATTATACATTTCATAAGTATGAAATGGGAAATTATCCATCTTTCTGTAACCATCTGGGAGGCCGCCATCCGAAAACAGCCAAAGAACGATATGCAAGAAATCAATGTTTATAGTAAGGAAATCCCATATCTGTATATTATCAAATAACTTTGTACGAGGATTTCTTCTGAAAGAATGCACAAATCCCATGAAATTAAAGGGTTCCTTATACAAGACGGGTATGTGCAAACATATGAGATCAAGGTTCCCCTGTCTGGTGTAGAATTTCATAGATATTCCTTTCAATTCCCTTTCAAGATCAGTCCCCCCTAAATTTTGAGTAGCTGTGGAGAATCTTCCAAACACTGGTGTTCTTTTGCCGATACCATTGAACAGGTCGGCTTTGGTATATTTCGAAACATCGTTTGTAACTTCAAAATACCCAAAAGCACCAACACCTTTAGCATGTACGATTCGCTCTGGAATGCGTTCTCTGATAACATGTGATACCAGATGAAAGTGATGCTTGTTGTTGAACACATCGCCGTTTATAGTTACAGTATCACGGATATCAATAGGATCTCCTGATAGCGTAGTCCATACTCCTATTGGTTTCTGGAATTAATATAAAATATTGAAGTGATTATCAATAAAATAGTTTACTGAAAATTAAAGAAGAAGAAAATGAAGAAATTAAAGAGTCTATTTTCCACATTTCGGCACATTTGATTGATAAAAGAAATGCTTTTAATCTATTTAAAAGTTTACCGGGTGTCGCCTTTTAAAGTCAACTAGTTGTTGCGACGCTGCGTCGACAGTAGAGTTGTAACATTGCTCGCTCGTGACGTAGTCCACCAAGCAAAGGCAAGCACAAGCTAATAGGAGCCTCATCTCCACAATTACTCGACAATACACTGCAGGTATTAGTGAGCAACGCGAAAGTAAAACAAAGTATTTATACCAGCGTAAATCAGGATGTGGCCATTTTCTCGATATTATTAGTAAGTATCCGGTACCAAGTTTCATGAATATCGAAGTAGATATGCAATTAATATCCATTAGATGCTTCTTTGTTTTGATTAAAACAATTGTGCAAACATGTTAAAACGTTACTTGACCGTTGATTTACGATTTCATTTTTTTTTGCTTGCAAATGATTTATATCCGGTTCCATATTCTTAAGGGTTCCGTAACTAAAAATGGAAAACAAACGGAACCCTTGTAAGTTCTCTTTATATTGCCCTTCTGTCTGTCTGGCTTCCAAGTTAACGCAGAAACAGATACTGCCGTTTATATACCAAAATAAAAATGCATATTCCGACACACTCAAAACCTTTGATTGCCTTATCCTCTCGGAAACCTCTTGTTCACACAAACGGTACAAGTAAAAATCTCAAAATAATGCAATAGGGATGATGTATTTTTTTTAATGTTCGTCATGTAGTTTAATGAAAAATATTGAATCATGTATTTTTTCTTTTGTTCCAATAACACAAATTAATATAGGGGAAGAGGACGACCAAAAAAACGATGTATAGATTGTGTAAAAGATGATATGGCTGCAAAGGGTGTTGCTTGTGAGCTGACGTAAGACAGAAACGTATGGAAGAAAAAGACATGCTGCGCCGACCCCAAGCAATAATTGGGATAGGTAAGGGCAGGGGAATGATGATGAACACAAATTGACCAAAGTACAGTCAATGAAACAAACGCGTGACGTATTTTTTTTTTTCATATAAATTTTGCGAATGCGTTACATCGCATGCCACTTGTAAGCAGTTTATCCTTGTAATTTTTTACTGTTCAGTTAAACGTAAAAATACGTGTCCAATATTTTTAATTGTCTATGTGACGGACTAATTAGATTTTTACGTTTTTTTTCCTGTCACCATCACTATTGCATGTAAATCTTAAAAAGGAGACTCAGATTTCGATAAAAAGTGAACGATTTGATTCCTAAATTATCTATATTAGAATGATCGAAACCCTCGGTATACGCACTTGTCCAGTTTATTATCAACACAGTTTTTACAATTTGAGCTTTATAAATCAATGCCAGCCCGAAAATGGACTACCTGTGAGACAATGAGCGCAAACCCATGTGATTATACGTAAAATTTAGTTCATAACAACGCGCAATATGTGTGTATTTACTTGTGTAAATTAATAATCTCCGATAGCCTTGCATTAATACAGATTATGTAAAACGAACAAAATTATATATAACATTGTTCGTATGAAATGCATCCGTAATATGTGGGCTTACATTGTAAAATAAGTGATGTGTTGTCACTTTGTATGTGCTATGTACAGTCACGAGCAATATGTATACTTTACCAAACAGTTGCAAAAATTTTCCTATGAGAAATTGCTGAAGCTGTTATGGAACATTCCTGATATTGTAAGCTACACATAGAATTATTAATTTTAAAGAAAAAATCACAATTTCATATACCATTTGACTAGGATTTAAGCTTAAATTGTTTAATCGTCCGTGTTTATGTATATCTCCAACGTAGGCGTTCTATGAGCTAATACGCCGGGTTAACGCGATACTTGCGTTGCGTTGTAACCGTAGATGTTGGCCGATTCTCAGACCAACCCGATAAACACTCAAACTTTCATTAAAATTGGTCAAGCTGTTTCGGAGGAGTATTGTAGCTAACACTGTTACACGAGAGTTTTTTTATATAAGATAGAAAATTTTAGGTTAATTATCTCATGATAATAAATACAAACAAATAACAAATGAAAAAAAAAATATTCACCTTTATGGTGTTTAAAAAATTAAATGATACCTGATTGCCATTTAATCATCATCATTCCCCTGCCCTTATCCCAATTTTTACTTGGGGTCGGCGCAACACGTCTTTTAGACATGTTGCTTAAAGTTTTGGCTATGGTTTTATAGTCGGCCGCCTGCCTGACACTTAAGCCCAACGCACACGACGCTTGTTTTGCTGCTAGATAGCTTGCTAGAATTTGCCGCTGGGTTCGAAGTTGGCTGTGGCGCTGGGTGCGCTGATGGCTCCCTTGGTAGGTTGGCTTCACACGGTGCTTGTCGCTAGGCGTGCATCGAAGTGACGCACCCATTAAAGAGGCTTTTTAAAGAGGCTTTCATTTTGGAATTCTCGATATTAAATTGATTTCTCAAATTGTGAAACTTGGTTGAGCACTCTTTTGCCGTCACGGTTGGCTTTAACCCCAAAACTGCGTTCCTCACTCTATCAAGAGCCTCAGTTCGAAGACGCTTGTTGTGGTAATTCGGAGTATTTGTTGCATACAAACACGGTTCTTCTTTGTATGCATCAATTAAAGCATTAATTTGCTCCGGAGACCACCTTTGCGACATATTTTTTCAACAACAGAGCACGAAAAAAAGAGAACACGCAAGCAAGCCGTCACGAAAAATAGCACACGTTCTATCATCGACAGCCAGCACGCAACCACTCTGCAGAGCCAGCAGTGACGTCACTTTCTCGCAGCGCTGCCAGCAGAGTAGCCAGCAGAGGGCCCCGCAAGCAATCCAGCAGCAAAACAAGCGTCGTGTGCAGCGGGCTTATCCTTCTTTGGGAATGCGATTGTTGGTTGTTTACCCGCCACCATTCGGGTGACTCAAGGTGCTTGGTACAGTGCACTGGGTCTTAAGGTCCATTAGTCGCCTTTTACGACACCCAGTGGAGGATATGGGGTGGTGCTATTCTTTATATCCGGACACCACACGGATAAAGTATATTTGGGATTGTGTTATCTTAAAAACTTACAATTCGTAAACAGTCGTTTAACCTTTTTTAAGGTCCAGTACTTAAAAAGGTTCAATCAGACCCCTTACATAGAATATCAATGTGGGATAGAGGATATTGGAGCCAAAATAAACACAGGATTCTTGATACAGAATATAATTTTATTCGTCTTTTTGAGAATAACGTCTTTACTCGTCTTGCACGTCTTTTCATCTCTCGTTCCCGTTCCTCTTCATACTTCATCTTTAACATTATACTAATCTCTTTCATTCCTGATATGTCATCCCTCTCACTCTTAGTCTATCATGCTTAACATCTGTCATTCGTCATTTCAACGTTACCTTTCACTCATCCTTCTTTTACGTTCCTACATCAATGATTGTAAAGATATCCTCATTCGGTCTCAAAAAAAATGCAGAACCAGTACGATTTAGACTTCTACCTCCCCGATTTTATTTCAATTAGCCTAGATAAGAAAATGAATTAATGAGCAAATCCGACAAATTATTATGTAAATGTGTATAATTGCAAGTACCTTAAATCGTTTGAAATTAGTAAAATTATTAACTTTTCTGTTTACGTTAGAATTATTGCTTCCTAATCCAGTTAACGTAACTAACCTGATGAATATATACGGCCAAAGTAATAAAGCCATATATTATACAGCATGTTTCAAAAACTCCGACCAATTAAGGCGCTTTAGAGAGAATAATTATTCAGTATTTTTCATTATTTATTGAAAATATGTAAAATAATGTTCCCCAAAAAGATAATTAATTTTAAATGAGGTCACAGATTACGTTTGGCAGTACAAAAACGAATAAATCATAACAACAGGTAACTATCAAAAATTCATAACAGTTCGACTACACTTGCGACGTCCTTTGTGTGTGCCAGCCGCTTATTCAGTCGGCAAAATTGTACTAATTTAAAGCGCTTTTGAACGTAGACCGGCCAAAAATAAGAATTTCAAAGAATACCGCCGTTTAGTGAAGTATTGATAGCTCAGGAAATTTTCCCTGATTTCAGAGTAATATTTGTCGTTAACACTGTGGTATGAAATAATAGCGACACTTTGTTAAGAACTAGATTTTATTTCTGTATCTTTAGCAAGTCACTAAGATGTTCTTCAAGGGACGGGCGGGGATTTTTTATACATACTGTATTTAATAGGTCTACTCAAATAACACAGTGTTAAATAAGTACACAAAATTAATCACATTAAATTAGTAAAAAAAAGTAATTCAAGTACCGATTACAAAATTGTATTCCATTCTTTCTTTAAATTATTTTAATGTCTAATTGATTTGATATTTACTTTACTGTTTACTTAATTATATAATAGGTACTAATTTAATTATGTACATACAATGTTTAATTAATATTATTTTTTCTCATTTATTTAATATTATTTTGCGCGCTGTGTGCCACGGCAAAGCATGCTGCACACATTTTTTATTGAACATCTTGTTTCTACCATGTTTTATGCAAATAAACGATTTAATTTGATTCTGCTTTTGATTTTCGATTATTTTAAGGTTTCGATTTCCTTAAGTCGAAATATGCGTCCATTAATGAATTAACGGTTGTATCTTTTATTAACCTCATAATTTATGATACTTCCAGGTATTTTCGAAATTGAGAGTCTTGAATAAAACTCATGGCAAGTAGGACCTACTTGCCATGAGTACTTGTCCTACCCGTATTTGCGACTACAGGAAGGACCGATCCTTACAATTTTAAACAAAAGAAATGCGTCGCATTTTTCTTTCTCTTGTTAGAGCCTACTAACTATATTCTTTTCTTGAAGAGGGTTGGGCATTACTATGCACAGAAGCCTTCGCCAAATCACTTTCTGTAACATTAAATGTATAAGCAAATTTTAAGGTTACAGCGAAACCAGTCATGCTTAAAGGTGATATTGAAGGCAGTACCGCTATAATGAGGTTTGAGATTTACTCTTAAAGGCTCATTTCGACGATGTGTGAACTATCGTGTGAGTTGCATTGCATTGCGGCTTAGATATTTATATCTTTCGATCCAGAAAGTTTTGCAGTAAGTAAAGAAACCTGCGCTGCAATTTACATTTACTCGTAGTGCATAAGTTGCTTGCAATCCAACAGCTTCTTAATAACTCGTCATTTGATTTTTAATTCTAATAATAACCCAAAAGAAAGCAAACAAGTATTCCATAATAATCTAAATCAAACCACCATAATCTTTATAAAGATGCATATGACAAGCAGTAGCGTCTCCTTCTAGTCGAAGAGCTATGAAGGGAAGACGAAAACTCTCTATAAAGCATAGCCTAAGCTGGAAAATATAATTTTACATTAACCGTATCACTTCAACAAAGAGCAAACAGTTTTCAACTTGCAGCTACAATCATATTTTTATCAGGATTCATAATAAAATATTGTACATTACATCGAATCTACTAGTCACTATTTCAAAGTAACATTTTACAATGTTTTTAGCTGTCCGGATAATAATATCTGTCAAGGTGTAGTTCAATGCCGTATCCGTATCCGTGTGGTGTCCGGATATGAAGAATAGCACCACCCCATATCCTCCACTGGGTATCGTAAAAGGCGACTAATGGACCTTAAGACCCAGTGCAGTGTGCACTGTACCAAGCACCTTGGGTTACCCGAATGGTGGCGGGTAAACAACCAACAATCGCATTCCCAAAGAGGGTTAGTGTCAGGCAGGCGGCCGACTATAAAACCATAGCCAAAACTTTAAGCAACACGTCTAGAAGACGTGTTGCGCCGACCCCAAATCATAATACTTGGGATAAGGGCAGGGGAATGATGATATGTGTAGTTCAATGCATCAGTAAACTGATAAGTGTTTGTGGGTGCAACAACATATTATAATCGATTAAGAATTGCTTGTTGTTGCAATTCAGGAGTTCTTACTTAAGCGTTTAAAGAATTATTTAAGATGCAGAGATGTTTTCTAATTACTAATTGTTGGCTTCTTCTCGTGAGGTAGTTTGTTGTAACTGCAGAAAAAACAACATCTTTTATGCAGTATGTTTTTTTCTTTTGCTTTCTTAAAAACGGTAGTTTAATTCTATGGACAAAAGCAGCACTTATAAAAAAGAGATACTTTAAAAATATTATCACTTCATTCGAAATAGAACTATTTAAAATGTTCGTATCCGTCGTATTTTTTATTCAAATATTCATTTTGCTAATTTTACTTATTAAAATCAAGGTGTTGTATCCTACATATCGATCCAAATAAAGTGGTTGGCCAGTGTTTACTAGTGTGTTAAAATTAAGTATTGCGTCTACAACGATACGTCATATAGGGTGGTTCATTGTCATTCTCTATTTTGCAGGATATTATATTAGACGTATATTGAAAAACAGTAAATAACATCAGCTATAATTAATCTTATAAAAATTGTAACAGAGTCACCAAAAGTAGTAAAATTAGATTATATACGGATAATTTATCCTACTACATATATACACTTAGTCTTAATTACAATGTGTAATTTATACCAAACAATTAAAGTGACGTGAAGTTAGTAAATGTGATGGAAAATAAAGTTCAAGCACAAATTAATATTTATCAAACTACTAACTATTGCATGCGATTCAATCTATTATCGTGCCAAAAATAACTTACGTACTGTCTCTAACGTCTCCAATAATATCAAGATGAAACATAAAACATTTTGTTTTAATTACGCGTTTCGAAAGAAAACATTTACCAAAACCCGTAATCGTAATTTTATGACTAGTGTTCAAATGTTAAAAAACTTAACTATAATTTATACAATTGAGTTTCTCCCAAAGGGGTTCCGTCAACAAAACATTTACAATATGAAAATCTCTACCTACTTGGCTTTGACAACAGAAGTTGGGAAGTTCCTTATGGGCGTATTTGCTGGCGGATTTGCCTCCACCGCAGCTTCCCGTGCAGCACGCTCTGCATAAGCTGCTTCCAGGCCAACAGTTACTCGTTTATTTAAATCAGGGTCGATTAGGTACAGTAATTTTAGGGCCTTCTCTAATACCGGGGAAGTAACCGTCTCTAAAGATATAACAAGGTTCTGAATGAATCTTTCTCTATGGGCTTCATTTTCTATAATATGATTGTAGAAGTATGACATCGGTTGCAAATCTACCGCATTACTCTGTATCAATTGTAGCTTTTCTTGCGGACTTTTTTCGTCTACATAGGGCATAGGTCCGTTGAAGGAGTTCGGATAATAGTTTGGCGCATTTCGCATATTAAGATTAACTGGCGGTTTGCCGTCACGAACGTAAGTTTTGGCATACAATGGCATGTTTACTAAAATTTTGTTGTGGTTTGTTCCTAAGCGGTAATTTTGAGTGTCCCTGTAGGAAAATCTTCTGACTCTGAACACGGCATCTGGTGGGCCAGGAATACCGGGTACTAAATTGGCAGGGTTAAACGCCACCAATTCTAGGTCTCTAAATGCATTTTCCACATTTTTATTTAAAACTAAACGACCAATCTGTACGGTAGTGAATGTTCCATTCTCCCACAGTCTGGTGACATCAAACGGATCGTAATCTACGGTTTGTATATCGTGTGCTGTCATCACGTCCATCTCAAGTCTCCACGCAGGATAATCTCCTCGTCCGATAGCATTAAACAGATCTCGCACGAAGTAGTCAGGATCTTGTATTAGAGCTGCTTGTTCATTTGTGAGCGCTGAGAAGCCTTGTTCAGTCCTGAAGTTAAATCTGACATAGTGTGTTTCTCCATGCTTGTTAGCAAGCTCATAAGTATGGATAGGAAAAAAATCAATCCTCCTGTATCCATTAGCGAGGCCATAATCAGAAAAGAGCCAAAAGAAAAGGTGAGTTGTCGATGGCTTGTGTACTATTATATCCCAAAAGCTAGTGAAAGAGAACAAGTTACTTTGAGGGTTTCTAACTACCCCGTGTATTAGATGTGGAAAGGACACGGGGTCTCTAAATAAAAAGACAGGTGAGTGAAGACAAGTGAGATCCAAATTTCCTTCTTTGGTATAAAATTTCACTGCTAACCCCTGAGTTTCTCTGACAAGGTCGTTACCTCCTCGGTTTTGTAATGAAGGCGAAAATCTGGTAACGACTGGAGTTTTTTTACCAATTCCGTTAAAAACATCAGCGTACGTATATTTTGAGACATCATTAGTGACCACAAAGTACCCGAAAGCACCGGTGCCCTTCGCGTGAACCACTCTTTCAGGTATCCTTTCCGCATCAAAGCTTGTCATCTCATCGATTAAAAGCTGGTTATTGAATTGATCAGAGTTGATTGAAAATGTATCTCGTATTTCGGTCGGTTCTCCTGAACTCTTGGTCCATAGTCCAATTGTTTCCTAGAAAAAATAGTTTTGATAAATATCGTCATCAAGTTGCGTTATACCAAACATGTATTATTCTTCTGTTTTACGTATTATAACGGCTAGATTATCCATTTCTTAATTTGACGTACTAATTAATAATTTAGAAATGAATTTTGGTTTTACATTAATTATGAAATCGTGAAAATAGTTCAGTGATTCCTACCGGATGATCCAGTTTAAAGTCCAAGAGCTGCCTTTCCTCGGGTGTGTAAGTAACATTGTCGTTTATCACGGCTTCTCCATTAAACACCACACACACCCACAGCAGACACGCAACGGTCGCTTTCATGATACAAATCCAACGACTACTTCTCACACAATGGTTTAAAGTGGTGCTTTATAATTGAGGAATCTTAATAAATCTTATTCTTGGCAGTTAAATTGTTATCGGAGTAATTAATTTAGTAAACTGTTAGGACTGATCGTAATTATTCAATTTTCAGCTGTCGAGTTTTTATTTGGATATTAACTGAGTGACCACACTGGTAATCTTAATATAAAAGTTCTGAGAACAAGAACTAGTATGAGTATTATAAGACTACTTTATTAATAACAACACGGCCTTTAACATGTGGTCTCTCAAGCCTTACCATCATCCCGATTACGGAAAGTATTTAAAAACTAAAATATTATGACTTTAAAAACTAAAACTAAGCATTGGTTGCTATTGCGGAACACAAATTAAGAAACAAAAATGTGGTCCGTCAATCCACATAAGAAACCAGATTTTTTTGGAAACGTTAAAGAAACAGTTTAAATACCCCTTGTTAATAGGAATTGGAACTGAAATTGTTTATTAAAGGGGGACCGCTTTTGCATAGTAACTCACGATGTCAGTCTACAAATCCATTGAGGTATTTGCATAATAAGTATCTACTCTGCGCATTTTTCTAAGCCAATGACCCGGCAAAAATATTTTTATATGTCCTATGAAGTACAGGAGCGTGTGGTCACAAGGAAACAAAATCAAAACTATTAGATTTAATTGCACACTAAGCGAAACGGAAACATAACTTGGTACTAACGTAATGAATATGTATTTCCATACAAATTAGTAAAACTTGGACATAGATAAACAAACATACATATTTGTAGTTCAGCAGGGCCTACGAATATCGTTAAAAGTACTTTTATTACATGTGAATCATACCCAGCCAGAGTTGCGCAGAGCTTGCAAAAGCTAGCCCTTGATCTGGCATAGTATAGGCAAAAGAATGAGCTTGGGGTGTTTTGGTCGATAAGAGTCCTACGTATCCCCACAGTCTGCACAGGGCGTGGGTTGAAGTTATAAGCGATTCACCCCGGCAAAAAAGGTGTGCATCATACTATTATGGTATTTAGTGTGAATTAGACTATTGTAGAAAAAAATAGTCTTATTATTACAATTCTTTGCTATTCATACGAAGCCGGGGCGGGTTGGGTTGTCTAGCTATTATAATTGTAAGTCATAAATAAGACGTTCAAAAAGTACTACAAATAAGTGTATAATTAAGTGCTAATTAAAGACAAAAATTATACTCAATTACCAAACAGTTGCAGTTAAGTATTTAGTTACATTGTGGAACTGTTAACCTTCAATATTTAACTGCAATGCAAAATAATACTGACACTTTTCATTACAATGAACTACGAATAATGCATTGCATTAATTGTTTAATTAAGTTTTAGATGACTATGTTATGCATATTTATAGAAATTATTTATAAGTTGTATAGTATTGTATATATTTATATGAGCCTTGATGCCTGAAATAAAGGGATAAATAAATAAAAAAAATAGTGACTGCTATTTTAATAATTATTTAACACAAAGATGAAAGTCCTTACTGCGGAGTCGTTTATTTTATTTTGCCCTATCTATAGTTTATTATGTACTAATTGCAGGTTCGATTCCATCGCATGAAACAGGTATTTGCTTGAGACGATTTCAAAGCTATATTATTTTTCCATTAAGTATCCTAAAACACCACCGACCAATTGCGAAGGAAAACATCATGAGGAAACCTGAACACTAAACATTGGAATCTGCATCACCTATTCGCAGTGATCTAGCATGATGGTCAATGCTCAAAACCGTATCTGTATGAGAAAAGATCAGGAGAGTGCCCAGCAGTAGGATGGCTGCTCATGTTTTTGCTTATATTATGTTGCTTATAATATAAAAACACTGATATTATAGAAAAAAACGTGCGAGTCTAACTCGTTTTAACTCGTTTCAATCTTAGCAAACATTTACACTTCAACAAAGGGCAAACAGTTTTTAACTTGCAGCTACAATCGTATTATTTTTATCACGAATAATTATATAAAATTTGTACTTTATCTTGATCGAATCTTCTAATCACTATAGCAAATCAGTATATTTATTGTTGAAGAAGGTACATGGTAAAGTAACATTTTACAATGTTTTAACTGTCCGGATATCCGTCAAGGTGTAGTTCAATGCACCAGTAAACTGATAAGTGTTTGTGGGTTCGATCCCCGCATGAGACAACATAATATGATAGATTAAGGTTTGCTTGTTGTAGCAATTCAGGGGTCCTTACTTCTGCGTTTAAAGAATCGTTTAGGTTTGTGAAATTATTTAAGACTAGCTTCTGCCCGCGGCTTCGCCCGCGTGGTAAAGGGACAAAAAAACCAAGGTCTTTTCTTAATATTTTTTTCCGTAAGAACCTTCTCCTAATAATAACAAATACAACAAAAAAAGAATTAGTGAAATCGGTCTAGCCATTCACGCGTGATGCCGTGACCAAGGAAAACGGGTTTCATTTTTATATATATAGATGCAGAGATGTATTCAAATCTATTAGCTTTTTCCCGCGGTTTCGTTGAAGAAAGAGTACAAGTAAAATTGAGTCGAGAATCTCCACGGCCAAGTCTCCTCAGAGCACCACATGCTAGGGTAGCCCGGTGAAGGGGCCTACCTCTTCTCGACTAAAGGAATCTCTATCTAAGCCAGCTAAGAAACTGCCAAGACCAGCCACATCTGCTGTAACCACTACTGTAAAGGAGACCTACACACCTACCCAATTACAAAATAGGTTTTATTCACAAATGAACTCGTTTAATTAAATACGTATTTATTTGTATAAGTGTTACAATCGTGTTGATAAAATAAAGCATTTATTTTTAACGAATTCCGGTCCAGCGTGATGGGGATTCGGCCTTAGTGACCGGCTCCAGCCTCAGAGTGTATTACTAGCTTATGTTCATAATAGTAAGAGGAAAATCTATATATATAAAACCCTTCCGTTACTGACTGACTGACTGACTGACTGACTGACTGACTGACTGACTGACTGACTGACTGACTGACTGACTGACTGACTGACTGACTGACTGACTGACTGACTGACTGACTGACAGACAACGCACAGCCGAAACTACTGGTCGTAGAAAGCTGAAATTTGGCATGTAGGTTCCTTGAGGTATGTAGGGGTGCACTAAGAAAGGATTTTTGGAAATTCAACCCCTAAGGGGGTAAAAAGGGGTCATAACGTTTCTATGAAAAATCTTATACCTTGGGTTTATAAACTTGAAACTTAGCACAAACACGTATATGGTCAAGTAAATAAGTTTGGCATTATAATTTTTTCCAAACTACCCTCCAATAGTGATTTAAGGGGTTGCGATTGGGTGACTGATTGACTTTCGCGCAGCCATAATCGCTCGGTGTAGGAGTCTAATATTTTGAACAAAGCTTCCTTTACTGACGGGAGTAAGCATTAAAAAAAGATTTTTGGAAATTTTACCCCCAAGGGGGCAAAAGGGGGTAAAAAGTTTTTTATGAAAAATGTTATTCCTTAGGTTTATAAACTTGAAAATTGGCCCGAAAACGTACATAGGCAAGTAAATAAGTATGGTAATGTAAGTTTTACCCTCCAATCGTGATTTCGCGGGTGTGATTTGGTGACTGATTGATTAACGCACAGCCGAAACCTCTCGGTATAGAAGTCTGATATTTTGAACAAGGCTTCCTTTAGCAACTCAATTGACCACAAAGAAGGGATTTTTGGAGCAGCAAGCCCTTAGGTAGCGGGCGGGGGGGAGGAGATCAACTGATACTTTTAATTTTTCTAGACGATGTTTTTGTCTCGCTTTACTTTTTGTTACATAACGTAATCGACAAACTCCAAAACTCCTTATCGTTTTCAAATATTCAGCATTAGACAGCTACATCATCCCTGAGTAACTCAAGCTGCATAATATAATTCAAATTGTAACAATTTTTCAGCCTATGTAAGAAAGTCCTGTCGAGATCATTAAAAAACGCTATAATCCCAAATTACACGTGGGCGAAGCCGCGAGCGGAAAGCTAGTCTGTGCATAAATGAACAAACGCAAGTCTGTATATGGTGAATTATTTTAAAGACTTAATTATAAATGCAGCAAAATGGCAAATCTGGCTGAATTGAGAAAAATCAGAATACTAAAATAAAGAAACAAAAGTGTCAGAAACATTTGTATTATTTATTTTACTAAACCAAAGAAACTGGATATGAGAAAAATTTACAAAAATATTATGCCAGGTTGTCAAATTGATCACAAAGTACTAAATGCCCGTTGCATTAAGTACATGACTGATTCGATTTTTTTTAGAACATTTTTCAATCGCTTTTATACTTCTAAATAGTTTTGTTTTTATAAACCAAAAGTACGTCGCGGTGTGGTTCGCCATTTTTTTGTCACTGATTCACTTGTTTTGCGTCGCAATCCTTGGTTTGCGTTGGCCAAGTTTCATTTTATTATCTTTTGCTTCAGTTTTGACATAAATCTAACATTTAAATCTGTGACTGATTTTAAAACGATACTTCAAAAAAAATTGTAAAAGCATCCAATCACAGTTCTACGGCTGATGGAACATAGCTGTTATTGTAATACAAAACTTCAATTTTTTATCGTACCAAAAATAATTTACGTATGGTGATATTAAGATGAAACAGAGTACATTTTTTTAGACTACGCTTTGGAATAGAATTAAATTGAATGGACCGAGAACCGTTTTCTTAATTTTATAAAAATTGTTAAAAGAGTTAATTATAAAACGGAGTTTTTCCCAAAGACGGTTCCGTCAAAAAAATATCTAAATTATAAAAATCTGTACCTACTTGTCTTTGGCTACAGAAGTTGGGAAATTCCTTATGGGCGTATTTGCTGGCGGATTTGCCTGCGCCGCAGCTTCCTGTGCTGCACGCTGTGCATAAGCTGCTTCCAGTCCAACAGTTACTCTTTTATTTAAATCAGGGTCGATTAGGTAAAATAATTTTAGAGCTTTCTCTAATACCGGTGAGGTTACTGTCTCTAAAGATGCAACAAGGTTCTGAATGAATCTTTCTCTATGGGCCTCACTTTCAATAATATGATTGTAGAAGTATGACATCGGTTGCAAATCTACCGCATTACTCTGTATCAATTGTAGCTTTTCTCGCGGACTCTTTTCGTCTACATAGGGCATAGGTCCGTTGAAAGAGTTCGGATAATAGTTTGGCGCATTCCGCATATTAAGATTAACTGGCGGTTTACCATCACGAACGTAAGTTTTGGCGTGCAATGGCATGTTTACTAAAATTTTGTTGTGGTTTGTTCCTAAGCGGTAATTTTGAGTGTCCCTGTAGGAAAATCTTCTAACTCGGAACAAGTCGTCCGGTGGGCCAGGAATACCGGGAACTAAATTGGCAGGGTTAAACGCCGCCAATTCTAGGTCTCTGAAAGCATTCTCCACATTTTTATTCAAAACTAAACGACCAATTTGTACGGTGGTGAATGTTCCATTCTCCCATAGTCTGGTGACATCAAACGGATCGTAATCTACGGTTTGTATATCGCGTGCTGTCATCACGTCCATCTCAAGTCTCCACGCAGGATAATCTCCTCGTCCGATAGCATTAAACAGATCTCGCACGAAGTAGTCAGGATCTTGTATTAGAGCTGCTTGAGCGTTTGTGAGTGCTGAGAAGCCTTGTTCAGTCCTGAAGTTAAATCTGACATAGTGTGTTTCTCCATGCTTGTTAGCAAGCTCATAAGTATGGATAGGGAAGGCGTCCATCTTCCTGTATCCATCAGGGAGGCCATAATCAGCAAAGAGCCAAAAGAAAAGGTGAGTTGTGGATGGTTTGTGTACCACTATATCCCAAAAGCTAGTAGAAGAAAACAAGTTAGTTTGAGGGTTTCTAACTACCCCGTGTACTAGATGCGGAAAGAACACGGGGTCTCTAAATATAAAAACAGGTGTTTGAAAACAAGTGAGATCCAAGTTTCCTTCTTTGGTGTAAAATTTCACTGCTAAACCCCGAGGTTCTCTGACGAGGTCGTTACCTCCACGGTTTTGTAATGAAGGCGAGAATCTGGTAACGACTGGCGTTTTTTTACCAATTCCGTTAAAAACGTCAGCGTATGTATATTTTGAGATATCATTAGTGACCACAAAGTACCCGAAAGCACCGGTACCCTTCGCGTGGACCACTCTTTCAGGTATCCTTTCCGCATCAAAGCTTGTCATCTCATCGATTAACAGCTGGTTATTGAATTGATCAGAGTTGATTGAAAATGTGTCTCGTATTTCGGTCGGTTCTCCCGAACTCTTGGTCCATAGTCCAATTCCTTCCTAGAAAAAATAGTTGGAATAAATATCGTCATCAATGTGCAAAATATTATTAGCAGTTATTATACGTAAAAGGGACGATCTTCCTATTTCTTAATTTATTGTACTCTTTAACAATTTCAATCAAAAGTAGTTCAGTTACTCTTACCGGATGATCCAGTTTAAAGTCCAAGAGCTGCCTTTCCTCGGGTGTGTAAGTAACATTGTCGTTTATCACGGCTTCCGCATTAAACGCTACACACAGAAGACACGCAACGATGGCTTTCATGACACAAATAATACAAATTCAGCGCCTGCTTCCCACACAATGTGGTGCTTTATAGTGCAAGAATAATCTTAAAAAATCTAATTTATGGCAGTTAAATTATTATAATTTGATTAGCTTCAGTAAAAATCATTAGAAGTGATCGTAAAGTTTAATTTTAGCTGTCATTTTTTTACTTGGGAATAAACTGAGTGACCACACTGGTAATCGCAATGCGAAAAATCTGAGAACAAGAGAACTAGTATGAGTACTATAAGACTAATTTATTAAAATCTACACATCCCTCAAAATGTGATCCCCTGCTTCACAATCATCCAGATTGCGTTAACTATTATGACGATAAGCATTGATGATTGATTCATATTACAGAGCACATGTTAAGAAAAATAGAGTAAACTAATATTGTTATTAGTTTGCTTTATTTTTCTAACCATCATCATCATCATTTTCCTGCCCTTATCCCACTTTACTTGGGGTTGGCGCAACACTAATGACAACCAAAACCAACATAATTTTGGATACCTTTAAAAAACAATTTGGTTCTTCTTTATGAACTTAGAAGTTCCTAATACGTTGTGTAAATAGCAATTGAAACTGAAAATGAAAATTACATCGCAGATTTAAGAGATCGATTTATTAAAAGGGGACTGCTGTCCACAGTCAGTCACTATGCAAGAAAATTTTTATAATACATTTATACGTCCTATGAAAAGCAGTAGTGTGTGGTCACAATGCAACAATTAATAACTATTATTATTCATTAATACGTATTTGCATACGAATTCGTAAACTTGGATGTATGTAGGTAAACGAACACAAATAATATATTATTTTTTTGTTCAGCAGGGCTTACACATATCGTTAAAAGTACTTTCATTGCAGGTGTGCATCATATTACATTCATACCCTGCTAAAGTTGCGCATAGCATGAGCGAGCCAGCCCTTGAGTCTGGCGTCGTCGGCAAGAGAATGAGCCCGGGGTGTTTTGGTCGTTAGGGCATATCCCCACTGTCTACCCAGGGTGTGGATTGAAGTCATCAGCGTTTCACCCCGGAAAAAGGTGTACATCATCCAAACTGTTATGGTAATTAGAGAAAAAAAAGGCATTTTAATCGGTATTTTTTTTTGTAGTGTTTATCGACCTAAAACATTGATTTATCTGGCACGGTTTGGATTTTGATTTATTATTACAATTCTATGCTATTCGTACAAAACCGGGGCGAGTTGTCTAGCTATTATAATTGTAAGCCATAAATAAGAAGTTCAATAACGTACTTCATATAAGTGTATTAGTGTTAATTGAAGACAAAAATTATACTCAATTAACAAACATTTGCGTTTAGTATTTAGTTACATTGTGGTACTATTAACCTTCAATATTTAACTACGATGCAACATAGTACCTACTGATAGTTTTCATTATATTGAACTTAATAATGCATTGTATTTGTGACTGTGATTTAAATAATAATTTAACTCAAAATTAAAATCCTTTCTGCGGAGTAGTTTATTTTATTTTGCCCTATGTATGCACGAATTTCAGGCTTGATTCCATCGCAAGCAATGGGTACTTACTTGTGACACTTTCAAAAACCTATTTTATTTTTAGATTATTCGAAAACGCCACCGACCAATTGCAAAGGAAAACATCTTGAGTAAACTTGGACACCAAACATTGGAATCTGACATCACCTAAGTATCCGAAGTGATCTAGCGTGATGGCCAATGCTTAAAGCCATCTCTGAATTATGAAAAGATTATTGCCAACTCTATTCAGAAGCCTAATTGAATCAAATATTTTTTATAAATTCCGTTTAATACGTTATACCGTGTAAAAGTTTTAATTTTACGAAATGTAATTAAAACCAAACGTGTTGCGCCGACACCAAGTATAATGGAATAGGTAAGGGCAGGAAGATGATGATGATGAATTAAAACCAAACACTTCAGAAAGTACAAATTAATTTTCAACTGCATAGTATAAGGAAATAAAATAAAAATTAGGAAGAAATTAAAACGGGAGTCCCACTCATCAGAACGTATGATGATGTGTGCAAGAAAGATTAAGTATGAAGAATAAAAGTACGAGAGACATACAAGCGAGAACTTGTATGACTGCGGACTGTTAAAAAGACTAATTTCGTACTTGTTGTGTAACCAGTCAAAAATCTTATCCAAAAATTAAAGTAAAGAAATTATTAATAAGTAACTCTGAAAGTATTAGGAGATGAGTTGCATGCAATCAGAGGGCAAGGTATATAAGGTTGTAGGTACATAAAAATCAAATTATAGCACTTATAATTATCTGGTCATTCGATACGGCCAAAAAGTAATAAAGATAATAATTATTTTATTTCATTTTCAGCTGTCAAGCAATCAATATGGTATAGTCAGTCTTTTTATACGTGCAGCCTATGGGCTAAATATACGCAGCGGCGTATATGGCGCTCTGCGCGTGCTGTACAACAATGCTTTTAGGGCAATGTTAGGGTTACCGCGGTTTTGCAGCGCATCTGCAATGTTTGCACAAGTGCAAAAGATGACTTTTTTGCCATAATTAGGAAGCGGAGTGCGGGCTGTGGGGATCGAAGTCGAAACCTTTGTCTTGGCAGTCCTATGGTCTTACCACTAGGCTATCACAGCTTCGATACATCTACATGTAATATGGTAGTAGGTAGTACGGAACTCAATAACGAACATTGAACTCCACTGTCGGCTGACCGCCTTAAGCAATGCATTCCGGCGTACACAATTATTACATAATTGCCTGCAATGTACTTGTTATTTTAGCTTAAACGTCGAGTCTAAATCGGAACACTTAATTTACCCTATTATAGGTAATTTAAATCCATAATGTGTTTTTTATCCTCCAGATGAATAATGCAAACGTTCCATAAGTCATCGGTCAATCATTTGCTTTTTATTATTTTTAAGTAAAGCTGAAGGTGTGTCAGAGTCTTCAAACCAAGTAAATCGTCACTTTTATTTTATTGCTGTAAAGACTCCAAATAGATGAAACTGCTTACGACTACGCTAGATTGAAGTTTGGTAATTGTCAGATCACATCATACACCGATTCACAAGAAAAAAATAAAAATTGTTGATTCAACGAAAAATCTGATTGTATACTTGTGTGTATGTACTTTGATTATGAAACATTTATTCCAGGATTAGATCAAAATTAGTTTGGGACCGTTCGAAACATTTGATTATATGCAATAGTCATAAAACTTTATCAGTGTGTTTGGGTCATTAAATAAAACTTGGGGCAAACAAGCCGAAAAAAATATTGGAATTTATTGCAATATAAACATAAAAGAGTAAAAGCTGTATGTAAATTTTAACCGAATGCTGTATCAACAAAAGCCGTATATTCATTCGTGCTACGTGTATATTCATATTTTAATTTTCTGTATCTTACATTCTGTCTCAGCGGTTGGTACATTTCTGATGTGAAGTGGAGGGGGAGTCGCCAGCGCCGCGGCTTGCTGAGCCGCTCGCTGTGCATAAGCTATTTCCAGTCCAACAGATACTCGTTTTCCTAAATCACGATCTACGAGATACAAAAACTTAACAGCCTTTTGCACTGTTGGTGGAGTGGCAGGCGCTAAAGATAGAACAACGTTCTGAATAAATCTTTGTCTGTGAGCTTCACTTTCTAAGACATGATTGTAGAAGTATGACAACGGTTGTAAATCTACCGCATTACTCTCTAGCGCTATTAACTTCTCTTTTGGTCTTTTCTCGTCCACATAGGGTATAGGTCCGCTGTAAGAGTTCGGATAATAGTTTGGCACATTTCGCATATTTAGCAAAACAGGCGGTTTTCCATCTCGGTTGTAAGTTTTTGCATACAATGGCATGTTCACCAACACTTTATTGTGGTTACGTCCAATACGGTAATTTTGAGTGTCTCTGTAAAACGATCGTCGTCCCCTGAAAAGAAAATCTACCGGACCAGGAATACCGGGCACCAAGTTTGAAGGATTATACGCCCCTAGTTCTACATCTCTGAATTGGTTTTCGACATTTTTGTTTAAAACCACACGTCCGATTTGTACGGTAGTGAATGTGCCATTCTTCCATAACCTCGTGACGTCGAAAGGATCGTAATCTACTGTTTGTATGTCATGTACAGTCATCACGTCCATTTCTAGTCTCCACGCAGGATAATTTCCTAAACCGATAGCATTGAATAAATCTCTGTTGAAGTAGTCAGGATCTTGTATTTGAGCTGCTTGTTCATTTGTGAGTGCTGAGAAGCCTTGTTCAGTCCTGAAGTTAAATCTGACATAGTGTGTTTCTCCATGTTTGTTAGCAAGTTCGTAAGTATGAATAGGGAAGGCGTCCATCTTCCTGTATCCATCCGGAAGACCATAATCAGCTAACGTCCAAAAGAACGTATGAAATAATACTGGTCTTTGTAGCGACATATCCCAACGGCTAGTTGCCGACAATATGCCCGTTTGGGGATTTCTTTTAAAGGCGTGGACAAAGTGGGAAAATAACAATGGATCTCTGTACAAATAAACTGGTGTCTGAAGACAAAGGAGATCCAAATTTCCTTCTTTTGTGTAAAATTTAATGGCCATTCCTTTTAATTCCCTGCCTAGGTCATTACCTCCCAGGTTTTGTACTGCTGTGGAGAATCTGACATTCAATGGTGTCTTTTTGCCGATGCCGTTGAAAACATCTGCGTATGTGTATTTTGAGACATCGTTAGTAACCACAAAGTATCCGAAAGCTCCGGTGCCCTTCGCATGGACCACTCTCTCAGGTACTCGCTCTGCGTCGAAAGTCGTTAACGAGTCGAGTAATAGCTGGTTGTTAAATTGATCGGAGTTGATAGTAAATGTGTCTCGTATTTCAGTAGGTTCGCCCGAACTTTTGGTCCATAATCCGATCGGAACCTTAAATGAAAATAGTCTTAATAATTATTGCAAATTTTACAAGATGTCGCAAGTATTCCGAGTACTGAAAGGTTGGTAGGCGTTATATAATAGGTAGCCTTATAGTTTGTGGAAAAAAAATATACCTACCGGGTGTTCCAGTTTAAAGTCTAAAAGCTGCCTTTCTTCGGGAGTGTAAGTAACATTTTCGTAAATCACGGCTTCCCCATGAAACACCAGATATAACAGACACACGACAATCACTTTCATGATGGAAGTTGAGCGCGTGCTCCTTGCTGATCAACAGTATCTCTTTTATATAGGATTTTACATGAATGCTAACGATTTATCAATTACATCTCAACATCATTACCAATGTGTAGGCAATTAACAATATTTTAGTTCGTTTAATTGTTTCTGCAACAATTTACTCATTAAGGTTGTTAACAGGTGCGGACTGTTGAACATAATAAATTGTAAAAATTATTATGTTTTGAGTTCACAGTATTTTTGCAAATCTTCAAGTTTTGTCTCTTATTACTATTTTTTTCACTACAATGAGCTGATTTAAGGCGGGTTGCGAAAATAAATTCAACGATGATAAGGCATCCGCGAAAATTTTATGAATAGTTAAGAATCATGTCAATGTCGTCACCGTTTACATCGTAAATACTCACTATGAAGGGATTTTTAGCAGAATTTCGATAAGACATGTCTAATAAAATCGTCCCTAAGCTGCTTTTAGATTAAAAAAAACGTATTTATGTATCAATTCGCCCTCTTTTACGAAATGATCACTAAAATACCCATGTACATCTTGTTTGGTATTTTTTTTTACCTGTTTTGTGTGTACATAAACTATTAAGTAAATAAAAAAATAAGATACGTACCTGTTTTAATAGTTTTACAAAAATCAGTATTTGCCGTAACAAATTACCTACTTGGCACAGTACAGTCGGATACATTGTAGGTGGAGCTAAACCCATCACGTTATTCAGAATTATAATTGTGGTAATATTGAAAAACTAGTGTTTACATAAATAGCTACTTTAGTTACAAAGAATTTGCAATTATCTTTGTAAAGGGAATCAGTCAAAGGAAGTGTAGGGATGACTAGAACTTATTGGAGTTTTTAATAATATGTTACTAAAGATAATCAGTCTCTACTGCAGCACTGTTGCAATTCTGAAAGCTACACTGCCCTGTTGCTATAAAGCAACAGTTTTGCTTTAAGAACTAATAAACGTACAAAAGCTTAAAGCATACTAAAGTTAATTTAGGTCTTGAAAACGAAGCTTATGTCCTTACGGTGTGGTAGCTATCATTATTGACAGGCGTTACATGAATTTATGTTACAAATTTTTATATCAGTACATTCAAGACTTTAAAAGTACTTAAGCAGTCAATTTAAAATTGAGGTTTTATGTCTTCTTAGGTTAATAGTATTCAAATGTAAAAATATTTTTATCCATATCTGTCGAGTTTTTCTATCATTAAACGTAGGAAACAAACCAAAGTTAAAGAAAAAAAACTAAAGGTTTGGTATCCTACGAAACTGAAAATTTATTTCTTGCACCATTGTATACACGCAAGGTTGAATTGTAATGCGGATTAAAACACTTATCATTGGTAGCTACATATCTATGGATATTTTAACAACACGTATTTCCATTACCGTTAATAGCTCTGATAATTATTGTTTTGTACTGCAGTTTAAGCTGACAGTAAAGGAGTTCGTTGATTTTATGAATCTACAAAATAACGCTAGTCCGATATTAATTATAACAATTTTACTTTGTAACTTGTACATTGTAATCATTAATTAATATTATACCTCCTCATTAATTATACGTAAATTGTATCCTTTTTTGATTTCGGTTGTTTTTTTGTAACAAATTGTAGGACTTAAATTCAACTGTGTTACAGAATTATTAGTAGTTTATAAGTCAACTTGTGGTATGCTGTTGGTGAATCAAAAAAGAGAGAAGCTAAGGTTTATATAATTGGCTGGCAAACGGATGAAGGTCCTCACCCTGCAGTTAGACACTGATGACTGAACAAAAGAGGAGAGGCTAGAGCTGTAGCGTGTTTTACCTCTGTTCCCACGTAAGCCTTTATAAGGATCGGGAAATTATGACATACCACGAAAACTGAGAGTAAACAGTATTTATTAAATATGCGCTAAAGCCTCTACGCTTACAGAGAAGGGATGACCCATACCATATTAACCAGAAGACATATAAACCGCCTGCAAAAAGTGATGAAGATATCTAAAAATCCAAATTTCCTTTATTTTCATGCTATGCATTTATATTATTAGGGTAGGTGGTGCCTCGCCTGCTCAACCGATGGCCCTATGAAACCGCTACGATAGGCAGCAGGTTGGCAACACCAGATAAAACTGTATGTTATTATCGTTATTTATTTCTCTTTATAATCTTAATGCGTTTTTGACTCTATACTACTGGTATTGAATTGTGGAGGAAATCAGGGGGGTTAGCTGATTGGTTCTATCCAGCACCTATCTAATCCTGAAAAGCGGTCAAGTGCGATTCAGACTTGCCCTTAAAGTGTTCCATAGCAGCAAGTTGCGGTTAATGATGTATGACGTATTAAAAAAACAACTTACTAAATCTCGTTCTAATAAATTATTGTTGGAATGTATGCATGGTAACGGCAAATCAGTTTTTTTTTGCTGTCTTATTTTAGAAATAAGTTTCCGGAAAAGAGTTTTAAGGCACTTTATACCACTTTGCAAGTATCTTGCGGAAACTATTCAACATAGAAAAAACATCTTAGAAATCTCAATACCATTTTTAGAAACACACAGCTATAGATACCCCGTACATACGGGTGAGATAAAAAAGAATCCTAAGTATGGCACCCCCAAAACTAATTGTTTTTTTTCCTAATGCTGTGTGAAAACCTTAATGTGGTTCATAGAATTAACAAATTTCAACAAGTAGGTAGTTCTTACGTTCTTAGGACGACAGACATGACGAATCTATAAAGGTTTTTACCATTTGGCTACAATTTGAGAATCCTAAATATCCACCAATTTTGACTGCAGTAACAATAGACTTGACTGTCGGAGAACACCACTTCGTTATGTAGAACCTTGGATAAAGAGTTATGTACTTTACGGTAAATAGATATTATTATAGTAAAGCATGTTTTAGTCCGGATTCAGTATCAATGTTATTACCTACCTAAAAAGTATTAATTTGGAATTTTAGCTTTAAAGTAAGAACAATTTAAGCAATCTTACTTCATTATTTTATTAACGCCTGTTCACTAATAATAGCAACAAGTTGGCCTTGCTCGAATGTTTGTTGGTTCATCTGACTGACTCTTTGTAGTGCATAGTATTTCATGAACCTTATTAGCACAGTTGTACTTAGGTGGAATTGAGGCTCTTTGTATAAAGGTGTACCCAAGAGGTTGAAGATTAGAACCCAACACAGTAAAAAACCAATGAGGTTGTTTTAAGCTTGTCTAATACTTTTTATTTTAATTTTAACACAACACTGACAAACAGTGTAAGAAAACATCGTGACGATTCTAAATATCGGAATCTAAATTAATTTACCCACAGTGAAACGTGGTACTTACCTACGTGGGTAGAGGCCTGTGCCCAGCAGTACCGTGGGACGTTTATAGGCTGGTATGATAATAATAAAATGACATTTCTATTAACAGAATTTATATAATTGTTTAGATAACCACTAAAAGAAAAATAAGTAAATAATACTCGAGGGCACGTGTTCAATCAATTTGTTTAATGATTAAGGATATTTATTAATTTAGCCTTAGTTTTTACAGTCTGACTCAGCAGTTGGAACATTTCTTATCGTTGTATTTCGTAGACGCGCCGCTTGCGCAGCAGCCTGTGCCGCTGCTTGCTCAGCTGCTCGCTGTGCATAAGCTACTTCCAGTCCAATAGCTACTCGTCTACCTAAATCAGGATCAATAAGATACATTAACTTTATAACCTTCTGCAATGTTGGTGGAGTGACTGGTTCTAAAGAGGCAACAAGGTTCTCAATGAATCGTTGTCTATGAGCTTCACTTTCCAGAACATGATTGTAGAAATACGACACCGGTTGCAAATCTACTGCATTACTTTCTAGCACTTGTAACTTCTTCTTTGGTCTTTTCTCGTCCACATAGGGTATAGGTCCACTGTAAGAGTTCGGATAATAGTTTGGTGCATTTCGCATATTTAGCAAAACAGGCGGTTTTCCATCGCGGTTGTAAGTTTTGGCATACAATGGCATGTTCACCAACACTTTATTGTGATTAGTTCCAATGCGGTAATTTTGAGTGTCTCTGTAAAATGATCGTCTTCCCCTGAAAAGGAAATCTACTGGACCAGGAATACCGGGCACCAAATTTGCAGGATTATACGCCCCTAATTCTACATCTCTAAATTGATTTTCTACATTTTTATTTAAAATCAAACGTCCTATTTCTACCGTAGTGAATGTACCATTCTTCCATAACCTCGTCACGTCGAAAGGATCGTAATCTACTGTTTGTATGTCATGTGCAGTCATCACGTCCATTTCTAGTCTCCACGCAGGATAATTTCCTGAACCGATAGCATTGAATAAATCTCTGTTGAAGTAGTCAGGATCTTGTATTTGAGCTGCTTGAGCCCTTGTGATTGCTGAGAAGCCTTGTTCTGTTCTGAAATTGAATCTGACATAGTGCGTTTCTCCATGCTTGTTAGCAAGTTCGTAAGTATGGATAGGGAAAGAATCCATTTTCCTGTATCCATCTGGGACACCATAATCAGCTAACGTCCAGAATAACGCGTGCGTTTGAATCGGTCTATACACCACAAAATCCCAACGGTTATTAAACAACCCGGTCTGAGGATTTCTCTTTACCGCATGCACTTGATGTTGGAAAAGTACAGGGTCCCTGTATAAGTAAACAGGTGTTTGAAGACAAAGTAGGTCCAAATTTCCTTGCTTTGTATAAAATTTCACCGCCATACCCTTTAGTTCCCTGCCTAGGTCATTACCTCCAAGGTTTTGTACTGAAGTGGAAAATCTGACATTCAGTGGTGTCTTTTTACCGATGCCGTTAAAAAGATCTGCATATGTATATTTTGAAACATCATTAGTAACTATAAAATATCCAAAAGCTCCGGTTCCCTTGGCATGGACCACTCTCTCAGGTATTCGTTCTGCGTCGAAAGTTGTTAACGAGTCGAGTAATAGCTGGTTGTTAAATTGATCGGTGTTGACCGTTAATATATCCCGTATTTCAGTCGGCTCTCCTGAACTTTTCGTCCATAATCCAATAGGCAGCTAAAAAAAAGATTAATGGGTCATTGAATCAATACTAAGAAAACAGCTTATTGGTAATACACCAATGGACTGTTTACACATTTTGTACATACGTACTGTCTCCAGAAAATGTTACGTCACCAATTTTAATTCATAGGATACGTTAAATCCAGTTAGTTATACCTACCGGGTGTTCAAGTTTAAAGTCCAAAAGCTGCCTTTCTGCGGGTGTGTAAGTGACGTTTTCGTATATCACGGCTTCCCCGTGTAACACTACACACAACAGACACGCTAGTATCGTTTTCATTATAAAATCGAGCGTGAGCTCCACCAGCCGACCGTGCCACTTTGTTTGCTTTCCCCTAAATAACTGCCGTTGATTTTATAACGTGTTTAGTAATTGTCAGCAATTAATATCGGAACATTTGTACTTAAGAGGTTTACTTAGCCATCAATATGTATGTACTAACACATCCCTTGGAGGGTTACGTGAGTTTATTGAACATCAACGATTTTTCAGATTTGATCATGTTTTGCTCAGGAGACGGAGTAACCACATTGTTAAAATATTTATAAAAATTTTACTACACATACCTAACTTATTGGTATCGGTTATCATACCAATGACTACCGTGTACGATATCCTGCGGGCTTTGATTCCGGCGTGGGAAACACTTGTATTATTTATAGTGTGGCCAATCTCTGTGCATATGAGTTAAATGTCTGTGAAACTCTTTAGTAGGTACGATCATCTAAGAACAAAAAGTAGTATTTGAGTACGTACTATAGTTACTGGTAGTTGGGGGTCTTAAACTTCAGTTATTCATACGTGCTTTACTTCTTTGACCATCTAAAAAGGATTAATACATATTTATAAATCATCTCATCTTCCTGCCCTTATCCCATTTCATTTGGGGTCGGCGCAACACGTCTTCTAGACATGTTGCTTAAAGTTTTGGCTATGGGTTTATAGTCGGCCGCCTGCCTGACACTAACCCTCTTTGGGAATGCGATTGTTGGTTGTTTACCCGCCACCATTCGGGTGACCCAAGGTGCTTGGTACAGTGCACTGGGTCTTAAGGTCCATTTGTCGCCTTTTACGACACCCAGTGGAGGATATGGGGTGGTGCTATTCTTTATATCCGGACACCACACGGAAAATATTTATAAAATCCATATCAAAACATTTGGCTATTGTTTGACATGTATAGTTTTAATTAACATTTCGTTTCTGATGTGATTATAAACATTTTTTGTCATTTTTTGAACTACTAAAGATAATATAGCCCACTTTCTTTCTTTCTATCGAGGCTTTTTTATTTTATGTATGTATGTAGTGTTTATATGTATATATTTATTTATTTGTATATATTTATGTCGTATGCTGTATATATTTAGTATTTTCTATATGAGAATATTTTTGTGTAGGTAATATTTACAACGGTGCACCAGTCATCTACCTCTATATATCGTCTTCTTTCCTGTCCATCCAAAGGTTGTCTGGAAGATATCGCTATTAGCGATAAGACCGCCATTGTACCCTTACTGTATATAATTTACTTTTTCATAGCTGTAACCATGGTGTACAATAAAGAGTATTCTATTCTATTCTATTCTATTCTGAATTAGATAAGTTGATTTGGATAATTTTTCAAAATACCAACTTACTACATGTAGTATGGTAGCAATAGTACGGAACTCAATCACGAACATTGAACTCCACCGTCGGCTGACCGTCTTGAGCAATGTATTCCGGCGTACACAATTATTACATAATTGCGTATAATGCAACTGTTATTTTAGTTTAAACATCGAGTCTAAATCGGAACACTTAATTTACCCTATTATAGGTAATTTAAATCTTTAATTTGGTTTTTATCCTCCCGATGAATGAAACAAGTGTTTCATAAATCATTGGTCGATAATTTTCTTTTTAACACTTTTAAGTAATTTGAAGGCGTGTCAGAATCTTCAAACCAAGTCACTTTTATGCCATCTTTATTTTATTGCTGTAAAGACTCCAAATAGATAAAACTACTTATGATTACTGTAGAACAAAGATTGGTAACAACATACATCAATTAACAAGAATAAAATAAAAACGTATACAACTAAACCAACAAGATTTGACAAAAAATCTGCTGTGTACTTGTATGTACTTTAATTACAAAACATTTCTTCCAGCATTAGATCATCATAGGTTTTGGACCGCAAACAAGTTGATTTTCTGCAATAGCCATAAAACTTTATAATTTTTTTTGGGTCATGAAATAAAACTTGGGGCAAACAAGCAAAATATTGAAATTTATTGTAAACATAAAAGTATAAAAGCTGTAAGTAAATTTTAAACGAATGCGGTATCAAGAAAACATGTAAATTCACTCGTACCACGTGTATATTCATGATTTAATTTTCTAACGTCTCTGCGGTTTGCACATTTCTAATGGGAAGTGGAGGAGGAGTCGCCAGCGCCGCGGCTTGCTCAGCCGCTCGCTGTGCATAAGCTACCTCCAGTCCAACAGATACTCGTTTCCCTAAATCACGATCTACGAGATACAGAAACTTAACAGCCTTTTGCACTGTTGGTGGAGTGACAGACTCTAAAGATAGAACAACGTTCTGAATAAATCTTTGTCTGTGAGCTTCACTTTCCAAGACATTATTGTAGAAGTATGACAACGGCTGCAAATCTACTGCATTACTCTCTAGCGCTATTAACTTCTTCTTTGGTCTTCTCTCGTCCACATAGGGTATAGGTCCGCTGTAAGAGTTCGGATAATAGTTTGGCGCATTTTCCATATTTAGCAAAACAGGCGGTTTTCCATCTCGGTTGTAAGTTTTTGCATACAATGGCATGTTCACCAACACTTTATTGTGGTTACGTCCAATACGGTAATTTTGAGTGTCTCTGTAAAACGATCGTCGTCCCCTGAAAAGAAAATCTACCGGACCAGGAATACCGGGCACCAAGTTTGAAGGATTATACGCCCCTAGTTCTACATCTCTAAATTGATTTTCGACATTTTTGTTTAAAACCACACGTCCGATTTGTACCGTAGTGAATGTGCCATTCTTCCATAACCTCGTGACGTCGAAAGGATCGTAATCTACTGTTTGTATGTCATGTGCAGTCATCACGTCCATTTCTAGTCTCCACGCAGGATAACTTCCTGAACCGATAGCATTGAATAAATCTCTGTTGAAGTAGTCAGGATCCTGTATTTGAGCTGCTTGTTCATTTGTCAGTGCTGAGAAGCCTTGTTCAGTCCTGAAGTTAAATCTGACATAGTGTGTTTCTCCATGCTTGTTAGCAAGTTCGTAAGTATGAATAGGGAAGGCGTCCATCTTCCTGTACCCATCCGGAACACCATAATCAGCTAACGTCCAAAAGATGCTATGAAATGATACTGGTCTTTGTAGCAGCATATCCCAACGGCTAGTTGACGACAATATGCCCGTTTGGGGATTTCTTTGAAAGGCGCGGGCAAAGACAGAAAACAACAACGGATCTCTGTATAAATAAACTGGTGCCTGAAGACAAAGTAGGTCCAAGTTTCCTTCTTTTGTGTAAAATTTAATGGCCATTCCTTTTAGTTCCCTGAATAGGTCATTTCCTCCCTGGTTTTGTAATGCAGTCGAGAATCTGACATTCAATGGTGTCTTTTTACCGATGCCGTTGAAAACATCTGCATATGTATATTTTGAGACATCGTTGGTAACCACAAAATATCCAAGAGCTCCGGTGCCCTTCGCATGGACCACTCTCTCAGGTATTCTCTCCGCATCAAAGTTGTTCATTGATTCAATTAACAGCTGGTTATTGAATTGATCGGAGTTGATTGTAAATGTGTCTCGAATTTCAGTAGGTTCACCCGAGCTTTTTGTCCATAATCCGATTGAAACCTTCAATGAAAAAAAACTTAATAATCATTGCAAATTTTACAAGATGTCGCAAGTATTCATGTAAAGTAGACGCATCTTATAATTTGTTGAATAAAAACTGTACCTACCGGGTGTTCCAGTTTGAAGTCTAAGAGCTGCCTTTCTTCGGGTGTGTAAGTAACATTTTCGTAAATCACGGCTTCCCCATGAAACACTAGACACAATAGACACACGACAATCACTTTCATGATGGTAGTTCAGCGCTTGCTCCTTATTTACCAACTTATAATCCTTATATAGAATTTAATATATATTTATATAGTAAAAATAAATTTATCTATTGCATCTCAACATATTAATAGTAATATTTATTTTAAATCAAGCGATTAATCATATTTTAATTCTTTTAATTGTTTCCGCAACAATTTTCCCATTAAGTAGGTTAACAGGTACGGACTGTAGTATATACTTACAAAAAGTATTATGTTTATGTTTTGAGTTCACAGAATTTTTTCGATCTTTCAAGTTCTGTCTTTTACAATGATACTGCACTGTAATTATTTCACTACGATGAGCTGACTTAAGGTTGCGAGAATGAATCCAATGATGATAAGGAATCCGCGAAAAGTTGTATAATAGTTAAGAATCATGTCAATTTTATCTTTGTTTCATCACCGTTTACTTTGTAAAATAATACCTACTAACTTTGAGAGCACTTTTAGCACGATTTTGATAACATATGTTTAATAAAATCGTCCCTAACCTGCATTTTATGTATCAATTCACCCCCTTTCGCACCACTGTGCTAGTAGTTACACACATAAAGATACCTACATCAATGTTAAGTATATTGTATAGATTTTACATAAGAAAGCCTTATCAGGCATTATCAAAATGTTACTGACTCTAGTTGCACGATCCCAAAATGTCAATTTTTTGGAGAAGAACCGGCAAGAAACACCATAATGTTCATGTAAGTAAATATCGACACCTTATAACATTTAACTATGCACACTAATGTAATTAAAATGATGTATGCCAATCACGGAACACAAATAGTTCCTGACTGCATCGTAACCTAATCAGCATAAAAATGACAAGCACATCCTTTAAAATGTGTATAAGAGTGATGTGTGGGTATAACATACTGATTCTATAATTGATCTACAATTACCAAATGATTGCGTAGATTATAAAAGGATATGCGTTATTAAGTAGCTAATGGATACTTGGAACATAAAATTAGGACGTAGTAATTTATGAAATTACTAGGCGTGGAACTCTTTTTAAACAAAGAGGTTTCAGTTCGTTGTTTCGTAATCTTTGGCAATTAAGATTCGATGTGGATAATTAGGTATCTAGAACAGAAAAAATACCTATATTTTGTATACTTGCGTATAATGATTTATAAATTGCCATTGAACATGGGGTCGTGTACCACTTCTTAAAGTAAGACTGTGGCAGTCATGATGGAGAGATGCCGCTATATAACGTAAAGTTTCTCCATAACTTTAATAGTTTAAAATATCTCTAAGAGGTAGCCGGTAATAGGCCTTCGGAGTTCACTATGTAGCTACAACAATAACGTTATCATGTATTACTATGTACCATAACAGGCCTAAAATGTCATTACTAAAATGCATAGCAAGTTAACTCAATAATAATTGTAGTAAATCTAAAGATCAAAACGCTTCAAAACACGTTTTATATCGATATTTTTATAAAATCCCTAGGCATATAAAAATAGATTGGTGACAGTCAAAAAACCATACCAAGGATACAAACAAAAAAAACAAGTTATCACTGAGGGCTACTGTTTATAATAGAAACAGGCAAATATATCTATGGTAATAACTACCTATATCTTCGAGTTCGACGTACGATGAATGTCCTTTTGAAAATATTGATAAATGTTCAAAAAACGTACCGGCCGTATTAAGAACCTCTTCTTTTTTAATGTCGGTTTGAAATAACGTTGGTGTTTCTAATACAAACAATAAAAGAAAGAAATACTAATGTCCGAAATAATATCAAATATATTATTCTATTCCAGCAATTAACATCACAAGTTTAGACCCTTAATTAAAAACATTTGATTTACTACGATAGCCATTCAGTGTGATTGAGTCATGAAATACAAGTTGGTACAAACAAGTCAAAGCGTTTGCTTTGACTATCGGCTTTATTCTCAACGGCAAACATAAAAAAAGCAATTACTATGAGCAAATTTTAAACGAATGCAGTATCAACAGAAAATGAATATGTATGCCACGTGTACATTCATGTTTTAATTTCCTGTACCTTACATTCTGTCTCTGCAGTCGGAACATTTCGTATGGGAAGTGGAGGGGGAGTCGCCAGCGCCGCTGCTTGCTCAGCCGCTCGCTGTGCATAAGCTACTTCCAGTCCAACAGACACTCGGTTCCCTAAATCGCGATCTACGAGATACAGAAACTTAACAGCCTTTTGCACTACTGGTGGAGTGACCGGCGCTAAAGAAAGAACAACGTTCTGAATAAATCTTTGTCTATGAGCTTCACTTTCCAAGACATGATTGTAGAAGTATGACAACGGTTGCAAATCTACAGCATTACTCTCTAGCGCTACTAACTTTTTCTTTGGTCTTTTCTCGTCCACATAGGGTATAGGTCCGCTGTAAGAGTTCGGATAATAGTTTGGTGCATTTTTCATATTTAGCAAAACAGGCGGTTTTCCATCGCGGTTGTAAGTTTTGGCATACAATGGCGTGTTCACCAACACTTTATTGTGGTTAGTTCCAATACGGTAATTTTGAGCGTCTCTGTAAAACGATCGTCGTCCCCTGAAAAGGAAATCTACTGGACCAGGAATACCGGGAACCAAGTTTGAAGGATTATACGCCCCAAGTTCTACATCTCTAAATTGATTTTCGACATTTTTGTTTAAAATCACACGCCCGATTTGTACCGTAGTGAATGTACCATTCTTCCATAACCTCGTGACGTCGAAAGGATCGTAATCTACTGTTTGTATGCCATGTACAGTCATCACGTCCATTTCTAGTCTCCACGCAGGATAATTTCCTGAACCGATAGCATTGAATAAATCTCTGTTGAAGTAGTCAGGATCTTGTATTTGAGCTGCTTGAGCATTTGTAAGTGCTGAGAAGCCTTGTTCTGTTCTGAAGTTAAATCTGACATAGTGTGTTTCTCCATGCTTGTTAGCAAGTTCGAAAGTATGGATAGGGAAGGCGTCCATCTTCCTGTATCCATCCGGAAGGCCATAATCAGCTAACGTCCAAAAGAAGCTATGAAATAGTACTGGTCTTTGTAGCGACAGGTCCCAACGGCTATTTGACGACCATAAACCCGTTTGGGGATTTCTTTTAAAGGCGTGCACTAAGGGGGGAAACAGCAATGGATCTCTGTATAAATAAACTGGTGTCTGAAGACAAAGAAGGTCCAAATTTCCATCTTTTGTGTAAAATTTGACGGCCATTCCCTTGAATTCTCTGCTGAGATCATTTCCTCCCAGGTTTTGTAATACCGAGGACAATCTGGCTATCAAAGGTGTCTTTTTACCGACGCCGTTGAAAACATCTGCGTATGTATATTTTGAGACATCGTTAGTAACGACAAAGTATCCGAACGCACCAGTGCCCTTCGCATGGACCATTCTCTCCGGTAGTCGCTCCGCATCAAAATTGTTCAATGATTCTATTAACAGCTGGTTGTTGAATTGATCAGAGTTGATCGTAAAGATTTCTCGTATTTCAGTAGGTTCGCCCGAACTCTTGGTCCATAATCCAATAGGAGCCTAAAATGAAAATGTCTTGGTAATTATTACAAGGTTTACAATATATCACAAGTACACTAACAGGACCGAACGGATATTTTTGTCAAACATTACATTGAGTTACGGGTAGTATTAGAGTTCTGCTTACTAGGACGCTCTTCTTCTTGGCGACACCGCTAGCGGTGCAAGCCTGGTATTTGCAGTCAATTTTTTTACAAAACATAAATTGCTTTTGATGTTTTTATAAAAGAATTGACCGAGCAAATTAAAAAAAAGGGAATACAATGTCAGCTAACCAGCTATTGAGTTAGGGAGGTACAACTAACTACCAAATTTAACAGTAGCAAAATGACAAGTAGCCAAAATTACATCTAACACGTAGCATACTGTAGAGCGTGGACATGCTTCCCATTTGGTGGTGCTAGAAACCCGTTGCCACGTGAGTTAGAGTACGTGGCCAGTGACGTTGCCATGGCGTCGCCGCGTCGTAGTATAGCAATGCTCTAAGAGCTTGTATAAAAAAAACTATACCTACCGGGTGTTCCAGTTTAAAGTCTAAGAGCTGCCTTTCTTCGGGTGTGTAAGTAACATTTTCGTAAATCACGGCTTCCCCATGAAACACCAGATATAACAGACACACGACAATCACTTTCATGATGGATGTTGAGAGTGTGCTCCTCTCCTCACTGATCAACAGTAACTTCTTCATTCGTTTTTAGTATGACATTGGAATGATTAACCAATTACATCTCAGCATCCATTCAAAATGTTTAAAGGTAATTTATAAAGATTTATTCCTTTTAATTACTCACATGAACCATATTTCAGTAGGCTTAACTGCACGAATGCATGCAGTTAGCAGGAGCGCACTCTTGAACATACAAGTAGAAATATTATATTTCAAGTTAATAATTGTGACCTATTCGAATATCCAACTTCTGTGTTGTTAGAAGCAGGATTAAATATTTAATGAATTTTAAATCAATTTGTTTTTTTTTACTACGACAAACTTTTCTGCAGCTAGTTGTGACAAAGAAGTCAATAATAACTGTTATTAAATTTGAAGCTGGATTTTACCGCGAGAGCATTCTCAGTTTATTTGGGATACTCGTGGATGACTGCCTTTTAAATGGCCGAACTAATGGCCGATTTAACACCTTGTACTGTTGTTTGCCTTCAGAAATCGCCCAGGATTACTAAGAGAGCAAATATTGTTCCACTAACATAATGTACGCGCTCACGGTCTGTCTAAACTGTGATTCTTCGTAATTATAATTTGCAGGTTCATCAGATTTGTTAACCTGACTTGGGCTGTTCCAATTTTCATCAGTTTCTTAAAAAAAAACATCTTAGTGGCATGAAATATTAGTCTAATATTAATTAGGTAGTTGAAGAGTTTGAGACCGCTGAGAATTCGTATTTTGCAGAGCGAATAAAATAAAGTTGGCACAGAGGCTATTATTATATGCAAAGCACACGAAACAAATATTTTATATGAAAATTATTTTGTTTTCTTGTCGACGCCGCGAAATTTTCTACCCAGCCCCACCGAGTACATACCTGTTTTAGCCTGTTTTAACAATTGCTGAACACTTATTACTTCATTCGGTTGCATCAATTACACTTAAGCTAGATCCAGTTGTTGATTATAATTAATTGGTGATGATTCTAACTTACGCTACCTTGCTTTAAGTGGGGTTTCATCACATTATTATTGAAATAATATTAAAAATTTTAAATTCCGTTCATAACGTTTGAGTCAGTCTCTAATACAGTTGTGGACGCTACATGGTGTACTAAACTGTACGTATAGCAGTGTGGCGTGTGGTAGTTACAAAGTCAACAATGTCATATATTATGACAGCCGTTAGATCGAGTTTCGTAGCAAAATAAGTCCAATTTACGCAAATGTTAAATGGACTAAAATTAAACTAACCTTGAACAAATCCTGAAGAGTGTTTCACTTTTTAGACATTATCCGGACGTTGCTTCTGCCTTTTGACAATAAACTAAATCATTAGTATTATGCTCAGCTTTGTGTACAAGCAGGCACAAATGTTAAAAGAAAAACCATTTGATTTATTACATAATTGCGTGTAATAATAAAGATAATTATGGACGAAGTTGTCATGACGAATAACTACCGGAAATATATAATTAAGGATGGTACAGTTGACATATGTCGGGCATGTCACTGTCCAGGTGAGTCCTTGAGACATATAGTTTCGGGTTGTTCTCGTCTTGCTAACGGCGAATACCTGCACAGACATAACCAAGTGGCCAGGATTATCCACCAGCAGCTTGCTTTAAAGTACAAACTTGTGGAATCTGAGGTGCCATACTATAGGTATGTCCCCGACCCAGTTCTCGAAGATGGTCCTATCACACTGTACTGGGATCGATCTATCATCACTGACAGGACTATTGTTGCCAATAAGCCTGATATAGTGGTGATAGATCGATCAGAGCGTCGGGCAATGATTGTTGATATCACTGTCCCACATGATGAGAACCTCGTGAAAGCAGAGAAGGAAAAACACATAAAATATTTGGACTTAGCTCACGAGGTTGTTGACATGTGGGAGGTGGACTCAGCAATCATTGTGCCGATAGTCGTTACTGCCAATGGCTTAATAGCCAAGAGCCTCGACCAACACCTCCGGAGGCTCTCGTTGGGCGTCTGGGTCAAGGGCTTGATCCAGAAGGCAGTACTTCTCGATACGGCGCGTATAGTGAGAAGGTTCCTCTCTCTGGAGCCCTGACCACCGGCAGCTTGGACCCTGTTCCCGATGCCGGTTGGAAACTATTTTTTATATTTTTAAATGTATATTTTCCTTTTTGTTTTTATGTATATTTAAAAATATAATTTATATGTAAATATTTAAATAAAAAGATAATTATTTAGTTCTACCTAAACTGCAGAATTTAACATAAGGCGGTCTTCCAAAAAAAGGCGGATTTTAAAATTCCGAAGCAATATTCTTATTTCATTAAGCTTGAAATAGACAAAATTAAATAAAATACCTATACAGCCGTGAGTGAAAATATAATTTAAAGTTAAATTTCGCACAATATTAACATAAAGTCATGTTGTAACAAACCTATATTTTCCTTAGTCATCAAAACATTAGAATATGGATACGTTACCAAATCTAACTTTCAATTCGCTCTTTTTTCAATATGGCGGCATTATTCAGCGTACACCGATAGAAACCTCTCCACGATAACAGAGATAGAAAACAAACTACGAGATAACCTTGACAAAGAACTTTATTCTCTCTTTACGATGCCATAAATAAAAAGGACTAAGGATGTCGGAGGCGTGAAAAACTTGGAAAATGTGAGGTGTTTTTTCATTGTTAGGGATATTGAGTTTTTTATGATTAATAACAGGTGTGTTGTTCGTGTGTAGTGCTATCAAAACGGGTCTTGGGTTCATATATATTTTAATATCTTATTTACTTCAACTTACTTCAATATCTTGGTTTAACTGACTAAATCCACGATCTTAAGGATTCATTTTTCAAAGTTAATTCAACTTTAGTTCATCATCATTCCCCTGCCCTTACCCCAATCATTATTTGGGTTAATTCTACTTTAGTTACTATACTAAACTACCACTAAAAATAGCTAGAGAAAAACAGAACTAAAAAAAAATTGAAAACGTAAATTCCCGAGTGTGCTAGTATAGTATGATTGAAATTGAATAGGAAAAGTTTTGGCTCATTAAAACAAGATTATACCCATATTCACGTATGTAATTTATATGTGACCCTACAATTTATACCTAGATTTCTCAATACCATACCGATTTTTTGTCATCATATTTATCTAAATGGTTTAAACAAAATACGGATATAACCGAACATTCCCGATCAGCATTGGCAGTTTTTGTATTCGATATTGGGAACCCGCTACAAATAGCTTCAGCAATTGAAGTATCCTATATAAATGTAAATGGAAAATTGTCCTGAAAACTTTTCACGTGCCAACCCTAAAGCCGATTGATTAAACTACGCAAACAAATGGGACCTCCCTGTTTGCTTCGCTGTTTTGTTACTTTAGAGACTCTTTGATTTAATCTCGTCATGGTTGTACGTAGGCACAAAGCTATATTGAAGGTACGTAATGTACAGCCTATATTATAGATATTTTGTAAAGAAATTATTTAAGAAATACGCAGTACGTTCTTACTCTATTTGCTTTTACCTTACGTAGAGTTGTTTAAATGTTATGCTTATTATTATATTAAGCCTGTGTCCATAATTAGATTTCTATCAATAACAAACACTACATTTCCATTTTCCATTTCTGTTCTACTGGCAGTATTATTGAAATCTGTCAAACTCACATCACATTTTTTTTGAAGTGCAATATGTTTTCTATATTCAAAGAGTGTGACTTACGAGATGACGTTAGATAGGAACGTGTGGAAGTAGAAGGCATAATGCTGCGCCGACCCCAAATAATGATATAATAGGATAAAGGCAGGGACCTGATCATGATGATAATGTTTTCTATCTGCAGAACATTCGGCAGATGTTGCCGGCTACGTTTGAAAAACAATTTACTTTTGAAGGTCTGAATTTCCTTAACAAAACCACTTTGTCTTTACCTTAAGTAAAAAAATCGAGCAAGAAGAATATACTTCTTGCTACAACACACGTTAAATGTGTTTCGATTGACCATAAATGAATTATTATCACTTTACGTTTCTATTAGAAAACTGCTAGTGAATAAAAATATGGCATACAGGAGACCATTATTAAATGATTATTGCAACTGCATCATGTAAAACCTCAGTACCGTAGCCTTCTTGAACAAACTAATTCATCATTCCTGACATTCTAATCGAATGTAATTGATTGAGTGATCGAACACGATGTATTTGTAATATCTGTTCTCAATTTAACGACCATAACACTTGAATATTTAGAATTCCAAGTATGCCACATGTGAAAACTCGAAGGCGTTGCCCGATATCAAATAGTGAACCTACATATTGACAGGCTTTTAACGTATTTCAATTCATAGTGATTTCATAATTTCCTTGTGTTGTTATTATTGAAGAGAGCATTTCACCTTTTTATTTTAATGTCCCATTGTAAATCCTCATGGACTAACCTACATCGAAGGGAGAACAATATACCTAGAAAACATGCATTATTTGTCCATTACTTATTCCTAAACACGAACCATTTTAATACTATTTTATTAAGTGAGGGTAATTTTAGCTCGGTGCTTGAAACTGCAACCTGAAATTCTTAAGAGCTGAAACGCTTTGTCGCTTAAACTAGGTCAGGACACTGCCACAATTTAATTTTCGAGAAACATCCACGCCCCGCAAAATGTACAAAATTTCCTAATGTAATTAATCAATTTAAAAGATTGTGTTGAACTCTTGGTAAAAGACCAATAGTACCAATAGTAATCTAGAACGCCCACGCGACGTTTCTTCGTCCCAGAGCTCATCCTTTCTCCCACATAAATACAATACAAATACAAACATCATTTGAACTTGATCAAAGTCGTCCTGCTAAGCAAACAAGATCCACAGGTGAATACAGTGGACCTACAAACGACTATCGTACATAGCAATTAAAAAGAATTGGAGTGAGACACCGACCCCGCCTGACCTATTTCTGTTCCCGATCTTGCTCAGGTCAATATGTACACACGTTTCTATTTGATTTTAAATCTTAACTTCTGCTACATAAGGTGGGTTTCACGTTGTTATGTGTGTATCCTGAAATAGAACTGCGAGACATTTAGCCATGTTCTTATTGATTGTTCTATGCAGGTCACAGGTGTGATAACATTAGTGACATCCGCATAATTGTCATATTGAGGTTTGACGTAAGCTTTGTAGAGATGTATGTATAGGTAGACTTACACTTGAGTTGTTTTTGGCCTTTTTATGCCAACCCTTTTTTATTAATATATTATTTTCAGAATCGCATTTTAAATAAAAAGGCTAAAACTTTAATCAAGAAAGTAAAGCTTAAACGACATTATGGCGTAGAATGGCATGGAAATAAAAACTTAAATAATTTGTGTGTTTAATCAACTATTATCATTATTTAAAGGAGGGAAAATAGGAAAATCTGAATGCCTATGCGACTATGATTGGACAAACGAAGCCAATTCATCAAAATGTGATTATTGGAAGCGGTTGCGACCTGATTGACGAAAGCCACGCGGCTAACGAGCTTGCTCTGGTTTAACATGATCAATATTAGCTTTTAGATGGCCTAATATAACTGCAGGATTCAAAATTATTAGCTTCTAGGATACTGTATTATGGAATGATATCTGTTGGATATCAGTTTGTCTGTTGTTTTGAGTTTAATACCAATATATCCGAATCCCATAACTGTAACCGGCATTGTTTTATAAAGGTATAGTAAGTAAGGATACCTACTATTTGTGTTGTGTTTGTAACTTTTTATTCTAGACAATATTATCTGACAATATCTAAATTTGTTAAAGCTGAGGGGAATAGTCTTTATACATCTCAGAGCAGGCGTTTAACACGCAATTAATGAACATATAGCTTCTACTAATAATGGCTCGTAAGTCGTTGACATTTAGAGAAATTATTCACTGTCGTTAACGAAAAAATACCGTTTTCTACGTCCGCAATATATTTGCATTTTAATACGACACAATGGAAGAAAAATTTATGTTACTTTATACGACAAAGCCGCCATCCCAAATGTGGTTTCACATTTTAATGACATATATACGTGTATTACTCCCTGGGATTGTTTGTAATGATAAACTTCATAGATGGTGTTAATCTACTTGAATTTGATGCAAATTTAATTTGAAGGCAGGCATAAACAGAATGATATACCTACCTGAACGGAGCACCTTTTAAACTTTCGTAAACGTGGATGGTAAAATGTAATATTATGACTAAACCGTTTAAAGTTGGTATCTACTATTAAAATACAGACTATTTCTTTTCGTAAGACATATTTTTACAAAAAATACGCTTTAAAGGACCAAAGTTATAATAAGAACCCAACATCAGAGTTTTATATCCAAAATTAACATTTAGAAACTCAATACAGAAAACGTAATGCGTCGACTAAAATAGGACTGTTGCCATCTAAAATTTCAAAAGCTCCGACGGATCACTAAAGAGCCAGTGTAAGGTGAGACACCTCTCCTCCCCCCACTAAAAGCAAATGGAGTGAAAAGGGGGGAAGATAATAAGTACAGACAGTCCAAGTTTTAATGGTCTGTCGTCACGTTTGTGTAGTAAAGTCGTAAAGACGGATTGCATTTACACCGTCGTTAATATTTATTAGTGTAATTAAAATGTATTTGTAATTTGTATGCTAACATTTCGTACAGTTTAAACCTGTCTTTATTATTACTGGAGAGGAAAGATCTGATATTATTCAGAGGGCTGAGACCTTTCTTGCGCGTGGGCGATGGTTCGTGCCGTGACGTGACGTACCTTTGTTAATATGGAAACGTCTGAAGATGTTAATTTTACAATTAAAAATGATATAAGATAATGGAGTGGATAATGGATATTATAATTCTCAAAAAGCGACGTTAATAGTTACTTAACGACATTAATATTTTCTGCTAAGACAACCGGACCCAGATGCTGCTGTCCTGAACTGATCTATTATACAATTATTTCGAGATTCACTGCGTCGTCTCACAAAAGAGCTTAAATAAAAAATGTAAAAAAGAAGTGGATAACAATAGAGTGGTAATAAGTAATTCTCTTTGGTTCGACGGACAACATTTTCAACAATGTTTTCCTTCATTTCTGTAGTCTATTTCCACGAATACCGACAATGCTTTGGCTTGTACTTTATTTTACACTCAATAGTATATTTTTGTATGCATTATATGCTACGTCCGCAATACAATATGAATACATTCATGATACGCTACGGTGTGACAGATAGCTTTTTTTAACGATAGCTGTTAGTACAAATGTCTGCAGCTAACTTTTGCGATGCTGATTTAAATGTCAATTATACTGCGCTTTTAACTTTGTGAGCAGAAGCACCTTTTCCATGTTTACGTATAACAATCTTATTTGAAAACGTAGTGTTTTAATTTCTGAATTTTTTTGAGATCACTTGGTACTCAATAAAATAATGTTACTATGACATTAAGGAGAGTTTTTGATCCTTATTTAATACTCAAAAGTAATTTAAGTAAATTATTGATCAAATAGGCAGTAGGCCCCATGTGATTCTCAACTGAATCCGATATGACTTGAAGCTGACGTCAATGTAGCTTAAAAAAATTACGAGTCTTATAAATTCCTGCAAAAAAACTTCTTGAAGACATGATTAAAAAAATAAAGGACCACGATCCCCAAGTCATCTCCCAAATGCCCAGCAGTGAAAATTTTACTATCGCAAAAAATATACTGTAGAACAATGTAAAAAGAAAATTCGTCAATTTATGATATTCATTTTTATAGCTTCTAATAAAATTTCGAGATGTTCCGTACTGTTATTTTATGACGTAACAGGCGTTGTTACGAAAAGTGAGTAACCTTTTCAAGGTTACAGTTTTGTCATGGCGGCCTTGTGACCTCTAACGATACAAAATGGATGAATATTGTAGGCACGTTGATCGAATAATAATTATTTTGTTCCTGTGAATATTCCTAGTTGACTTTGGGAATAGCAACGGAGTTAGATATTAATGCCATTAAAATAATCTAGGTATATAACCTAGCTAATTAATCCGGAATAGACCATTTTTTCAACAATTGCCATTATAACAAACAATGATTTTTACTGTCTTTTGGCAAAAAATGGTAATCAAAAATACCGTTTCGTCATGATAAACAAATTAAATATTGCAAATTAAGTGAAAGTAAATCAAATGAACAACAAACGATGTATTTACACTATTAACAACATCAAAACCCTAATTTAAGAAAGCTCCATTCCAGACATGTCTATAGAAAATTAAGCCAAAATTTACAATTTATACGCATCATTCGTCTGACGCGATCAATTCCAACTATTGCAGCCACGATTCTCAGTATAACTCAATACAAACAAATCACCTGGACTTGTAAGCTCTTATATTTTATTGGACGAACAAATAAATGATGAAATGCTTCACCAATTTAGGGTTAAACGCTTGACCAAGAGATGCAATATTTAGGTTTGTAGAAAATGTGGAATTGCTAATCTCTGCGCGGTAAATGTGAAAGCGACGTAACCCCTAGACATAGGCAAATGAAGACGCTCCGGTTTTTTTTAGCCGGTAAGATTCCAGTACCCCTTGGTCGAACCCCTGACGGAGGAAAGTTTATGAGGATTTCCACTAAAACGTTGAAAATGTCTCCAACACGTAGATAAACTCAAGAAGTATCTACGCTTTCAAATCACATTGAGCTACAAACTCATGAAAGTAGTCATGCGTCGACAAATACACTAAAAACGTCGGGTATCGGAAACTTACTTTACTTTACGTGGGAAAGTTCTTAAAGAAACAACCTTTTTATTCTTGATGAAACAAAATTATCAGACTTTCCAGTGTTAACGAAGATTATCGAAGAAATGAACTTAATGAACCCTGTCTCTATTAATTAAGTTAGATGCGCTGCGCAAAGAAAAAGGAAGAGAAAACAACAGCAACTTTTAAAGACTTTGGAAAATGCAATCTACCTTTAATCAAACCTGTATTTTCTTTGAAAAAGGACCTCATTCACCTTCCTTCGCAAACAAACTACTATTATAATTATTATTCGCTTACTTTAGGTGAATTTTAAATTGTAACGATTTACAAGTTACAAAAACACTATGAACACTTCAAACTAGTTAACCGTGCAAAATAACATTGTCTCCAAATATATCTACAATACGAAGTCTATTCTCGAGAGGTCATTCATTTTACAAAAGCATATAAATTACAATTTAAACTCGCCTGAGACGGTGCCAAGAAAATTCCGTTCGTTCTCACCTTTGTATAACGGAATACCGAATTCAGCTATTATCTTTGGCAAGCTCACAATGAGATCCCTGCGTGGGTGTGGGTACCACCCCGACTTCGTGACGTCACACCAAGATCAAGGCCAAACCGCTTCGCTCAATCGTCTTTTTTGCGACTTAATTGCACGAGAGGAAAATTTAGAAGCTTATGTCTAATGACCCTTTTAGGATGAGACTCTTGAAATTAAGAGATTTGATGTGTTTTACTGATGATTCTGAACTCACACAGAATAAAAAGACTAACTGTTATGAAAACAGATCACATTTCTCGTTATGACACTTCTAACGTAGTTTTAGGATTTTGTCTGATAAGTAATTGTTCTGCAAATTCTGTACCTTTACTAACAATATTAAAATATCGCAGTCAATCTAATTTTGGTTTTACTTCCGACCATTGTTAGACCAATTCTACTTAAATATACTCGTAACACAACGCTACAATAATCATTCCATTTCAAATCATGTCGACGAATGTAATCGCAATCAAATTAAATTTAAATCTGGATGAGGTCGAACAAAGTGAATCTTTTTAGGGGTCCGAGTTATATTAGCTTGTTAGATCCTTAAACAGTGGCATGATCCCAAGGGTAAGGGACGAGGGATTTATAGGAACAAACTTTTTAATGGGTTTTATATCGAAGCGGTTCTGTAGGATTGTATAAATCAAATTGATCGGGATTAAATTTGAAAGCATTTTTCCGAAAATGAGTAGATAGTCACCGAAAGTTACCGATTGCTCACGAAGTTGAGCCTTTTCGTCTCTATTACAAATTTGTAAACTAATTTACTCTAAAATTCAATACGTTCTTACCGTCTATGAATGCAAGTTAATTAATATGTTATGTCATCACCATTTCAAAATGTTCTGTAACGTTATCATGGCAGGTCTTAGCAAATCCCGCCATTAAGTCTGCAAAATACTGTTTCGCTACGATATTTCATTTCAACTTAACGATTTCTACATATTTTATTATTTGGAAAGAGAGCAATAAATTAAAAATCACTGAGCATTTTTTCTCCTTAAATTATAAATAATTGCTTCTCTAAGTACCATTAAAACGTGCTTTATTTAATTGATTGTTTTTCTTTTCAACGACAAAATTGTTCGAACATTTTCTTTTTGAAAATAGCCTATAAGAATCTCCGAATTGCTAGCTCATAAGCAAAAGTTTGAAACATAAAAAAGCCGTTGGCTGGTCATAAAAACCACGTACATATAAATAAACAAAACTAAAAATAAAAAGCTGTGTAACTCAGCATTGCCACCACACCCTGAACACGGTCATAAAAAAATTATGACTATTCCTGAAACTATAGTATTAAATCATATGTCGTTATATATTTAGCCCGTCAGTGACGTTTCGTGGATTTTTTTAATGACCAAACGATTTTACGTACGGAGATCAAATGTCTCGTGCAATAAAATCACGCTTATCTGGTAAAAAAAATATTGGTCAGATTCAAAAAGTTACATGATCATTATTTTGAGCATACTTTTTTTAAGTATTTAGTGAGATAAATCACAAGACAGACCAAAACGAAAAATATTAAAATATCAAGATCACTAATACTATCCAAACCTTATTACAATACCTACTCTATTCTTCAACCAAATTAGTTAAACACATTGTTATGTCTGACACAATAGTCAACATGGCACGTATCAAAATACCTAAAAAAAGTAATTACATTAAAAGGCAAGTGACATTTACTTAGTACATAGACCTGCCTAATTGTGATGAGTGTGTAATGGGGCTTGTACGGCATGTCTTGGCATCGTGTGGGCGTACTGAACATTCCAGAAAACCTACCACCAATTAATAAATTTCCACCTTCACAGTTGTGAAAACGGGACGGCGCTCTACACGCTATAAAGCGGTGTATAGGTGCGTCTCGCTCTTACAGGTCTGATAATTTTACTTTAGAGGGTGGGGGTTAGAACTCAGACCAAAGTAATATAGGGCGACATGTTTTAATTGGTATTCATGAGGCGAAGGCGCTCGAATATTCCGGTTCCCGAAAACATTCTAGAAATTTGTGTCGTAGACTCCTATAATGTACTCGTAATGTAGTTCTAATTGTACTTAAATACATTAATTGTTCTGTAATTAAATTATTATGTTTTATTTTATCGCGAAAAATTGCCATTTCTTTTATATTGTCTTTTTTATACTTTAATTTAATAAAAACTACTACTTAGCTACTAATAAAGTAGAAAACAAATAATTAAATGAACATACGACTCACAGTTTTCTCTTCTTTTCTCGTACACAATCACCTGGAGGCGTATAACATAATTACACATTCACAAACGAAAAAAAATATAAACAAATGTAGATATATCACAAAGAATCAACAAAAACGGATTTACATTTAATAGACATTATTAACATCACTTACAAAAATGTTAGTAATAAAAAAACAAAAGAAGATTATATTTATTTTATATTTTAAAATTTTATTCGTCGCGCTGTGTCACCAGCCAGCACGGCACGACGTGGAGCGCTACCGTGGACCGCACAAGACAATGTCCAAAGAGTCTTTATGTCATGTGACAAAAATTGATTAAAAATTATAAGACCTACCTATAAAGTATTTTTTTCTATATTACTTGATATTAATAAAAGTACATAATATGTTAGTATTTAAAAAAAGTTAAAGAAGCATCTCAACACACTTCGAAACCATATTTCAATTTTAACTTTTCTTGCCGATTACTTAATTATGAAAGGAGGTTTTAACACAAAGGTTTGATTTTTACAGGTTAACAAATGAGTGTTTATGTTATTTGAATGAAAAAAAGAACCGTATTGAATTATTTAAATTTCATAAAGCGACTATTCTTGTAAATTATTTTAACAATATACCTTATTTATTTAAACAATTACAATCACTATCAAAACTCCTTGTACTCAAAAATTGAGCACCAAAATTCAGAAAGTTAAAATTTAATCCAGCCCTAATTCAGCCTTAACCTAGGCTAACCGCACTTAGTATAGCCATTATTTAAGGCACTAAGTTTAGCCAATAACTTAAGACAATATTACTAAGTAAGGTCAGGTATTTGCGAAAGTAAATGTTAATTTATACTTAAGTTGTGAAGGTATTAGACAAAGTTAATGTGTTTTTATTACGAGTTTGTTACGTGAAGATCTTGGTAACAATTTGCTATTAATATTTTATTGACAAGATTTAAGTATTTGAGATTTGTTTTAATTATTTTTGCAGAAACATCTTTATGTTCAATCAACTTATTGTCATTAAATGCTAATCTTTACTTTAATACGAATTTAGTTTTAATTATAATAATCGAAACAAATACAGAAATTAACAAATTTTTTAATAATAATAGATACGATTTCAACTTTGTCAGAGATTTTAAGTAAGTATATTTATCGATACAATCATTTACCTATTTTTACATTCACCTAGGATAAGAATTACCTATACATGTAATGTATAACACCGAATACACAAGTTAGTGCGTCATTGTAGTCAAATAACCGATAACTCCTACGCCTGGATTCTCTTGTTTTTTATAGCTTCGGGGCTCGAACCACTCCCACTAAAATGGCGGTATCTCTAAGGAACTTTATCGAAGACAATCTCGCATTATTTTATTCTTCTTAAATTTACTCACTATGTTTTGCATGTAAGAAAAGGTACCTTCTTTGAACAAGACTTCTCATAATATTTTTTCAGTGTAAACTAGTAATATGTAGTAGATTAATTCAATTCTCTTCTTGTGGTATTTTGAATTAAACATTTTTTCGTGACGGAACAAAATTACAGCATGCTAAAGTACAACTATTACCTACTGATGCTATAATTGTTATTGATGTTACAAAAATACATATCTGGAAAATAGGTATTGACACCTCTCATCTGGTATAATAACGCAACCCGCGTGATAAAGCTTTAACTTTATGTTTCAAAAATAAGTAACATTCAACTCTCAAGAAAATAAAAACTAAATCATCTACTCATATCGATAAAACACATCTCTATATTCGTATTTCTTTTATCTTTTTGAGAGCACGCTGTATACTAATGTGCAAGTAACAAAGGGTTGTGTGTGGCTATCGATCTGTCCTTTACCTTGGCGCGCCCTACGGGATCACGTCGCGTTTTACGCAGTACGCAGTAGGTACGGCGAATACTGTGAACTACGATTCAATAAGGAGTCGGCTTCTGGTTTAATTTAATTATTGCGGAAAGTTGGTGTAAGTGTTAAACGTGAGTTGGGTTTTAAAAAGGTGTAGTTAGTTTTCTAGCTAGTAACAAATTAATTACTTTATTTTTTGTATATTGATTGTTTCATGATTAATAAACAATACACAAAATCGAACAATGAGATTGGAGGAAAGCTAATAAGGAATTTTAAACAAAATCAAGAGTCGCAATTTGATAAAATTTATATCTGCTGTCCCTACCAATTAAGGGCAACACAGCGTGTCTTTATACCATTTAGTGTATCTTAAGTATACAAATTAAATACATCCATTTAGTTAACTGTAACATAGAGTTAGGTAACAGGCTCCTATATTAAAACAATAATAAATGCACAACAATACAGCCCAAAATGACGCTTCAACAGCACCCGCCCATCGCACTCAATTAAAACCAAGAAAATACGACTGCGTAATACGAAACAGTCCCAATGTTAACAACGCAGTACGCGAAACGTAAAGCCGTTGTTATTTCACTTTGTACTCGAATTTTTCACGTGGTTTTCTCTACACAACATGTTTATTCAATTCGTTTGTTTGCACTGACAAATGTATCCTACGACTGTCAGTGCCTCTAAGTATTATTTATGTACATTTGGGTAGTGATAGTAGTTTGCGTTTATTGGATATTTTTTTTTCGCATTTATCATTGACTTGGCGTCTAGAATACCAAACTCATATAATTAACTTGAAAAACTGAAAACAAAATACTCGCAACAATTTTTTTTTTCAATAGGAAGATTAGACACATGTAGAAGGAATTATAGGTCCATCTCCTATTCTATCTTTCTTTGTTAATCATATTTAGTATAAAGACAGAAAGCTACCAATGAACAAAGAATATTGTCATATTTTTCTTACGCTAAGTAAACAGAGGGGAACAAATTGCTAAGGTTTTCATACAAAGCTTCGTTTGTTTGAGATTCTGCCGACACCGCGCTCTGATTTCGTATCGAGATCTAATTATCTAGGAAAAGAACGAAATACACATACTTTAATATCGCTACTGGCGATACGTACAGTCAGCATGAAACAACGATGAACAAAATCAAATTAACTAACTGCCAGTAGAAGAAAAGCTGCCTAGTGAATATCAGGTCAGAAATAAAAAAAGATGGTGTTCAGCGAGTTTCCTATGAAGTTTTAAAATCAAGTCGATTTCGATCATGACATCAACAAGTTATTCCAATTGATTGTAAGTATTTTTATATCAGAAATCATACCGCTACGTCTTAAAGTAGCATTGTTCCAGTTGTGGAAAATTGATGGCGTACCTACTCCAAGACATAGATTGATGTCTCTCTTCCACAAATGCAATAACATTACTTAAACAGTTAAGAACAGCAGGCCTACTGTTTGTATTTTGGACTTTCGCTACTAACAGTACAAAATGCTGTCGACAGCAATTTCGGAACAAATTTTCGCAAGCGACATAACTGTTGGATTCAGCGGTTTCCACGTCCAATTAGCAAGCGGTTACGTGAACGGAAACGAAACCGGAATCATTGTATCCCTTTAGGTGTTAATTTCGAAATATTATTTTTGTGTTATTGTTCCCTTTGTGATTTAGAACATTTTTGTATATTTTTATCCTTGTCAGAACGCGGTTTGTATAGGCGTTAAATATTTCAGGATGGTTTATTTTATTGTATGATTAATGTTTATCAGCGATGATGAAATTTGAAGGTTACCAAGTATTAACTAAAACTATAAGCTCTAAATAAAATTAATTGTCAAATCTACATGTACAGTCTAAAATATGAATTAATATTTTATATACTGCGGTTATTTTGTTATCAGTTGCGTAAGTGTTTATCCCACAAGCTTGATAGCTAGACGACAGGTACCCCAGACATGAACATCTCAACGTCCTAAATATAAACGGAATCTTTGTTAGAGAACAATGGGAGTCTGGGAATGATATCCACTTACCTTAATGGAATCTCAGGTTTCTATACAGATGTTAAGATTATATCGGGCCCTTTGCTTGCTCGAGATAAGCTGGAGCACTGAGATGTTTTGTGCTGACGGAGATGTGCCTTCAAACGTGTGTCCGGGGTATGATTGGTTTGGTAAGCGATTAAGTTGGGAGAATTTTTTATTTGTATAACTGAAGAATATTTAATAATGCTATTTCAAGACAACCCCATAATCGCATGATTTCGTGGATTTAATTAACATATTTTTTAGAACTTATTGGAATTATAAAAATATCAAGAATAAAACAGTTGAGCATTTTTCATTTTTATAGGTCTTTGGAGAATGACTAGTTATCGAGTTTCGTTGTTACAGTGTTATAATATGTTACACCTACCATTCAGTGCAAACCAAATCAAATAATTCAAAATCCTTACCAGATAATTAAAACATGAGCGCCTGAAACACATCACAGAAGCCACATTTAATAACACAGTGCTATGTAATTTTACGTAGGCGTTACTGTTTATGTATATTCATAAAGGTAATGTTCCAGAACCCGACCCTTCAACTATATGTAACAAAAACATACACGGTTTATTATAAATTAACGAATGGAGGTACTCTGTAACCGGTTCGGCATCATCGCCCACGCTTGAGGTACTTTTTTCTTAGAAACATGATTTACTTATCAAGTATAAGCTATGAGGTTGTGTTTAAGGCGCTACCTCGATTTTATTTGCCATTTGCCATGGCAGATTGTAGGACAACCAGCTTACCAATGGATCTGAAATTTTGATATAGGTAAATTGATACCTTTATCTAGATTCTGCCAGAACGAAAACACGATACTGATAATTTTACTCGATCATAATTAATTTCGAAAACACGTCTAAAAAAGTACTATTTTTAATTTTACAAGCAAGTTACACGATCTTTATGTTTCAAAATTACTCTAATACATTCGTAACATCAATATTAAGGTTCTGTCAGAACAGTTTTTCCATAACTATTACCAATCATTTTTAAATAAAGTTTTAAGATTTTGAATTTTTTGAGCGGCCGCGGTCATGGTAGACGCTACGCAATTCTGAACCTTATGCCCGTGCGCTAGCGATTGATACACAATAATGTACGAAGACGAGCCAGTCGGGCGATTGGGCTCTTCGGGGTTGGACCTATGCATGTTGTCGCTCCGGTCGTAGGTATATTCATTTGTGACGTGATGATCTTAGGTTTTAAATATTTTGTAAGTGTAAATATTAGTTGGCTTAGACGTTATAGGTAATACTTATATTATTAAATTAAGTTTAGGTTTTATAATATAAAATGGCAAGAACTTAAAAAAAATATAGTTTCTTAAAGAAAAAAGAAAACAACACCTCAAAGAATGTGCCAAAAATGCAGGAGGTGAAAAAGGCAAGGTAAATAAAATAAAATCATCATTACCTATCTATGCAACTAGTATGTAGTTATGTAATTTGTTAATTTTAGTGAAATTGTTGTTCTATAATCTATAACATATTTTTGTAGTTGTAAACAATAACACCATTCGTAGGAGAGTTGTAACTATAGGTAGATCTCGCCAAACTTTATGGTGGCTTTGAATATTTCTCGAGTCGCTGCATAAACACCATTTTAGGCAGGGAGGTAACAGCGGGTGATGGTGGGCCACATAGGTACCTACAACAAGGTTGTACGCGTATAGGTACTCGGAAGTTAGATGCGATGCGATCAGCCACTATTAAATTTGGCGAGAACTTTTGGTATATCTACACTAATATTATAAAGAGGAAAATTTTGTATTTTTGTTTGTTTGTATAATGGAGAAACTCAAAACTACTGGACCGATTCTAAAAACTATTTTACCATTACAAAACTACATTACCTATCCACGAGTAACATAGGCTATATTTTATCTAGGTAAGTAATATGTGTGTTATTAGATATTATTGTAAATATTAGCACAAATCACTAAATAAGTAGCTACTACGTAAACATAAACACAAAACAAAAACAACAAAAAATCTATGGAGACTTTGTTTTGTGTTATTTTTCTTGTATTGCCTTTTAGGAGAAGTTTACAAAATGAACGGATTCTGCCAGAAAAAACAATATGTACTTTAGATGCCGTTCCAGCAACGAATTTTTAACATTACATTATTATTTATATTTCAGTTTTAATAAATATGTTTAAAAATTTATTATTATTGAGGTAGCTATGAAAAGAAATAACGCAATTCAGCATTTTTTGCGGGCGCTATCTTGGATTTTTAATTTATCAAGTCCTTTTATTTGATACCGATATTGAAGGTTTTGTAAAAAAATATGCTATTCGCCATTTGTGGCGGCGGCCATCTTGGGCCGATATTCACCAAATAAAGCTAGGAACACTTCCGATTAATTCCCATTTCAAACAAAAAAAAACTAAACAACTATCGACTCAGCCGTTCAGGATATACACAAACACACACACACATACATACATACAACCATGCACGTCCAACTTATCATATTAAGTTTTCATTACAAGTATTTTTTGTAAATACAAAAAAAAAATAATCCGATTAAAAATTAAATGTAAGTTGCGGCTCCTTATCTTCCCTGTTCGGTTCTTTTGACCCCGCGCTGACCTCGATGTGTGCGATTCGCGCGAAGTTCAAATTTGACACATTGAGTGAAGACGATAGCTTGCGCGACGCGCGGGGCGCGCGGGGCGTAGTGGGCGGAGCTATCTAAAATGAAAATATTCGCGGTAGCGTCTTAATTTTCTTACACATTTTGGTGAATTTTCAGGTTCATTGTCCTTATTATCTTACTTCAGACTAAAGCCATTCAATTACCATTTTTGGTACAAAGTGCTAAAATTAAATACATGAGATGAAAGTGGCGTGATTACACCACATATTCTAATAAAATAATAATGTGGTTTTAACCAGCTAAAAGCTGTGAAAAAAACCTTTCCATAAATAATAACAATAATAAATCAGCCTATGCATGTCCCACTGCTGGGCCTGACCTCTTGCCATATAGGGAGGAAAATGTGGCAAAGTTTTTAGATATTATGTAGTTAATTGTGGTACTTATTAGAAAAACTACAATCTATTCCCAAAAATAATTACAGTCCCGATCATAAACACAGTAATATATAAACGACTTTTGTTTCTCGGAGCGCCCTTACAGCGGTCGTAACTCCAAATTACCGGGGTTACCGTAGAAACAGCGGTGTAAGGCGTTCGTGACTGATTTGTGATGTTACCACTACTAAGCTAAGCCTCGAATGATGGGGAAATTGTGTGATTATGAAGTCACCAAGACAGAAAGAAGACAAAAAGATTGTTAAGTTTGAAATAGTCTAGAGAAGATTGTGTTCGAAACTTATGCAAATAAAATATGCTGATTTAAATATAGTATATTAGTACAGTAGGTAATTAAAAATGTATTAGATTGATCATTTTTTTTTACTCAAAAAACTAACATTGATTTAAACAGCAACGATAGAATTATATCGTCTCTCTGTCTTTATAATAATATCTTTGTTAGTCTCTATCAAATAGAGAAAAACAAATAAAAGAATACGTCAAAAGGTCATGAGCTATTTTCAAACCTAATTTAATTATATCAGTACTTGTCTTATTTTATTTTCATTTCTAAATATACACATTTACGTCAATAAGTACTCGAAGTAAAATAAGAAAGGCCAAAAATAATTTAGGGGGAATGTCAGGCGAGTACAATAAATTCATGAAACATGAGTAATTTCTAAGAATCTTTTTCATCGAAGGACTTTTCTCCGGTGCCACGAATATCCAATAGACTAGGTGTTGAGTACAGTCAATGCGAAGCGATGTTTTGTGTTTTCTATAGCTTTTTAGAATTATGTTTAAGTCAAGGTTGTTAGTAAGAAACTTTATTCATTTGGACTATTTTATACATTGTGAAACATTTTTTTTACTTGGCTGCAGAAACTACTAGAAAACTACTAGAAAAAGAAGGATTTTTTTTTCTTTAATTTAATCATAATAGGCAACTAGGCAAACTACTAAATAATAATAATAGATAAAGTTTCAAATTAGTCACTGAATTAAAATAATATACTACGACTAGAACAATCTTTCTTGGTCTTACAGTTATAAGCGTTGGTATCTTCACCACATGGCCATCCAAATCCCCACAACTTTGTCGAGTCCCACGTTGTGCGCCAATTACATCGTGCCCCACAAAACCCCAAATCAACTTATCCATGCAGGGCTTATTTAACTTTCCACTGCAAAATACATCTTAATCCCTTCGCAATATTTACCAACATCCAATCAAGCCTTACATCTAAATACAACTAAACAGTCAAACACATTTAAACTGATTCAATTATTTAGCGATTTCAACCAGAAGTCACACAAGCAAGTTTATTAAGTCCCATGTTGGGCGCCAATTATATATAACTTGTCAATAACAGCTCGCCTTGTTCACGCCAATATGAAACCTCAAATTAACTCTCGTAAATGAATATTAATTTATTATTATTTATTGTAATAACAATGATTTACAATGGACGATGAGTATTTTATTTAACGGCTTAATTTATTAATAACATCCGCAGGTTAACGGTTGAAACGGGCACATTTCCGGAGGTCAAGAAATGTTTAAAATATCATCGAAAATTTTCGTTTTAATAAAAAATATTTTGGAATAATGTTCTGACTACCGTACCGTACCGTCTTTATAAAAGATTTATAAAGACAAACATCAATAACTAGAAACTTCGTTAAATTTCAACCTATACTGTCAGGTGTTAACATGATACTGTCAAGACGAGAGATGTGACATAAACCCAAGAAGGCCTTAGCCATTAACAATGACTTATAGAAATAGAAAATAATTAACTGTTTGTCATCTACATTTCGATACATTTCGAAACTAAATTTTTTCGCTGCACATATCACATCTAACCCTACACAACCAGGCTAACAATTCGCACGTCCTGATCTGCCTTTTCTCATTACCGTAGGAAACTCGGGCGACGTGCCTGCACTGTGTAAATTAACAATAGCCGATGTTTTGTCTCAATTTATATTATTGTGGGATTAGAAAGGCATGAGGCTAAGCAACACATGTATCAATTTCTTAATTTTCTATTACAGGTTAAGCAACGCTTGACGCGGTCAAGAATTGGATGGGTGACCATCTACGTCACGACGAGTTTCTCGTAGAAAGCAGGTTATATAAATAGTCCTGGTTGTCATTAAACATCTTCAACAGCCTTCACGGATATTCAGAAGCCAAAAAGTCTGACAACCAGTTTTGTCTCTGTCAACTTAACATTTAACGGAGTAAGTGATACTGATTAAAGAATGTCTTCAATTTAATTTATGCTGCAGTACACAGAGAATAATCCTTCTAGTGTAGGGTGCTTAAGATCTTAAGAGAACCCAGCAGGCTACTCTGACAAATCGGCCAACTCGGTCCACCAATTGACTCACAATATTTAGCAAAATATCTACTACTTACAGTTTAAGGGCCCCTTATTCCGAAAGTTTAGGCATTTAACGCACCGAAACGGCTTGCGCCCGCGCTGCCCAGGAGCCGTCGCGATTTGAACTCCGGTGACCTATGGCGGCGGGCGGGCACGCCACAGTATAAATAAATAAATCAGTAGTTCATATATATATTGTGCTAGTAATAAGTAGTAGTTTGCAACAAAAACATAATAATATACTTAGCTTGATGTGCTATCCACTAAACTATTGATTGTCAACACTAATATGTTCTGAATGTGTGACTAAGGAAAGCGATGATCATTCTATAGAATTTAAAGAATGGTTGTAAAAGATTTGGTGAGTACTATACAGCGTGGCGCTACCACCCCGACATTAATTTAACACGGTTAGGACTAGTAACCATGAATCATTTTCTATCATGATACGTTTTGATATTACGTAAACTGAAAGACTTTTTTTTTCAAACAAACTAAATAATAAACATCTATCTCAAATTGTGATCACTCTGTGCGAAAGTTCATTCAATTTGACCAGGATGGAAATCTGCACCTTATAAAGGTGAATATTCCCATTATAGATTTTAAATTCTATACATACTGACTTCTCGTTGCTCTGTGTATAGAAGTAATCATATTGTGACGTATTTATAGAATAAGTACTTACGCAATACACTTTCGGATTATCTTCACTTCAGACACCCTTCTTTTCTTAATTTTGTTTTTTTTATTTACCATTTCAATCACTTACGTAAATTTGTGGTCGCGAGCAAAAGTTGCATAGGTCCTACCTCGATGGCGTCCGGCCGGACACTGGCACGGAGCGCGCGGTGCGCGCGAGCACTTTTCACGTATTTATTTTATTTAAAAAAAAATAAGCGCCATATTAAAATTCTATCCAATAATATCCCTGGCAAATCCGATTAGTAAATGAAATGTTAAATTTATATAAAATTACGTTCAGTCCAAGTCTTATAAAACTAAAAATACTTCTAAAATCGACCTTACTTCTGAATTTTTTTTTATCGAGCAAAATGTTAAATAATTCGTTTCTATCCAAAAAAGTCACTAGATAAAGCATGTATCTGTACTATATATTTTTTTAAGAATTTCAATATGGTGATTTCTCTGAAAAAAACTCGATCTAGAAACGTAAATTTCGAATAAGGGGCCCTTAATTAAAAACAAACTTTACACAGCGTAACTTAACTATCTTTACAGCGAGTAAATAAATAGGATACACATTAAATACAGTTTAAAAACCCATTTAACCGAGGTAAATATTTAAAAGTAGTCTGAACTGCAAAACTAGGAGAAACAAACCGCAAACTAAACAAGTAAGCGTGGAGTTGATGCAACGTGTACTTGACTATATTCAGAAAACCTACTATCATACTTTAAAGTAAGAAAGTTGCAGTTGTGAGAGCGAGACAGCGCGCTACAAAGCGTATAGCAGTATCTCGCTCTTACAACTGCTTACTTTAAAATGTGGATGAAATGCCCCAGTGGGTAGTTAGGAGTTCGTGTTATTTAAACTTTAAACTGCAGCTTTTGAATAAAGATTGTAGGATAAGATTAAATAATGGAAGTAGGTTGTTTTTAGAGCAAATATAATTAAAGAACGAAGTTAAAAGTGGATGTTTCCGAAAATGTGGATTTAGTATTCTTTTTATTTTATACGTAGGGTTGATGATTTGACATGAATGATGATGTTTTGTTAAGTGAATCCAGATCAGAACCCAAAAAAAAAAAACTAAAAATCATAAATCAATTAAACCCTCACACAATTTCAAAATCCAAAAGGCTCAAAACTAAAGCAATAATCTAAAACTTTCAACATTTGATTAAGGAATTAAAGTCGGTACCTATCTAATGGCTTAGCGAAGAAATAAAACTAGCCAGCCAGCGAGCATGGCGCGAAGTTGAAGAACTTACACCTCCCCCCGCGCCGCCTCCACCCCTCCCTTACCTCAACCCTCCCCCCCCCCCCCGCCACGCCCTTCGCCTCTCCTACGTATTACGTCACTGGAGGGCGTAGTTATAGTCGACTAGAAGCGTTCTGCTAAGTGACAGTTTCATAATTGGCGTTTAAGTTTTGTAGCACGATGTTAGCTTGATTTTAATTATAAGGGATGTTAAAATGAGAACAGTTTAGAACTGCAGTTTTCTCGTCATTATTAAAGATGCATTGTGATAATTTTTGACATTTGGTAATATTTTGTGTTACTACCTAAGAATTAATAGGAACTACAATTACGCAGAAAAGTAGTATAAGACGAACACAAAACAGGTCATAATTTTGAACAAACGTTAAAAATGATTTGCCTTTAGTACACTCAATTAGGTAAAACCCTCATAAATTCAATATCATTAACAAAACAATGAATCTTACGTCGCATGCATTAAGGTCGTTTATTATTTACCAAAAGTTCGCATGAACAATATATTTAGACCATTCTGAAACATTAAACTGAAGGTTGGATATTCAATACACAAGTTTCCTGGTCATAACTACTCTTAACATTCATTAAAGCTTCCGTGAATATTAAAATAATATGAAGAGAAATATTTCAAGGACTGACAAAAAGTAGAAGAAATTAAATTTTTGTGAACGCGTATACGGTACTGTCTTACTCAGTAAAATGGGATGTAGAATAGGCAGTAGATATTTTGTTAAAAAGTCATCTGAATATAGTAAAACGAGAAGCCAATCCTAACGTATGGTAGTTTGGACAAGGTTTGGCTAAAGAGGAATATAAACTTTTTGACAAGCCTGTTGGTGTAGTGGTTAGTGACCCTGACTACTATACCAGAGTTCGTGTTTTCGATTCCACCCACGACCAAAGTTTGTGTGATGAGCATGATTATTTGATTTGAGTTTGGGTGTAATTTACTCCTCATAAGTATGTATTTAGAAATAAGTGTATCAGATGTCTAGTACTCATAATACAAGCTTTGCTTAGTTTGAGACTAAATTGCATTATGTGAGAGTCGTGGAATATTATTATTATCAAACCTTTAATAGAAAAGTTAAAGTTCTAAAGAAATATTTCAATAATTCTAGATCTCTATTCTGTAATATCCAAGTCTTGATTGTTGAATAATTGCTCCGTCGCTTCGGAAATGAATTTCTCTTAATCTTTTCTGTATAATGAATACAAAAGGAAAGTTTGGATTGTTGGAGATTGTTAAGATATAATTTGGTTTGTCGGAATGTATCTGAGATTAACAACAACTAAACATCGAAGTTTTTGACAAGAAGCGACTGGAATTCCCAACATTTTGCCCTGAGGTAGGCATTACCGAGAAATATCTTAGGAACCGAAATGAAAATTTTCTAGAGCTTAGAGTTATATTTGCCTAACGCCTAATCGAACTCAATTAGTTCCAAGACGGTTAATCATTTCCCTGGGAGCCACCTGTGAGCTGGCTAGGTGGTATTCGATGGTTCCAGTGTAGATTCTGACTTTCAAGAGTTGCAATGATGAGCATGTGTGTCGGGCATGTCCCAAAAAACAAAAAACTGTCATATTGCACACATTCTAATCTACTACAAAAATAATGTGTACATGCTTTGTCTTGTTTAGCGTGCAACAAAAATTAAATTATAATAATTGTAACATGTACAGCATTACCGCACTTAGCACCTCTTATGAACTTTGAATCGGCTTCAAAGATGAATTTTAAAGTAAGCACCTGATTCCGCATCCAGCAACCATAACTCCAGAATCGGGACGTCCTTTCAAGGTTACCAATCCTTGGAGCCAAACGTCACGAGAGATTTGGTAATGTTCGGAAACAGACCTCGCCGATACTACTAACTACCTACAGTAGTATAGGAAACGTAGCTAATAAATACATTCAGTAAGAAGTCTCCATATGAAAGCGCATTGCGAGTAATGCCTACGGTATCCGATCGTGGCATGATACAGTCTCGAGTGTGTCGCAGTGACGAACCGACAGTGTGTTGTTAAAGCAATTAAAATGTTGTAGGAACAGTTCCGCGCGGCTGTAGGCATTTTTTTAGAAACGGCCAACTTAAACTACTGTATGTATTTATACTGTGACAATACTACTTTCTACTTAGGTTCAGTATAGGAAACGTATTAGTTAGGTACGGATAACATAATTACAGTTAACGGTTTGTCGGAACACGGGATAAGTGACAGGATTATTAATGGGGGGCAGGATAAAACAAATGAAAATCTTCCGTGATGCTCGACGTTTTTGCTTTTGTTTTTCATTGCTTGCTAACAGGTTGGTTAGGGAGAATAAGATTTCCTGAACGGAATCGTAAGCTCATTACTCATTAGCAATTATCTTGTGGTTTTGTAGCTAATTAACAAGCGAAACAGGAGAAGAGGATATAGCTATAGGTACTCAGGTTCTCAGACGCTGACAAGAATTCTTTACTTGTTTTTAAATACGTTTTTTCTAGTCTAGTCAAAGTCATAAAACACCTGGTGTGATGCCATAAAAATACTCTATTTTTATTCGGCAATCCAACATTTAAATTCCTATTACGAAAACCATTACAACAATAGGTTATAGGTTACCAAACCAACCAATGATAAATAAAAGTTAACAACACGTCGCGATTGAGTTAAGGAAAAGGTCACGCGAAGAGGAAAAGTATATCAATTAATATACGACTTCCTTGCTTTTGTGAAACCAAAAATATGTGCCCATATTTTGATAACTTTTTGCCTTTATTTTGACTGATGTTGATGTCAAACGTTGAACCCACAAGATGTAAATACGATTTCAGTACTTCTAGGAATGATATTGCTTGTCATGTTTATGTATTAGGAATTGAGAATTTGATTGAACCTATGTTTGGTTAGGTTATGAGTGGACAAAATCTATCTCGGTCAGAAATTAGGGTACAAAATAATGAAGGCTTATCAGCGAGCCATACTAGCTTCGCACGCCTGCAATGGTATAATGGCGTGTAGTGGTACTTAACATATTATTTTTACCTTTCTATTAAAACATTATATGTGTCAAAAACCACATCTAAATCCATTGCGTAATTTTAAAGCCGAATCCAGTGCGCTCAAAACTTATAGATATAAGACGTGTAAAAGTAATATAGTTACAAAATAAATAATTTCATTTCACACACAGACAGACAGGGGGAAGCGACGTTTGTTTTATACCATGTGGCGCTAAACGTAGAATACATACAATTTGGAAATAAAAAAGACACTAGTAAAAGGCCGTCTCCAGCCGTCCTATTTTAGTTTGGCTATCAGCGCCTAATTTCGCGAGTTAAATCCGTAATGCACAATTAAAATATTCAGACTTGTATAAAGGATATAGGTTAACCAAACTAAACACCATCTAAATCTAGAGCAGATACCAAATTGACATTTAATTGAAGTTAACAAATGACTTTTAAATGCCAACCGCTAAAATAAAGCCCACACACACAATTAAAAGGCCATCCAGTATCCACATAAAAATAATAAGGATAAAAGTTAAAACGGACTCATTTTTAAAGATCGCAAGGTTTGGGGGTCTACCACCAAGTCTTAAAGCACAGCCGTTGAAGTTGTGGAAAAGAGACGCCGCTCTACGCCGTATAACGGACCGTTTCGTTTTCACAACTGCAACCATTATGTTCTATGTGGTATGTGGTAAGCCTCTTTATATCCTAGGGGCACATTACTTCCCACATAGACGAAATTTGTGTCCACGATGACCACAATATCTCTGAAGTAAGTTTTCAAACAAAAATAAGACGAAAAAAAGTAAAAGCCATTTGTTATAACATAACATGATAGATATGAGTAGGTATTAAATTCTGGTTCTGGCATTTTAAAACGTAGCTTATCTTTAAGGATAAGTCTTAACAATATTGTTGAAGTACGGTGATATATATTATACCTAATGACGCACGAATTCTTGTGGTCGTTTTGTATATATTAGGCATATCTATAGCATATTCTGCTAATAACAGCCTTCACATTAAATACCACGAAAATGTAATAATTACGAAAAACAAACTGAGCAAAATATGTTTGCTTTTAGGTATTCAATATTGCCATGTGCCTTGCACTTTTCGTCGTTTTAGAGAACTACAAACATAGTATTCATTGTTTAAAATCAGCAAAAGGTTTTTACTTACCTATCAATCGGCAAGAACAATCAACCACAAGAGAGTATACAACACACCCCAGCCTACTCGCAACCTCAAAATTAAAACACCATATTATGTAATTTTAATAAACTCATCACCCAAATACACGGAAAATCTTCCATAAAGTTCTTAAACCAACAAGAACTTCACAATAAACACTTCTTGATCTAATTTTAATTATAACTTCTTTGTAACCACGAGATATTTCGTATTCCCTTCGACTTTCCCGCCGCGGGCAAGATGGCGGAATAAAAGATTTTTTTACTCCTCAAACAAAGGAGAACATGTAACAAATGGAACTCATTAAAAATAACAGATCTCTGAGTGAAATATTGAAATATTACTTCTGTAATTAAAGAAAAGGTTCTAAACCGACTCCAGACTTATTGCTAATGGAATTAAATATACATAAATCTGTTTTTATTGAATTATGACGTCAGTATAATACGATACAACAAAAGCTATGGGTAAAATCTAGATGAGTATTGTACGTACCGCTTGAAGTATTATTATTTCGTATGAAAAAGAGACGCCGCTCTACACCGTGTAGTGCGTTGTCACTTTTACACACCTTTAATAACATTACTGTAAGAAGTGGTGGTAGACCTGCAGGGCAAGAGAAACTACTTATTGCGCCGATGCCTGGCAAAGACTAATGGTGATAAATATTACGGTGGCATTTAAATTAACACAAGCATTTATTAAATAGCGATTCTTTAAAATAAAAAAAAAAAAATAATTCCGGAGACATTCAAGCAGTTTTAGCACAGGCGTATTTATACAGTAGATTCTATAATAGAAAAAACTACGTGTCTGAACAACATCGCCTATACACCAGTATCCCTTGTTAAACGACCCTTTCGACCTTCGCTAGCCCACCTGTGTCCGGGTAAACTTAAATGAGACAGCCAGCCATTGAAACAACTAACTTTAATAAAAGGCTATTGGAAATCTATGCGCCTAATTGAATTCTAGCAAGAATAGTTATTCTAAAACATACTTATAAGGCCCATAGCACATGGCGTATTTTAAACGCGCAGGCGACGCGCGTATTAGGAACGCGCGTCTTCGGCGCCGTAGACCCCGATTCTTGCGTTTGCATCGATAATACAAGCGCGCGCATGAAGCGCGTATACGCGCAGTAGAAGCGCGTACAAATGAATACATAAAAATTCTTCTTTCACTCGTAAATGGGTCTATCCAAAAGATTCGTTTATTTTTGTGTTTTTTTTCTTTTTAAAAGAAGTACTAAAGCCAGTGTACCCAGTGTTATATCAACGGACGCCATTGTACAACTGGAGAGAGGAGTCTCTGATCAAAACGCAAAGGCTACGAGCGACTACAGCACGTATACACGCAGTAGAAGTGCGTATACGCGCAGTAGAAGCGCGTTTCACGGCCGCATTGTGTGCTTAGGCCCATAGCACACGGCGTATTTTATACGCACAGGCGACGCGCAGATGACGCGCGTATACTCGCTTCATACGAGATTTGAACGCAACCTTGCAACCTAAGCACACAATGCGGCCGTGAAACGCGCTTCTACTGCGCGTATACGCCCTTCTACTGCGTGTATACGTGCTGTAGTCGCTCGTAGCCTTTGCGTTTTGATCAGAAACTCCTCTCTCCAGTTGTACAATGGCGTCCGTTGATATAACACTGGGTAAACTGGCTTTAGTACTTCTTTTAAAAAGAAAAAAACTCAAAAATATACGAATCTTTTGGATAGACCCATTTACGAGTGAAAGAAGATTGAGTGGTCATTATCATACAACGCTCATTTGTACGCGCTTCTACTGCGCGTATACGCGCTTCATGCGCGCGCTTGTATCATCAATGCAAACGCAAGAATCGGTGTCTACGGCGCCGAAGACGCGCGTTCCTAATACGCGCGTCGCCTGCGCGTTTAAAATACGCCATGTGCTATGGGCCTTAGGATACAAGGTTGCGTTCAAATCTCGTATGAAGCGCGTATACGCGCGTCATCTGCGCGTCGCCTGTGCGTATAAAATACGCCGTGTGCTATGGGCCTTAAGCGTTAAACCTTCTAGCTGAATTTCGGCGATTCGCGCTGCCATTCGAATTTCCTGTTCGTTTTATACGTATCGTAACGAAATTCTGTATAGCCTGTACCCAGCTTCAATAAATGCCATTACAAAAATATTTTTCAATCTGTAGTTAGTGCAAAAACAAAATAAACATTTCAGCTTTACGATGATGTGACACAACTGAATTACAAATTGATCTATTTACAAATACCTTTTGAGATGCTTTCCTTTGCCCCTACACCCGTAGCTCGTATAAATAAACCACACTTTCACAAACGAAAATTTAAAAATAAATGAACAAAAACTTCTGTTCATTTCAAGAAACTAGGAAAATCCAGTAAATTGTAATTATATTTCTGAGTGTTATGCGGGTGAGCATAACAACTCTCAACCTACCTCTTAGCGGAATATCCTTTCTGGGAAAAAGAAAATACATGATAATATAATTTTATGAGAAACTTGTTACAAATACAAGTTAAAAATAATAACCCACTTGTTTGTTTTTCTCTGAAACTCCCACAGAAAGTTCACTGTAAAGATGATTTTTTTTTGTGTTGAATCTAATGCTTATTTAATGTCAACCCACATTCTAAGTTAAACTATTATTTAAATAAGTCGAATCTTACATACATATTATTTATCATCAATCTTATGTATTACATACATCTCTTATACACTATTTTCACTTACCTAAAACGATATTTCCTTTTTTCTATAAAATTATTTCATAGTTATGCACACCAAAATTAAATCGAATATACTTTTTAGGGTATTGGCAGGACTGATTTACTAAATAACTATTCCCAAAATAGTATATCCAACAACTCTTTAGTGCAACAAAAATGAAAAAAGAACTTTATTCAGGAAATCATCACCGAATTCTACACAAATTCTCCTAAGTTTAAAATACAATTACACTACAAACCACTAAGAATTAGTATCAATCGTAAACTCCGTACAATTCAAGGAGAGCCATCTAAATAGCTGAGTCCTTGAAGGCATTGCGTGTAAGAGAAACCTTTTAAACACACTCGTGCCATGGTGGAAAACCCCGGGTAAAACCTCCCTGGGGAAATTGTATTCGTTTAAACGCCACCGGTAGCCCTGACAATCTCGTATTGTGTATTTGTTAGGGGAACATGTACGAATACACGTATAGAGAAAATATTTGTGTTTGTAATTGAAACTACTGTCTTTTTACGAAGCAAATGAAGTTTCGGTAAAGTTTAAAATTTGTCGTTTTTGCGGTTATTTTTCTAGATAAAATAAGCAATATACGTTATGAATTAAATATTAAAACAGTCCATTGATTTTTAGTCATATTAATTAAAGTAGAAATAAAACAAAAGACGTCATTTACTTTTTGTTAATTAATTTTCTGCTGTTTGATATTAAGTCATTACAGCATCATATAGTTTAAACAAATGAAACTTAAAACCAAAAAATGAAATTTATATCCATACAGACAAATAATTTCTCCTCTGAAACACAAACATTCGATCTATTCTTAGCCGCCGGTAAACATTAGTAAGCTTTTATGAGACCACTCGATCACTCGCGCACACAATCCATTTCATAAAAGGTACATTCATTGTGACAGTGTGACAGGTCGGCCATTCAATCAATCAATATAACCTTTCCGAAAAGATACTGGACGATACTAGACACAGTTATCGCATGTCGATTATGATGGTCTTCATAATTTTCGAGCCTGCTCAATAGTTTTTCTTGATGTCTGAATGAAAATAAAGGAATTTGTTTAATCTGATAGCAATATTTTGCAAATTATACTGTGAATTGCTTATTTAATAGGAAAAACTAAAAAAAATAATTCTCACCTTGTCCATTTTGTACTATTAATTTTCTTAACAGCCTATCTGCCCATCCCCATTTCCCTATCCAAGCATAACAGGCCATCTGACATTACTACGTATTTTATGAGACTCTTATCCATCCACATAAGAAGTAGCGTAAATCTCTTCAACTAGCTTTTAGCCTTCAACGAAACTTTTATGAAAATGGATGGAGTTTTGCTTTTTAACATTAAAGTGCTCAGATGGGAAGTTTTACCGATTATAACTTGTATTTAGAATGGGAAGTGATGATAGGTATTATCATGAGCTGAATTGTGTTATGTACCTAAAATATTTGGGTTAGAGATATGTCACGTATGTTCTGTTTAAGTATTGAGTTGTCGTCAGAACTGTAGACAGGTTACATTTCTCCAAACGCTAACTCAGAGGAATCGCTTCAATGTATTAAAGCAAAACCGACATATTAAAGCCACGTTACTTGTCTAAAAGAAATATATTCCCCATTTGACGGTTTCTATTCTAATGTTATATAACAATGTCTAATTCTGGATATTTCTAAAGTGAAAACACCCGAAAATTCTAAAAGGCAGTATTTTACCACAAAAAGGCTTATAACAATATCGCGAAGCCCGCGTATGTAAATGCCTCCATTAAACATAAGTTTACGACGGAGCCCGCTCTTAGTAAGTTGCGCAGGTACGGCGCATGCCCTCTATTGTCCCCTAATATACAAGCGACACACCCTGCTTTTAGAAGAGGCAAGTTTCGGGAACAGTTTATTATACAAAATTAATAATCGGGTTTGAGGTTTCCATTTTGTTTATTAATTTTGGAGTACTTTGCTCCTGGTTGGTTAACGTGTAGCAAGTATCTAAGCAAACCCTGTCTTTTGCTACCATTATTAACAGACACAGAAATAAAACGAGCAATTTCATTTTCACCCCACAATTTTATTCCTTCCTCAAATGAATCCAGTTTTATTTCTATCACAACACTCGACGCCATGAAACCACTTCCTGTTCTGTGAGAAAATATATTGACCGACTCGCCAAACAGTGGCTCCTAGCAACTTACATAAGGAGGTCAAGCCCCCAACAAAATGCTTGTATCGACCAAACAAGAACACGCGAAATCCTAGTCGACTCGTCTTTTAACTCGCCGAACGAAAATCAGAAGAATTCAGGATATTTGAAACTTTTCAAGAAATTCAATGTAGCTCCAAAAGTTTCCTTTACAACTCTAAACTGGTGAAATCTTTTGGGGTTTAAAGTTTCAAATTCTATAAGACGCCTAGTTAGGAAGTATTCAGCTATGAAATTCAAACTTCGATCAAATCATATTAAAGCACTAGGCTGACATCATTTGGGAGCATCGATATTTTAAGAAGATCCCTGACACTGAGTCTAGAAATACTGCAAACTAGAAATAGCTAGATGGTCTAATGAAACTATTTCTAGATTTATTCCCACACGTTTCGTATAAGCTTCGCCATATGGCCTGACTGATCGCTCCTGTTAGTAACAATTGTTTGTATTCAGTGTGCACTCGCCTGATATACTGATGGACGTTTTATTTCACACGTTTAGGTCTTTCTGCCGGCTTTATGAGGCACGTCGCCGCTATTTAGAAAATGGCCGAGATTATATTAATAAGACAAACCGCTGATATGATTTGTTAAGGCTCGCGGAACGCCGATAATCAGTGCCTAGGTCCAAAATTGAGTAGAACCTTTTTAGGTAACAACCAAAACCACAACAAAATCCACTGTACCATGCTGTATAAATCGCATTCACTAAACAACTTCAAGTAAAGTATATTAACTACGTCATGAAAGAGGTTGAAAATAATTTCGCAATATGTTTTTCGAAATTAAAAAGTCTGACGTCTGTAGGGTACTTTACGTGAATTACTTTGAGCACCACGTTGGGCGCCAAAATTAGGGTACGTAAATAAGACAAAAAAGGGTTGTAATATGCTACCCCTTTTTATACGTTTTGAAGTCGTTTATCTTTTGTTGCGCAACTGATTTTACTGGCAACCTTTTCCTTTTTAATCAAATCTAGAGTTTTATAGTTGCAAATAACGGCGTTCCGAAAAAAGATTTTATGAGAAAAACGTTCAAGAATTTGAGTTATTTCGCATCTTTTATAAGGTTTTCAATCTAGATAAAAGATTTTTTGTTTCAATTAAGGCTAATATTATTAAATAAACTAACAGAAATTACGTGATCTTACTATGTGACGAGCCTATCTAAAAAAAAGGGAAAAAATCTATGAACTCCTAAACTCTACAATCAATCGATTATCTTCAATGAAAACTTTCCATCACAGCCTCGAGAATTACTATCAGCCATTATTGTCAATTGCTAACATCAGTAACACACATTCGTCATTTTATAATGGCATGCCTAATAAAAGTAATGTGCCGTTAGGATCTAGCCATTTATTCACTTTACTTAATTTATTTACGTACGTGGGTACGTTTGATCATTGTTAAAGATTCCATTTGAGACCAAAATCTAGATTAAATAAATTTGGGTTTTGCCTCAAAGAAGCCTTCTAAACATTTTTATTAGAATTTAGATCTGAACTGAAATGTTCTGTAAAATAAATTTGTTATGAAAAAGTAACATTCTCTCACTGGCGTATATTATGAAGGCATTTATGTCAAACTCCCACAAGTGATATATTTTAAATCAAAGCAAATTCTGGAACTTAAGGTACCAACATCGAGAAACAGCATGAAAACTCCTTTGTCATTTGTCACAATAATCTCCATTCTAATCAAGCTCAAACCCAACACAATACCGAGAACTCTCACAATATTCTCATAATTTCTCGAACATTCGACGCAACTATTAAACGCTTAAAACCACTTGAAGACAACAAGCATTACCGCGGCTCTAATAAATCAGCAACATAAAAGGCCTTTGTAGACACCAATAATAATTGATGAGGTAGAAATTCGGATATTCATGAGATATCTAAGGCGCCTGATACATTGACAGAGGAAGGCGCAATCTAATTTAAACACAACGATCTGAAAAGGGTAATTCACGACCTTTTTACTTTTGTTGGCGAATAAGAAACTAACGCCAAGTGTAAATTTTGTTCCGATATTTTCTGTTACGATATTAAAAATTTTATTTTCTCGTTTTTAAGAAAAAAAGATCAATCTGAAACGTTCGGTGTAAATGCCTCGTGTTATAACTTGCAACCAAAATAAAACACCAAGGACTTGCAGCTATAGTTTACCTAATGCAGTCCCTGACAAATAAAAGGTGTCTAAACAAGAATGTTGAAATGGCAAGTAGCATTTAATATTATAATGTCAATGGCATAATGTTGACTTTTAGTAAGCACAAACTAAAGTCGTTGAATATAAATGCAAGGGCCAGACTACTGCCTAGGTGTTATCTTCTAAAGCTCATTTGAGCAACATCCGCGGCATTACGGATGCTGCCAAAACACCCTTCTCAAAGAGATCCCGGCCTATTTCAATTTATTCATGCTTATTCCACAAACACCCGTAAGCGTTACATAAAACAAACTCTTTATTTATATGGCCTCAGAAATAATAGGGTCTGCGAAAACACGGGACGCGTGTGCTCAATACCCATCTTATTTCATTTTTATTTGTAGCCCGTTTTTCACGTTTAAAGGTCATGTTTTGTTGGAGAAAGAATCGGAGGTTAAATTATAACTTTAAAGGTCAATTGTTAACAGCCTTAAGCGTGAATCCCCAGCCGAGCCTATTTGCAGGTCAAAATCAATAACACGACACTTTCGATACTCGTCCAGACAATCCCGATCGCACGAAATAAGAAAAACAATATTGTCATCCTTATCAGATTGAGAGGAGACAGCACGAAATTGGCGACACGTGCACAAAAAAACAAGTGAAAATAACGGTTCTGTTTATTGGAGAACCCATAAACAATGTGGTAACGTTGATTAAAATGTCCATATTCAGATATTTGCGTCACAAAGACATGTGTCTGCTTTTACATTATACAGAATTTCAACACACGAGTATAACGTCATACTTGTCAAATGGAGATAATGGGAAACGCGGATATACTTATTTCGTTAATATGAAAAAGTTATTATTATAAAACATTGCTCAAAAAGTTTTATGACAAAAACGTTTAAAATTTTTGTTCAAATGAAATCTTTTAAGCAAACCTTTCTTAAATTTCAATTACCCCATCTCAATACGTCATCGGATAATGAAAATGGGGGACTTAAGCCATGTCATTATCCCATCCATTAACTGTACTGTGTAAGAACTGATTTATACCTTACTTAAGTATAGCTTAACCTTTAAACACGGCGTCTGTAAGCCAAAATGGTGTATATCCGCTACGTAATGGAAAATGCCATTTTACGCTTCAAAAATAGACGGCAACAGAAACACAACGATTTGTTTCAAAAACTAATTACAAAACGCTGTTGAATCTTTTGAGATGTTATAGAAATTGCTAAAGTTTAAAAATACGAATAATTGAAAACAAATCCCTTACTTTGAGTTGGGCATTCTTATTCGTTCGCTTTCAAATTGAAAAAGATGTCCTCATTTCTGGAATATTCTATCACAGAGCGACGGAGGCTTGACTGCACCGCTTGAATTGGATGCTTTAATCTTCATTTCTCATTCCATTGTATACCTAGTTACTTATATAAATAAAGTCTGAAATGAAAATCACTTTCGTAGTAAGACACTATCTCACTCCATACACCAAGTTCTAAATAACATTCTGTCTAAAACATGGTCTCTCATATTGTGTGCGATATTCAGTCCATTGTATTCATTCTGCGATACCAAATAGTTATTACGGCGCTTTAATTGACTCCTCGGTCGGGTGATTGGTTTAACCTCATACGTACTCATACATAGCTGTGTATGGGACAGCTGTTCAATCTCCAATTTCGTATCTCTAGTCTTTATCTTCCAATTCAATTTTCCAATTGTAACGTCGTAACCAAAGATTTATGTGTTCGAGTTCAAACTGAATTACATTTGAATCCTTTGGTTATTTCTTCAAATTGGTAAATGATACCTGGTTTTAGAAGGACATTTTAATAAACGTACCTTTCAAAAACATTTTGTCTCAGTACCTACAAAAATGTAAAATTTTGTAACTTGTCCTAAAATCGTGCTGAAACTTTATTTATAGATATAAAATATTTGCAATACTTTTTTAAACAATTAAAGGGATAGGCATAATGAGTTACCTAGAGGATTTTGATCAAAATGACAACCCCATATAACTCAAAAAAACTTTATTAATAAGTATAATGTTATACAATACTCAAACCCATTAAATTCTAAAGACAACACAATCCCATTCTTCGTACCGTCTGTCAAAAGCTCCTTATGCTGAGATAACTTTAATTATCCTAATGTTGGCTTCATTTACTTTTCTCCAGTAATTGCCCGTGTTCGTACCGACGTCGGCGTCGTTAATTTCGCTCCTCTTTTGTTTTAAATCAACATTAACTGCGAATGCTTTTGGGATTGGGTAATTATGCCTGTAATTGTGACCGATGGGGTTTCCCTGTAATTGTTAGGACAAAGAATTTTTGTGAATAGAAATATGAGAGAAAATTTTGTTATTCTTGTTCATACTAAAATAAACACACTACACTAATTAGCGTTTATTGCAAATATCTCGATTTCAGCTTTTGGCAAAGTTTCATTAAATCGACCAATACTTTAAGACAGCATCAGGATACAAACATCCATTTTTATTCCCACAGATTAACATGAAAGTCAGAACTAAATATAACTTAAAGTAAACATTGCATGTTTAATTCACTTTCGATAGCCGAAAATAGATTATACGTCCATAATCCATTCTCTTTCGAATTTACTCATTACGTATTCATGTAGGTGCAATAAAACCGAGATCTTACGTCAAAGATTATCGAAGTATCGACCTTCCAATCCTTAGACTTGGTTATTCATGACTCACGAACATTATTATACCTGTATCTTCGTATTTTCATCCAATTCACGAAAATTCTGAGTTCGTCTAGGTAATAATATACTTTAATGGTAAAAGAACCTTGACCGATCGTTTGTATTTCTTTCTACTATATTTTTGTATAAAACTTCAACGCCTGTATCAAACGACTATCATTATAAATCACTCTTTTTAAGGGTATAACAAGAAGATTATATTCCAATAAGCCGTCCGATTATTGAAAAACAGCTTCAAAAAGCAAAAATCGTCGATCGTGTTGTCTTAACTATTTAGATAATAAACAAAGTATCTACTAACCCCGCTCCACGTTATTTAGGACAAAACTGAATCTAATTACTCCGTTTAAAACCTAGCTTTACACCTAAGCCCTATTTTCTTTACTTACGCACGTTTAAATTTGAATACACTATTCGTAAAATCTAATATAAAGCAAGCTTTGTATACTTAGTCCTTAGTTTGAATTCAAGTTCTTTAAGACAAAAACTAGGTCATTTCAAATGTATTGAATTTACCTAGGATTGTTCCTAAAACTACAATAGCTTTGTTCGTATTTCTATAATTATCCGTGTGGTGTCCGGATATTAAGAATAGCGCCACCCCATATCCTCCACTGGGTGTCGTAGAAGGCGACTAATGGACCTTAAGACCTAGTGCACTGTACCAAGCACCTTAGGTCACCCGAATGGTGGCGGGTAAACCACCAACAATCGCATTCCCAAAGAGGGTTAGTGTCAGGCAGGCGGCCGACTATAAAACCATAGCCAAATCCATTAGCAACATGTTTATAAAAAAAAAAACATGTTGCGCCGACCCCAAGTAAAATGGGATAAGGGCAGGAAAATGATGTATTTCTATAATTAAAAACTTTACGAAATTGGGGCTTCTCAAAAATTTCGGTTACGTTGTTATGTAAACTCATAAACACAGGTGTAGAATATTATTTATGCTGTGAAGTGAGAAATATCGGGCAGTAGCACACTGGCCGAAAATAAAAATTATGACGGCCGTAAAATGTATTGGATGCGCCCATAATCCGCGACTGATGGGCACGTCAATACATTTTACAAGTTGAAGCAGTCGTTCGTGGATATATTTTAACAACTGTCATAATTTCCAGCTGGTCAAATTGTGTTTGCACGCTAAAGTCACGTCCACGAATTGCCTCCGATAAAAAGAAATCCTCACCAATTTCTCTTACATTTTAAAATACCTATACCTACGTTTGTTACCACGAAACCAGAAAAGTTAATTCGCCATTCACAAATCCATGATCAAATATATTGTTAACATGATCAATTGTTAATAGCCGAAGGCAGATTCAATCTTCTAACATCTTCATTCAATAACATTATAATGAAACATAAACACAATGTACGAGTACTGATAACTTTCAGACGTGGAGAAAGACATCGAATTGATACAGTCAAACACTTGACAACTGGCGACAAAGAGGTACAAAATTAAATTCTACTGTTTGATAATAAGGGTGATGTCAAATGAGAATTTTGGCAGTATTGTGCGGTGAACTGTACCTGTACTTTAAGCTTTTAAAACAAGACTGTCGCTAACGAAAAAGCGAGAGGGTGCATTATAACGCGCGTAGTTCTGTCCCACTTCCACAACAGCAACAGATTCCCTTCATCAGATCATAGTACGCCAAGGTCCCATCAAAACGAATTCTCAAGTGGCAAAACTTTGATGGTTCGTTCGTAGATTTGTTAAAATCAATTAAAACAGTTTGACGTGGCAGACAACGAACGTGGGACGCAGAAGGACTTTGAGATGACTTCCCAAATTTATTAGTTACTCACGAATTCAGTGGTAATCTAGATCACTTGGTAATTTACAGTTTGGTTTGTGAGGGTGAAGTTGGTAATTTAATTATGTATTGAACTTTAGTCAGAAAATTAAATAAGTTTAGGTTCCGGTCATATGCATTTACCAACTCAATTTACATTTAGCTTAAAGTTTTTAATAACATTGTTCAATGTAAACACTTATAAATGTGTTCGTTACCTATTATAAATTGAATCGTTCATATTTTTAAGGATTTACTTTACCTCGGTAAATATGTAGTTCACATGACGCAGTTCCAATAAATCAACTAAATTATAACAAACAAAAATATCGTCACATTTTCACGGCTTTGCGAGCTGGGACGTTCGGAAATGCAATACCTATCATGAATTTCAATTGTGAGATAAAACAATTTCCTATTTTTTGTTTTGTTCAACAAATTGGTTTAGGTTTTTGACAGGTGAAATCCACACGATGACAAATTTGTTTGTCAAATGTTTTTAATATTTCTCTTTGTATTTATATTCCGTTAATTCTTAAACAATTATTTAACTACTTTATTATTAATTTAGGTGTTTTTTATTTAATTTTGTTCTGTATCATGTTTACAGTGGAAAACATGCCTATTTTTCCTTCTAAATTTTAACTATAACCCTTTGGCAAAGCAAACTGACACTGTCAAAGTTTTTGCCTACTTTATAAAGACTTTAATGAACCATTAACTTTTAAAAAACTTAAGGAACACAGTAAGTATAAAATTTCACCGTTGGCGGATAATTGGTGAGCAGCTTTTTAGTATCCTTCAGTTTAAACTCTTTACTACAAATAGGATCTCTAGACCTTTAAACAAGTTTCATTTTTCTGTGCGTTAACACTGACAAATCACTTCAATATTTTCAAGTCAGTCACGTCAATTGAAGAATCGAAAATTCATTTCCATTCGAGTTTTCTTTTTCTTCTGTATGGGTTCATATAAACACTAGCATACGTCTAGCATTATATGTTTTTCCACCTTTTGTACTCTATGAGTTTTCTATTTCTTTCAGTTCATATTCTAATGCGATGTTACATTATCTAGGCTCTGATATTTTTAGAATAAATCACGTCAATAATACCAAACAAAGAGACACTAAAAGCATGGATACAATAGGAAACCAATTACATAAATTGGGCCCTTATAAATCAATATAAACCAAGCAAGGAAGGTACGTTGTGAATCAATATACCTACATGAATAATATATTTAAGAATTTGTAGTGTACGAAGTACTTGTACTTGCTACACATAGAACAATGAAGTTAATGTTAAAGAGTAGGAAATTAAGGAAAAGTGCCTTTTTTAAGGCATTTTCATGGACACTCACCTTAGAGGAGGAAGTGGGTATTGTCAGACTTTTACTGACTAAACTTGATCTTGCCATAAAAACATTTGGATTTGATAGTCGTAAAAGCAAGCAAAAAATTACAAAGACGAAAAAAGATAAGACAAAAATTACGTTTTATCGACATTTTTGATGTTTAAACTAGAAATTATCAAACTTAAATATAAAGGCGTTGTCTAAAAAATTATAGATAATTCAGAACACTCCGTTAGTTTACTCATCTGTGTACCAAAAGGTAGAGTTCAATAGTTTCGTTATTGATTACTTAAATACACGTGTGTGTAATAGTTTGTTCGAAGGGAAACTCCACAGCTGTCGTAGAATAATGAAATGTTACCTATTAACGTAAGGTACTATTTTACCTTAAACACTGAACTTGAACTGAAATAGTGCTCTGGTGGATAATAGAAAGTTTGAAATGAATTACAATTCAGGAAATATTTATATTTATTTAACTTAATTATCTAATAAGCATAATAACATAATAATCCTACGCGAGCATGAACGGACGCCGCTTTGATTTGCTATTAAAAAATAAGCGGTTTTTAATATTTATTGCGATAAACTTATTTGTGAATGTGTATAGTGTACTGAACTATCAAATTTAATACTTAAACACAATAAGTAATGTTAACCAAACTTAAAACATAATGGAAATGTTTTTTCTTCAGTTCTTTTTCAAGCACTTTCAAAACGTTGTATTAATGAATCTAACTCAAGTTTAATGAAAGAAAATGTATTATTTTACCAGACATTACGATTTATGGCAACTCGTTCTCTAAATGTATATAACTTAATCAATTAACCAACTCTATGCACATTATTATAATAAAAATCATATCTCATTCGTTCGCACAACGTACTCTTGTAGACAATTAATCATTCACAAACAAAACGGAGTCAGCATTTCAGAAAATCTGTGTTTACTCAGTCCCGAGCTTAATCCACTCTCGCTGCAGTTTGCAACTAAATGAGTTTACTTAATGAACTAATTTTAGAACATTCTGTCTTGTCTAAAATAATTAAAACCGTGTATTATCGTAGTGTAGTGTAATACTAGTTTCTCACTCTACAATGGCGTCGGTAGGAGATTTTGTTTGTTCTAACAAAATAATAATATTACATACTGTTTATGACCTGTGTTTTCTCCCGTCTGAAAGAACGCTTTCCTTGGAATAATGAAATAATGTAAAAATTGCCAAAAAATTGTTAAAATTTATCCAACCGCTACTGTAATAAAGCGAGACGGATACCTAATTAAACAGCAATTTATTTGTATACAGAAGAAAAATATACAACAGTCTTATTTCTTTCAAAGAAATCATGTATAATTTTAAATTATGTTTTTTGTTAATTGCGCTTACTATCAAACAAAGTAGCTATCCATGTCATATCAGAATCTGCGCACACGCCTTGATATTGACCGTCGAAATCAACGCGTTATTTATTTGACCTATCGGGGCGAATTGACCCGAGTTTTGCATATCATCGTCTCCAATAACAGAGTAAAGACTACTTACTGAACAATACCGCTTTATTCTCAAAAAAGACTTTATATCAACGTAGTAAGGCTGGTTTTTCCAAATTTTACTTACTGCATATCAATACCCTTTTATTTCGTAAAATAGACTTTATATCTACGCAATTTGGTTGCTTTTTACTTTATTTTCCTGTGATAAATGATGTGCTGTTATGACGTTAGTATTTTGTTTTGATATTGTGATTAGATAACACGATGAACACTTTTTTTGTCTAGGACATCATTATAGCGTCTCGAGGCCATTTACAATGAAGTTCATGGCGACATATTCGTAAAATTTATAGGCATTTTTAATATAGTTTTATAGCTTTAAGTTTGATAAGTCCATACATAGCTCAAGTTACAGGTTTATACAAGTTGAACACCTAAAAACAAAGATAATATATCAATAGCTTCAATCTACCTCTACAATTATTATTTTAATATATTTTAAAAGATTGTCTTCTTTTGCTAAAGTCCACATTTCACATTCCACATTGATGATACCAGTCCACTGTCTGATAATACGCAGCCAGGATAAAAGGTTTACAATCATAGCGCAAATACCCTAAAATTTTGCATATTCCAAAGAGTGCAGAAACCAAATAACATAAACCATAAAAATGCGAGCAGCCAACAAAAAGCACTCGGACATAAAGCTACCCTCACAGTTTATTAAAACTTTCAAAAGCCTCTTATTGAAATCGGCTTAAAAAGTAAAAACCCGTAGACGTATACCGTAAAAAATGGAGGCAAGACACGGCGGAGAAACCACAAAGGATAAACAACTTTACGTTGTAGCCATAGAATTCATTTTTGTGTGTTCTTGCAATAGTTAGTACAACAACGGTAGTTTTTTGAGGACAGGTTTTCTAATTTTACTAAAAGGAGGTTTTGTTGTGTGTAGTACAATTGGATGTTGATTTGACTACGAGTTTTCATGCTTGGGGAGGTATTACATACTCCGATGTTATTTTTAAAGCAAATAGGTGCTACGAATGTTTTCTACAAAACAATATCCAAAGCATAATAGGTTATTCGCATATAACGACTAAAAGGGCATTTGATATTAAATTCCGTACGAGAGTATAATAGATAGAACAAGTAAAACTTGGTAGGACAGACAAGAGTTTGTGCGTGAAGTTGAGTCTGGGTGTCTCTGTGCATGTGCATTGAATTTCTGTAAAACCCCCAGCGATACAAGGATTAAATTCCTTAGTGCGAGAGTCGATTTTAAGAAAAAAGAATAGACCTAAGTAGTAAAGAATGCTTCCCGTTGTCACTCTGGCCCTATGTAAGTTTAGATCTTAAAAGCTACGCAATGGATTTGATGCCTTTTTTTAATAAATAGAATGTGAAACTGGGCCGGTCGTTTTAAATAAAATTTAGCATAGGTAGGCTTAATTTTATTTAATACAAAAGAGTTACCTGCTTGCTCCGCAATAGATCAATCAACTCAGTACATGTTGTAGGTACCTACTTGTACCGGTCTATTGCTAAAAATAGGTTTCTCTCAATTTGCCTCCTATAATTAGTTAATATAAACTAGTTATATTTTTTACATTCGTATGAAACATTCTGCAGCAGTCAAGGTCAGTTACAAAGTCAAAAAAGGTTTTATTATTCGTATATATTTACAGACACAAATAGCTGAGAAGTTACCAAACATGTTTGGATTAAAACAAAAAGACATAATTTGATCTGGAGGTACTACTGCGACTCTACGATTGTATACAAAGTAATCGCAGTTTAAAACATGCATAAGGCACTATGTATGAGCTTTTGGCAGAAAATAAGATAAAAAAACCTTTCTCTTTTAGAAGAGACAAAGTTCTTTAAAGATACGGAAGAACAGAAAAAGAGACGAGACGTTCGCCATACAGTCAAAAAGGTCTTGTTAAAAACGCAATTACTAACATCTATTCGTTACATCTCACCGGACTAGTTAATTACACAAAATTGTCTTTTTCTTCTTCATCTTCAGCAATCATTCGCCCACCATTGAGCATGTGCATTTCCATTCGCCACGGTCACGAGTAATAAAAGAAATTGTAATAAACATTACTTTAATATAAGCAAAACAAAGCAACAGACTGCAAGTTACAGATATAATTGCTCAAACAAAACAATTGTTCATTCGAATGTTCCGCATTTTATTTGAAAACGATTTACTAAGCCGCGACAGGTGTACAGAACGCTATACAAATCAATTTACACGAGTATAATGTAATAATAGTCGGTAGTGGCGAGTGACAACCACAGGTGTCGTGTGGGGCGCGATTTGAATGTTTCGCCACCATGATATGATAACAGAAGTACAAATAATTAATATTACAACTTTTAACGCCGAGAAAACAAACTGTTTGTGGGATCGCTTGTGACTGCTCAAAAAATGAAATAGGACCAATTACTCAGAATAGCATAATAAAAAAAGGGCAGAAGATTCATTTCGGACTGAGACTAAAGTGCTTTTATTTATCTTGATATTTAAATGAAAAAAAAGCAATATTGTTCACTACCACGCAGCAAGCTTCGATCCCACGAATAAACATGTATTATAAAGCTGAAGAGTTTGTTTGTTTGTTTGAACGCGCTAATCTCAGGAACTACTGGTTCGAACCGAAAAATTATTTTTGTGTTGAATAGACCATATATCGAGGAAGGCTTTCGGCTATATAATATCACGTTGCAACCATTAGGAGCGAAGAAATAATGGTAAATGTGTAAAAAATCGGGGAAAATTTTTCATCCTTGAGGGCTTCTGTTGCGTGCGCTGCGAAAACGGTTCAAGATACACACAATATATGTATGTAAGAATTATTCCTATTAAAATGATCTAAAAAAATGTCTGCGACAGTATATGTCTATCTTTTAAGATTAACTCACTAGAACCGTTTTTATGGTAATCAAATTCGATCGAAATTAATGCATCAACGCACAGCCCAAACTACTGAACGGATCGGGCTGAAATTTGGCATGCAGGTAGATGTTATGACGTAGGTATCCGCTAAGAAAGGATTTTGATAAATTCTACCCCCAAGGGGATAAAATAGGGGATGAAATTTTTTATGAAACTTTGTCAAAATTAAACCGATCGGGCTGAGACTTTACATGCACATAGGTACTATGACGTAGGCATCCGCTAAGAAAGATTTTGATAAATTCCACACATAAGGGGATGAAATAGGGGATGTTTGTAGAAATCTTCTTAGATTTTTGTCTAGCCATGACTATAAACAAGTCTCAGGGGCAAACTCTCAAATTTGCGGCTATTGACTTGAGAGAACATTGCTTCTCTCATGGGCAGTTCTATGTTGCTTGCTCACGAGTAAGTTCTCCCAGTAGCTTGATTGGTTTAGCGCCAAATGACAAATTAGTTAAGAATATTGTGTACAAGGAAGTTTTGTAGGCCCTAATTTTTACACTAACTTGCTAAACAATAATACTTCTTAACGCGTGCGAAGCCGCGGGCAAAAGCTAGTCTAAGATAAAACTAAACTTCACTATTGGCCGCTTGTGATACATGCAAATAGAAAAAGTAACTTGCATTTCTGTGCTTTTTATTATCCAATGGCAATATCGCGATGTATAGGGCTGTCTATTGTTTTATTTGAATGACGATATACCTTTGCACTTATTTTCATCCGTTTATTTGAATTTGAATATAAAACGCACGTTTCACTCAATTTTTTATCAAAATGAATAGTAGCGTTGACAAAAAATAATCAAATTTTCCTTTTTCACCAGTTTTCTTTCAAGTTTTTAGTGATATGCCAGCCCTAATCGTATTAGGTACATGACCAATGTCAGCTTTTAATAAAATTAGTTGCCGTACCCACCGTTTTGTTTGCAGCAGTAGTTCGGGTTTTTAGGATGTGTGACGTCACTCGACAGGCGTGTAAACGATGATATAATGATAGTGCTAAAAATAGTGAACAACTGTATTCTAGTTTTTTCGAATACTGTGAAGCCGTTACACGTATGCACGTTGCAGTAAGTTTCAGACTTGTAAAGGACGAAAATGGCCTGGAAAACTGCTCAGTTTTACTGCAATTAATAATGCTTTTATCATATATTTCCGTGCCCTAGGAAGGTCATGAATGCACCTTATCTATTTTGTAACTCCTTAGAAACTACATAATTGCAATAAATAACTATGACGATAACCATATATGCTTTGGCTTGTTTTTAGTTTAACTGGGTGTGTAGAAGTAGCACCTTCACACTAAAGAAACGCTAGTTTTAGTAAAGTTCAAAATTTTGTACTACAATTATATTATTCATTCAACTTTAATTAAATGAATGCAGTCTGTTAGCCAGTAACAAATTTCTTCTTAAAAGACAAAAGGATTTTGCCCACTCCTACTTCTGTAAACCCTTTATTTTGAGCAAGATAATAACATTTGTTCATCATACATACATTTTTTTCAGCATAAGAATCAATCTGTTTAGTTAAACAATAGCACCCGTATTTTCCTCATTCATTAGCAGAAGTTAATCCGCAACAACCACAGTATCAGATAGTGGTAACGCTGCGCTAAGTTAATCAAAATATTATGACAGGTAAATGTAAAGGAAAACATTAAGGAAATGTTACAAAATAAATAGTCACGTATTAACCTATATTTGTTTTGATCAACAACAAGGCATTGTAAATCAATTTTATCACTTTTTATGATAGAGTGCAAAATAACAGGTTTAAATCTTCTTACTGCTTTTAGCCACCCATTACTGGGAAAATGACTTCCTCAAAGAACTCAAACTTTTTCTATTTATTGCTCATTCCTGCCCAAATCCAATGGAATTTTCTCTTAAACCCATCCAGGATATTTAGACATATTTATTACAAGTGATAAAATTTCCTTTCTGGTTCAATACAGCCAAACCTAAACTCATTCACAGGTATATCACAAATCTAAAAACAAACTTAATTTTAAAGATGTTTACTTACAATATATACTTGCTATCAAGTTAATCACTTTAGTCTAGTAAATACTAGTGATAGATGTACCTACAGTCTGCCGGGGCTGCGGGATGTTCGTAAGAGTTACCGCGACCCTGGCACTCAAAGGGCTCCAAGAGGAACATAGTGGGTTTTATTCAGTTTGACACTCCATCCCGCTGCACCCACAGCGGGCGGGGTCATTTGATGATTTCTCAAGAAAAAAAAAGAGGTACCTGCAATCCTCATAGCGAACATTTGTTATTGTAAAATAGCATTGCTAACAATAAAAGAACACGATAATTAATAATCCTATGTCTGTTTCCTGCAATCACTAAAGCCTGGGAACTGTCTACCAACGTCGTGGGAAGCTATAGAGTAACCGTAACCAGCCGGCGAGTACCAGTTTATATTACTGCGACACGCATGAACGGTGACGGGGTATTCACCACTTTATATCTCTATTCAATGTTTATAAAATTGCCAGTCCTGATCTGATTTGTCTGTAAATAAAGAAGGGAAGGGACGGGAATAGTATTATTAAAAGCAAAGGTAAACCTGAACGCCTTACTCACTATAAATCGCATTAACATCATTATCAATTGTAAGCACCATTTCCATTACAAGCGGATTGTATTAGACTTAAACAAATTACGTTACGCAGATTTAGAACAAATTGATTAACGTTAGTTCAATTTTGTAAAAAAATAGTTTCGAACCGGAGCGGGCTAAAATAAAAGCCAAGCTAATCCTTACAAACAGGAAACGCAATAATCACATTAATGAAGGTAACAATAGTAATATCAGAATTACAAAACACCGGTTAACCCATGTAATAAATTGTGCGAAAACAAGGACAAAGATAGCTAATCAAACTCACACTGATTGTGATACTTATAGAGATAACTGCCATCCCAAGTTCAAGACTCAGCAGTACCGCGCACCGCGTAATATATAACTTTACGATAGATTACATTACAGATAAGATATGTAAAGTAATGCTCTACATGGATTATGAAACGTGGAAACAATACGATTGCTATCAATTGCGAAATTAATGTCGAAGTTCTTCCGTGATTTTTGGTTGAGCTGCATACCTTACCTTGAAAAAAATCAGCTCGTTTGTAACGTATGTAGATGATTAATGATGACAGGTGACAATCGGAACTAGGAAACGGGTAAGACCAAGATGACGTTTATGAAATCGATATTCACGTATGGAAAACAGATGAAAATAGAAAAACTTGAAAAAAGTTAGGAAAGTTTTGACCAGCAATTATGGACAATGGACAATGGACCAGCAATGGACGCAGAGTGGCAGAAAGTAAAAAAGAGATTCGGGTTTTAGGTGCAAATATTGATACCTTCAACTCAAATTTATAGCAATGTGATACTACCTTTTCACTTCAACCTTTAATTGCAATTGACCTTATTTTCAACAAAACTGCTCCATGCGTTCCTTATCTATGAAATCAGCAGCGTGCAACATGCCACACACATGATTTACAACGTGAACGACACTTCACAGATTACACTCGAACACAATCACGCTCTCGAAAACAAAGGCGCCGTTTGACATTACAATACCTAACTTCTTCAACAACATTACTACTTCCACTGTTAGAACAGGGATGATGACAACTTTTATTTTAATGTCCGTCATGTCGTTTTATGAATAATATTCGATACGTTTTATTTCTCTTGCATCACAAACACGAATTTAACAAAGTGCAATCAATGAAATCTACACGTGACGTCACTGTTTCGTATAAATTTTGCGAATTCATTACGTTACAAGCCCCGTCTCCTAAACTCTAAAGCGGCTTATATTTGTCATTTTTTTATTATTCAGGTAGACGCAAAAATACATGTTCAATATTTTTTAATTATCTATCTGGCGGACTAATTAGATTTTTCCTTTTCGTACCTTGTCTTCATCCCTATTGTCTAACTATATCATAAAAAAATGTACAGTATTTGTGTTGTGATGTCAAGTCACAGCCAATTTTACCTGTTGGGTTAGTACCAAAGTTATTTTTGTTTATTGTAACTAGGTTATTTGTTTGTATTGCTAACAAACATAAAACAGTGAGACGATTCTGCAACCGTTCTCTGACAGACGTTTCTTCTTAGGACTGATTTTGAACAAGACGTTTCGTTTTTGAGAGATTCGTCAAAACAACGTTATACGTAATGATATTTCGCCCACAGAATGACACCAAATAAATAACATAAAATAAAGATGACATTATTATTAATACTAGCCGTTAGTGTCCCACTGTCGGACAAAGGCCTCCCTTCCCTCCTTCCACCTATCCCGGTTTATGGCTAACTGGGGCCAGTTTTGTGCAAATGAATCGAGCTCATCCCGCAAAATAAGTTACCAGTAGTGAAGAGTGCTTGAATTTTCTTCTTCTTTTCATTATAATTCACCACATGAGCCAAATATTTTGCAAGATTTTTCTTATGCAATAATTTGTCAAATTGCAAATCGATGGTCTCGCTCGTTCCCTTTTTCAATCTGTCTACCTACGTCAAATTGTAATCCATCTATTTAGAACATTAATTTATGATATTATTACTCTTTAGAGCAAAAATAGGAACCGAAATTGCATGTCATTACATCTTGCAACACTAATGACATGGATGTATTTTTAGCTGATACAGTGTGATATGATCTTATCAAAGCGGCAAATTTTGATTCGATCGAAAGTGGAATCTTCGCGATGAAACCTTGACACGTGCTAAACAGCGACCCGTCATGCAAGCTGTAATGCAATACCTGTCTCTTTCTCTCCTCTTATATAAACATAAGAGAGAATAAAACAGAATTATTTTGGGAACTTCAATCCGGTTTTGTCTAGAATAATCTGCATTGAATTACTTTTAAACGTATCGTAGTTCGAAACGTTTAAAAGTTCAAGCGTAAAAACATGATATAAATTAGGGATTTAAATTAATTAATTCATATGTTAAATAAAGTAGTGACAAGAGCTAATCGCACTAATCCAATTAACATTCTGTATTCCTGCAGATGGACGGCGCGGGCGCCATCATGGCAGGCCCAGAAAGCGGTGGTGGGATAAAGTAAACGCACACCGCGAGAACTGGTTCAAGCGGCACAGGATAAAGAATCGAAGAAATGTCTACAACTTTTATTAATTGTGTACCTCTGTTGAAATATTAACTATTTTAAAAAATGTTGTAAGAAAATCTAGATTCCACAATCGAATTAAAGTTAAGCCTCCAGCCGAAAGCTACCCTTATAAATCTTGTTTTTTGTTGTGTTTTTCTTGTCATTTATGTGTACATCAATTATGTAACAAAAAAATAGTAATTGCAGTGTTCATTTATAATCATGTCGCGACACATAACAAGCTCCCATTATTTTCAGCCAGGAATACATAATTAAAATTTACTAATAAATTATAACGCTCTTTCGACAAGCGGTTTTACAAATTTATAAATCATTGTTGTAATTAATGGTTCTATTACATAATTAAATAAATTATCGTTGGTTGTTTGTATTATGTCTATTACTGTTTAATAATAGAGTGGATGTTACCAAAGCGTGTGGCATTACGCTGCACATGTAACACAATACGGTATACGTAATATGATCGTAACATTCACTAATTGCTTATGTATTTTGAATGGAATCATTAATATTATAATAGACTACTATAGCTGCGTAATTATTCATATTTTGATAAATTGGATTTAAACTAACAGCGTTTTACCTACACAAGCATTGTTACATTATGTGGACTTTTTAAGAGCAAAAATCTTAAATATTCTAACGAATTCTAAGCTAAAAAAAGTAGTTACTAATCTAAAAGTTAGATATACATTTTGTTCCAAGAATATTTGTTTTTACGATTTTTTTTAAATCCACAATTGAGCAGTTGTATACTTTGTTTAACACTAATAATAATAATGTCCGGACAGATTTTGGCCACGGCGACAGTGACTGGTGCTACTATGAATCCAGCCAGCCACAACCGTGTGCGCAAACACAGGTGCACTCTCTGTTCCTTTACTCTCATAGCCCGATGGGACGGCAATGCGACACGACCGAAGAGAGATCATACATTCTTGTTTATCACTATTACTATTACATCCTATAGGTATTAATATATGGTACTTTTCGCACCTTATCATGTGACATATATGGTCACGAGTTTACTCACATTATTGTCTTTATTGTTTAACTTGTATGACGTCACAATATAGGTCTTTCTTATTACTATAAGTGAATAAATATATGTACTTAATAGGAATCTGAAGGGTTCAATGATCGGAGTCACTTACAGTAAGGTAAGTGATTAAGACTCAAAATACGATCGTACCAAAGTATATTTTTTGTTTTATACCACTAACACTGGCTCAGACGGATTTAAGGAAACATCACGATAGATTTTTTTTAAAAGCCTGGATATTAAAAACGCTGAATACGTTTGAGAATCAATTTATAAGTGCCAATTTATAAGAACTAATACGTTGTACGTGAAAACCACACTTCACTTAGTGACTTCCTTAATATCTGTTTGAGTCTACATTCCACTTGCACTTGACAGTTACTAAGACAGCATGACACTTGAGTTTGAGTAACTCGGTATCGTTATTGAATATATAAGCGCGGACTCTGAAGACTTTGCATATAGTGGAGTCACAAATAACTTAATGGATTGTCCCCTTTGCGCAAGAATAAAACAACAATAGGTATGTACGTACTGCCGACAGACTCTATAGCGTCCCACTGCTCGGGAAAGGCCTCCCCAAATCTTTCTACGATTCTCTATCTGGCGCCGTATTTACCATCATCATCATCATCTTCCTGCCCTTATCCCATTTTACTTGGGGTCGGCGCAACATGTTTTTTTCTAAACATGTTGCTAATGGTTTTGGCTATGGTTTTATAGTCGGCCGCCTGCCTGACACTAACCCTCTTTGGGAATGCGATTGTTGGTTGTTTACCCGCCACCATTCGGGTGACCCAAGGTGCTTGGTACAGTGCACTAGGTCTTAAGGTCCATTAGTCGCCTTTTACGACATCCAGTGGAGGATATGGGGTGGCGCTATTCTTTATATCCGGACACCACCCGGAATATTTACCATCATAAGTTAAAAAATATAAATTTTCTCACCATAATAGGAAAAGTTGAACAAAAGCAGCTGGTCGCCTATCCCATTACACCACATGACTGCTCACAAACTTTGCTCGTATGAAATAACTTTAACATGAGTAATTACTTAGACCTTACGAATTTAAAACATGGCTTACACTTTTCGATACCATCCGATCCGATTCTGTTTTTTTTTTCGGAAATGGTTCTCATATTTCAGATAAATTCTAATGATACATAAGTTGAAATAATAACTATAAATTATTTATTTTGTTTCTTCAATAATGTATGTATAAATAAAAATAAAGAAAACACAACATAACAATCAAGATGTTATAATATGTATTAATTTACAATGTGACAGTTATTAAGACGCAAATCGGACCCAAAAAAACGTCAGGATGAACTCTAGTCCAAATTACAAAAGCATTCATAAATCATTAAAACTAAGTTTATACAAAATTGATTACACTAAAAAGCCCTCAACACAGCAAAACCTGATATAAATTTCCCTGTCTCATACGATACTTTATCTAATGAAGTTACTAAATATCTATTCAACTCTACATTCCATTTTACAGTGATCCACTTAAGGACATCTGTTCAGTCTGAGTGTGTCTGAATGACGTGGTATTTAGGATTATCCAACACCGTCAGACATCATCCGATGTTAGAACGATGGTAAAATCGGAAGGTGTAAATCATGCTTTATGTAATTTACAACACACTGTGCGTTATTTTTCTTTGTTTTTCATTAAGTAAATGGGTAACCGTATTTGTGTAGGTTTCATGTTAAGCGTATGGTTTTAAATATTTCGATTAATGGGAGTTTGTTTTTGTACAGCTGTAGACGTTTTTGAACAGCGTATTTAAATATAATAATTATGTTGGTTTACAAGTAAGTACTTACTTAAATTATAATAAATAAACATTCTACAACAGTTACTTGTGTTATGAGTACTAGACAACTGATAAACATACTTATCTATTTCTTAACACATACATATTATAGATAAATTACACCTAGATACAGAACAAATGACCGTGCTCATCACACAAACACATGCCCTGGGTGGAAATCGAAGCGATATAGCAGTCAGGGTCACTGACCACTAGACCAACAGGCCCGTCCAAGTTATAAATTGAGTATGTCTGTAACTAAATATAACAGGAAAACAAAAGTAAAACAACCCAAAATATACCAATAGGTACAGAAATAAGATGTCCTCCAATATTTGCCTCTCAAAAAAGCATCTTTACTTTTCAAATTCAATTAGTATCAAATAAAAGGAAAATAAATGGCTTTCCGAGTAATCAACTTATCTTAATTTAATTTCGGTAGGAAACGATATTAAAACAGCCATTGTAGCTAAAAATGTTTTAGCAACTTACGTGATTTTTTCATTCTGTTCGTAGAGTTTAATTAAAAGAGGAAGATTAAAAATAAAACGTTAGACCAAAGAGTATGAGGAAAATAAGTTTGCCTTCCAGCGGAATAATTAATTAGACCTAAAACAATAGGCATAAAAGACTCCATGGCCCATTAAATGTGGCGTGGGAGGCACATAAACGTATTAAGAAAAAATATGGAGACCTTGAAACTCTCAAGGACAGATATTTTGAGCGAAAAACAGGTACAACCTGATAGACTTCAGAGCTTTTGTACTTCTTCGCATCTTTCACGATTTTCTGGCTATGTTTTACCCTAACCAACAAAATTTTCTTTCTCTCTTTCTTCTTAGTCGTATCCATCACTGTTGAGGATTGTGACTCCTTCTGATCTTGTCCACTAGGTGTCGCCATTTTCTCTACACATGAAAAAAACGTGTTGCGCAGACCCCAAGTATAAGGACAGGAAGAAGAAGAAGATACAGGCCTAGCTTTAGAATTATCGTCATTATTTTAAAAAATGGGTAGATTATTTTGAAATAGTTTGACGATCAAACTATTTTAAAATATTCTACAGTCTTAAAAGAAATGACTCTGAACTGACAGTTTACAAAATGTTTTGGAACTAGTAAGGAACTAGAAACAATCCTTTAATACATTTTTCAAGCATTTTTCTGTAGATGTTCTCATCGACACGTTTAGCTAATATAAAACAAAAGTTACAATACTATGGTGAACTTATTACTAGAGTAAATATAATATATGTAGTTTACGTCACGTCAACCGTAAAAAAGCGGGGCACGAGCATCATGTGTTGTGACGCTCTAATTATCAGACCACTAGCACATATACACATCTATCCCACCTACAAAACACTCTAAGATAAAGGGGTAAGGTTCAAATTAGAATAGCGGTGTAAATTTCAATGTTTCACTAGGTTTGCTACAGTGTAAATCGTTTAATTTAAGAAGTTGCTGCTTGATAGAGCAAAGGCTTAATACAGATGCTTGTTCTAACGTAGTACGCTAAAACGTACCAACATTTGTATATGTATTTAAGTGATAATGTAAGTAGACAATGTAGAGTAGTTATGTATGTGCAGATTGTGTGGAAAACTTAGTACATGGCGATGCTATAGAATGTGTACGTTTTGTAATTGCAAGTCATGTAATGTTTTATTTAGGTCACGAGTTTGTGCTCGCTTGTTTTAGCGGAGTTAGAGCAATTAAGGTTATTTGTTAATAATATTATAATACGGGATATGACATTATACTTCACGATACACCTTGCCACCTCTGTATTCAACCTAGACAATTAATTCGAAAAAAAAACAGTATAAAGTTCATGTATTTGAGCGTACCGATTAGGTACCAAAAAAGGTATTTTAGAAATTACACATGACGAAACCAATCAAGTAATACACACGTTTCATAATCTCATTACAATTCCTGTAACACGATACATTAGGTCACCAAAAACACGAACACTAACTGTGTCCATCATTGCATATTCCCGACATCGATTTTTGCACAACCGCAAATACCAATGTCAAAATATCGATGTTTCGAAATGTTCATCGAATGTTTGATTACTCTGTCAATACTACAAAACCTCACGAACATATAAGTTGAGATATTAAGAGACGAATTAATGAATGTTAGGTGGAAAAAGTCGCCCTTATGTGTCATTGTGTCTTTCTCGTGGTCAAGTTGAATGTAGAGACAGAGACATTTTAGAATGTCATTTAGCTAAGTATCAATCGTCTGTCTTGGTGTGGGCATGTGATGAGGAGGTATGAGACTCATGTGACTAAGAGAGTGATGATTATGGATGTTGACGGATGGAGAGGAAGGGTAAGGCCAAAGAAAAGAGGGGTTGGGATGGGTTGTACAAGGAATGCCATGAATGAAAAAGAAGTAAATGATAGTGTGACAGCTGATGGGGGAGAATGTAAAAAAAACGTGTTGTACCGACCCCAAGTAAAATGGGATAAGGGCAGAAAGATGATGATGACGACAATTCACGAACAGATGCGTGGAAAGAAGTCGCCCTTATAATAATATGTAATTGTGTCTTTGTCATTGTCAAGTGGAATGTAGAGACAGAGACATTTCAGAACGTCACTTATTTGAGTATCAATCTTACATACGGTTGTAAGTGTATCATAAGACGACTCAACATAATCAGAAAGCACATTTCAAAGTGTAAATTATTCACCACAAAATTCCAATTATATAATTATTAATTGTTTTATTCAATGACACTGAAATTCAAGGGCGCTACATAATTAGTTTCTCATTAATACAAATAGTACAAAAATGTAATAAATATCATACAACATTGACAACTGTACCTAAGTCATAAGAACGTAAGTCAATAACTCCATTATAGTAGCCGTCATGGAATATTAACGACAATGAATATTTTGGTGTAACGCCTCCACCCGTATTAAGAGTATAATTCGCGTGGCGTCTCAATAACAAACTGTAAATGCATTCAAGTCAGGTAGCTTGTACAATTTCCATTGTAAACGAAGATTTTTTTCGCACTTAAATTTATGTTGGAAATATTCTGTCACGTATTATATCACATAAGTTATTTTCAAATTTTTTGTATTTAATCAGTTCGCTGGTTTTAAAAATGTATGAAAGATCGAACAGATCATCATTGAATAAATAAGATTTCGAAATACTGACAATAATTTCCACTCTACATCCATTTTTTGTCGATGTTATCTTGATACGAAAACAAGAAACTTAATTCTCCCTTAAAAAGTTTTCTAGATATCGAAAGAATTCAAATTAATAACCACAAACTTCAAGTTTTTGAAACAACAAAACAAAATTAAATTTTAACTAAGCAATAACCAATTTGAGATGATATAAAACCTACCACACCTCAAAAGCTATAACTGTTGCAGACTGCAGTTGCGAAAATGGGACAGAGCATAACAGCGTATTGCGGCATCTCGCTTCCACATCGTCAAGTCTTACTTTAAGAGGTTACGAGGCTCTGTGATTAATATTCGTGTTACCAAAGCGCATGCCACGTGTGCCGTGCCCGCGGTGCAGCTACACACAACCTTTGAGGTCGCCCGGTATTCCGACATCGCAGCAAATTGTTTATGCAACGCCAACAGCTGTTTATGAGATCCGAAACTTAGTTGGCGTAGTAAGCGTAATTGATATCGGACCTACATAATAAGTATAATACTTATTATGTAGGTCCGATATCAATTACGCTGTCAATGAAATAGAAGTAGTTAGTTGTTATGTAAAGTTATGTACAGTTAAAAATTACTGAATGACCTAATGATGAAACCTCGAGAGTATATAAAGATAATAGGTTAAAATACATTTAATTTCGAGAAAATGTTATCTGTTCATATAAGTACCGTTTCTGTTGATTATAGATGTTAATAAAACTATTCAAACCTAGAAGTCATGACATATATTTGTATCATGATTTAGAAAGATGAATCAAAAATAAAGCTGCTTCAGAAAATGTTGTCTTAAAGTTGACATAAATATTACAACTTCAAAAAGACCGCATAATTTATCAAAGACAATGTCAAAAATGAAATGAAAGTGTTATATAAAACAATCCATGACCTTGTTGATGATATTCTATTTAGGAAACTAGAAGTGTTATCAGACGAAGATAAGAAGAACATGAATATGCTATTAATACATGTATCGGGAACAAGCGCGCCTGACCGACGCCGGCGCCGCGACGCCGATGTCTCGAGCTTCGCAAATTAACTATTCTATTGCAATGGATCGACCAACGATAACCGATTAATACCAGGTTTAAGTGGAGAGTGTTCATTTCGCAAACGTGATACAGAAAGTGTATAACAAAATAGAAGCAATAAAATAAAGAATATTTTATTGCTTGATGCTTGAATAACTGGTATTGCGTTTCATTAATTACATTCAGCAAAGTATTTTACAATTTAATGTCCAGCATTGTGAAAAAAAACCACTTTAATTATTTTTCTTATCTGGATCTAATTCGTCCACAGGCTGGCGAAGGCAAGGTGATTTCCTAACATAAAAAAAATGTACTGAAATCTTTACTAAGGGTTTAACAAGTTATGTATTATTCTTTGTCTGCTTCCACTTCCAATGCATCTTATAAGGAAACGTGTCGAAACACCTGTTCGAGTGCCAACATAATATTCAAATCAATACGAAACCGAATAACACCTTCATAGAACCTTCAACACTCAGCTGTTTAGACACAAGTCTTTCAATCCGCGAATTTAATTAAAAGATGTCGAAAAATTGGCACATACCAACAGATACTTAAGGTCTCGTCAAGGTATTTAAACTTGAAGAATAGCCATAACCAAAGACGGTATTTGTCAGTATACATATAAGTTTTTATGTTCTTCATCAAACCATTCATGGGAAGTTAATTATAGGCGTAAAATATTTTATTACACCATCACGATTTAGTAAGTTGTAGCAATTTCTAGCGATATGAATATGACTAGTTATATGGTTTATTTAGACCTTATGGCGGCTACAAACTAATGGTCTAGAGTGGCGACTGTTTTCTCTATCTAATACCAAACGCAAAAGTTATGCTTTACCGGAGAAGTTTCGTCCACTGCGGGTATTGCGTAACACAGATTTCTTTTAATTACTTTTGCCGGAGACTGACTTGTCATTATTAACTAAAGTTAAAAAGTACACAAGAGGAAGAAGTCAGCTGTATTGACAGCCGCCAGCACTACATAGGAACCGTAAAGATTTGAAGAAAGACGCACATAATTAGGTTATAAGTCTAAAAATAAAATCTCTATAATAAGAGTTTGGAGAATGCTGATAAAATGAGAAGGGATGAATAGAACAAAAACAGACAGCAAGGAAAAGAAGCTAAGAAACTTGTCGAGAAACAGGTTCTCATAGCTTCTACTCTATCCTTAAAGTACTTACATTTTAAGACTCTATCTTACATTCTTCAACAACAATTGACATCTAACAACTTAGAACATGATATCTACTATTCGTATCTGCAAGTTTGGATAACTAAAGTATTTCTGGACTATTCAAGCAACGCCACGCCGAAGTATGGGGTCAAGGTCGCATACAGGCCTATTAATTCCATTACTATTTGTTAGGAATTAAATATTTAGAATGGCTACTGTATCTTTCTCAAAAAAAATACTGTATATTCCTAGTATAAACAGTACTAATATTACATATAGCTTTTGAAGTAAGGATAAACTTACGTAAGTAATAATTACCTTCCAACTAGAATGGCTATGCTCATAATGCGTTGTTTTTTTTTATATTTGATTTGGATATAGGCAAATAACCCAAGAAATGAATTTAAATAATTACAATTCTTCACAATAGGCCGTAAATTACATAACAAAGAACCTACTTAACGTATTACGCACATAATAAAAATTACATGCGAACTAATTAACTTTTTATGGAGCTAAAATATTTGTAATTAAAACAAACTTAAATTAGACTACTTATTGCATAAATCAGTTTTAAGATATCTACAGCAAATAAGGAATTAATAATATCATTTTTATCAAGGCTATCCTACAAGAGAGATGGCTCTCTTTAAAGCTATGATTTGCCAGGTTTATGTTAAAGCAATCAAGTTTTTGCACTACACATACATCATAACAGAATTCCATTCAGACCACGTTTTGCTAAGTCGTCGCTAATCGATTGAGGTACAATACCGGGTAGTCTGGACCTCGGAGAACCCTTTCCATTGTGCCCAAATGTCCAAAGTTTTTCAAGAATATTTTATCATTGCATTCGAGACTCATTTCTGATAAAAATGACTTGCCGGTCCACTGGTCTCTGTAATTGAATACTTAACTTTTCAATTTACATAAAGCTCAATGACTCGTTTCAATGAATTTAAGTAAGTAGCTTTTTAGCCAATTGTGATAAAAAGTTGGCTTATGTTTTCAACATACAAGGTTGTGGTACCAAAATAAAAATCAATCAATAGTATAGTGACAAGATAAATATTTGACAATGTCTTAAAGTTATATTTGAGTACTCGAGGATATATACAATTAAATGTCACGTGTAATTTGTCAGAGATTTGCAATACTAATATTATAAAGACGAAAGTATGTGTAAGTAGTGTTGCTATGTATGATTTTTACATATTGCCTCTCAAACAGCAAGACTAGTTTGGATGAAACTTGCTATGAAGATAACTGACACCCTGAACTATTTATTATACCCGGTTCCAATATAAGGGGAGTAATGTTTGACAGCTAGTACCACTACTACAATAACACTAAGGCATGCAGAAAATCGTATTCTACCTAGTAGGAAATATTCAGTTTTTAATACTCATAATTCTACAAGTGTCGTATCGTAATTAGGATATAAAACATACAGTACATTCAAACATTTAACCAAATGTACTAAGGTTTCTTACTTTAAATCGTATAAATACTATGTTACGTGCCCTTGGTGGCTGTAAACATAATACACCGTATATGTACATTCTTTCTGAAGGTCACCACCGAACAAATTGGAAACGAACAGCCTTGACACTGAACGTTAATAATTAAGAAAGTTTCTTATACATGAGGTATGTTCCATTTGAACGTTTTATTGAATTTAGGAACCCATTGTAATTAATTGTTTTATACACAATACTTATGGGGTTTCCTATAAGTTTAAAGTTTTATTGAAGTATGTTTAGGTGTACAGGTCACAGAAGGTTATAAAAGTACTGATTAGTTAAATAAAAAAAATGCCGTTCTCGCAAATTTAATTTATATTTAAGAATGAAGAGAGCAATGACAGCCACATAACGCTGGACTGCAGTACTCCTAAGCAAAAAAGTAGCCACACCAAAAACGTAACCCTCCATCTTAAGTACGCAGTCAGATAATAAACTCAGTATATTATATTCACCATCTTTACAAAAAACATACGATTATTACTTCACCAAACTTACGTAAACAGAGTTGTCAAGCAAACGTAAAACTTAACCTTTGATTCCTAAGCACTTTGTATGAAAGTCATTTACGTACATTATTTTCTCTTATAAAACGTTTATGGAATAATAAATAGCTAGAACATTAAATAAACATCTGTAATCATAAGAAGTTAATATCTTCTTCAATGGACCTTGAGATTATAATCTATCTAATAATAGACGCTAAGAATTTGATTGTGTAACATGGCAGGCATTCACACACTAACACACTCATACGCTTACAAGCTGACTTTTTTGGCGTTCTTTAAAATATCGTTTTCTATGTGATGTGTATATAAACTTTCCAGCCCATTTCGGCTATAGAGACATTTAATTATTATTTACAGAGGAGTGAAGGTGATCTGCTCTTCTATGCGCACTTTAATGGCTGCAATACACAATTTTACGCGTAAACGTGCGCGAGCACTCTGCACTTACCAACAGACAGACCCCCATACCACTTATATAACATCTACACCTACATAAAAACCTGTTTACCGTTTAAAAGCACATCAATCACCAATTTTCAACAAACCAAAAACGTGTTCAATCAATTCACTCCAATTTAAATAGTAAACTGGTTCATTCTGGTCCCATCTCTTTGCAGCCACTTGTAATGCTCAAAAGTAAACTTTAATAGTAGGTTCGTCATATCAATATTAACGTGTCATAAACTTTATGGGTTTACAATTTATAGTGAGGGTTCATTTACATAGGGTGGCTGGCGACTGTGGCTAGACTATAGGGCTGGTTTAACCAAGTATTCAATCAATCTGTGTCTATACTGAGAGATCTAAAACAAAAGTTCCTACTGCCAACCACTCTTTGAACTAAGACTGTTACAGTTGTGGGAAAAAAACAGAGCACTACAAAGCGTAGAGTGACGTTTCTTCCACAACTGCAATAATATTACTTGAAGTATTAGCAGATCCTCTGGACTGTCTGTATATTAGCAAAATGCTTTCTATAAGAGAACATCAGTATTGATGTGGCGATGTCAGTTTGCAACCGTATTGACTTCTCCTCAAAGATTAAAGGAGAATAGATCAATTGAAGCTAAACTTAGTACTGTCATCTAATAGACAAACTAACCTCCTACTAAAACCTGTATGTTTGTTCCTCTTATATTTAAACGGTTGGAGCAATATTGATGAAATTTGTTATGTAGTTGGATGACACTCTAGATTAAAACATAGTCTTAGTTTCTAGTAATACTTTTTAACCGATATCGTCAGACGGGAATAATGTTTTTGCAACTATAACCGACATTAACCGATAGTTAGCCTACAATAACGAAGACCCAGTCCCTTTGAACTCCGTTTCAATGTAACTAGTGCAATCTGCCTACAAAGGCATAACATTAAGTGTGTATGGGCTCCTGAGCATAAACCGTGTTTATTGCTTGCGGTGGATGCGAGGCGGACAACTATAATCACGCAGTTATCTTGACGACGTGTTGGGTTTATACAAACGGGAATAACATATCTTACGATTATATCTCTTGTAATAATAATGGCCCGATTTGGGCCACGGCGGCTACTGTTACTATGACACCAGCCAGTTACGCGGGACATATAGTGAACAAGTGTGCACGCAAACACAGGTGCACTCTCTGTTCGTTAACTCTCATAGCTCAATAGGACAACAATCCGACACGACCGGAGAGAGATTAGGCAAAGGATCTACATTTTTACGTGCCCTCCAAATCACGGAAACTGTGATATTTATTTCTTTAACGCCCACAACAATCGAAAAGTCGGATCGAACTTGAGATCTTTGACTTTGCAGTCCTACGGTCTTACCGCTAGGTTACCATAGCGTCATATCGCTAGTATTGTTCTTAGAAACTAATATAGGGCGATTTTTGTAAGATTACAGGAGAAACTACATTTTTACGATTACAGAAGAAAGGGCTACAGAAGAAAATAATATTACTTTAAGAGGTAAAAGCCTCAAAACTTCCGGACTTCTTTGAACTACATTTTAAGTTTGAAAGCCAAAACGGTTCTAAAAAATACTAAAACGTCTGTCATAAGTTGAAGTACACGTGTCTCTTTTATTAATCTTAGAAGTTTAAAATAGTCATAAATTAATTTCAGGTTTTGAAACAAAGGGACCTAATTACCGTTAACTCTTTTGTAATATTTCGGTTTTAAAATGCGTCATTACGTATACGTGGGATCTACTATATGCAGATTATGCTCAAATTAAATTGGTACCCCAATTTGTTACAAAAACATTTTTTGACAAAATACATTTACTTGTATTATATTCATACATTTAAAAAGCAATTCTCATCTCATAACAACACGTTTAAGCCAGAATTAATAAAGAGCGAAGGAAATAAACGAGCGTGTTCTTTTTATCTTTCATTACATATCTACATTTCTTAGTAATTATTTATCTTCAAGGTTTCTCGTTTCTCGGTTATTACAAGGATATTCTTTTCTTTTTTCTTTTATAAAAGTAAAAAGAAAAGAATATCCAATAGTAGAACAAAAGCACGGGACACGTAACTGGCACACAAAAGCTTTGCACCATCTCACTCACGGAGGGCGACCAACATTCAGCACTTTTTATCCATTGTTTTTTAAATTTAATTTTAAGTAAAGTAGAATGAGGTTTAAATAATTTATTTTACATATTATGATGCTTAGTAAAATAAATACTCTGCTGTTGCTATTGTCTAATATTAAAAAATCATCCTTATACCAAGCCAGACATTTCTTTTTCTGTTAAACAGTGTTTTCAATTTACATATCACTATTTAAAAGAATATCTTAGCAATCAATCAAATTATTTATTTAAATAGTAAGTCTTTAATCTTTTAACTTTCAAACTCTTAAGACAATTATTGTCTCGTGCGCCTTTTACTCTAACATTTTACATTACAGCAGACTATAAAACATTTAAGACAAAATCTATACCACGAGGAAAATACTTGAGTAGGAACCAAAACTTTACATAACCTACTTTGAACATACTTAGGCACTAAGCCGTCTTTTGTTCCGCGCGTGTAACGCTTCGAACTTCGAACATTACATGGGAAGCATCGATTTTATCTTGTTCAGTGTTAAGGTCAAACTTATATTATAAACTACTTTGTATACACTAAAGTACTTGACCGCCACCCACCAGAAAGACATGAAACATACTTATATACTTCTAAATACATACATCCTATACTTAAATTACATCCAGACACAGGACTAATGATCGTGCTCATCACACAAGCATTTGTTCTGGGTGGGATTCGAACTCACGACCTCTGGTATAGCAGTCAGGGCCACTAACCACTAGACCAACAGGCCTGTAAATTTCTTTATTTCAACCAAATCAAAAAATGTCTCTTTAAGTGTTACTGTATTACTGAAGTGCCGTTTTACGGGTTTTTAGTCTTTTTATCGACCAATCAAACGAACCAAATTTGAGAATAGATGAAATTAAACTGCCTTTTATAAACTAGGCTTGGTCTGTTCAGCGGGTCAAGGTCAAAAAGCTTTTCTGGGATAGCTGAGCTCGAGTCGTGCCGCGACGAGGCACGTGTAGTATAGATATGGCACAAAGTGAAATATCACGAGAGCCACTTTGAATAAGCTGCTTTAACTTGACCGACATTAGATTATTTTTATTTTTATGTCTCTTTTTTTTGCATTCTAGTAGTTTCTGCAATTTTAATGTCGTATTAATATGTTTGCATCTGCATTTACGATAACTATTTTGATTGTTAACACACCAGTGCAGAATTGTAATATGAAACCGATTCTTAAAAGCAGGGACTTCAATACAAACATTATGATTTATATATGTGAATATTCATAGTAACATTCATTTTGACTCCTACACAGAACTAATTAATTTGAAAGCTTATCAGTGACGCAATCAACCAAATGTTTCGTTCGTATTCATTAATAATAGAGCATTTGTTTTTGTTTCAAAACAGATCATTAATATTACAACAGTACACAGATTTTACGACAATAATATGTATACAAGCACTTACCTAAATTTATAGTTTCTTCCTTATAAGGAAGAATAGATCACTATACTGTGGTTTGGTGATTCCAAATTTCAATATTTGGAACGCGGTTTTCCTCATGATGTTTTCCCTTTACCGTCTTAGTTTTAAAATAATGAAGAAAGAACTTGCAACTTTAATACTCGAACCTGCAAGCTCGTGGATACAAATTGGCTGGAGGCGTAAATTAGGCCAACACAGACCGGTGAAGCAGACGTATAACCACCCTCGTGGTTTCGCGGCGGCAGTCCTTTTCAAAAAAAAAACGCGGATACAAATCAATTCATCTTTTAGCCACGACATTTGCAGCTTTGTGACGGACACCGAACAAAGCCTAACCTAATAATATCATGCCGTTTAGGCCATTGGTAAGTGAAATGTAGTGACTTAGACATTTTAAAACAACGCTTAACTAAGTATCGGTCGGGAAATTATCTCTACAAATGAAAAGATGGTGTTTCTACGTGTCTCCGCCCACACCTCGAGCGAGATATGCCCCATATACCGCGGGCGCTATTTTTGCGTGCAGGCTCCTTATTAGGCCATGCGGCTCTAGACATAAAAGCCTAGGCTTCAGTATCCGTTGCAAGAATAAACAATGAGCTGCAAAATTTTTAACACATTGCAGCTGCAATTTTTTTTTGTCATGCCAGTCATTAACTTCTTCTTTTCGTATGGTTAGAGTACAACCTGGTGACAGAATTAAGAGCCTATGAGCTTCTGGCGTGTTAGATTAAAAAGGAGTAAATGATAGTGTGACTTCTGATAGGGGAGAATGGAAGAATAAAACGCGTTGTGCCAACCTCAAGTAAAATGGTATAAGGACAGGAAGATGATAATAAGCTTCTGTTGTGGTTTGTCTTATAATTAAAATGTTCTCAGACGGGTTTCCTTACGATGCTTTTCTTCGCCGTTTTAAGAGAGTGTTTATATTCTAAATACGCACATGAAAGAGACATTGATGCGTGCCGGGGTTCGATCCTATGATCTTTGATTTGGCAGTCTAATGGTAACAACACTAGGCTATCTGTATACTGTTAGTCGTTATCGCCATCGTTATTGTCAACTGTTTGAGAAGAATGTTAACCTGTTTGCAGAAACACAGGTAAAATGTTATTTTTTATTATTTTATCAAATCTTAAAGATCTATAATTCTTAAAACCCACAAGAAAAGAAAGAAGACCACTTAGTTTACAATAAAGTAGACGGAAGTCTTAGCTTATCGGCTTCAATTAAGTTAGTTATCAATTTAAATGCTTTAAATATAATGGATTAGTCAAAAGTGTAAAAACCCATTCTTCGTCATTCGAACTAATATTTGACAGTCTTAGTAAACTAACAACTAAACCGTTATGAATGTAACAGTACAAGGATAATTATAGTTACCATGTTAAAACAATTTCTAATAAAAAAAAACGCAGAAAACGTTCTCGCGGAGTAATAAAGTCGCCTTTAATACAATTAGTCTTTGCGCGCAACTTTTTAATAATACAATATTCTCATTACTCTTAGAATCTAACGATATCTATAAAGTAGATATTACAAATAACAACTGTTAGATATCTTGTTAGAGAGGAAGTGGGTAGTGTCAGACTCTGACTGACAAAGCTTGAACCAACATGCAACGTCTCCTGCGTTTGGTCGGTGCGCGGCAATTCGTAAGTACTTGCAGTTCATCACGCACACTTTTCACTGACCTAACCCTTTTAGAATTCAATTTTAGTCATCTAACTGAAACCGTCCCCCGGTGTAAAACGACGAGGTGATGAAGTTTGAAGTGTAATGTATGTATTTGTGATCAAACCTTGCTAGAATTCAATTCTAGTCACTTAAATTAAACTGAAACCGTTACCTACCAAAATAAAAACAAAACACAATTCTTCCTTACATCGTCCTATAATTATAAAATCAGCCAGATCTCTATACTCGTGACGTCTATCAATGGGTCTCGCCTGCCGGCGCCCCCAACCGCAATGCCGGTCACTGCAAGGGCCGTTTGCGTCACCCGCCAATTTGAATCGCACGTAATTCGGGCCGCCCTTCGCATCGACTAATGTTAAAAATGGGTGTTCCATGTTTAAGGTTAATGTGGGACTGTTTTAATTTTGCAAGACCTTTTTTTAATGTAATTTTTTTTATGACGGGCCTGTTGGTCTAGGGTTAGTACCCTAACTGCTATACCAGAGGTCATAAGTTCGATTCCCACCCAGGACAAATTTTTGTGTGATGAACACGATTATTTGTTCTGTGTCTGGGTTTAATTTATCTATAATATGTATGTATTAAGAAACATATAAGTATGTTTATCAGTTGTCTAGGACTCAAAACACAAGTTAATCTAGTATTAGCAATTTGTAGTTTGAGACTAGATGGCGTAGTGGGAATGTTGAGGAATATTTTTTCTTTGAAATGGAGTATGATCGTGAAGAAAGTAGAATATCATTAATACTGCTCTAGTGATTGCATCTACTACCACACTATTTTCAATGTCATTTGGGCTTGAAAAAAAAAAGCTTTAAAAAAAATCACTGTAGGTTTAACTTTTTGACATTCAACTGGAACAAATGTCCTTCAAAGTTGATACATTTCATAACTACAAAGCCTTAAAAAACTAAACGCTCACGCGTCACCGCTACCGCTTAGTTTTACAAAACGAGTTTCAAACTTGAATAACATACATAAACCAATTATCCCGGCAAACGCATACACAGTATAGTCACCCTACATCACAGTATGTGCCATTTACAATCGCTCTGCGTTCATCAGCGCCGTAGTTATCAATATTCATTAATTACGGCGGATTAATCGAATGAGCGCCAGCATTGTGAACTGAGTGCTCTAGTTTAAAACGCTCCATTTTGCGTCTTCACGGTGTTTTATATGATAGAGTGGAACGGTTTGTAATATTCTTGGTTTTATTTTGTAGTATATAATTCTACTAATGTAAAATCGGGGACGTTTGTGAGTATGTATAAATGGATGGATGTTTGTTACTCTTTTCAGGTTAAAACTTCAGGTAGAACCAATTTTGATGAAATTTGGTATGGACTTAGCTGATACCCTGGATAAACACATAGGCTGCTTTTCGCCAAGAGCGTCAGAAGGGTAATATTTTGCAGGTATAAACGACATTGCACACACAGCGAGCGAAGTCGCAGGTAACAGCATGTGGCTACTTTTTTGGGAATAATATTGTATAGAACAATTTTGCATAATAGCTGTAGACTTTTTTAATAATTAAAATCAATATCCATCGTACAATATTTTTACATTCGTTACTACCATAACTGTACAAATAGAAAAGCTTTATCTTCTCAATTCCCATACAAAAACACATGTTACATAGCAAGACATTTAAATACTACGAGCAAACTCCAACGACCTTGTTTCAAACGGAGTAATAATAAAATACAAACGAAAACAATGTCGTCAATTGTCCCTCACTGTTGTATGTGAGGTAATTAGATAAAACTGAGCAGAAATTAATCTGTTTGGGTCACCGTGCGGTCACACACAATTGCTCAGTGTCAAAGATATTGTGTTGTCACAGTAACCCGTTATAGTGTGCAATATGATTTAAATATTTCAAAAATGTAGCACAGGTTTACATTATATCATGTCTACTTTTATTTCTGAAGATTTAGTTGAAATTTGGGTTTTTAAATGAAAAAAAAATTAAAATAATAGTTACATAGATAGAATTGTTAATTTACTTTTTTAGGTTAACGTTTTTATAAACTGACTATTAATTAAGCGTAATACATTATTATTAAAACTCGAAAAACTCTACTTGTATCGATGTCAGGGCAAAACTATAGTTACTGACGTTTAACCCTAAAAATATTCAAAATTCTCTCCTACAACTTTCCTCTTGTATCTAAAAAAATATCTAGCAACACTGCTCATTACACTTGTACGCATGCGCCGACGCAGCGTGACGTCAGCGCATCAATTACAATGACACAAGATGATCGTTCTGTTTTCATTTATTCGGCATCCGGTCGATTCATTCATTATATTTGTGGATATTTTTTTCCTTATTTTTGGCGTCTGGGAATTCAATTTTAATAAGCAACAACATCAACAAATACGTATGTTTAACACAAAAACAATAAGCAGAAATGATAATAAAAAGGTTAAAGTTTATATACAAACTACTTTGAATTAATTAAATAATGGATTGCAATTCCAATAAACATATATTTTTTCCAACTATACTCTCAAAAATTACAATAAAAGATCATCTTACTACATAAAACTTTGCATATTACGAAATATCTAAGTATACCAACTAAAATTACATACTAGCCTAGGAATGAGTATTCCAGCCTATGACATCATGTTTTTATTATCAATTTGGAGCAACAGGCAAAACAAATGAATGTCAAAACTGGACAAGATCTCCGAGCTATTCAGATAAGAATCTGGTTGTTGTCCATAAATCTAAACTCATTATTTTTTATATATTTTTTAGCATAAGTACTTTTTGAATGTATTAGTTGTTAGACAAAAAAGAGAGTTGTTTTAAAATGAATGTATATGGGTGTGTCCATTGGTTGGGTTTATACGACTTTAAGGAATAACCCGATTCTTAATTGCTTATCAAGAATCGGGTTTTTTTGATAGTAACCTAACATCGAGACACTTTTAAGGAATAATTTATTTTGAAACTGATTTCACTTGAATTTTTTTGCCATAATATTATTATATGGAGACATACGAGTACCTAATTCCGAATCAGAATTTATTATTTGTAAAACATGGGTAAACAGAAAATACAGATAATAAGTAAAAAAAGTAAGTACAAAAATATACAAAATCAAAAAATATTTAATTTTTTTGGTTTTGTAGAAAAAAATCACGAGTATTCTCAGTCTAACCCTGCTGCAGACATATTAACTTTTCTCTCACTTTAGTCATTCAACATCAATCCTAGACAAAAAATACATGCCATTGACCTACCTATCTCCTACTAGGGGCCGAGGTGCCTAGGTCACAATTCTAACCGTCAATAAGTTACCAAGTGGCCTGATCATTGCAAAACGGTTTTAATAAAAAATACCGGCAAAGTTTGATTTGGACTCGCGCACGAAGGGTTCCGTACTATCATCTTTAATAGAAAATCGCGTTTGTTGTAGTTATACTAATCTTTAGTCTGTTAATCTACCTGTTTATTAAAATCGAGTAAAAATTGCTTAAAAATTACGTTTGTTTTATTGGGACCTACTTAATATATTTTTTTGGTATTTGTTGTTACAGTGGCAAAGGAAGCACATCATTTGTGAAACTCCGCTTTCTAGCTATCACCATGTATGAAATGCAGCCTGGAGACAGACAGACAGACAACGGAGGCTTAGTAATAGGGTCCCGTTTTACCCTTTGGGTACGGAACCCTAAAAAGGACCCTCCCATCTAGGGGACTTTGGTAATTGGCTCTAACAGCCACTGAATCGGCACTGATCGTGGACTATATATTTTTTAGACCACCATTTTATAACTGACTGATTTATAATCTGTGTTCTACTTTTCAACTGCTTAAAGAAGGTTTTTATAGTTGTTAACACTGGTTTAGTATAAGTTTATTGTAGTGTTTCCCTATTTTAAGTTTATTGACCGGATTTACAAAGTAAGACAATTAATACTACCACATAGTTTTTGATTGTATATTTCCTGTATTCCAATTGTATTAAGACACTTGTATTAATAGGTTTCCTCATCAGTAATATAATAACGTAAGTATTAGGTATATGTGGAGGCTTGTTATTAACAATATGTAAGTTTATCTTTTTTTTACTCATAATGTAATTAGTCTCTAAGCCTTCAAGAAAAAGGAGACACATGTCGTAAACTATGCATTAAAATGACAATCATAAACTCTACAGCAACGTCAGCAACTATGTTGTTTATAATCTGCCTTAAACAAGAAAAAATAGTACTGTCAATGACTACTATTACTACTATTTATAACAAAACAAATCGACTTGAGCAATACCTTTCATCGTCGAAATGTCACTTGTCTTCGAAGACCTATTATTTCTAATATTTTATTAAGACATGACATTTAGAGAAAATAAAACGATAGATTAAATGACTCAATCTCTGATAACCTTTTAGAAGATTACTGGTATATTAATCCATAGTTTTGACGGGCCTGTTGATCTAGTGGTGCCCTGACTGCTATACTGGAGGTCATGGGATCGATTCCCACTTAGGACAAATGTTTGTGATATGAGCACGATCATTTTTCTGTGTCTGGGTGTAATTTATCTATAATATGTAATAATTTAGAAATATGTAAGTAAGTTCATCACTTATCTAGTACTCATAAGAAAAGTTACTCTCGTATACTTAATTTGAGACTAGATGGCGTTGTGGAATGTTGACTAATATTCATTTATTTATTTTTTGAATAGAGTGTGATCAGGAAGATAGTGTGATACGAAAGTAAGTATTAATTTGAGACTAGATGGCGTTGTGGGAATGTCGAGGTATAGTGACAATACATAGTAACATACACACAAATTGATATTAAGTATATCTCAGTTTGCTATAGGAAGTGTAGCAAGTTCATTGGCTCTCGCGACCTCAGTAAACGGGCGACCTTTAACGAGCTGTACCGAGTTCTCGTGAGCGGCTAACTGTGTTTGATAGGTTATATTTAAACTTGTTTTATCGCCCGCCGATATTTATAGAAATCTGTAGAAGTAAACGACTTCTATTAAGGAAGTCCAAACTTCAATACTTCCAAATAAAAGGTATATGCTTGGCTTACGAAGATTGCATTATCTAGTATCTTCACAGACTCTATCTAATGACAAAAGCAAGATCGTACGGAAATATTGATTTATAACTGTTTTTTATTTATGTTAATAGCTATATAGAAATAGATATTGCAATAGCAATACAGGCAGGTAATATTTTTATTTTTATTGCCAAAAATATTCGAAGACAGGTGGTCTTTATCACTAAAATGTGTTTTCTGTTTTATTCTTACACGTACCTACTGAGAACAAAATGACATGCTGCGCCGACCCCAAATAATAATTGGGAGAAGGGCAGGGGAATGATGATCATACACGTACTGAGAACCAAAAAGAACAAACTTTATTCCGAAAAGAAAGTGCAAAATAACTAGGTATGTATATAGGTTAGCTCTATTAAAACAAAAGTGAGATCGTGTTCTAGAACTCTCTATCAATGTTTTCCAATAAATTACGATTTTCCCATGACAGACCAATTACTATTAATAACAAGTGCAAACATCATAACTATGACATGATTGCGTCACCATTGTTACATGTTGATTGATGGGAAAATCATTTATTACGCAGGTTATCTAACTTTTTTCTTTAAAAAAGAACGACTGTCGCACTAAGCAGTTTAATCCTTGTGTCGCGGGGGGTTTTACAGTCATTCAATTCACATGCAAAGAGGCACCCCGACTCAGTACAAGCATTTAAGGAAAGCACAAATTCTTGTCCTACGCGGGGATCGAACGATGCGATATTTTATAGTCGTTATGAAATGATAATTTCTTTTCATAGTACCTCGACTGTATCCATATTCACGAAGTTCAAAGGGAAAAGTATTCTACTGAACTGAAACTATAACGGAAAGTTCAGACTTTACTAATGATAATGAACTTTCTTCTGTGATTTTCAGGCGTGGCAACGTTTCATAGACAATCCAAACTTCAAAAAAGTCGCAGAAAAACAAAACATGAACATTCTAGTCTACAATTACAAACCTAAAAGAGCACTACACTAAAATACAGCAGCAAATAATTAAAGCAGTCTTGAACTTACATTAAAGCACGTACTTAGTAAAATGTCCGCCCACCAACGTTTACAGACAGCTGCCAGGAGTACCAGGGCACGATAGAGTGTAGGAGGTGGCTCCCCAGCCCATACTCCTACTTACAGCGTAGGCGTACTGGACACATAATTATTACTAGCTGCTTAATTTGACTGGGTGGATGACCTTAAAAACGCAATTTGTTTTAGAATTTCTTTATAAAACAATTTTTTTTTGTGTGGTAACGAAAAATTGTTTTTGTTTTAAATTTTATTAAGACTGAATTCTCGTCCTATCTAAAAGATTGGAAGCTCTGGCCGAAAATTCAACAAAGTTAGATTTTCCACTTGCAAAAACATTAAAAGAAAAACAACCGCAATTCCACCAGCAAAAACTATTACATAACAAATTTCATAAAAATATAACAACACAGTAACGTCATCAATTACTTTCGTTCTCATAGACGTGCCTAAACTATTAATATTAATGGAAGTTATAATTAAGAATTTTCTACTAAGCTCAATTAAGCTTTATTCACCTGGGTATATGAAACTACCAAATTCTGCGGCTTTGCGGTAACTTTGAAAGATTGGGAACGTCACATTAGTATTCATAGTCTGTCCTAAAGTTTGAGAGCAGATCAATACTGAGTACGCGAAGTGTTATTATGAACATATTTGTTATGTAGCCGAACTGAGCTGTGTGAGTTGCTAACTGCTGACTATATGAGAACCTAAATCCGTCTTTTTAGACGGAAGTTTGACGGAGTATGTGATATGATTTATATCCAAAATCAATAAATTCGTTTTCTATACACTTTTAAAACATGTTTACTAATTGCCGTTGTGAGAACTAGAGACTGCGCAATGTAGAGCTCGGCCTTGATAATAAAATGGCGATAATCTAATTTTTGCAGCTAGATTTTTAGGGCTTGGACTTTAAATACCGTAGACTCTTAACGTCTTTCAATGTTAACTCAGAATCTGTAAACCACCTTTTCTTTGAACAAATTAAATTCACGAACATAACAATTGAATCACTTTCCTATACCGTTTTCCTTCCTCCTGATACTTACGTTTTACAAATACCCGTCACATCTATGACATCTGCACAAAATCAACAGGATTTTCCTCAAAACAAACAATTCAATAACACTTTCCCATGACATTTGTTCTGAAGCGAATTGTTTGCAGAATGTTAATTAAAAACAACGGTGACGTCACTATGTCGACAACGATTACTATGTCACTGTTATGGCGTTTGAATATTAATGGGGAATTCATTGCTTAAGGTGCGCACACATTAGCACAAATAAGATGTTATTACAAAATTTACTTAAATACTCCATCGTTTTGGCACGAAAATTGCCGGAAATGAACATTTTGTCGATCAAAACTGTGATTCCTTCGTGTTTGTCCAGTGCTCTATTAAAATAACTACTTCATCATTCCCCTGCCCTTATCTCAATTATTTAAATAACTGCTTACTGGATATAATTTTACTTCGACACACTAGGATCATTTTTAAGGATCTTGATCAGTTGGCAAAAGAATCATGAGGAAGTCGGGTCTCTTATTATATCGACCACGTAAAGCATTAAAATAATTAATAAACATCAGATTAGCTTATTAAACCATACAGTCTTCAACCATTAAGAACTACCTACTGTCTATTGTAAATTATTGTCTTTTTTCTTTTTCTCACTGTGTCAACAGCCTAATATACGGAATTGTCTAACCACTCTCCACGCCGGAGAAAGGCTTGTGGAAAATGTCGGTGTGGCGAAACTTCGTGAGTGACGTACTTTGCTGACAGGGACTAAGTTTGTTCCCGTCGTCACGTCGCTGCCGTAATTGTTTATAAGGAGCTTTTAGTTCTACAGCTACATTTTAACTTTTAAACAGAATACTTGGACCGAATAAATGTAAAACTGACACAACTTGCTGAACTAGTTGGAAATATTGTGTACAGGATTAAAGTGAAACTTAAAAGCAACAAAGGCACTTTTCCTTAAATAGAGTAGGTTTTCTGGCCTACTTTTGATTTTATTAATTAAATATATTCATAACGACTCAATAGTTTCCAATATTCCTTACAAATATTTTAGTTACAATCATTGCACACGCCTTTCAGCATGAACTTTAACCTACACTAAACAAAACCTCTTCACAAACGACAACCCAATCTCTCAGCTCTTCTAAATATTTTTACTTGAGCTAAAACATTTTACGTTATAATTTGAAGACAATGGTAGGCTACACCCACGGCGAAAAGAACAAGGAGGGGTAATCTTAAACAAACAGAAAAGAGCCAATTATTTCCCTTTACTAAAGCAGCTTTAATTATAGGTCGTTCACCTTTATTTAGTAGCCTGAATTTGTTAGCGAGATTAAAACGAAAATGTTTAACAGCGCTAAATTAAAAATAACAGCCGTGTAGTTTTGTACGTGTATTTTTCAAACGGGCTCTGTTCAGGACGTACTTTAATGTTAGTTCTTTTAAAAAGCCATCATACTATGTAAATATTTTATGCTGCATATACATATGTATGACTTTCAAGGTTTGTTGTTTTTCAAATAATCGTTTAATTACCAACTACCTACCTTCCTAGTCCCGAAAAACTTCATGTGGACATATTTTCATGAAATTACGGATTACAGACGCAGATGTTCAATGTCTCCACTTTTTGTCTTTTAAGTCGCAATATAGAACATTCTGGAAAAAAACCCTCTAACGGAAGAGATAAAATACGAAGGAGCTCATAACTCGGTATCGCTACCAACAAAAAGTCAAAAATAAGATATTGTTGGAGCCAGTTTATTGCATTTTAATGCGCCATTCGGAGCCACTCTCGAATATCCTTGACTCGCTGAAACGTTGAGATGTTAGACCGTATTCCGTAGTATTTGCAGTAAGCAAAGTTGCTAAGTAAAGCTGAAAAGATGGATTTGTAAAAAACCCTTTGATGAGTCCCAGCTATCCTCGGATCCGCGCTATTCAAACCTAGAGCTTGTTTAAAAAGATTGTAGAGAATGTTGAAAGTTGGATTAGTTTATATTACAAGCTTTTTAAAACTCGATGTTTTTTGTAGCACAGGTTTCACGTACAGACTTTCCAATGCCAGTCTTTGTGTTTATTTGACTCTAGTTTAATGTGATGAAGAGTAAACAACATAAGATTTGATTTTATTTGACTTGCTTAATTATCTATACCATATTTTTGAAGAAACGAAGCCACTTTTCTGTCCCTAGCGCAAATAAAAACTAATATTTATTGAAACAAAACAATAAAAAACCAATCTATGGTAGGTGCGCCTAAAAAGGCCCTGTGCCTAAAAAGGCCCACGTTCAATATTTTGTAAGTTGCAAGTTCGAATAAGTTTAAATTGCTCGCCAATGTTCGGTTAGTACCAAAGACAAAACTGCAACTTCATATCAAAAGGAAAGTGACACCATGTTTTCAGTGTTTAACAGTTTGTCAGTGGAGTCGCAAATGGCGTACGGCTTATAACCTCATGCTCACAAACTTTTTAGTATTTCCTAAGAAAAACATGCCGTTTTCGTAATTCTGTTCACATACAACGTTACTTAAACTTGTGGGCACGACTGACAAGGTAAGTAATGTTTGAATTCTTTGACAGTTTTCAATTAAAAGAAGTAATTACATATATCAGTTGAAGTCCCTATCAAGGCCCACTACATGGGCGTCTAATAAGGCCCGGGCCTTTATAGGTCTATGGAAAACCATAATTGTTTTGGAATCTTAAAGATATTTTGTTTTTTTTTTGCAATTTAAGATAAATAAGAAGTTACTAGTACCTATCTACCTAACTTAGCTTAGTTCAGATCATAAATTTGTTAAATTTTAGTAAACTTATGAAAGAAAGAAAAATATTGTATTTGGCACACATCATTCACAACAATATACATAGTATGGTGGTCGAGGTGGTAGTATGTTAAAGTCGTTATACATTTTGTTAAACTGAAACAGTTTTGCCGTATCTTAAAACTAAATATTTAACTATTATTTCTGGGTTTACAAAATGGAATGAACCGATAAAAAAATACGTGGTTATTGGACTGAGAGACAACTTAAATCAGCTATTGAATCAGTCAAAAGCAAGCAGATGTCACAACGACAGGCAGCAGCAACCTTCAAAATCCCAAGAAGAACTTTACGAAACCCAGATTGTAATTAAAGGCATAATTAATATGGTAGAAGTTCCTATTTAAATGATTATTATTTTTCTATACTCCTAAGAAGGCCCACCGAAACTGTGACGGTATTTTTTTTACGAATAAGTTAAGTAAATGTAGATCTCTCCAAAAGTGATCGTTAGAATAGCACCACAAAAGTGTTTTTAGTTGTTTATTTTTTGAGATTTTTATTTTGTAGAAGTATTTAGTTTTGCTATGCCTAAGAAGGCCCACCGTCCAATTTACGACCAAAAAACTATTGTAATAGACTGTTTACCTAGGAATATCATATGTTAGGTTAAGCGTTACGTTTTTAGGTAGACTTTGTATTTATAATGTTTAGAAATAACGTAATTGTTATTGGGCCTTGTTAAGTACCTATGTTCCTAAAAAGGCCCACTTTAGATGTTTTTAAAAACAATTGTTTTTATAAGAAATTCCAAATAAATATGTTGATACGAATGTTGAATTTATTCACAAATAAATGAGTAATATTGTGATTAAGTTGGTTTTTCTATTTTATTTTAAAGTTTTTATTTATTCCAATTTTACAAAAAATGGGCCTTATAAGGCGTACCTACCTTACTCAAATAAGTTCTATATTTCTTCACTCGTGTTGAAAACAATAATGTGCGCTAGCCATTACGGAGACCGCAAAAGTGGTTTTCAATTATTACGCAGATTAAAAATGCAGAAACATAAATCATCGCAGTTCGAAATAAAACTATTTTGTTTCAGTATTGCCTTGGATAAAGAGTATAATGTTTATTTTTATGATAAATTCATATTTATATAACCTATACTGAATCTATTTTACTCATAGATATTTATTGTGTAGCCAAAACTAGAGAAATTTGGAAGAAGATGGTGGAGGCTTTAACCCAAAAGTTGGAGCTTAGATAAGCCAATTTTTTTTAAATAAAAAGTTTGTAAATTGTCATCTTACATCATCACCTACCTATTTTTGTCAAGCGCTATGGACACCAATTTCCTTGGAGAAGTGTGTAGTGTCAGACTCTTACCGAGTAAACCTGAACCGCCATGTAACGTTTAGCGCATTTGGTCGGTGCGTGACAATGTATACCAATTCATTACGCACAGTCATCCTACCTATTAACACTCTGTTACGCAATATTCTAAAAATATTCATAAGTATTTGAATTTAAACTTGTCATTAAACATTTTCTTACTTATTTCTTTCTCGTTTAAATATCTAGGACTCATAATGCTAATAAAAGGCTAAAAATATAATTTCTACTTCACTTTTTAATAATTCAAAATGAAAGAGCTTCGTCGCCGGCGCTCCGGCCTTGCAGCTGAGGTCATCTTTTCTCGTAGTATCCCCTTTTATCTCCTTTTATACTGGAAATTGAACGATGAAAATAACTAGAGATGAGTCAGTTTATTGATAGTTCAAAATTAGGTATATTCTGTCTAAAGTGAGGAATGCAATATTAAGTAGAATGAAATATTAAGTAGGTATATGAGTGTTGACAGAGCTGAGTTTATGTTACGGGATCTCACATAGGTCGGATGATTTCAAGATTTTTTTTTATATATGGACCCAAAAACGAACAAACAATTATATTACTTATTGATCACTCATATGAGACTTTTTTATCACCTCGGCATCAGTCATGTCATCATCAAGTCACAATTTCCAAATTATTACCGACCAGTATTTTATGCACACTAATCATGACTTACAAACAAGACTATCAAATGACACCAAAACTTACTTTTATAAAAAAAATACCGATCGCACGAAAAGGCCGACGCTAAATATTATTTAATTACTATTGACAATAACGCCAATAATCGTAATTGGCCGAGTCATGGCTAACCTTGGGACACGCAGAACTATGTTATACAAACTACATTTCAAACTCAAACCAATTTATTTTATATCGGTCGTTACTCATTTATTGACAGAATTCATTTATTATTTTATAACAATATTTTTAAGCTTAGTTTACCGTGATATCAGAATTAAGTACAACCTTTAAGGACTGTTATTGCTCTTAAGTGAACCTTACTCATTTTATAAGCATTGTATAAAGCAATAATAATTTATTTTATAGTTGAATAATGCGCACTTTGCTCGAGCAACACACATAAATGCATACAGCCGCATCATTACAATTAATTTTATACTTGTTATTCCTTAAAACTATACAACCATTAAAACCAAAAAGGCTTTATTCCAAACTTCAAAAATAAATATCAGAACACAACTAAAATCGACATTCATTTTTCAATTTGTCAGCGAGTTTAATCAGTGCTCCTAAATAAAACGGATTAATCGAATTCGAATCGTATTTCAAAAAGAGAATCCGATTTACTTTTCCATGTTTAAAATTTTCCGGTAGCAGTCTGACGTAGTGGGATCCGTTCGAGTGGTTTTTGTTCGATTTTTAAATGAACCGCTCCTCTGCGAATTTTTCCCGCTTTAAAATTCTGTCTGCACTTCCCTTTAAAATCGAATGATGTTTAAATTTTTCAGTGTTGCCACAATCGCTCGTACAATGTTTTTTTGTTGAACAAACTGTGTTAATTACCTGAAACAAATAAAATCATGTTAGGTATCGCATGGGTTTGATTGGTTCAGATTGTGTCACTATTATTGTCACTTAAGATTGTCTAGGTTATTCAAAGGAGCTTAACTAGATAGTTATCTTGATAAGTTTAAAAACAATCAGAAGCCTTCCAAATATTTCTGAAAAGGAGTTATTATGACTGTTACAAACGATGACCAAAGTTCCTGATAAAAATATTTCATGGCCTTGCAATTATTAAATTGTACTATCTAAATGGATATCACGTAATAGCCTACAACTGGTCAGTGACCCGATCAGGTCATCGACCTCCGTCGACAAATGACGTTCCAAACAAAGGGGATGGTCTCCTAATAGCCTTCAGGAAGATCGAGCGATCTGAACTATAATCAATCATGCCTCTGATCGGTCTATTCTTCGAATCCAATCCACAGAAATCTATCAATCGTAAGCTTTTTCATATGAAAAAAATTATACCCGAAAATCGTTGACGAAACTAGCAAAAAAAATTATAAAAGTGACGTGAAAATAAGAAAAATAAAAACAGTTCTCTCTAGTCTATGACTTCATACAATGCCAAACCAAAAAGTAGGTTCCTGGAAATGTTGTTCTACATTTGGCAAACGAAGGTCGTATATCACTTTCCGCCTTATTGCTGACACATAAATTCCATGTGTACCGGCTTTCATTGCCGACCGTATAACCAGTGTGTTCCGGTAACCAGTGCCCCCCATGTAATTTGATGTATTCCACCCATCTCATCTCGAGAAATCTCAGGGGAAATATTCCTCACCTTTATATACGCTTACATACATAATCAAACATCACTGACACGCCAAGTGAAATTTCTTTTCTTATTTTTCCTTTTGTCACAAAAAAAGATGGCTGACTATGTACCAATGACAGCTCACAGTTTAGACGATATTTAAAAACCGTTCCGTGAAAAATCAAAACGTCAAAAGAATTTAAATTGTTGTAGAACATTCGAAATCCGAACGCATTTGCGATGCATGACAACCGTTGATCGGAGACCGTTGCAAAGCGGTATTTGTGTCATGTTATGATTTTTATAAAGAGCTGGTTTATTCATTGTTTCATTTTCTTCTTTCAATTCAAAGCCTTATTTTTTACAGTACTAATATGCAACTAACTAAACTCAAAATTGCTTTAAACCTAAACTACATAAACACCAACTCACCCTCTAATTAAAGCGAATAAAACAGACCAGTCCAGAACACAAGCTGGGCAATCAACACCACAGTTTACCAGCACACGGTCACATTTGCACGTGTCGTGTAAATCAACAAAAACTGTTTCTAAAACAATGCTAACAAATCTCAAGGATTTCGTACAAACTCTAGTTCATTTTATTTATTGTTTTGCGCTATAACATTTGGCGCGGTAAAGTATGCGGCCGCAAACTGGTGCAGGAGTTTATTTAGCGTTATCGTTTTATTAAGCAAGTATGTTCCTTGAGAATTTTACTCCTATAGACAAGTGTTACTTTAATCATTAATGACAGAAAAAATGGTAAATGACATTTTAGTCACAAGTCATGTAACATACATTTTCGAGATTAAAATGTATAAAACGATCTGATTCGATTCAAGAGTGTATTATTTCTGACAAAATACCACTTGGTAGAGTTCCACTTAGACATTTATCAAATCATCCTAAAACAAATACATTTTGTAGTTAGAGTACAAAATAAAAAAACCTAGGTCTCAAAACAGTTTTTAGTCATTAATAACATTCTTCAATAAGTTCATTTTATAGATTACTTTCGTATGAGGACATTAGAGAAGTCCCTGTTCAGTTCTGCGCGAAAAAATATATTTTTGTTTGTACGTTGGTATCTTTGCTTACCTCAAAGATAAGTGAGGTGAATTAAATGTTATCGCATACTGCTTTAAATGAGTTCAGATGTCAGAATCGTGGCAGAATCGTGATTGGTGCTCGTGTAGTCGCGTGAGTTTTTTTTTTGTTTCAGATAGTTCGTCGAGTCTTAATAACATACATTGAATTAACATATTTCAAGAATATTCTTATGTATCCTTTAACATTCCCTGAACTTTTACATGCATTTAAATAAAATAAATTTATTGCCAGCAGCTATACTAACTACGCCTACAAAAAGAGCCTACTTTTGAACAAAAACTACAGTTAAAATCTAATACCATCTGTCCATCACATAACATATTAGAAATGACATCCATCAACAAGTACCAAGTTGTTTATAAGATTTGCCATGCACGTCACGGCGTTATCACGAGAGGTCGGGACCCGCGGCCTGCGCGCGCGCATCTCACTTGACTACAGCGGACACTGACCGGCGTTCACGTTTACAGCACTTGCAGAAATGTGAGCTTGTAATTCAGTATGATTTCTAAACTATAGCGGCTAACCCTTTAGAGTGTAGACTCAACTACGTATCGAGTTTATTTCGACATTCGGAAATTTCGATTCCATTGAGTTTAAAAAAGTTACGTGCAAATTGAAATTGTGATGACCTGTTTTGCATGGTTAATTATTTTTTTTCATTTATGGCTACATGAATAAATAAATGAAAACGAATTTTTCAAATCCTGTTTTTTTTTTTAAATTACGAATGACAGAATAAAGAATAGACAGAATATGCAAAATAAATGAAATATTAAGTTATAGATACTCAGCGCTGAAGGAAAAGGAAATAGATAATTTTGTATATGTCCGTTCAAGATAGGTAGGTACTATAAACTAAATACTACTACCGCGATTCAAATCCCAGATAGTACTCGTCCTTGCTAATAGACCAAAATCAACCGATATCGGAGACTTATGTAAACCTAATAAAATAAAACCTACTAACATAACCAAGTATTTTTATATGGCCACTCTAGTCTTCACTTCACAAACATCTTAATCTTTATAGCCGTGTGACGTAACTGACCTAGAACTTGCGACAAAAGAGGATCAAACATTAATATCATAAAACGGGCACATTAAATATTAACGGCAAACAAATCAAGCCCTCTTAAATTATGTCTCTTTAATGGCATTACTCTATTTTACGAGTTCCCTTGACGTCATTTGCTTGGCAATCAAACCACCCGACCCCACTCTCACTCCGCCGTTTCTAGTGTTCGTTTTTTAATTAGTCTCCTCTTCAAACGACCATGCTATATATAGTATATACTTGTCACCTATTATATTTGGTAGGGAAAACTTTAAGACTATAGTAAGCGTTTGTATACACGTGGTGCAGGTTTGATCCCTAGTGCAACGAAGTACCAATGTGATTTTACCAAAATTAAATGTACTTTTTTTAATTATTCTTAGATACTGCTGACAACCTGCTAAAGAAACCTTCATAAGAAACCAAATATTGAAATCTGAAATCACCAATCCGCAGCGAGCTGGCGTGGTTATTAATGCTCAAACCTTCCCTATATGGGAAGAGGCCTCTGCCCAGCAGTGAGACGAATATAGGCTGGTATTATTACTCTTTTATTCCAAACAAGTTGAAGAAAATTTTCTGATCGATTTTGCATTATAAAAACTCTGTGCTTGATCTATGCGTTTACTTTCTCGAGCTTAGTGAATATGCGAGTACGCCGTTAATATGCGAGTACGCCGCACTTATCAGCTAAAACTACCAGACTGTTCTGCCTTTTCGTAATGACTGAGACTGTCACACCTTAGTAATCCTTCACCTACACGTCATCATTGGTCAACCGATGCCGTAAACCTAAGTAATCCCACCATCAGCATAGTATACCAACTGTGACATCCGTTACTATCTAACACATTACCTTTCATGGTGCACACTCCACACCCCAGTAGCCAAGCGGGGCGGCTAGCGGTACACACGGAGGCGGGGCTGGAATCAGCTGACCTTATCGCAATGATAACAAGTGATACCGTACACTTCGCGCTCTTACATTGAAGCTGCTTAGCAACAGATGTAAGTGGGTACTATACTTCTTAATATTGATACATAGATTTACAACGCGTTAAACAGCGTTTTGTCATTTTCAAACAACCACCTCTTAGACGGAAGAAAACTACTTTGAGAAATTAAGACAGCTATTTAAAAATAATGACTTACAATTTTTATGAATTGATCAATTTTTTGTGGGAAGGTCCTATTTTTTGGAATAAGTGCAATAAAGGTTTCTTGAAGAGAATTTCTTTCTTAAAGCAGCATTATTTTGCAAAATCACAGAGAAATGCAAATCAAAAAACTAATTTCTAAACTTTTGAACTAAGTACCCTAATATCCAATCCAATACGACACGATATTTGAAACCTCGTGTATAGTAATTATTCACTTAAGTAAAACACCAAAAAAGCGGCACCTAAGCAACAGAATAAAAAGAGGCCTCTGTACGGAGAATATTTTTAAACATCGCCACGGTTGTCCGTGAAATCCCTCAATTTATTCTGAATGGCCTGCCTATTAGTCTTCACCGTTTACATAGATGCCCCGAACTTATTTGCATACATTTTAACAAAAGCCGGCGTTACAGTGGGACATACATTTATGGGCATTTATATACAACGTCTGAAAAGGTTTTTGTATAACATTATTGGATGTATCTTGAGAGCTGATCGACTTGGATATATGGATTTTGTGTACAAAATACCTGATTCGATATTCTTTTGACTACCTTTATTCGTGTGTTCGGATATTGGATCAGGGAAGTTTCGTTGTTTCTCTTTTAAACTTGTGATCTGATTTTAGATAAAATGTTTATGTTACTAACCTTCGAATAAGAGAATTCTTCTATTCGTATGCTTGCTGTACATCCTGGTTTTATAGTTAAGGCACCCATAGATCGCGTCTGACGTGGCTTAGCACACTCTTGAAATGTTTATGTGTTAATTTTCCTCACGATATTTTCGTTCGTGGGTTTGAACCTTTTCTGTGCCTTTGACTTGGCACTCCAACAGTCATACCACATAGCTATCACTGCTGCAACACACATCCCATCATAAACATAGATGCTCCAAACAAAATATTTTCATTAATTACTCACAAATAACAGTATATAATTTTTAACTACAAGTTTTTATGTCAAATTGGCACGCTAGTATATTATAATCGTTATTTACTAGTGTTTACATTTCACTACAAACGTAATATATGAAAACTGTACGTAGAGACTATCATACTATCAACACTGGTATAATTAGCTGGCTATGTTGAATAACACACGCATAAACAGGCCATAATCAACACGTTTATAATAAAAACATAACAACTTTGTAAATTATAGTTAGTTTCACAGTCTATGATAAATATTAAATTAAATTCCTCAAAAACAACAATTTCTACTAAAATATCTAGATGCATTATTTTTTTCAATTCCAAACCAGCTTCCAGCTTTTCAACTTCTAATTATTCAAGTTACTGAATCCTTGACATAAATTTTAAATTGAAATAAAATAAAATAAATATATAAAGAACTATTTTAATTCATAACCCAATAATAGGACGATTTCTAATTCCTAATACTTCATATACAATTATCACAAGGAGCGAATTTGCAGCTTCCTTCGACATACCATCTTAATCCTTCTACCCTAACCTTAATCGGTGGTTCTACCACCACCTCACACAGTAAGACTCTTGCAGCTGTGAGAGCAAGACAGCGCACTACACGGCATAGCGCGGCGTCTCTTTTACACAACTGCAATAGTATTTTAAGATGTGGTAGTAAGCCCCCTGTATAATTAATCATCGTTCGAGATAGAAGCGATGAGCTCAGGCTTACGTACGTTCATACAAATGTTTGTATTCAAAGTATAAATATTTTCACATTGCCCAAATAATTACCGCCATAATTAATCGTTATAAACATGTGTAAATGTCTAAGGAATCCAGCATTCTGCCAAAATAATTACGAAAGCAAACAGATTTAAACTCATGAGGTCGGATGACATTAATCCATTGCAAGGTCATGGAGGAAGACGTAATTGAAATTGTGATAATTACAATAAAAATGAGATTATAGATGGATGGATGGAGGGATGGGAAATGTGGGATTGGTAATTCGTCCTAACAATATGATTTTCTGTGGCAGCCATTTTGATGTTTTTTCTTAGTCTGTAGTGTCCCACTGCTGGGCAAAGGCCTCATCCAAGTTCTTCCACGATTCTCCATCTTGTGCCGCTTCGAACCAGTCTAAATTTATTGACTACTCTTTACCCCTTCAACAACGTTGCCATCTAATTAGAATCTAGTTTCACCGAGGCAGCTCAACTATTACCTTCCGAAAATAGCTGAGAAATTACAAGGCTTACCTAAATTGATGATTTTAATTAATATTCGTGTATTTTCAGCGGCACTTACATATGTAGAGGGTGGTGTGTGACAGGAGTAATGTGTTCGTGTCGCGGCCATGCGGCTTAATTAGCAGCTCCATTAATTGTGCATACAGTCTCCTAAACGGCATTTAATATGCGATAGTGTTGAGTTTATGTTTATTAAGTACCTATTAAATGCAGGGTAATGCTATTAGAATTGTTGAGGTTAGTGTCGAAAAATGCAGTTTTTTCACCCCCTTATTACCAGTGAAACGGAATAAGGCTTCAGAGTATCTATAAGGTTTTGTATTGCATAATCCTACAAATATTATAAAAACGAAAGTTTGTTAGGTTGGATCGATGGATGTTTTTTACTTTCACACTCAAAGAGCTGGAGAAAACTCCAGAAAATTTGGTATGCAGTTAGCTGATACCCTGAATTGACACATAAGCTGCCTTTTTAATCGACTCCATCAGAAAAGGGTAACGTTATTGGGGCTATAACTTGACATTTGCGCAGGCAAAGTCGCGGGTAACAGTTAGTACGTATCTTATTTGCTGACTGACCAATTGACCAGAAAACCTGAACAAGGTTTTCTGGTTACTCTGAGTAGCCTATTGTTAACCTTAACTGCTTATATTACGGGATACAATTTAAGCTAACTACTGTTACAAGGAGCGATAGTCAAACTGACCTCCACAACACTACACGAGGTAACACTATCCCATATCACCCTCACAAACTTATACGGCAGCTTCTAAATATTCATCGCTTCAAAACCTACCATACGCTATCTCAAGGAGTTTCATCTTAGCCCCGTTCCACCGCATCTCAACTAGCGGAACAAGCATCGCATACATCGTCACAGTAACAATAAGGTTAGTGCCTATTATGCAGCAGGGTGACAACCTACCACCACCTGTCAAACTTAATCCTGTCAAATTGTGGAAAAGAGACGGCGCTCTATATCATGTAGCGCGCTGTCACGCTTCCACAATTGTAATAATCTTACTTTTGTATGAAGTGGTAGGTCTTCTAAGCTAATGAACCCTGGAAGTGGAGCGAGGCGAATAATTTAGCACTAAATTGCAGCGCTATTGCAAGCCCGTATTAAATATGTATTCTTGTTATGCAGAATAACTAGTCAGGGATTTCTATGAATCTTTAAAAGTAATACGGAAACTACTATGTAGTTGTGTAGTTTTTTGTTTTTAATTTCGTTCGGATTGTAAAACCTTCGGATTTGGTTTTAATGATCGGTTCAGATAGAAACATCTCTATTTAAAACAAAGAAATTAATGGAAGTTTTAATTATAATTTTCTTTCCTTTTATGTTTTCAGTAGGTTCTTATTAATGTTTCTAAAACGTTTTTTAAGTCTTTCGTATATTTTTAACAGTTTAAAAGAAATACAACAAATTTTAAGTTTTTTTTAAACATATCAAACAATGGAATCACGTACGAACATGTCAATAATAACCTTGTAATTACATTAATAATTCGTTATCTACAATTTATAATCGCTTATTATCGCTAAAACTATGTATTGTGAAAAATCATAATGAATAGAAAATGTACAAAACACACAGTTATTAAATAGTTAGGAATCTAGTATCTGAATGATAGCCAAGACTTGGACAGCGTAATTGCGCAAACCGAGGATGAGATCGTCGGAAGAGACAAAAAAGATAACATGAATAGGATGGATGCAAAGGGCAAGAGATAGAAGAGAATGGCATAAACAAAGGACGGCCTATGCCCAGCAGTAGGTTATTCAGGGCTAATTATGATGATGATAATGAATTCTAGTATATATCCCGTGGGTGTAGGTTATTCCCCTTTTTTTCGTGGGAAATCATCAAATGACCCAGTCCGCTGTGGGTGCAGTGGGAGGAAGTGTCAGTCTTTTACTGACTAAAACCCACTATATTCCTCTTAGAGCCTTTAGAGTGCCGGGGTCGCGTTAACTCTTACGAACATCCCGCAGCCCCAGCAGTAGATTATTTCCCGATAGTTAACTTTCCTCAAATCAAGATAAACAATAGTTACTAACTATAACTCGCATTATCTGTATGAGTCAGCTGTTTGTCCGAAACACTTGACTTACAAACACTTGTAAGTCTTATAACCAAAACATTATGACACATACAGCGATCGTGCATTGATTGCCTGCGCCACCTTTGTCATGTATTTGTCCATATCTGTTCAATTTGACTGAAATATCACTCTTCAAATAGACAAAAAATCATGCGCAAATCGCAATTGCCTCGACCACTATTATGTTCAATCAGTAATATCGCAAGTATAATTAATATTATCAATACTGTAACTGTTAATACTATTACTAGGCTAAAATGTCCTACTGGGCAAAGGCCTCCCTACTCTTCTTGCACTAGTCTCCCTCAAGAGCCACGAGTGATCAGTTTGGTAAAAATGAATCCAGGTCTTCTGGTAATAGACTACTAGAGTTATAAAGTAGAAAAAAAACCTTATTAGGTATAACTTATTTACTAAAAGAGCGAACGAACAATTTTGTCGCAAGTACGTTAACAGAAACATAGACAGACGTAAAGGTCAAACAAAAGGAAAACACTACACGTGTTTACTACAGAACAGTTAAACAAACTCTTTACAAATCTGCTTCAAAACAAAAAACAACTACAAAGACAGAGACAGCTGGAAACAAACTAACGAGTTACAATCGACGAACACAAACACTGCTCTAGTGTTTCCACAGTGATGAAAACACGAAACCTGAGAGACTACCAACACATCTTAAAGTAATATTGTTACAATTGGGGAAGAGAGACAGCGCTCTACAAATCGTAGAGCGTCATCTCTTTCCACAACTATGAGAATGTTACATAAAGATGTAGTGGTACGCGGTTAAAACCGACTAAATCCAGAACAGTTTTGAGTTTCAAACGTTCACAACAGACCTCCTTTTACATTCATCTAAAGCGACGGATATGGCGGCTCTTGTTAAAATTTCATACGCGGCTTAATCTGTAGGGCGCTTTAGACGTGCGGTTTGAGTCAGTGCGATTTAAATTAGAAATAACACTACTTACTAAATTTCAACTGCATTTTGAGCAAATGAAAAATATCGCATTCTCTGAAAGTAGGTTATAGATAAATAAAAATACTAGCATAGTATTTATTGACAAAGAATAAAATGTTACGGTCTATTTATTCATTTATATGCAACAGTCAGACATCTATAATTCTATTGTCGAATTTGATTCAGAAATAGAAAATTAAAAATATTATTGCAAATTAAAAGTAATCACATACTAGGTAACTATTTATTTCAAACCACTTTTTCAAAAAACCTGTAGGAAAGTGTATATTCAAATAGTTCTCCACGCAAATGTGTTGTGCAATACATGTTCAATTTACCTAACAACGTGAAAATTCTCTACAATAAAAAGCTCTACACTAAACTCGATAGTTTTCAGCTTGTTACCCCAGTTCTAAAAACTAGTTACGTAATAAAATCTCAGCACCTATACTGTTACATCCTAACTGCTAAGTGGGACGCCGGCTAAGAGAGTTACAAAATTGGGTGGCCCCTACAAAGCTATATAAAATGCCATTCCGAAATAAAAACTTTAAAGTGAATCGCAGAAATGTATTTCTATTTGCCACTTTTAGCTAGAACGATATAAAATCGGTCTAGACAGGATACACAATAACGACAAACGATAAAGCGCATTTGATTTGTAGTGAGCTTCTACGATGCTTTTATGGACTGAAAAATGTACAAATTGTTTGTTATTAAAGAATGGTTTTTGATCTGGTATATCATTTTACGGTTGTAGATCACGAATACTAAACTTTGAATTACGAATAAGTCTAAAATTCAAGCATAAACAGGATCTTTGCATATGTTTTACGTTTAAAATTCTTTGATCTTAAGTGTAAATAAATTCACACATTCCGTTAACATAGCGTATTTAATCCAATGCAAATGAAAACTTTCACGGGAAATCAGTCGCAAAACTAGACATTTTCTTCCACGACACAATAATATAAAAATAAGAAATATAAATAACCAGCCAGTGTGGTCCGAGCACCACTTAACATTCGTCTAAGTGAGGAGACTATGATTCAGCGAGTGTTTGTGGACGGTCTGTGTGACCGTCTCCAACGCGAATAGGTATTATGATGTACTATATAACGTAGCTATAACTGTGTTGATAGTACTGCTGAGCACTGAGTTCTATAGTTCCGATTTTGTTTTTAGTTTTAACCATGCCATAAATGCTGTTTACTTAACTCCTTTTCGAGACCGTGTGTATTAAAAAAGTGGCATAAAAATATCTGAAATTAGGAAATAGAAGGGTAGTTTCCTAGTTTCAAACCCGTGAATAGTGTAACGCCTAATTTTGAAATACACTATCATATAAATACTTGAATTGAAGAAGGAGGAGAGTAGTTTTCTAGTTTGAAAATTGTGGATTGTGTAAAATTGCACTGAGAAGTAAATTTTTTCGGATCTTACGAGAATCTATCATAATCTTCGATATCTCTTACAATGTATTCGTACACCAAGTATTGATGATTAAGAAATAAGGAAACATTAGTATCAATTCTTATCATTTGTTGTAAATGAAGTTGTAATTTTGCTATATAATGACTACAAAAGTTTTCCCTATAGATATATCTCATTGGATTGCACAATTATTGGGATCGACGCGACGGTAGGTATATAAAAAAATATGACTCAACAATACATTTATTGATATCGCTTATATTTTAATGCAATCTCAGATAAAAGTCTTAGTTATTTTCGTGCAGTTATCGCTGTGATACGGTTTTTATTTTAATCGTTCATTGTTTGCAAGGTGAATTGAAATGTACGTAGGTAACAATTTGAGCTGTTATAAGAACATGTAAAAACAATTATAATATGTAGTTAGATGAATATCAATCTTTGACTGGCCTGTTGGTTTAGTGGCTAGTGGCTCAGTGTGAGCCACTGTTCCAGAGGTCGTGGGTTCAATCCCCACCCAGGACAAATGTTTTTGTGATGAGCACAATCATTTGTTCCGTGTCTGGGCGTAATGTATTAATAGCATGTATTTATTTGTATGTAGGTGTTTATCAGTTGTCTAATACTAATAATACAAGCAACTTAGTATGCTTACTTCGAGACTAGATGGCGTTGTGAAATAGTCGTGGAGTATATATTTATTGAATATCGATACATTTGTATATTTTCATTCCTATTTCCTAAGGGACGCAAGTTCCAAAATTGTACAATTCTAAAGACTTGTCATTGAAGACTGAAGTCGGAAATATCTTGGCTTACGTGTGAGGGATTTAATACAATTAATACAGTTCTAGTGTATTTTTTCTTGTGTTAGCTAAGCATTCTTTATTTGACATTAATCATGCCTCATACTTTATTTAATATTGCCTCAAACACAGTTGCTTCTTTAGAATTCTGTTTAAATGCTTGCTAACAATTTTCTCAGAATATCACTGCATTTGCTCTGTCGTTTCTTGCAATAATTTAATTATGCACAAGCACACACTACATTAATAAAACAGACAGTGTACAAACAACTTTATAAATGTCTGCCTCACTTTTTGTAGATCTGTACTAAAGACGCCAAGTTTCAGTAAATCATATGTTTTTATTCATACTCAAGATTTTATCGTCGACAAACACATTCATTTCGCCATTTCTTTCGTCTGACGGTCTCGCCAACACATCAGTTTATTTTAATGGTATATAACAATAACATTAGTATTAGTATTAGAATTCATGAACGACCATAAAGTTATTATAGTAATGGACTAACATTTATGTAGCAGTAATGTAACTCGAAGCTTGCCAACTCTTTTGTATTTCTACCTAATTTGAGGAATACTTTATACAAATAATTTGTTTGTGAAACGTCCTGCTTTGTTCAGATAGTTGTCTATAAATAACTGTTTTAAATGTCATTTATTTGTTTTTGTATCCACATAGCCAGGTATTGATGGAGTAACCCACCAGACAATTCCAAACGGATTTGCAACAATGTTTTTAATCAACAACAAACCAACATTCTCAAATATTATTCATGCTGTATATTAAAACAATCTGCGATATCGAAGTTGAAAATACAGTAATTGGCGAATGATGACTGAATGGCCTCTGTAATTGTATGAAATATTTCAATAACAATGGCATTCAATTGATGGAATCGTGAGTATTCTGTATCACATATCGCCTGTGACAGTACGATATAAAATGTCACTCGTGTCCGTTGTAATTTAATAAAGAAATACCAGCTGTTCGAATTGTGATTTAAAATAATATCAAACCCGTCAAAAATAAAAGAATAAAGATCGCGATCGAATTTTGATTTGAAACAATGTGGTCGGTGAAAACACAAGTCCTCCATTTTGAACAGACTTTTGGTTTAATATTAACATCTATAGCTCTTAGTATAAGTTTGCAAATACGATAAATTTAAGTCTGTAATAAAGTATAGTCTTTTCAAATCAAGTAAATAGAAGAATTCGTTAGTATACTAACGATTTTTTCTAGAAAACTTGCAATGTTTAAAGAAAACGTACGCTAATCCTAAAATATTTGCTGTTAGTGACACCCGCTGCAATCTGAGCACACAGCCGTTCCCCGTCACAAGAGTTCAAACACAAATGTTTGATATTACTCATATTTTAGCTATGTGACTAATAGATAACTTGCGAAAAGAAGATTTTAAAAGATAAGTCTAACATTCTCACAGTGGCTTCTACGACCGTAAGTTCTGAATCAAATGTCCATCTGTTTCTACAATTCGCTTATCTATGACAAATACAGCAAGACAGAAAAAGTATGAATGCCTTTTCACCTAGCGACTTTCTTAATATGGATGGTACAGTTAAGCTTTTGATACACAATACGACAAAATTTAGAAGAATAAGACATTCGTCGAAAATGTTTGTTCTTAAGCGACAGCCATACCAACTTATACAGTCACAGCAAAAGCATGTATACTCGACCAAACAGTTCCAATAGATTTCTTATGCGAAATTTCTGAAGCTGTTATGGAATATCCTGAAATTGAAGCTAAACATAAAATGTTTAATTGGAAAAAAAAAACACAATTTCATAAATTATTTGACTAGGACTTCAATTGATTCGTCGCGTATACATGTAGTTGCTCGTGTCCAGGCGTTGGAAACTTCAGTCATCGACTATCGGAGACTTGCGTTGCCTTGTCTACAAAGAACCTAATCTCCATTAAATAAATGAACTAATACAAAACAAGTTTATTATGATATTCTTACAAGTATTGACTACAGCTCTTAGTGTTTATTGTCAATGGCAACGGTTCGGCGATTGATAATTTGGCTGAGAACCAAATGTAATGTAATTCTGATCCCATTTACAACATGTACATGTTAATGGATGTCAAATATTTATAGAATGGTCCAGAACGAGAGAAGAAATCATATTTTACAGCTATAAATTGATTCTGGCGTGCATGGCAACAACTATTGATGAGTGTAGAAGTTTCTCAATTTGTAATGCGTGGCCGAGAGGTAGACAACGCATCAATATTTTTAAATATTCATGAATCATTACCTTGTAACAAAGATGACCCTTAACGAATAGTTTACATTTTTATATAAAAAAGACTAGCTAGTAAGATAAGCGCGGCTACACAAGCGACTTCTTACGCGAAAAAAAAGGAATTGGGGATTATTTAATAGATGTTGCTGGCTATCTGACCTACTCAATGCATAATTATACAAAATGTCATAAAAATCGGTCAAGCTATTTCCGAGGAGTATGGTAACTAAAACTGTGATACAAGGTTTTATATTTAAGAAAATAAATATCGTTTCTTTTTCGTATTTTTTTTTAAACCTTGTTTTTTATTACTTTTGTATTAGTGTTGCTGCTTACCAATGAGAAATTAATTAAAAATCAAAATAAATATCCCCATTCTTATTGGAAGTATAAAAATGAAATAAATCATAAACTTTTATCCTTTAAGTAAGTCCGTTTGAAGGTATTACAGGGATTACCGTTGCAGAAGAAAAGAAGGTTGCAACCTCGCTCACTAATGAAATTCTACTTTCCTTTGTTATAATTAAATGTCAAAGGTCAATTAATAATTCCCAACAGTATTGGAGATAAAACCACGATCAAAGTAAATCTGAGTACTATTTTTTGCAGTTTTAATGAGTACAAGAGAATCTTGCATAATTGTGGTGTAAGATAGATGTGTTTATTTTTTGGTTAGGATGTTTTTTTCAAAATTAAAAGTCGTTTATTCAAATTAGGCTACCAGGTAGCACTTTATGAACGTCAAAATGATAATAGACAACACCACATCGCCCATCCTTCACTGCTTGCTGTTCTTTCGCTAAGGTAGAAGAAACGGCGCAACAAAACTCCCCAATATTTACCTACACATAGTACATAAGAGATCACACTTCTTTTATCCGTATTATCTATATCGAAGACATTTACCTTCTTTCTAATTCGACGTTATTCCTCTCGTGACCAAAGTCAAGCGTAATTTCCTAAGGTCGATTCCCACTAGCAGAACATTATTGAGTTACCCTGTTCGGAAATTCTCAGCGGCCACACTAAATAAGCACCTACATATACTTACATAGTATATGGCATATAAGTCAAAAATATACAGACAACACGTCGTCTAGGTCTCGTCGTGTAAGTTTGGGAAAAGTTTTTTGACACTGGGGAATGCCACGGAACTGTAAGTCTATTTAGGAAGGATTGCAAATTTTCTATAACAATAAGAACTTCCTTAACTAATTAGTACACAAATCTTAAAATAAATTCTCAGTTGATAGACATATCTATATAATTATATAAAAACAGTTGTTTCAAGACTGTTGATGGATCCAAACAAAAAAAGTCCTATCTTAACGTTATTTCCTACTTATTTTCCGTTAGTTATCCACTTTATAAAATACCTTTCTGTTACTAGTTAACCGGGTACCATAAGTTTCACTTTCATCACAAAAACTGCAAAGCCCTAGCTCAGACCAGTTCTCACAAGTAATACCGGTTGCTATGCGTTAGTGACGTAGCGTCTACGAACACTGTAACCACACGTTCTGTGAAAACTGAGATAATTCCGCCAACATCGGCATGTCGGAATATGAGGTAAAATAAATATTATGCATGCCGTAAATAGTGTTCTTTATAAATATTGTCGTGAACTCATTTAATGTTGTATAAATAGTGTACGTAAAAGTCGATGAAATTAAAAGACCTTCGAAAACGAAGTAACGCGTGACTCTGGATAACTAGTCTCCAAGTACAGTATTTTCCTTAAAAACTCGTCATAGTCTCTTAGAGTTTCGTTCGTAGAGCTATGAGTCAGTGGAGAGTAAAGCTTATATAAGCTTATGAAGGAGTAAACTGCGGTCAAGTTAACTGCATAGTTCTGTAATAAAATACAACTAATATCATAGGGTGACGCATAGATTTAAAACAAAAAAGAATTGACTGTTTGAATCATTGTGATAAGCTTCAATAGAAATAGCGTTATATGTTTTTTGAAACTACACACCAATATTCGTGTGATCCACAGTAATTACACAGGTATAAGCGTTCGTACATGTTATATTTCATGTCAGTGAAATACGGGTTCACGATAAGGCCGATACAATGTAGTAAATGTCAAATTATGTCGCATTACTTTAAATAAATGTTTTTATCGAAATGTTAATCAATTAAAATAGGTACGTTTGGTGAAAGTGAAATAAATTAACACAAAAATATTTTTATCAATTACTGTAGAAGACATTGCATTGCATTGAGGTCAAGTGATAAATTGTAAATGCATTTTAATTCGTTATTTAAAAAAAAAACCTCTGTGAATAATGGCATGAACCTGAAACCTTTGCAGGCTAAAACCACCAATCTGTCAAAAAACAAAAGAGCAAATATCGTGATTAACGATCATCGCCGAAATTCACGTAGACCAAGCCACAGTCAAAACCTAACAATACATTAAAATACAACATTAAAACGTACATTTCGTACGTAATCATGATATATGAATAGAGATAGCAAAGATTGAATTAATGCGGTTCACCGGTGCGATCATTTGCATAGTTGTACGTCATTTATTATGCATTCGACGCCTCCTACAGACCTGAATAGCGCATATTTTTCGCCACCACAAAGGAATGCCTCGCTAAGAGCTTTAAACTGAACGCCAATGGAAATTAGAGTTTCTAGAAATAGTTGTAGAATACGCTAATTGCATGTAAAGTAAGGCCAGTCGTGGGCAGTGCCGTTGGGACTGAGATAATGGTGATGATATTAGTTAATACGAATTGAAACAGTGGAAACTTAAAAGTAAGTTGGCGTAATTGTAGGTGTCCTTGTTGCAAATTAAGAGGCTTTTGAAAGCAAAGGGTCTGAGAGCCTCTATCTATTGCAGTTGTGAAACAGAGTAGACGAATGATGTAGCTCATCACACAAACATTTGTCCTGGGTGGAGATCGAAACGACGACCTCTGGTATAGCAGTCAGGGCCACTAACCACTAGACCAACAGGCCAGTCAAAATATACCAACTCCTTCATACTCAGTGTATTATTACAGATTAAACTAAACTAAGCAGTATTACAGTTAATTCTGCAAACTTGTTTGAAGGGAACATAATTTGGCAGTGGTAAACTAAATGTTAGTCCAGTTTGTGAAATCTGCTTTAACGAAAATAGGTCAAATGCCAAACTCGACTTCTTGCCATAGGGCTCTACAAACGCTTACAAGAAGTATAATTGTAGTTGTGGAAGCGTGACAGCGCACTACACGGTATAGAGCGGCGTCTCTCTTCCACAACTGCAATAACATTACTTTAATAGGTGGTGGTATAATTCTACTATAATTTTAGATCACAACTACGTATAAAACTGCGTTTAAGCCAACAAAAGAAATAAACGTAAATAATCAAACAAATCAGATCTCTGATATTTCTTCTTTCATTGTTCTTATCTTAAAAGTTAATGCAAAACAGTGCGTCACGAATTATGGGAAAAAAGTCAAACAACAGAAAAAGATTTTCGATATTGTAATACTTAGAGCAGACGCGCACAGAACGATACAAATGTTCGTGGGAATCTTAAACAATAACTACCAGTTATTTTTCTCAAAAATAAGTATATTGCAATCAATCTTTTCATTAGGGGTCGGTTTGCGAAACTGCTAAGGAAAAAGCGGTCTGGATTCAAGTAAGGTAGACTTGCCCAGTCGTGGTACACAAAGTAGGTCACATATAATATGGGAAAACAATAAACAAATTCTTCTTCAATATTTTTTTTACTTTTTAAAAACAATACCCAAGATTTGTACATCATTTTTCTATAATCATGGTCACTCTGAAGTTAAGTGGACAGTATCATGTTTAGTCGAGGTCCGAGTCCTAGTAATTAGGTGCTTATGCCTCTTGCGGACAGACGGACAATGTGCAAACAATTGCTAATTATATGTATGTATCTCTTACACGTCCAACCACGGTTGACTTACTGAAAACAGCCTTTGTCATTGTATAGTCTTGAAAATCAAACCAAGATGGCCAATGATTTCAAACTTCGAGTAAGCGAGAAAAGACCATGTTAAATTTTATTAAAATTATTAATTCAAAAGGCCAGTCCAGTAAAACTGTGTTTATACACTCACCCTCGATTAACAACAATAATTGTCTGGACTTTAAAAGAGACAGACCTCTGAGTTTGTTTCGACAATTCTTCTCAGAGTCAGTTAGGAAATACCAAATCCAGCGAGCTCAAAACATATTTCAGACATATAAAAGTGATATAATTATCCTAATTCCAGAATAAATGATTTCGTTATTCTTTAATATGTCTTGAAATGGCTTTGTTTTCTAACAATTGCAATTGCCTTAACGTTCTTGACGTTAAGGCAATTGCAATTTTACAATTAACTGCAAAAATCTAAGTGCAAAGATGACACTTAGCTTAGTGACGTTCTTAAATGTTATTGTGTCTCTACATTCGGCTTGATGATAACAAAGACAGCATTACCCCTATATCGTTCTTGAATACGGCTGTTAGACTACACAAACAGATTTTTAATAAAGGTTCTAAGATTTTTCTTCAGTTTTATTCTATAACGTCAACTATTCATACTAAAGATACCAACTGAAATACATAAGTTACTTTTCTCGCTAGAAATAATAAAAATAGAGCGAGGTTTTTGCAATTTTTCCTTTTCCATTATTCAATGAAATGCAAATACAACATAAGAGGCATGACGGTATTATTTTGTATACAATTGTAGGGAAGCAAGCGAAGATTATTGCAATCTCATGCAAAAGTTACGAGTATGATGTAAACGACCTTTTGACATCCGAATGTCATTGTATTATGTATTCTGAATACATCGATCTCGGTACCATTTTACCTGTTCGTTGATGAAAGATGTTTTTTTATGATTTTAGTCGTAACTCTACTGTATTTAGCGTCAGTTTTTTTTTTTACTAAATGTTGACTTTCCCAGGAAACGGTGGCGGGATGATTTGAACAATTGTACACCGTGAGGACTGGTTCGAGGTGGCGCAGGACAAAAGAACGTAGAAGAATCTGAGAAAGTCTTTGCTCAGGTGTGGGATACAAAAAGGCTGGAAAAAAACTGTTGGCCTCCCGCAAGCACCGTTATCAAATAGGTTACATACAAAAAGTCTAACTATTTTTCACATGTTAAGATGTGTTGTTACAAATGTATTCTCTTATTTGCCATTTAGCTTAACATTTTGTTTTGAGTATAACTTATCTTACGGATGGAGACACGCTCTCGCAATGTGACTAAATATAACATTAATTAAGTCACATGAACGATTAGAAGAGCTAATAATAATACAACGTGAGAAAGGAAGCCAGAGCAAAGTGTAATGATAAAGAAAGGAAGTTATACGATATGATAATAGAGGCTATTTATAAAACACGATAGTACTTTAATGTATAGATAATGGATCAATGGCACGCCATTCTAATACGTATTGTATCTTCGTGTAAGCTAACTTATGATAAGTAGAGCATGTGACAAAAGGAATAACAATATAAGTTTATAAGTGGAATAAATTTTCGTTAACAAACAACGCATATTAGGAGAGTAGTAGTAGTCGTAGTAGTAGTAGTCTTGTGATTTTTAAATGTTATTAAGTGACAACGTAAAGATATCAGTCAAGTGTTGGTATTTTGGACCTAGGAGCGCTGTTATATCAGTTACAAAATATAATTAAGTAACAAACTGTTGTAATAGTAACAGTTTTAGCTACTCAAATTCAAGACAGGAAAAAAGAACGATAAATTCCCATTTTACACGTGAATCATTACTATGCACGGCCTATAAAAATACGAATCACATCACGCCACCGCAACAAAAGTCGACAAAAATATTAATTCAACATAATGACTAACCTACCAGACACAAATAAGAACAATAACTTTAAGACAATTATCTTGCATCGAAAATGGCAAATAGTGACCAGCAGTAGCCACAACATAATGACTATACGAGACACGTCATGTGCGATGACAATGTAACATTGTAACTAGAATATCCAAGTGGTGTGAGAATTGCACGGCTGTGTTTACACTCTATGCAATCTATGAATAATTGCTTAAATTTAGTTCAATATAAGGTGTGTTGCTTTAAAAATACAAAAGCTTTAGCAGAAATCGTTGCTTGTCTTATTCTTTTCAAGTCACGTTAAACATCCTGACTATTTATTATCTCACAATTTGGTAGCTAAACAAGTAATTTAATAAAAAATTTAAACCTCAATTCCGACGATGTATATTCCCTATAATGATTTAAAATTATAGAACTTTTAACGTATTCAAAAGCCGCTGCATAGACATCGCATCTATTATCCAAACGCGGCATAACTGTAAGCACCTTTAGCTATATAAAACAATTCATGCAAAATAACGGTAAGGCTGCAAAACAAAACCGAAAGAGACAATCATTACTGCCCATTATGCACATACATATCTGAGACACAGTGGCGAAGGGTCCATATAACTCGATTCCTACCGGCTTCCCTTTTGAAATATGGCAAATACTAAGATTCAGTTTATTTAAGTAGCATTTAAAAATATCAACTATAACTATAATAATTTAAATTAATAATGTACGTGTATAGCCTTTGTTTGAAAATAACAATAAACGCCTAAACTTTTTTTTGAGCAAAACGCATGCAATAAACGCCTACAACTTTCATTGTAAACCTACGATTCGCTTTACCGGTTAAAAGGTAAGCCGGGACGCGATTCGGGAATCGAGTACATCTACTTCATAGTGCGATCTCTTTCACTCCATCGAGTAAAAGTGAGACACTATATACATTGACACATTGAACAACCGCGGCCAATAAGGACTTAGGGAAGCCGGTGCGGAGCGGCTTATGACAAAGACAGAAAATATAAATGCGTACGCCAGAAAGAGATGCAATATGAACTTCGTACGTCAACTGAACATGACAGCTGACGTTTACGTTCGCGCTAATATTATAAAAGTTTTATTTATTATTTTCACCGGTTCATTTGCATTAGATTAGGTGTATTCGTATCATAATTTAGAATCTTATAGTATTATTACTTGTGATTGATCAGTGTAGTGATAGTGCAGTAAAAACAAAATACATCAGTTCAGTGTTATTGTTTGTTTATCGTCTATTCGAATAAAATAAATATTTAGGTAAGTCAGAATTACTAAGATTGTTGATTTAGTTTGTAGATCTATTAGAAAGTAGTTATTTTTGTTATTATTAAGTAAATTCGATAATAAAGCGGCTTTAGTGAACGTAGAATGCTGTCTAACAGATTATTTGCTGACTGAGTAAAAATCTTTTTCAAAGAAGAGTTTTGAAAAAGACCTGACATGATTTGAATTAATTACAAATGACGATCAAACATTTTAACAGTTCTTTGTACGACAAAATATCATTGGCTCACAGGAAGTTTTAAATTAAATAAAATCTTTTGTTTGCTTTGTAATTCTCAGATCCAATCCTCAACATCTTATTTCATTCCACATAGTAATATAGATCAAAATTTGGACCCTGTCTGTAGGACAAGTTAGTAGTAGATATGCACAGCATAGTATACATATATGTGGGAAGGCTTAAAATATTGTGTTTATAGTTTCTATATTTATGTACTTATACTATTTGTATATTATTGTTTTAACATTATAATCTTCTCAATATGACAATATACATATAAGTAATTTAGAAGTGTTGTATATTGTTGTTTTGCAACTTAACAACAATATAAATATTCATATTTTTATTATAATATGCACTTAAGTCCATGTTTATGTGGCCATTAACTATCATATATTTTGTATTCTATAATTTAGTTGCATTTTATTTTATAGTAAACATTTTAATTTGTCTATCAGTTAGATATTCATGTATTGTACTTATAGTAGCATTTTGATTGTAAAAAGGTTTTAAATTATAAATTATTACTGTATTTCTCTTATTTTTTTTTAATTTTCAGGGTGTTTATAATATTAGTAGTGAATAGAGCTACACAGGGTTTAATGCTCTTATTAATTCATCTAAAATACATGTTCAGACAAAAAAACATATCCGTACTTGTTGTTTATCTTTGCATGATAATAATGCAATTTTTGGACGGGCTTCCCTTTTAAGAAAATTCACCCTTCGCCACTGCTGAGACATAAACAAAAATATATTTACTATGACTGACGTAAATTGGAGGCGTTGAACCCGAAAACTGTTATTGTGACTGGACGTGGCACAGTAGGAATCCTCAGAAGGTTTATGTGCTCTTTGTGTCTCGGAAGCCAAGAAATAGAGTGTATTATGCTGTGGTAATAGTAACTAGAATTGTTTTATAACTGTGTGAAGTATACAAACATGTAGACTAAGAAACGACAAAGGTTGTAAGAAGGGTGTTCAGAAAGTTACTGTTACGTAACTTTTAATAGTCGTTATAAAATACAGTGCTACTTGTATTAACATTGCCAATGTGAGAAAACTGTTTTTTCTATTGTAGAGGAGTTCTCATTTCGAATTTAGCCTTTTTTGGTCTAGGGAAACCCTCACCGACTATTTTCGCCCTGGTGATCAGGCGTTGACAGTTTTACCGACTTGGGAAATTCTACAATTGCAGATAGCACTTAGCACCATTTTTAAAGTTTGAAAAAAATTGTGCCTTTCTGGAAATTATTGTGGAAAACTGTAACAAATTTTCTTTCTGTATTTGTCTTTCACGCGGCATAAATTAGTAAGTTTACAGAATTGAGGTACGTTTGCAATAAATTTAAATGAATGTAGCGTAAAAGCCAACTGAAATTTGGCAGTCGCCGCCGTTGTGGGACTGTATACTTTAAAATATTATATTTTTACAGTTCGACTTGTTTATTGCTAAACTTTTCTACGGAAGGAACGTTCCAGAAAAGTTTTACTAATGTTCATTTTTGAATAGCCAATAGAAAATCTTAGGTAAGATAAATTGAAAATTTATGGATCAAGCAAAAATGTCTGTGGTTTAAATTTATAATTTTAATCTCAGTACGTAGTTCATTGCTAATCTAAGCAGTAAAAAATCAAGATTGATATCAAGTACCATATTAATTATATTTCTATTATAATCGGCTGATGTCAGCTAATTTGATTAAACATTGATTAATTGAACAAAGAAAAATACTACATAATTATATAGTTACGCAAACGAGAATAAGAGAAACACAACTTCAGAAATTTCTAGTTAATGAAAAACTAGCAAAGGCATGTTCACATTCTTCCAACATTATAATTATTTCACCAAAGAGTTCGTGATCTACATTTATTTACCAAATTATCAGTTTCAATTACCATTAACCGCAAATTAAACAAGCTAGGTACATACATAAAAGAGTTTTTCTAGGAATGTAACCTAGATAGAGGAAGGTCAGCTGGCAATTAAAGACAAAAGACCGATCAGGGGCCTACCACCACGTCTTAGAGTAATATCGTCGCAGTTGTGGAAGCGAGATAGCGCGATACAAGGTAAAGAGCGGCGTCTCTTTTCCTCAGCTGCGATGACGTAACCTTAAGAATTTGTGGTAGGTTGGCAGGCTGTATGGCGTTGTTTATCTTGCCTTAAAACAACAGACATAATGGCTACATTGTGCTTGTTTGTGGTTCATCAACCACCCCCATATAAAGTGACCGTTTATTAGTTTCTTGAAACCTTCTTGTTATTTCATTTTCATTGTAATTACTTAGATACGTTCTTACGTCTTATGTAATTTTTATTACCATTATCTGGCGGAGAAAATACTTAACCTAGATTTGTGATTAACAGGAGTATACTCAAAAGGAAGGTATTCGGAATCGATACCATATCTTTTATCTATTCTACATTAAAATTTGATACCTTGTTCGGAGCACTACGTCAACTTAGTCTAGTCAAAGACTAAAACTTTCAGGCCGGCTTTCTAACACCGTATTTACATACTTAACATGGAAAGGTGCCTATATACGATACTAAAGGTGATCCCGAACTGAAGCTGAACACAATAAAAGTGCCACAATACGGCTAAGATTACTAGAGCCAACAAACTATACGTATATGACATAACATCCCAAACTAATTTCAGTTTCAAAGAATCGAGCCCTAAAAACCTACTTCTTACTAACCTTACTGTACATTATTGCCGTTTTATCCTAACCGATTCCGGCCCCGATGGCTAGTGTTACTATGACACCAGCCAACTACGCAGGACATATTATAGTGCACAGGCGTGTGCGCAAACACAGGTGCACTCTCTATTCCTTTACTCTCATAGCCCGATGGGACGGCAATCCGACACGACCGGAGAGAGATTAGGCGCAGGACATTTTTACGTGCCTTCTGAAACACTTCACAGCTGTAACTACGGTGTACAATAAAGAGTATTTTATTCTAAGTTTTTTTTTTTGTTACTTTCGAGACAGTTTACTTTCGGCGAGCCTGCGTTATCACCGATCTCGCGGATGACGTTGACGAGATAACCCTGAGAGCTGGCGATAAGGCGACGCAATACTAACATAACTCATTAAACTACCTAGCTTTATCATCTGCTTGTAATCGCCTGTTTCGTAATATCACGAAACTGTTCGTTTGGTGGTCGATTAGGATAATGTGATTGTAATAATAGTAGGTTTGGGAGTTTAGTCCTACTAATATTATGAACGAAAAATGTTTTAATGGATGGATAGATGGATGTTATTCTTTCATGCTTAAACACCTAGACCAATTTGGTATGGAGTTAGCTGACATCCTGGAATAACACATATGTTACTATTTACCCAACTGTGTAAAAAGGAGGTAAGTGTTGTACAGCTATCACCGATATTTACGCGGGCGAAGACGCGGGAAAAAGCTTGATTTATAAAAGGAAATTCTTCTCCCTTCCTCTCCCTTCTTCCTTCCTTTTGAAACATTCTATCAATAAAAAAACCGCATCAAAATCCATTGCGTAGTTTTTAAGATCTAAGCATACATAGGGACAGGATATGGGAAGCAACTTAGTTTTATAATATGTAGTGAAGCTATCGTGGAAGAAAAGGATCGATTGTCAATTGGCAGCTTCAAACAATGAAGAAATCAATCGAAAGTTTATTTTTTATTACACAGAATTATCAATCAACATTCGATCGCTACCGTCGATCGACGATCGATCGATTGGTGTGGTAACACCCTAACGGATGCTGTATGCATAGTTGCAGCTTTTAATATAGACAAGCACTGATTTGAATCTTTAAAGTTATCATATTAATATTCTTAGACATTATTGGTAATTATAATCTATGAATGAATAGAATTTAATCACCAATAACTATTCTATTCATGATTTAGCACAGCAATAAAGTGATCGGCTATTAACATAATAATATAACATCCGATCTGTAAACCTTGAAATAAAACATTATGTCACAATTATATTTAACCAATTAAGATTTGTTCAGTCATTAAATTTTAAACAATAACATGAAAAAATGACAGTAGTCACGTTTGTTTGATAAGGCGATAAGAATATATTCCATCTGTCGTAACACTTTCTCGAGTTATGAAATAAATCCAGTACGTTAAGGACAACTTTAACGTAAAAAGAATTTGCAGGATATCATTACCGAGGTCATCCGCGGCGAAGGTGCAATATGGGAGCAGACGTGGCCAGAAATGGAGAATAATACACAGGTTTGGAACTAGAAAAAAAAGCCTTTGCCCAGCAGTAGGATCTTACTCAGGCTATGCCTATAGTATGAATAAAAAAAACGCAGTATACAAGTAATTTCTTCAATTCACCAAATGATTTGCAATCCATGAAAGTTAGAAGGCTTCGTTATAAACCAATAATTAACTTAAAATTAAAAGCAAAACAAACACAAAGCTATAAATAGCAACTTATGACTACTACAAACAAATTAGTTCCACATTTCCATTAGCGCCGATAGCAAATAGAACCTAGGTACTAACTCCAGTACCGACCAATAAGGCCAGTTGTTTTAACGAAGCCATTTGTTAATTGCCTTTCATTTATTTAACTAGTTATCCGTCAAACTACACTCTACTGGATATAAGTTAGTGAAACGACCTTGAGTGCGATCAATAGAATTTCGTCTGTTTTAATGGAATAAGTTGATACGTTGTTAATAGGAAATGAAGAGAAGTTCTAATAGGTGTTTAGGTCCACCTGAAGAAAATTGAGACTACCGGTGTTAATTAAAAGGACTTATAGCCAAAATAGGATGGCCGCGCGAAGAGCAAGAGGCAAAGGAGAAAGTCATAATCAACGGGAGGTTTATCCCCAGCAGTGGTTATTCAGGGTTGATGATTATGATTGTTATGTCCACTTTACCTTCATCATCATCATCGGCCTCTAGCATCTATGACAGATAATTGAAACAAACAAACTTTATCCTATAGTGTAACGTATTGTTACTTTCCACTTTGTAGCTTTTCGAAATAAAAGAGTGTATGAAGTCAGTTTAGTAGTAGCTTAATGTTCTGGATGCATCAGTATTCAGTTAGAATATAGTTACACAATTTAGGAGCTGCTCGCCTTGCCAAAACGCGCCACGTGCAATGTGTTTTTGATAAAATACCAAGATATTTTTCGAACACATATTTGTAACTCAAGGTTCACTGTTATGGGAAAGCAAAGAAGCACTCAAATATTTTTATAACTAACACGCCATACACCTAACATGCGAAAAAATCCCTCCAAAATCTTTACAGAAAAATATGTTATCAATATTTAATGATAATAAACTATTCATACAACTATTATTCTCGTTCTAAACAACATTATCGGCCAGTACAACACAACGTAACGTGTAAGGCGAGTGGACCATTGCGTGGTAATCGCAGATTAAGCGATAGCACACGATAACATTTGATCAAATCTCCACGGACGTATTAACTGTGCCATTGTGTTACTCATTAAAACAAATCGAACGACGTCACTTGGTAAGGAACTTCTTTGCATAATAGCAACGTATTTTGATAACCCCATGGACTATCTTTCATCGGAGGGTCAAACTGGGGGCCTGTCTATGCATTGGTGTTCGCTTTCGCAATCTCCGCTTTGCCAAATGCCTGCAAATGCTCTTATAGAGAAGGATTTCCTTCCACTTATCGTATGATCGTACTTTTTGGCAAGGCGGGGGAATCCTCATGGCCACCCACCTCCTCGGGGGAGGAAGTGAGTAGTGTCAGAATCTTACTGACTAAACCTGAATGCGGTAATTCGTTGCAGTTCATCACGCACAATGGTGACACTCTAGTATCAGCGTATAAACCGCCCGTAGGCTTCTGACGTGGCTTTACAAATGCTTGAAAATTCTCAGGTGTATCGGTTTCTTCACGATGTTTTCCATCACCGTTTTCTTTATCGTTATACTCATTAATACGCACATGAATTGAATAATACATTCATGTGTAAATGTTACTCAGTTTCCCATGACCAAAAAGATAGGGCATTGAACACCCATCTATTACGGGTTAGCAATTCCAGATACCTACCAATATTTCGAACTCAGAGGACCGACAAAATGTTACTTCCATAAACAATGGAACATCTTAAAAGTATGGGAATGACATTTTCGACGATTGACGAGACCTTGACTTGTCAGTTCCGCATTTGTTTTTGCACCTATTCAATCATCGCTAGCACTTGGAGAAATGCAACTTTTCTACAGGAACTTAAAGAAACAATTATATTTTCTTTGGTTATATTTTTACCCCAGTCACTCACACGCTCACATAGTTTCATACTCTTTATGAAAGTTTGCGGGTTGATGTTAAGATCATTCATCACTTTCATTCGCGTTACTTGAGTAAGCAAGATAGTTTCATAAAAATGGCATCATTTATAATTGTCATCTACTGTCAATGTCACTCGTGTGCCTTTGCTAGTATGTATTAGACTGGTCTGTTGGTCTAGTGGTTAGTGGCCTTGACTGCTATACAAGGTCGTGGGTTCAATTCCCACCCAGAACAAATGTTTGCGTGATGAGCACGATCATTTGTTCTGAGTGTATTGGAGTGTAATTTATCGAAGTCTTTATAGAAGTATATAAGTATGTTTATCAGTTGTCTAATATCTGCTTATTTTGAAACTAGATTGCGTTGTGTAAAAGCCGTGAAATATATTATGTTATGTATGGTTATACGTGCATATGTAATATGCCGAGTATCTAATGATTTTGTATCGCAGTGCAATCAATTTTGGAGGATCACCTACTATTGAATGTTGCAGTTGTAAAGGCGAGAAGTCGCACCGCTCTGTAACTATCTTATCTTAAGCGGCATGCCATTAGAAACTTCTTTTTTTCGGGATAGTTTTCAACTGTCTGGAACAAATCTTCTGCCACTAATGGGTTTTCCTATTTCCCTATCTATAAAGAGAAAAACATCTCGAGTCGAATGTTAATTAACAGTCGCCATTGGGCGCGCCGCCAGAATCCCTTGAGCGTTATTATGAAAGGTCATTACCACCGAACGGATATTTTAGAAACCGCTTTGTATGAAGAAAAAAGTTTGGTAAAAAAAAGTTCTATAGCCAGTGATATGTAGACTTTTTACGTCAATTTAAAATGAAAGATATCTGAGTAACTATCATGTCAATCAGTACGTTCATTTCTACACATATACACTTCATACATATCCTTCATAATTTAACCAAAACGCATTTGAGTTCTCACATTAATTCGTCAACATTACTCGCAAATTGCTCGGTTTATTTGTAATACAAATTTATAATAAACTTACTCGTTAATTATTTATCTAACTGCTTATTTATTACGTCTTTAAACGAAAATGAGAATTATATTTTAGGTCAGCAAAAAGTTGTTAATGTGTATAACGATTTACAAACAATAGAATTGTTTTTTTTTTTGACTGAGGTTAGCTAACCTTACGTATAGGTACTTTTTACAAACCTTATATAATTGAATCATTAATATGGATTCATACTACATAAAAAGCTATTTGATTCGAACTAGAATTTTAACGAGAAGGTTCGTAAACACATGTAAACGAATTGACTCATAACAGTAGCGATTAAATCGATACTAAAATACATGTGTATTATATTTTCACAATATCGATACTCGTATGTTACCTAAAGAGCACATTTACATGCGATGGAGCTATCGTGACAGCCATGTGACAGCGATACAGGCTGGCAACAGCCACTGTATTGTAAATGAAAATGAATAAAACCTGTTTGAAAATAGAACGTGGTCGTTATTTAAAATGAACTCCATCAATCGAGTAAAATCGAGTTCATATTTTATTTTTCTGGTATCGTGTATTTATTTTGTGCCAGTAATTATTGTACAAATACTTTGAATGAATATTTCGTTGAGTTTAATCATCGAATATTTCTGTATATTTTTGTCACGTTGCGTGAAATGTAACTTGAATTTTGATGGCATTGTGATTTTACAGTTTCATGAATAAAACATCGTGGAATCGCATTTTATTTTGTAAACAATAAAGGTCTTTGTTGCTAACAAAAGAAACTTGTTGAATGTAAAGAATTTTGTTTTGTTTTTCAGTTGAATTTATTGTTATCGAAATAACTTAAGTGTAACGTAAAACTTGTATTGAAAGACGAGATATGCCGTCCGCAATAATGACTGAGCTAAATATGAAACGGGACTTAATAAACGATTACTTATAAACTATTAATTATTTCATAGGTCCAAGACAATTTCAGAATTGAAGCCGGTAACTTGCGAACTATCCTGGCAGTGACATCGACCTGACATTTCCTATAAACTTCACCGTTTCCGTCAAAACCACTATTTCATTCATTCAGTCATTCATTCGTTCACTGTCAAACTTGAACATCGCTCATTAGTTCATGCCAGTCACTGTCACAAATAATTTTCGTCTATATTTATAATTAGCACAATGGTGGCGTGAGCAATAATAGTATTTTCCTTAATGTAAAATGTCGTGTGATGCGTAGGTATTTAGGTGAACGTTATTATGTCTAGACATTCGGAGCAGGACAGTTACAATAATAATGACATTAAGAAAGATGAAATTGTGTAAAGAGATTAGGATCTATGTATCAATCTTATTTATGACAATCAAGAATTTTAAATTGTTATTTAAGCATTTAAGTGGGTACGTAATCGGTAGGAACTAGATCACATAGATACACACACACACACATAAACACATTATCATATCGAGATTTAAAATAGATTATTATTCGTGTGTCAGTTATTTTTGTGAGTACAAAGGGAGTAATTTTAAGGGGACCTAATTGAAGGAAGAAATGTGTAATTAAAAGCAGAGGTACAATGTAATTAGCCAGAGGTAGCTTCAAAGGATAGGCTTTATAATGTTTTATCGTTGTGTGAACTTTATGTTACCTGTTACGATAATTGAGTTAAATTTAGTATATTGTATATAGTCCAGTCATTTGGTAGTTTTACCTGGAAAGTTTTCCGGGAGTTTTGAAAATCGGGTATTTTATAGACTTCGATATGCTCTTTTCGAATTTTAACTTTGCCACCTCGTACCACCGCCGCTCGCGCCACCATTTTGAAAAAATGGCGCCCAAAAACGGTTTTTTGGGAATATCTCCTTTCCGACGCATTTTACGAAAAAAATGTTTTCTACAAAATTAAACTAGAAAAAATTTCCAACTCTTTATGTCTTATTCACTTTTTCATAAAATCAATAGTTTTGGACGTACGAGCGCCGCAAAGTATTGTTCATTTGCACCACTACGAGTGTTTCGTATATTTTTCTTAACTGTTCTATTACTCACACAGTCAGGTAAATCGTATGTTATTTGCATGTTTCCGCTAGCTTGACTAGGGTATTATCGCTAGCATGGTGAATGCAACAGCGAATCCCATGACCCTTACCCCTGGCCATAGGCAGATGAGGACGTTCCAGTGGTTTTCCACGACGGAGGATAGTCCATGAGGATTTCTACTGGGTTACAAAAAAGGGTATTGTCGCTAAAAAACTATTTTACAGTTTGGCGAAGTTTTGATTCTTATACAGTAAATTAGTTTGTTCATTTTGTGTTTTTATTCATAAAACTTCAAGGCATATTTTAGTTAACAGTTTAGGATAGCTTAAAGAAAACTCAACCATACATAGATGTATTTAACTACAAAAATGTAAGTAGCTGATGACGCTTTCTACCCATACTTTCCACTGATTACTTTCTTCAAACATACAATCAGAGACATATTAAAAAGACAAAAATCTACACTTACTGATGAAACTAAGAGAAAAGCGTACCGCCACATCTTAAAGAAAACATTATTGCAGATATGGAAGCGGGACACCGAACTACAACCCGTATAGTGGCATTTCTTTCTCACACCGGATAATATTACTTTTAGCGGCATCGGTAAGCCCAAGGTATTTATAAGTAAAATACATACTAGTTTATCGTCAGCCAGTTATTTAATAAAAAGTAAGATGAAGGATTACTCTGCAAACCAATTAAAAAGTTTTCATGGAAACTTAAATACAAATAGAGCGTTCATTTTAAAATGTTTATGTAGCAATATATCGTTATAATGAGTCATACAAATTGCTTATTTTAAGTAATTGCTGTTAATTATGTTTTGTGGAGTAATAAGCAAATAAGTATTAAGTTTTAGACAAAGAACTGTTTCTAATTCAAATCCAGCGAAACAAAGTATCGGTAGTATGTACTTATAGTATTACGATTTTAAGTATTTTAATAAATTAAGAATACCGAAATTATACCGAAACCTACGAGTGACATTCCAAGTTAGTGTAAAATTAAAAAGAAATCCAAAAATTAAATTTCAAAATTTGGTAAAAAAAAAATCGAACATTCACGAATACAGTTCCGTTTTAAATGTCCTTTCCCTCTTACCTATTAAAATTGCTGCGCCTATTTTAAATAGAAATATTAATTTCACTACAAAAAGAGGACTTAACAACGTCTAAGACAAAACGCACGCATCACGTTCACAAATTAGCACTTAAGCCGTTATCTCAGCCCTTTCCGGCGAACAACCGATTATCAATCTATAAATCCAGATTTACATAATCTCAGTAATCGACCTCGACATTAAAAATAAGCATGACTTGAATACGAAAGTAAATAGACCGTCAGGCATTACAAACTCATAAATCGGGTGGAATTTATAACATCCCGGTGCGGGATACATCAATCTATTCATCACTATATGCCAAAACTAACTATAAATACTTCCAACACGTAATATTGTTATTGCAGGTGAAAATACAAGCGAAAAGCCCGTAATTTTCTTAGTACTAAACTAGTTGCAATCAAAACATTGAAGAGAATTTATATAAAAATGCACTGGATTTGTATTAAGAGTAAATCTTATGCATAAAATTCTCGTGTCACAATGTTAGTTAAAGTAAACCTCCGAAACGGCTGGACCGATTCTCTTTAAATTTTGTGAGCATATTGAGAAGGTCTGACAATCGGCCAATTTCTACTTTTTAGATACATACGCGGGCAACGGCTAGAATTTATAATGATATAAAATTTGTATTAATGGTAAAGATTAATAAAAAAAAATGCAGTAGATTAGTAAAGCAGTTGAACCAGATATGAAAGTTAATTAATGCATTTATTATCAGGGGACACAGCAGTATCGAGTTACGCAATAAAATATATCGCAATGCAAGAAACATTATTATGATAAATAATTGTGTCTCGTTTTCGATGTACACAAAAACAATCTTCCATCCCCTATTCTTTACGCAAAATATCAGCAAACAAGCAATATACATAGTTCGATCAAAAAACATGCAAGCAGGACACTATCAGAAACTGGAGCGAAGAGAATTACGTTTTATTAGATTTGTTGTGAGATAATACACGTCAGGAGCATTACAGCATCCCAAAGAAATCTAGGTCGCACGTTTATCCTACAAATGTCGCCGTAACGTGCTCATGTGGGAATAGACGCAGCCGTGCGGGATAAAGTAGAGGAAACCTATTGATCAGAGTTAGCTTAGTATACTACCCATTGTGCCTCGGGGAAATAATGATATTGGTCTAAAACTAGTGTAATTCTGGGCACTTGTGAAGCTGAAAAGAGTTTATAACTACGCTTGCTAAAGGCATGGGCGATGACAAGTTTTAATTTATCTAGAATTCGGGGGGTCTACTATTACATCGACATTTGCAGTTGTAGAAGTGAGACGCCGCTCTATGCCGTGAATTGCGCCATCTTGCTCTTACCATAGCAACAACCTTACATTCAGAGAGTAGGTACGCTCCCTGATTTCCTCACAACGATTTATGTCCGTAAGACTACGATAAAAGAGAATCACTAATAACTAGAAACTAGACGCACTAGCGCTAAACATTCCTAGCTTAAAAAAATAGACAAAGGAAACTACGAAACTTAATTAAAAACAAGAACATGTATTGATAAGATTAGATAAAGAGGCATGTGTTTACAATTAACTATGAAAACGTAGAATTTATCTTTGACTAATGTACAGATTAAATATCTTCTGAATGACAAGGGACACTTGAAAAATAACGAATTTGTGAAAAAAAATAAAGAAAATTACTAACTAACTTTATTTAACACCTCGAGTAAATGATAATATTTTTATTTTGACAGGTATCATACGAGGCTACGGCAGCATTAAAAGAGAACCAGGAGAGTCGAGAGAGAATCGGATCACACAGTAATTTTCGACTACAGAAGCTTGAAGACCAGACCTTAGTGATTCTGATACATGAAAAGTTCTAATGTTACTCATTTATATAATCACAATAAAGGACAGAAAAACGTGGAAGGACTTGAGAGAGGCCTTTGCTTAGCAGTGGGACACAATAGTTAAAAAAAATATGAATTGCTTTGTCGCACTGATTAAGTACTTATGTTAATATGGTTAAGAAATTCGCTTGAATAGGCTAAAATCCATATTATTCAACGTAATTGATTCCATTCATAGTCATTCACATACTACGAGTTCACAATTTACTTAGACTGAATCACTGAACTATTCGAATCGCTTATAGAGTTCGGAGCGGTGTTAACGCTCGATGCATTAGCGGTTCGAAACTAGCGAGCGTTTGCAAGTCGTATTGATTCTGTTCCAGGCTCAAAGTGCTGGCAAACTCCTAAAGTGTGTGAGAACTGAACACACGCTCTGAACTTATGGATGCGAGTTTATAAAATATTTACGACCAAGTCGATATTCGCTTTCTATATTCTATCCATCTGAAATATCTTGAACTATTGAATGTATTTGTCGTCTGGAGAAAATGAACCTACTAATCACACTAATATTATAAAGGTGAAAGTATGGGAGTATAGATGGATGGATGTTTGTTACTCTTTAACTCTCAAAAGGCTGCATACCTTTTGATGAAATTTTGATATGGCATTGGTAGAAACCGGGGATCAACACATAGACTACTTGTTAACCGACTACGTCAGAGGAGGGTGATGTTTTTGCCCCTGTAACCGACGCCGCAGGCAACAGCTTGTTACTTATAAATATACGAAGTGTGAAATATATACAAAATACCAAACAAAGTTCTAAATAAAAGTAGATTGATTATACCTGTCAATGACCTTTACAATAAATGCTTAACATCACGTTTGTTGCACGAATGAGATTGTTATCTATGTAACAGCCAAATAAATAACGCTAATTATAAACACATTTAATTTTATTTGGGCGTGTACTAAATGATTCGTGACGACACGACGCAACGGCCCTAGCGCGGTACCCTGAGGCATCCCGAAGTTGACTTATTGTACTGAGAACTGTAGTTTATGTAAAATAACTAAGATATCTATGTGATATTAATGAGGCTTTTGTACTTAGCGAACACATAACTAATTTAGGGCCGCAGATTTTTAAAATGACAAGGAAGAACAAAGCTAAATATTCGTGTCATGTCAACACATTTCTTTTAACAAATGGCTTTGCTCCATAATAGGGCCTTAGAGTTGAGGTTGCGTTCTCAATTCCTATTGTAATACATTTATAAGTGGACCGCAGCACACTACACGAGTAACACATTAACGTATAAACATAATTCAAGTTTCCATTGTAACGTATTTCCATCAATTGACTTTTACGACTCAAGACGATAAACCGTGCAACCGCACGGAGATAAGAATAGAAAAACATTACTTTCAAAGAAATCGTGATGGAACCTGGACTTAATGGTGTGATATCAACAACACGCGGGAAGCAAAAGCGAATTTCATACTCATCCTTTATGTATTGAAAAACACTCTGCTAATAATATCAGTAATTCTTTCAGAATCGTCAATTTTAAGCGGATGAGAAAGGAACGTGGGTGAAGTTAAATATTTTTTTGATGGAATCGAATAATCTATATTTTACATCACGACAAATACAGGGTTCGAATAACACTCTACCATGAAAGGGTAAAATGGCGGTCTCTTTCTTACTAGTGATATCTTGTAGAAAACCTTTGGTACAAGGGGAAGGTGAAGTACACCCAAGGTTGAAGCCGAGGAGTCCAGCTGTCTTTTCCCAGGACGGAGAAATTTCATATGGCAAGCGCTGGGTGAAAAAGGTATTAACATTAAAGAGAGAACAACAAAAGTATGTAGGTGATTTGGTAGGTGTACTAACACAAATGTTATACTAAATATACCTATACAAATAAACTACTCTAAACTAAACAAAATAACTTTAAGGATTAGAGGAAGTAGATAAACATCAATTGATATAAAAAATTAATATTGTGAGTAATGTACCTAAATTAGATTAATAGTTGAATATCATGTTCTTTATACGTTTTAATTAAGATTTTATGTAAGTAATGTTTTTAGTGATAAGACTGTATACACCGTGATTTTTAGGTCGTTTTAAAAAAGTCGTCCACACAATGTATCCGTCATAAAATACCTCTAGGCGCGAATATAATTTTTTTATCATTAATTAAAATAATATGCATGAAAAAAATAAATAATACATTGGAAATATGAAACATCCTGTTAAAAATGTTTACGTATCAAACTGTTGAAGATACATGCTACATACTTACTGCGAACATTATGATTGCAATAGTAAGACAGCTGTTTTACGCTAAGGTGAATGACCTGTGATAAGACGCCGCCGCGCCGCCCGCGCGGCCCCTTTGGCACAAGGTTCGGACCGCGCTCACTACAGAGTGTTCGTAAAACTGTCTTGTGTCATAATAATGAATAATATTTTTATTCATTCAAATCTTAAAAAAAACATATTTTTTTATTATAAACGTTTACTAGTCATTGGATACATGAACTGGGCTGCTTTTTTAAAACGACCTAAAAGTCACGGTGTATTAATATAACTGATTCGTCGAGTAACAAAGATATTGATCGTTTTATTGAAAATACTGAAAGTTTTAATGAACTCCAAGTACTTAACCGGAACTAGATAATTATGTACCTACTTCGGTCAGCCACGTCGATAAAATTATAAAGGTGGACCATTCGGTTGTTAGAATCGACATGTTATCCATTTTTCACAGCACAATATCTATGTTTCTTAAACAAGGAACAAATACAATTTGAACCACTAATCCAACCAACTTCTTTAAGATTCTTGAGTCATTACGTAATCTACATCATGTAAGAAATGATAACAATACGATTATATAGGAGAAAAAAATACTAATCAACCAACCAACATCAACCTGTATACGTCCCACTACTGGGCACTTACTTCCATATAACAAAGGTTTGAGCATTGATCACCACGCTATTAAGATTCCAATATTTGGAATCCAAGTTTCCTCACGTTATTTTCCTTTAAATACACAATTGTGTTTACTTGCGTTGAGGATTGACCTGTACCTCATGCATACACATCCATAATTACAATTCCCACATCTAACTTAAAGCAAGCACTTTTTTCCAAATTAAAAAAAAAATAGCATTGATAAATGGGATTTACCAAACCTTTCAATAACTATTTTCACACAGAGGCATTTACGTGTAGTATGCCTAAAATAGTCGTGCTTAAAACAGTCGTCGTCGTCATATCTAGCCATGACCATCCAATATTAATTTTTCTTATAATTTAGACATAAATTATAAGAATCATCATATTAGTTGGATACATAGAATATACCTCTTAAAATAAGATTGCTGGAGTTATGAAAGTTAGACAGAACACTACAAGGCGTAGAGCAACGTCTCTCTACTAGAACCTCAAGAATATTACTTAAGGAGGTAATGGTATACCTCCGGATCATCTTAACTAATATCGCACGTGCTGGTCGTGTCACACTCGCATAATTTACATGCCGTTAATTACTTAATGTTAGGTCTCATTAGAGCCACTTAGATTACAACGTGACTCGTTCAAGTACTGCGAATATGTTACTTGAAATATTAGATTTACTTCGAAAATTGTGAATAATAACCAAAAAAGGTCGAAAATCAATGTATTATTCAATAAATATGTTAATTACAAAAACAACACAGGAATGAGAATTGATAATTCATGATGCAATTGAATTTTTCCTCAAATTTCTTACACACATCTGCACACAAAATGTGCAATTAGGATATAAAAACATTTTTAAAAAGGTTTCTTCGACTGACTATAACTGACGTAATGGCAATTCATAATTCAATTCATTAAGTGCCATGACAATAGTTAGCAAATTGTGGAGGAAAACTGAAAGTAACAAACATTAATGACTTAAGAACTATCTCGAAATGTCCTTGAGACAATAGCTGACTCAAACTGTCTCCAATTGAATCATTCATAATGATTCATTACAGGACAAGGATCGTCACATAAGGATAGAAATAACTTGTTTTTCATGTTAATTACGAGGCGAAACCTGTTACAGGCGCTCATGAATGAAGAGCGAGAAATGGGTTTTTTATAAGGAAAGGAGTTTCTAGTCAAATCGCGTCACAGAAATTTTGAGGTAATTTCTTCTTAGTTTCTGTACAATGGAAGAGCGGATCTACCTTATACAAGCAAATCTTTGCTAACAAGGTGATTCCAAATGTCAAAATTTACATTAGTTGATGAAATAAACATTTTTATTTATTATTCTTCGATACACGACAACATGAACTAGTCTTATAATAAGACTAGCTGTGCCCGCGACTTCGTCCGCGTGGAATAATTATTTTGGGCATCATTTATTTTTGCGGACAACCTCCTTAGCTTTATAAATTATAGCTGTTACCCACGACTCTGTCCTCGTCATTTTGTGTTATTATTTTAGACAATTTAGTTTTTAAATTTTTAAAAGAACATAATTATTTTAAAGTACCTACTTCTGCGTAAATTATATTTTTAGTTTTATTTTCTTGTGGCAGAAGTACATATTGATTTTCTCCACAACCTGATACGTCGATACAACTCTTAACAAATGCATTAATTTCGACCGAATTTGATTACCATAAAAACGGTTCTAGTGAGTTAATCTTAAAAGATAGACATATACTGTCCTGGACATTTTTTAGATCATTTCAATAGGAATAATTCTTTAATACGTATATTTTTGGTATCTTGAACCGTTTTCGGAGCGCACGCAACGGAAGCCCTCAAAGATGAATAATTTTCCCCGTTTTTTTCACATTTACCGTTATTTCTTCGCTCCTAATAGTTGTAACGTGATGTTATATAGCCTAAAGCCTTTCCCGATAAATGGTCTATTCAACACAAAAATAATTTTTCGATTCGACCCAGTAGTTCCTGAGATTAGCGCGTTCAAACAAACAAACAAACAAACATACAAACAAACATACAAACAAATAAACAAACTCTTCAGCTTTATAATATTAGTATAGATAAGTATTGATCTTGAGCTATGGTATCACTCCCTGAAGTATATTTAAATTTAAATTCTTTAAATTGTATGTACTTGTTTATGAATGTTCTATGTTATGTAAGTATTGTATTTTCTATAGGTCGAAATATAGCATAGATCAGTTACATAAAAATCCCGTCTTATTAAAATTCCTCGCAACAAAACGAATTCTCGAAAAAGAAACACCACTTACGTTCCAATTTACGTCTTACATTAACCAAAACCCTTGTCACTTGTTCCTTTTCGGGATGTATCAGTCCCTTTCCCATTTCACTCGGGTTTTCCTCGGAGGATTGTCCCTAGTGTTGCATAACTTTATTACTTCTTGTAAATCTAAGAATGCAAAGTCGACCTTAACAAAAAGTTTGGAGGATAACTCTAACTGGGATTTTATTTGTATGTTTAATATTGAAAGGGTTTTTTATCTGTTGATGCTGACAGACATAACTATATGAAAAGTTAACGAGAACTGAATCAGATGAGACATCCAATAAACGGCCAAACCGCCACGCATGCCCACCTTTACAACACCTTTAAGCTACGATCTACGTCGATTGATACCCAACGAAGACACCAACCACATTAAAGTGTCCTAAAAGGATTGACGCCTGGTTTCTCAAACGCTGTTCAACACAAAAAAAATCATGATTCGAATCTCATGTTAGACTTTGTAATTGGATGTAAGTTTTATGGACGGACAATCATAGTCGTGACCAGTTGTTTTGGCAGCAGATTCAATTGATGAGCCTTTCAGAAACCAAAGGTAAGTGTTTCAGCTCCCGTGACGAAATTATTCAGAAGTAGAGAAATGGAATTAGAAAACATCATGTTTCCAGACCGCAAATGTTCAAAACGTGTAACTTATAACAATGAAAGTCCATTGAATCATAATAATGTCTTCCCTGTTCCCAAAATTACGAGTCTTCCTTAACAGAGAGGAAACTGCGTCTGGTAATTATGGCTCCTTAATGGGACTTTCCCTTTTGAAATGAAAACTTTTACCATAATAATGACAATTAAAGGAAGAATTAAGACAGCAAAGTGTTAGATTATAAGAAATGAATAAGTATTTGTATGAAATAATTTTTTTTGACGAGCTCACGAGATAATATAAGAACGTCGTATTAGTAAGTCAGGAGTCGTCGTGTTTGCTCTATTTATCTAGAAAATAATTATTTAAAAAAACTATTCAATTAAACTTTTTAGCAACTTAACGCCTAAAACTGGTTAACCTAATATTAACAACTATATTTCTAAGCGTGTTACTTTTATTTCAGGTTTGCTTTCATGAAATTGAAAGAATAGTGTAGACGGAAATTCAAAGAACGTTTGAAAGTTTTAGTCTAATATATTATGCTAACCGACTGGGCAAATACCTAGTACCTACCTAAACCTATTTATAACCATGTGCGTGTGAACAATACTCACTCACCTCGTGTCCCTATACATTTCCTAAGACGCCTTACAAGGGTCCATTAATGACACAGCGCATACAAAATGAGCTGTAGGCCTTAAAAAAAAGGTTATTCTTTGATTTTTCCCACACAATATTAGCATTAACTGACGACTTCCATATGTGTATAAAAGTACTAATTTGTCAAAATATATTAAAAGTTTACAAAATACAGGAGCCTTCATTTAAATATAAGTTATACCTACATAATAATATAATACCGATAAACGTTATTAAAATAACGGTTTAACTAACTACTAGTTTTTATCGACAGGTAAAGAAATGTTCTGGTTGACCTTAGTCTGTACTGAACTAATTAAACCTAATTGCACATAGGGTAGGAAAGTACTGATAGATATTATGCTGTAAAATACAAATATATCTCTATCATGAAAGTGTAAATGTCTAATCTTTAAAAAGAGAGCACACATCTTAAACTTTAGGTAAAGATTGTCTTACATTCTACCTTGTACAATGTGTCTTGGCTACTGATAAGAGTTGTTCATGTCATACACACAGAGAAATATGACCAGGATTTGTTTAAAAACATTGTATACAAAACTAAACTACAATTGCATCACACTTATTCAATCCACAAGTCAAGGGCAGCAGTCGACAACAGACGAGTTAATATAAAATAATATTTCGATAGACCGGCCTTCCGAACGGCGTGTGTATAGCAACGCGGAAGCCGGCACAAGATGCGGCCATCTCGGCATTGTTCCAGCAAACGGTGATATTTACAGACAGACAGCTGTCCAACGCTGAATGTTCTCTACGATTTATTAATATCAAGAATTAAAGTACTGACACTGTTTATTATAATGTGGACTTGTGATTATCATAATTTTGTAAGCACTTAGTGGTGTTAGCGTCAGCGCTACGAAGTTGTGTAATGTTTCGTCTTTATATTTCCGAGGGATAAGTGTGTGTTGTTTATGTTTTATCTTAATAAAATAGTTATAAAAAAGGACAACACTTTTGTTTTTATCTTTACCTACTTGAGTTGTGAATTTGTTCAAATGTTTGCGACAAGGAGCAAAAAGTATTATAGGTACCGTAACCGAAATAACCAAACATAATTTAACAAACTTTTGATAAGAGTAATCATTAGCCGTATCAGTCTAGACTGTTGTATATTCAGACAAATCTTAATTACTTTAAATAATTACTTGGATTGATAACAACATAAGAATGATTGTATATGTACAAGAGAGTATGTTGTTCGGGTTTGGTCGGTTAAAAGTGAAATTAAAATTATATTGCGTATCCACTAATAATGTGTATGTGTCATGTCCTATCTGGAGGCCTACCACAACTTACCACCTCTTTAAGTCTGTCATACTTCAACTAATACAATAGTAAACCAAACCAATTGGTAATTAAACATGTGACTTTAAAACCTTCTGTCATTTTCAAGACCACGGCTATAAGTGATCACTAATCACAAGTCAGTCAGACATCTATAAGTTCCATCGTCTCGAGACGTTTCCTGCTTATAAAAATAAATAGTCAACTAAAAATAAACGCGACTTGAACTATCGCAATATCGCGAGAAAATACGGTTTAAAAGCGTGGTGTCACAAGCGAAAATAAGCTGAGAAATATGATGTTATTATAAAACTTGTTGGCGTTACTTTATAAACAGAGAATAAATAATATATTAGAAACTCGCTTTGAAGCTATTTATAAGTTTATGTGTTGTGTACCTTATGTTTTAATTAAAAATAAATGAAGATCGCACTAATAGTATTAATGTAAAATGCTTATTAATTTTAGAGAAAGTAAGTTGATACTAATGTACTCATTATAAAACGGATTACTATATTGTTGTTGACTTAATTCTCTTTTAACAAAAAACGGAGAAACCCTCATGGACACCTACTTCCTCGGGGATTGAAGTGGGGCAATGTCGAACTCTTACCGATTAAACCTGAACCGCCATGCGATGTCTCCAGTGTCTGATTGCTACTTGGCAAAATATGGCAATTCATCATGAACCGAACGCGGAATGGGCTATCCTACTATTAAACCTTTATCTAAAACGATTCTAAATCCTTTAGTTGTGAACTTAGCAATGCAGTTGTGTTTTGAGACCTTGCACGCAAGCTTGTTCTTTTCGAATTTAAACTCTACAAGCAATTAACCAATTTGTTAAAGTCTAGAATGTTTCACCACCCACTGAACCCCGTTTCTTGCAGTATTTTCCTGCCAGCCAATAGCCATAACATCCTGCCCCGGTATTATCATGTTATGCAAGTCACGCCGTGTAATTTGACTTAGCTATGAGCGCCAATATTTCGGCTACGTAGGTATACACTGCGACACTTGTGTGGGACATAAAACTTGCTACACACATGGCGACACTTTCTGGTTCGTAGATAATGAAAATAAATGTCCCACACCGCATTTCCAACAGATATTACCTACATTATCTTACAGGTTTAGACTGAAACATTTGGTGTGTCAGAATTAGATTGGCTATCAGAACTCAACTTATCGCAGGCCAAAACAACGACTTACGTTATTTCCCGAGCTTTGCGACCTGACCGCCAAGGCCCCTTAATAGGCTACCAGGGCTGCGGGATGTTTGTAAGAGTTACCGCGACCCTGGCACTCAAAGGGCTTCAGGAGGAACATACTGGGTTTTAGTCAGTAAATGTCTGATACTCCCTCCCGCTGCACCCACAGGGGGCAGGAGAAATAAGGCCCCTCAATAGGATCTGTGTGTTTACAATTAATTATCACCTATACAGCTTAATTTTGAAAATCGGTTAAAACACCATACACATAGCCACGATCTCCTCACAAGATTATAAAGGATAGTGACACAGTGTATGCTCACCATTAGATCCAAACGCCGCCATTTTAAGTTTCATATGGTAATGCAATTTGTTCGATGTAAAATATCGCGAGACCGCCACGATTAATGGAGGGGAAAATTTCCCTATAACAAAGAATACGATGAGTCAGTAGGAAAACTTTTAGTGGATATTGAATCGTGGAAACAAACTATGGAAGGGCGAGCTTTACTTTACTAGCTAGTTAATGTTTTGAAAAGGAAAATATGAATGAAAGAAATTGTGTGAAGACTCTTCTTAACATAATTACGTAACGGAAATAAATTGCTTGCAGTACAGTATGGCTTACAGTACTTACTTCTCTCATTAATGTTTAGATCTCGATCTCGATCTAGAATCTCATTTTTGCGAAAATAAGATAATTATTTTCAAAGTAATTAATCTATTCGATGGAAAAGTACCACAAAAGTTTCTACCTGAAATAATTATAATTAAAGGGTATTTTTCGAAATTTCCTTTAAAACTTTGTTCATTTAAAATATCTAGAAATATAATATCAACTGAATGTTCTATACAAATTCATAGAAAAACAACATATTAATACAAACTTGATAAATAAGTCCTCCTCAAATGAGTTTCAAATCCATATGGCGAAGTCAAGAATCATATGACATGAGGTCACGCGGGACAGTTTGCAGGTCAAGTTGATTCACTCTCAGCTTGATCTTTTATTTTTATAAATCTGACCTTTGACAGGTCTCAAGCAGTCAGTAATATAAATCTATTTCATATAAAACACCGTCTTATCGCGAAAAACAATTGATTTAAAAAGCATACTCAAATTAAGTTATTGTATTAGTTTCACATAATTATTATGAATGACTGAATAGTGAATAATATAATAAACAAATTCAATGTTAATACGAATTATTGTAATAGTGTGTCCTATTAAAAGCGTCGTCGTAAAAAGAGATAGTGATTGTTGCTATCTCTTTATTATCACTGTTACAATTATGATTCGTTGCCCAACGATCTAATTATATTTGGGCAAGTTTCAGATATTTAAGACGAAAACTGAAGTAAACTAAAATAAAATATATTAACCAAAGCACATGCCACGAAAATAATTTGTGTAAGATTACATAAAACAAAGCAATTACGTAATAATATCTTGTCTCACCTCGCTACGCGTTATCTACACATGTAGGTAGGTACACATACATATAGATAACAACATAACTCTAAATATTTATACTTGGCCTTTCCAAACACTTTTGTATCATGTGTTCAATGAAGACGAGTACTGAAAACAATTGCTGTTCGTAAATTATTAATGAGTATGGATTTACGTGAACACTCGACTTCCTATAGGGTTACTGTCAATAGTGTAAATACATTGAATATTTGTACACTTATGCCGATATATCCTCCATAATTACTTGGTAATGATTATTTTTTTTACCCTTAAAGTCTATTCAACACTTTTGATTAATTAAATTTGTATTTGCAACTGACAACATTTATTTTAGGTTACCGACAACTAGATGCCTAAAACAAACCTAGAAGGTAACTCCCATACCAAGTACCTAAAGACTTGTTGACAGCCCTGTGAAACATCCATGTCTGTATAATATTTGATGAAAAACCCTAATTGTGTTCCAAGTTATAATGCTGCACTAATTTCGCAATTTAATAGACCATACACCAACGCATACAGCATTCCCACGACGACTCGTCCAAACTTAATTAAATGTCCGTACCTCCGATACTTAAAAAAGGAGTTAGATATTGATTTATTGCCAACAATACGTTTAATAGACAATTTGCAGTTGTTCCCTTTAAGATACCGCCTCTTAAAGTCGCGAAACGATAGCAACAACTGTATTCAAGAACGACACTAAGCTAAGTTACGTTCTAAAATGCCTATTTGCCTCTAGATTCCATTTGACAATGTTATATACATATGCGTCTGCTGTGCGTCGGTCTTACTAGCTGTTAATAAATCAAGAACAATCATAGGATATTTACCTTTCACAGTCAGATCACTCGGAAGATTCACACAGCAATCATACACAATACATGACCAGTTGTCCCCTATGACCGTTCGTAACGTTCATGGTCACAGCTCGGATGGCCAAGTTCAGCTGTAGATGTTTCGCGACCAAACGTCAGTCTAAATTGTCTGTCTCTTAGATAACAAATCGCACAGTAAACAAAACTATTTCGATCTAAATTGCAGTTTTTGTTTCGATACAAAAACGTAATTTACCTATTTTTGTTTGCTTCTTCAGTGGACTGTTTTAAACTTTGCAGTATTGACTATTACGTATTGCTAGAATACAATTGTGGAACTGCTTAAGACGGTCGTTTCGACAAGGTTCATCGGTCAATTGTCGTTATTACGTCAAGCCTTTCCCTCGCACGATTTTAACGACTTGGCAACATGTTTTGGAATCGAAACAAAACATATAAAAGTAAACAACCTCTCGCATTGCCGCATAAGCTGCATCGCTGATCTTTCTCACAGATTAAAATATAAATATTTATGTTCCAGTCAAGTTGTTTAACGTCACTTTGGGCTTTGAGCGATATTGATAGCTAATGGGTATTGCATCACCATCAATCGATGCTGCTTAGCTCCCTCAACTCGTAATAAAAAAGAAAACGAACGTGTAGATCAGTCTTACTTTTACAGAAGACTAAACACTTCAATTCGCGATAGGTATGAGTAAAAAGTATTTAATTTATCTTTGATATTTGTTAATATACATACCATTGCTGATTCACCATCGATGCAAATGAGAATACTTCCTAAAAATCTTCCTTTACAATGTTGATAACTCATCTCAACGGCAACAAAAATATCATCTATCAAACTATACAAGCGAAGAGCATGGCCATACCGTCCTTGTAGCCTACAAGAGCAATGTCAGACGGGAATAGACAGCGGACCGTCATTGAGGCGGCGTTGAACTGGTGCCAAACTGTCGACGAAGACAGCCGGGTAAAAATACACCAACAATGTCATGCAAGCGTAATGCCGGTTTGTGAAAAAACCAACTTGCTAATTCTCTTATGTAAAACTTGGCAACGTGTTGCTGTTCGACTGATTCGTTTTGGGTGTATTTGTTTTTCGTTGTTTATATGCAGACGTGGTTACGTAATGATGTATTTAATATTGTGGAATAATGTTAAGTATATACATTTATTAATTTGTGATATTTGAATTGATTACTCGTGTGGGAGAAATAAATATATTAACTCTACTTATAACATTGAACTTATAATGCATCCACTTAGAAGTTGAACAAATACAGTTTTAAAAATTAGGGCTGGATAGACAGAAAAAATGATGGAGGTTATACGTTAAAAACCTTACTGTCCAACGTTATACCATCACATCCGATACATAACAGTAAAAATCCCATAAAGACACTGTATCTTTCTGGCCATTATAACTTACCACTTACTTTAGTTCAACCGCTACAAAAATTCGCTATTCCTTTTAGCAAACTAAAACCTCCTTCCTCACACGTCACTTCCGTGTATAGATAAACCTGCCCAGACATTTCCGACATACATTATTAAAACAATGTCATTGACCCGACTTACAATCGGTCAGCAAAACAATCGAACGTTACTCCGATTCAACCTCATTCGATCACGTCTACTACAACATAAACTGCGGAAGAAATAATATTAATACTAATAGAAAACAATTAAGACAGTGCATACTCAGCAAAACACTTAATTGCATTCTTTAACGTATGTTTATTTAAAGAAAACGTCCATTCAGCTTGATTTACTTATTCATAATGACAAACAATTAGTTGCATCATAGCTCTAGTATCAATAGGTTATCAACCTAGCTCACAGCTGGAGACCTCAATAAAGTGATGTTTACGCGGAGTTATATTCCACTCATTATGGAAACCATCACGAAAGCACACGCATGCAACGTACGTAGGTACAGATCAGATCCTACCACCATATTTTAGAGAAACAGCTGCTGTTGTGAAAGGGAGACAGAGCACTACACGCTGTAGAGCGGCGTCTCTTTCGCACCCGTAACTGACTTTCTTTATGAGGTGATGGTGGGTGTTAGCTTGTTTATTACGTCAACCAGCGTGTTTACAGAAGGCGGTGAACATATTATCCGGTCGCGCTAATTCTGGCTATATTTTGACCCATGTATCTCCGTTATTTATATTGGGATCCCCTTGTTTCATGGTGTGAAAGGATTTATAAATACTCGTATGACGTCACTACACATAGACTCGCCCACGCGAATTCTAATTAACAATGTTAGTTGTATTAACAATTTCCGCTTCGCACTGAAACTTATATACAAAATAATGTGTGGTGTTTTAATATATTTAAGTAGTTACGTTGCTAGTGAAATATGTTGCTGTTTTCTTCAATGATGTCAGCGTAAAAGGTAATATGTGCCGAGTTAATTTAATTTAGCGCGTCACATTCACCTGGTTCTAATAAAAACCGCGCATGTCCCTTCAGTGCCTTTACTATCTCCTAAAGTAGGACTGTTGACATTGTGGAAGCGAGATAGCGCACTACAATGCGTATTGGTGTCTCAATTTCACAAAGGCAGCAGTCCTGTTTTAAGAGTTCTTAGTACGCGCGCAGGTCATACATATTAAATATGAAACAATTACCATACGTAAATAGAATGGCAAGCGGATTGGAAATAACCTTTATTTTTACTAAGACACACACACATACATACTGAATTTGTTATCAAATGTATTGATTTTGTCATCAGATTTAGTGTCTGCTACACCAAAATTTAACGACAAAAGAATTTATTGATTAATTTTATTGCTATATATAGAGAACGATTTACTAATTAAATAAAAAGAAAGATCCCAATTTTAATCAAGATCAAGCTTTAAAAATTATACTGATAATGATGATCGATGACGTACTCATTGACAAACTTAATTATGAAATTAGCTGTCTTATACAGCTAATTTTGTAGTGACATACATTAATAGGTAGGTTAAGTACCTGTAAGTTTTTACTCATTCATTCATTCAGTCATTATAGTACCCTGATAATATTTCAAGAAGTACCCCATTTTGCTTCCAGTAACTGCATTAAGTCTTAAAGCAAGAAAGTCGAAAATAAGACAGAGCACTACAGCGACTAGCGATGACTCGTTTTAACTGCACTACATCGACCTTTTGATTCTTTACATTAGTTAGGTAACCTTCAAAATACTTATGAATCTGTCACCAACATAATAGGTTGAATGAAATTATTTTGGCAACGAGTTGTAAGACAAGGAGGACTTATATGTCAAATCGATATAGAATACGATGGCTATATATAAGAATATCTCGGTACTGTTTTGGTGTGGATGTTTCAAAACGAGTGTAGCTTATATTTAGAGGCCAGCTATGTTAGATGCGTAGGCGGCAACTTTAATAAGATCAAGTTATTTTTAGTACGCGAAATCAACACGATAGAGAAAATATTCATGTGTTTGTTTCTTAGGGGTAACTCTAATTTTCTTTTGATTTGATTGCTAAAGGTTTCAGCTATAATGATTGAAAATTAGACTGATAACAGTATTTCTAATCCGAGAATGAAATTAGCATGTACTAGCACTGATTGACCTATTGGAGATAATCAATCCTTTACATGTTACCTAGCAAAGCCTTTAGGCATAGTCTTGTGTGGCAAAAAGAGCAAAAGGATATTCACAATAAAACAAAAAGATATGCGTAGAATAGATCGAGTAGCAACAAAAACCAACTCAGAGCAAATCATATAGCCAGTTGACATGCTAACTGTCTATCGTATCATTACATGGATCTATTTGCGATAAGCAGCGCCACAGGCGAGATCTCCTCGATTAGGATAGAAGTACGCTTTATTACAAACTACAGAGCAACGACATTTATGTTGATAAATGTTTTACAAAATCATAGTGTACTGCAAAAGGTAATTTCTTTAAATGATAACTGGCAAATTCTCTTCAAATGGTTAATTAACCCTAAAAAGAGAAACTTACAAATTGCATCGACTTTTGATTTCAAAGTAACAAAAGATCTTCCCCTTATGTACCTACTGTGACATAAAAATAAATTTTACAAAATAAGTAAGAAAGTACTTAGTCCAAAAAAAATAATCAAGACTACGTAAGCCCTACCTACGTGTCACTTTTCTGGGGAATCCTCTTCCATGAATTGATAAGAAACAACAAGGTGGTTTTAGTCAGTTAAGAATCCTATTTTCACCAGACTTATAAGAACCATATCTATAAGGCTGATTGTCTTTGTAAAATTGTACCAGCCTACGTGCTTCTCAGAGCGAGGCAACGTTCCTTTGTTCTCATTACCCCAAATATACTTAAAGCAAGAACAATGTTATCAAAACAGAAATATTTAATTCATTCAAATCGAACCAGCGCGGAATTTATCGCGTTTATCAACAAACAATTTTGGCATGTTTTCACCGATAAGGTGTTGCCAAAATAATATTGCATACCGCACTTTCAACTGTCCGTATGTGCGTCCGATTTATATATGGATACGTTATTTATGGGGTGCTACATTTATATCATTCCCATATCTAAAAAACTTCCGCCTCTAATCTATTTAATTCTAATATATTTTCGGTGCAATTATAATATAATAATTAGTTACGTACATTTTGAATAACGAATGAAGAACTACGTTCCTTTTCAGGCTAGGACTATTAATTTAGGTAAAAATACAAAATTGTAAACAAGGTTTTGAACCCGGACCAAAAATAAAAGTAGAAAAAATATTTTCACAAAAAATCCTTTTGAAGTAGCATGAAAGGAATACCTCAGGTCAAAGATAGATACCTTATTACCCGTCCAATAATAGAAGTGCGTTATTTTTCGCGGGGATGACGTCACGCGCTATTTCCCGCGCCGCCCGCCACGCCCCGCGCTGCAATTGATGGGCCGAGCCATCCCGAGCTTACTTTCTCATAATTATGAGTGTGGGACGAAGAAAAATACAAGAGTGTACCACGCGATATGATGTCATCAATAACAGTGATATATTGGCAGTACAGGTGTCGCGTTTCAGACTCGGAGATCGGAGATTTAAATTTAAGCTGATGATAAAGCATTTGTCTGAACCTTTGAGTTTGTTTCGATATTTTTTCTCAGGGTTGTCAGTTAGGAAATGTCGAATCCAGCGAGCTCGAAACATATTTAAGACATGTAAAAGTGATATAATTATCCTACGTACAGAATAAATAATTTCATTTACTTTTTGGGTGAAACTTCAGTAATTTGAAATGAGGTATGTCACAAATTTTATTGCTCAATCCGCTGCTGAAATATAAACTTTTTACTAGTAGATACCTACTACCCTGATTACACAAACACCTACCAAACCAAACCAAAAAAAAAACAAATAACATCGACCTCAACTTACCGTTTACCCGTCCTCCCTGTTAATACATAATTACTTATAATAAAATCAGGCAGATCCGCGACCACCTAATTTACCTACCAACGCGGACCCGAACAGTTTTACAGCCATTGATAAGATACCACCCGTCTTTAGACAAGAAGCTAAATGATAATTTTCAGAGTTTCCACCTCTTATCTGACATTCGTACGTTCAACTTGAATCTTCAATATTTTTTAGCAGTCAAGGTGTAAATGAAGGTTCTACTCTTACATAAATTAGACATTTCTTTCATGAAACTGAATTTTGCCGTTATAGGTAATTTTGTCTTACTTTACAATTATCTTCTCTTCTAAGAGATTATTAAAGTCATGGCCTAGAAATTAATAGATATCTATAATTTCAGATTTCGTGCGCTGAATTGAACAAAAGAATTTAATGTTTAAAAGGCAATCACTGGAAAAACAAACCTATCTCAACATCAGACGAATAATCGTCCCATCCTTTTTAGAAAAAAAACTGCTCAAATGGCTTTAAATCAGTCTTTATCGACGGTCTAAATCGATGCTGAACTTGGAAACTGATCTCGCGGGTTACGTTCACTAACGGGGAATATTTATTTCAGTCTGTTTAGCACCCACAGCTTACACCCACGGGACAATAAATCATGCGGGTGTGTGTGATGTGTAGGTGTGATGGCACCTATGGAAAAGGACTCGCCGTGTTTAGAACATCTATTTATCTGTTATGTGTTTAAAAGTTTACTGAAAACTTTGTAAATGTACATTCTGTTGCTAGCAATAACGCTAAAACATAAATGTGGGATAAGTGATTATCGAGTTTTCTATTACTTTACATCAGTATAAGATTTACAACGATAAAGAAATACTTGAGATATTTATTTCTTTTGGGATACAAAATAACACCTTAGGATGTGCTACTTCTGTTAGTATGCAATCTTTTAAATTATATTTAAGTTTAAATCAGTGACGAACAAAGATGTCCGGTTTTTCTCGGCCTATATACTAAGCAATCGGCTGCAATATTCAACGAATCCTCTTTAATGAGTATCTATTCCATTCATAGAGATTAATGACAATTACCGGCTGTTGCAGACAGTTCCTGCGTCATTCGTTACCATAGGAATAGATACTATAGTTTGCTCTACATCAATTGTTTTGTCACAAATCATACTGGCTGATAATGGAGTTCGAACCGATAATATCAAGTTAAATATGTACTCTACTGTTTTCCATTGTAAGTATAACAGATATTTGTGTATTTTGAGCGGCTTCCGTGCATTGTTTTCGAACGTGGACACGTGATAGCTTTTGGACCTACGTTTGTGGACTGAAACTAGGTATTAATTAGGTGTAATTATTAAGTTATTATTTGAGAGACAGATTTACGATTTGACTGTGACGTTATTTTTTAAATCCATTCTTACATGTATAGAATGTAGAATGTTGTAGCTATATATTAACCACAGCACATAGGTATATAGCGAATGTCATCTTATACCAATATATTATTTACTGAAGCCATTATAATTTCCTATTTTCCCCTCGATCCGTGGGCAGTTTGTTTTGTTTGCTATTACGTTGTTTTATTTTTTATCTTTTCCGTGTTCGATTACCTATATCCGTACTTACAACGAAATAAAAGCGTGTATTCTTTAAAATGACGCAATTCAAGACAATTGTTCAAATTCTTAGTTCAATAAAATCATCTGACCGGCAGGTGTCCCAGGCAGACTGTATACATTTTTCTAATAGATCATTCTTAGAATTTACACAGACAACACCTTTGAAGCAATCAGGTGTGAAATTTAAATGTGAATATTCTCATTATTATGTAACAATGACATTAAAGTAAACCTATAAAGATAAAACTTATAGTTTATACTACCTAGATAATAAAGACAAAAATACATTAATTACATCATTGTTTAAGAAGACGCTCGTCTGTTTTTATACTAGTTTTTCTAATTTGTTAATATAAACCCAGTAGCCAACTTTGAGGAGAAATTAAACTAATAAAGTGTGCTATAACACCAACAATCACCGTAACTTATAATTTCTTAGTCTTTATAATATAGGTACGTCGCCAACAAATAACATTTTTATTGCACGCGACCTTCCGTACAATCTTATCATGGTATCATATGTATCATTATATTAGTTAATGCGAGCGTTTTATGAGCAGGAAGTCGTTGCAAATCCAGAAGTCCAGAGTTTTGGTATTTCTATTAGGAAATCCTCTATTAACAGGCAAGCTAGAGTCCAGTCAATGTGAAGACGATAAACCTACTTTCAAACACAATTACTTTATGACGTAATAAAAGGAGTATGATAGATGCCGAAACATATCTAAATACCTAAACGGACCTAATGAAAATATCTAAATAGCTATTTAGTATCGCCACCTTGTTTTTTGAGGTAAATACGGAAATGAACCTGATCTACGTACAGAAATAAATATTAAGAATTACTTAATTTTATCTTTAAAAAAATATTTCGACTAGCGTAATCTTTAAACATGACAAAATCTGCAAAGTTGTTAAATTAGATCCGAAACATGACTTAAAAGAAACCAGCATTAATTTCAGGGTAGGTATATAAAAAAAACAATCAACCATTGGAACCCATAAAGGTTTCCTGATAAATCAGATTATAAACGGAAACTGCAATTTCTATATCTATCCACTAAGAGGAAAAGAAGATTCCAAGGAGGTCCGACATTAAAAGAAATCTGAGTTATAAGGAGAACGCTGACACAAACGCTCTCGGCCCATTTCCTATAAACCTTGAGCGGGTCTGCTGACCTTACCGATGTTTAATGTATCCTATACACTCTGCTTCACGACTACAAACGATTTACACTAATGTAGATTAACTATTTGGACTATTTTATAGTAGACAGAGTTTGTTATTTACATAATGTAAACGTTAGATTTCTAGCTTGACTTGAATCTAAAACGTCAGTTTTCTTAAATAAATCGGTTGAGGCCCACAGCCGTGATGTTAATTATATGAAAATGCTGAGAATAAACAATGTTCCAACGTGGGAAACTCCGGGCCATCACGTGACCACAGTTGCTATCTAGCGACAAGAGCGAGATGAAACTAGAACGCTTTAAACCTTGGATGATATTGCCGTGTTTGAATGTGAAAATTAGCATGTGTAGTAATGATGACGTACAGCGCTGTCGAGTGGAAAACGTACATATGGCGTACTAGTAGCAAAATGGAGCTCGAACATTAACGCTAGGTCGAGCGAACAGGGATCTACTAGACCCGACATCTGCAAATAAGTGGCAATTACCAACATGGGCAATGTACCGGCCCACTGCGCCTACCAGACGTCCTTGATTGGAAAACAAGTAGCGTACCACATTAATCTAGTCAAATCAATTCGTAACACATGAGAGTCTACGTTGACTGGTAATAACATATTTAAATTCAAGGATATTTTTCGTCGATATGTTGCGATTCGGACAGGTTTTAAATATAGAAAACTACATTTACCTAAACAACTAACGCGTTCATTTGTTATCGAATTTAAAGAGGATGTTGTAATTGTGAGCGACGGCGCTTGTTCATAAGCGGTGTTAAGATTATTCCGCAATGTCGTGCCACACATACAGTGTTGGTATACGTAACGCATGCTTTCTCAGGCCCCAAGGTTGCGACAGGCGCGGTTGCGAGAACGAGCCAGCCTTTATAGGTAACACACCTACTTATTCGCAAGCGCAAAATGCTACATGAGTGCCGACAGGTCTATTATGTTTGTCCCACTTAAGAACCGATCGATATTTGACACAGAAGAGCAACTCAAGCGAAGTTGTTTTAGCTAAAATACTAAGGATTCCTAAGTACCTTGAGCTATAATTAGGAGTAGACATAATGACTAGAGAGACTTTAAAACGGTTTTACTTTGAAACTCGTAACTTTAAACTGCTCCGAGATAGTAATTTATCATTTTACATGAAACTAGAGAATAAAAAACGTAGATTAGGGAAAACATATTTTCAATTTGAACTATATATTTTTCATTTATTGTATAATGTAAATAAATTTAATTTTTAATTATATTTGGCACGGTGCACGTTTCTTAATACCTACGTCAGGTGTTGAAGACAATGCGTATTCAACTTAAAACGGCACACATAATTGTTACTAAAGGTCCATTGGCATTGCAAGTGGAAAACTAATCGTTTCTGGCGACAGATCGTTTGGCACGTGTCGCTAAGCCCAAGTTTCCCGCTACACATCCATTGTGTGCATTGATAATGATCCCACTGCCCACTGTGAGAATCGCGTGTCAAATCATAACATATCACTCTGAAGGTGTTTCTTTTAATTTTCCTTTGGATGTACTGTAACTTTCGATAGGTAATCGGCAAGTTAAACTAATAATGTACAATAGAGATACTAAGTTACCCATTTACAATGTTTGTTGGCAATTAATTAAACAACTACTTCGAAGTGACTATGCAATATTGAAAAAGTACGTCCGCGCTCATGTTATTTTATACCCTTTTCATGTTTTTTTTAAATCATAATTAATAGATTTTCTTGAGCATTATCTACTAATCATAAAAATAAAATATCAAGGCATAAGGGCGAATCTATTAGACGGATGGCGGCTTAACTATCGTGTGGACAGACTCAAAGCCACGCACCCAGCAATTAAACAAGTAATTAAAAGGTTATCGAACGTAAAGGCATATAAAATACAAGATGATACGCCTTCGATTAGATACGTAGGCAATATAAACGCGTAAATGTATTTGTATATATTACACGTTCCGCTAAACAAATAAACTGCAAGTTTTACACAATGTGTCAGCAAATTGGGAGTGATTCAGATGTAATTTAGGCTCGTGTTGATTTGAGCCAGAGACCGCAACACCTACGTTCAGAGACCATTTGATTAAGATACTTTTAGACGCCATAAGTAGAACTGTTTTATAGTTAAGCAATATATGTTAAAATATTTATCTGCGTCACATTACAATAGCATACGCAACAGGATTTCAAACAACCGTAAAATGAGAGTTTGAAGTTGGTCTCAACAGTCAATTGTATAGACTCCAATAGAAAATTCGTTTTGACTCTACAAATGTACCTAAGTTATTTCATTTTGTGCTCTGTTTTTCTCTCCAACAAAAAGTAGCAAGAAACAAAGCAAACAGTTCTGGTGACATTGAACTAAAAGTAGTACAGTTTTAACAAAATGCTTGCTTAGACATATTTAAAATATCAATATTTAGTGAAATAAACGATTATTACGGTTAGCAGTTAGAGTCTATTAAAGGCATTCTTTCAATTAGTCAGGTATTTACTAATTGAAACAATGCTGATACTTGTGCTATAACTCGACAGTGATGCGACAATAATAATGAATTATAGCGTGTAGTAGAACCAGTGAGCGATAAAACAAATCTTTATCTGTCTGCTGGCAATGATGGAGAGCGTACGGGCGTACGGGCGGCGGCGGAGCATTCCGCTTTATTAGGAAGCCCCGTATTAAACCGGCTCGCCCGCCCCACGTGCCGCCGCCGTGCTCGTCCAAACGTGCGAACAACGTCAAACAATACAATATACGTATAGCGGCGAAAATATTTTATCTTCGACGTACCAAGCCAACTCGACGCACAAAAGCAGATGTGCCAAATAGCCACGTATAGTAATCTCTGGAATAGAACTCGATTATGTATTACAGCAGTACGAAAATCAAACCATTGTTATACTGTTACATCGATATTTTAATTTCATCGTAATTTTATGGAAGATCAATACATGGTGACAAATAATTACTGAAATTAACTGACTTTTTACACTTGAACTTTCAATGCTATAGGCACTCGATATAATAGATCTAGATGTGAACATTTGAATATTTAATACGCACAGATATAAAAAGACGACGGCTCGCAAATACACATACTGTCACACTAATGTTTATAATATCCAAAATGGCTTAAAATGTTCACATTAGAACGTTCATATTGTGTCAATGAGCAAGTTGTGAAGCTAATTGGAATGAAATGTGACTGCGGTTATCAAAGCTGATACCGAACCTCCTAATTACTGGGGATACGATCACTCTACAGTTATATACAATGACTGCAACGAGGGGTACACATCAGATACTCTTATTAGTCAATACAATACTTAGAAATCAAAAGTTGCGTTGACACTACGGAACTGTACGAATTAGATTACGCGAATTTTCGAAACAACGCTAGAATCGTTAAACAATGTCTAATTGGTGAATGTCGCTTTCTTACTAAAGTAAAGTAGTAATATTTAATTAGTCCACAGGCAATCAGCTCAGACAATAGAAAACAGATAATACATCTCACTAAAAAATAACTGTCGCTCTGAACAATGTCTCGAAAGCTATCTGAGAATCATTAATTAACAGTTTGACTTTGAACATTGCTAAGGTAATGTACCATTATTTTCACTTAGAATTGGTCTACTCTCACTTTTAAAACTTTGATATAAACTAATCTATAAATTCTACTAGCTAAATCTTAATAAATATCTAAGTGTTTGGACACCAAGCTTTCAACATTGCCACTTTAGAAACATAGCATAGTTTATTTAAAAATTAACAAATATGAAGTGACTAGCTACTTAAGTATTGTTCTACTATTCACTGATACTTCAAGACTTACTTATTGATTATTTAAAAAGGTGCAAAGTTTAATACTGACATAATATATGCGTTAAGAGTACCGATTTAGCACAGCAGTATACTGTCAAGAAGTAGGCAATAATTTTAATAATAATATAAAGAGAATAAAAACATTGATTATCTAAATATTTACACAATAGGACCATTTTCAAATTATAAATATGGCACCAAGTAAATAGGTAAATGATTTATAAACTAAATTATATAAAAAATAACATGATTTTATGGCTTTAAATTGCCAATAGACATTTCACCATAAGACATTGTTTATCTAAGCAAAGTGCTTAGTAAGAAAATATATAATATAAATAAGCGATTTGATACAAATTCATTATTGAAGTTTGACATTGATTGATCATTAAAAAGATTGAGAATGCATTTACAATATATGTTGACTCAAAATGTTCAATTTAGTGTACAATTTGATATGATTTACAAGTAGTTATTATAAGTTGACCAGTTCCAATTGTTAGAACGAGCATAGTACTAACTCAAAGACAACAATCATATGCATCAGACATAGCTCAAGTCACATCAGTAACATTTTATAATAAATATGAATGTGCACAGAGCGGTTAAGTAACCTTCCCATGATTTCCAACCTAATAACTATTACCACAGACGCTCACAATGTACACAATGTAAAATGCACTACGAATTACTAGATATTTATTTGTACAGCCTGGATTCAAAGTCCTACATCTAATAGCTAACAAACTTTATAATAAACATTGCCAATTAACCATTGCTGAATCACACACTCCACAGAATGGTGGGACCAAAATGAATAGCTGAACCTGATTATAATGACGTTAGTTCTCATTATAAACACGCTTATTGATAACATCAGTCTCAATGACAAGATATCGACGCGCCGCGACGCCGCGCTCAAGGATCTAACACTAGGTATCTTTAAACATATTCCTATTCTTAACAAAAACAATATATCATTTATAAAAATTCTCTCATGTCTTATTTTGTGCTGAATACCAAGTTGTAATGTATAAAACTATAAACATTTAACAGGACAGAAATATTGCTGCAAAATGGAATATGTTTAAGTTAACAATATTTATTGCTTTTGTAAAACTGATGCTAGCAATAAGGCCAGGTCACATAGCACAGTTTGTTGAGAGGCTGACTGCACATCATGTGTGTTCATGCACATTCTGTATGTTTGACTCCACAGATAAAGTAACTACACTTAACCCTACAAAATAAGGAACTAATACAAATTACACTTAAATCCAAATGAAACCTCACATCAGATCACAAACACAGGTCAAATTGCACATGTGAACACAACTACAATGAATACATATACAATAAATTAATCTCTTCAATATTTTGATGTAGTTATAGTTCCTTAGTTAAAAATATCAACTGATACAACAATATTATTAACCTTATAAATTAATAAAACCAATAACGAAATGTCAATTAATTAAAACCTATACACAATTAATTATAACATTCCATCAAGATAAGTAATACATAGTTTTAGGAAATTCATTTCAGTAGTCTACTAAATTATTAGTGATGGTTGTCGCAATTGCTCTAAGTTGATGGTTAAGTGATGTAATTAGATTAAATCCAAATTGAGAAGTTTGATTGTGAATCTTAAAAAGCAACAAGAAAAATTTGATCAATATTACATATTACAAAATTGTATTTTTGATTTCGTAAAAACAATAAAAAATATTATATAATAATAAAGCTCACCACATCCCAATGCTATCAACAGCAAACTACCATGTATGTAATGAACAATCAGGTAGCAAGACATTGAGTGCTGGGAACACCGCGGTACAGTGTGTCAGTGGTAACACTCGGGATATCACCAGAACAAGGGTCACTGCTGCTCCTCTACCTGCTGTATGTTATGTCAACTTGAAAGGGCACTAAGCAAATGAACGCCACCGAAATATCGGAAATCAGTTCTACTATCATCTTGCCTACACTCCAAATTTGATCCACATTGGGGTGCCAGCCAGGGGCCGCCTCAGCGTCTATAATCACCCAAAGCTGTCGGCAAAGAGTCGCACTCGTCACCGTTCCACGACAATGTCACGGAAGATTCACTAAAAACACCTACTCACGGGAGTGTCCGCTCGCAGGCACCAGCTATGCGCTCAGAACTCGGCAAACTCCTTCGCACACTTCTCCGTCGATGAGATACGCAATGCCTCCTCCTCGTAGTCGTCGAAGTTGCTCGTGTCGCCCGGGCCCTTGCAGCGCGGGATGAACGGGGCCTCGATCTTCTTCTGGAAGACGGCGATCCAGTCGGTGCTGGCGAACCATTTGTGGCCTTTAATGTCGTTCACGCCGGCCTTCAGGTTGCCGTAGCGCTTTGTCAGATCGACCTGCAGCAAGTTGCGGAGCAGGTCTTTCAGATCTGAGCCGAAGTGAGAGGGGAAGCGAACCTTACCCGAAACGATTTTTTCGTAAATCTGGATGGGTTGATCTGCAAAGAAAGGCGGGTATCCAGCCGCCATTTCGTATACTAAGACTCCGAGCGCCCACCAGTCGACCGCTTTGTTGTATCCTTTAGAGAGGATGATTTCCGGTGCCAGGTATTCGGGCGTGCCGCACAGCGTCCACGTACGGCCTTTGACACGCTTTGCGAAACCAAAATCTGTTACTTTGAGGTAGCCTTGCGAGTCAATTAGAAGGTTTTCAGGCTTCAAATCCCGATAAATGAGGTCCAAATAGTGAAGGTATTCAAACGCTAGCACGATTTGCGCTGCGTAGAACCGCGAGTGCGGCTCCGAGAAGCGGCCGACCTTGCGCAGGTGCGAGAACATCTCTCCGCCTGGCACATACTCCAACACCATGTACAAGTTCGAGTTGTCCTTGAAATGGAACTTCAGGCTCACGAGGAAGGGGAAGTTGATAGCTTGTAAAATTCGCTTCTCGTTTAACGTATGTTCTACTTGCTTCAATTTTACCACTTTCTGTTTATCTAATATTTTCATAGCATAATATTCTTTCGTAGGTTTATGTTGGACTATCATGACTCTACCAAAGGAGCCAGTACCTAATGTTTTTATCCGCTCGAAATCGTTCAATCCGGCGGTGTTGGTAGGATTCTTCTTCCATTTCTCCTCGAAGTCCTCTTTAGCCTGGTCAAGGAACTCCTTGACGCTTTCGGCGGCGTCCACTTTCTTATTGGCGGTGGCAGCATTGTTGCCCATGGCGCACACCACAAACTGGTTCTACACCCTCGATTCGCCGTTATTAGAGGCCGCCTTGCTGCACTAATCGATGCCTGCTGTGCGACCGCGTAAGAAACGGGGCAGGTCAACACAACCCGATTTTAAACACGTACATTCTCAATTTTAGAAGCACGATCACACGTCACGAAATACACTCAGTGCAGGTACACATTGACACAATTCCTATACGTACGAAAATCACAAAAAATACTTTGTCACATTCACAAGAATAAAATGGCTTCCACAACCGGACTCGATCGACAGAGCGAGATCGAGCGAACGATTCGCTCACGGGTGGCGGTCAATTAAAAACATGTTGCCAGCTCACAACGTATAATCTTCTAAAACAAGTCAAAAACTACTATTCACTAAAATAACTTCTATGAATTGTCATTTGTTTTATTTAAAGATGAATTCGTTTTTAGTTCCTTTATATTCTGTTTGACATTTAACACAGAAAATTCGTAAGTCCTAATAAAACTGTGTGACACAGATCATATGAACGAATCCTACAAATCATTTTTATATGCATTCTAAAAGGAAATATTATTACAAAAGACATCAAATGCAATTGCAAAGGCCCTAGTTCGTATTATTTAGGTACCTGAAGAATAGGGTACACAATTTTTCGTTTTGAATGCATCTATTGAAAGTTAGGTTATCATCACAAAAAACGGAAGTTTTTTTTTGATAATAAACTTATATTTAATCCTTTAAAGATAACCCATATTATGTAGATATAGCTTCGATACGTACATTTGTGTGACATTATGTAACATTAGATTTATTTTTGTTTCCGCGATAGCATCGTGTAGACATTTTGGATATGGTACAGATTCGAATATTAGTTACAGATAATAAATCAGAATGTTTGTGGCTGGCTTTTACGTACTTTTTTGGTGTTAAAAACTTGATAGCATAATATACCACGTATAAGTGATACAAGTAAATGATGCTTTTGTTAAACAATTTAGGAAGTAGGTTGTAAAAGTGTCAAAAATGATAATCCACTCTAACTTTTCCAAGCAGCGAGGGCTAAAAAAGCAACAGTTGGAATTGATGTTGTAAATATGTTAAGGAATTATTAAGGTCGTAGTAAAATATATAAAAAAATTAAAACTACCCGGTTAAAATCACCCTTTCCTAAAATCGCATCGTATCACTTCAAAACTGAATGGTTTCAGGAAAACTAAGAACGGGTATAACATTAGTTTAATAAAAAAAGAATTGATCTGTGAGAAAAATATCAATTTAAACTGTACCAACACATGCGATAATATTCGAAATATAAAAAAGATCCTACAATATTATTTTGTTACTTGGAAAATAATACATATTTTATGTGTTTATTAGAAATCAGAAAATACTTCTAGTATTTAAACTCATACAATATTTTAACCGTGTTTAAAAACGAATACTTAATGAAATTAAGAAAAATTAGCAAAACTGCTCTTAAAAAAATATTTGAAGGAACATTTTATTTCTACTAATTAGTTGGAGAGTATTTCAATGAGGCAACACTATTTTAGTTCAGCCATTTCACACCAGGGTGGCAGCACAATCTTCGCGAGCGCTATATCTATGTAGGCAGGCAGCTATATCTAGAGAAAGAATTAGAATTTCAATTTGAGATCGTGCTGCCACATCCAATGTCTACCACAGCGGCTTGTTGCATAACTAAATTTGAATCGATATTTTTTTTCTCTTTGAAAACTTTGTGTCAATTTGTGGTTTGTTTCTAATACCAATTGTTTTTAGTTATTCGTATTATTATGATTGTATAACCATCGAACTATACTTGTTGGAATTTAGGTAGGTATAGTATACCTGCGTAAAAGTTACTTAATGTGCCTGATAAGGATACACGCCTCAATCTGATTTTGTACCTGTGGACGTGTGTCAAATCTTTCGAATTTGTTTGTATGTAAATTACCTGTTAAGGTCATTGATAGACACAGATTTAATTAATTATGAAACCAAATTTATATGCTTAAAAAAAGGTTTCTATTAATAATTAAGTTTAGTTGTGCCGTAGAAAGCCTAGTTGTTTAATAGTAGATTGATATGAATTTTAGAAATATTTAGGCTTTGAATTAAGTCAGTATAGGTCAAGTTTAACGTGAACAGAAATAGTAAGGTCGCCGGTATTAGTGAATAATCTAACTTGTAGCATTGGCATAAGGGCACTGTTAATGTCACTGTCTTATCACAGATGCTCCTGTTTCTAATTTAAGCGAAATTAAAAACAATAATATTTTTGTTGGTGTTCCAATCCACGTAAACAGAATAAACTGTATCAATAACATTTTAATAATTATCCATACTATTATGATGTAAGTTGGTAAGAATAACAGTTCACTAAAGAATCAATAATTTCTTCACGATTTTTAACTAACAAATAATTAATACATAACTAACTATTATGTATGCATTCTATACCGATGCTTAGCAAAAGGCACCATTCAAACTATAGCAGAATACAGTTGATCCATTGTCAACGAACTTGCAAAAGTTTATAAATCATACAAGAACATATTAATAACATCCTAGCTAAAACATACAGTAATAAGTAATAACAATATTCGGTATGTTATTTTCCTTGAAATCCGCGCATAGTTTAGCACAGCTCAGGCTCAGTTGCAAAATTAATTTTATTATTATTACGAACGCGAGAGCAGACAGCCTTGAAGCGGCGTAGCAACCGGAATATACATAATATAATTATAATGAATACACTTTGCAGCGCATTAAAATATGAATAAAGAGCTAGAAAAATAACAAAAGTCTGTGAATAACTTTCATGATGGCGGTAATAACGTGAGTCACTGGATTCATGGCTGATTTTGTTGTCTGTATTGCTGTTTATTTTACAATTTATTTTTAGATGATGGATGTAAGATGTGTTTCCAGTGCTTACATAAAACTAAATCTGCAATGTGGTTTAATCTGTGTATAATTCAACGCTTTCGGCAACTCATCCAAGCCAGGGAGTAAGTATGATAACATTCCTGCATTCTGGGTTCGTTCTTTTTCGGTTTCATGCAAATTGCACGGTTCCTGTTAGTGCATAGTGCACTAATGTGGATATGTTCATAAAGCCGGTAAAAGTTTACCATAGAGTAATTTCGTCTCTATGCAACTGAGCGCCTGAATTTTTCTGAATGTTGGGCTCAACAAGCTTACGAAACGCTTGGTGTTTTTATGACAGTACAAAAAATATTCTTTATGCGAGGCGTCTGTGCCGGCGCTCACGCCTTTATCTAAATTATAAGTTTGAGCTGCCTTTTTTGTACTTGCTAGTTAAGTGTTTGAAAGCGGCATAGATAACAAATATTAAACATCAAGTACCTACATATGTAGGTAAATAGGTAGTTACGGTAGCATCTATTTTAAAGTTAGTAAAAGCCGAAACGAGACATGTATAGGTGCTATAAATTTTAATATAAATGAGTTGAAATATTTTTTTATTGACATCGTAGTTAATTTGCCAAAGTGTGAATCGACTCAACAAAACATGGAGTGTTACATTTCGTTCGCTTTTTTTCTTAGAGATAGTATATATTTATACCCATAGACAAGAGACATTTCTACAAGCGAAAGATGCATGCCATTTTGTTTTGACAACTCACGTGACTTTACTCGCAACTATAGATTTTAGCGATTACGTTAACGTTTGTATGTACTTGTCTATGGGTAGGGGCTATTGTGTTTTTAAAGTAAGCTTTTTTTAAACGTCGACGGTCATCAGCTTTACCATAGACGGCGCCGCCGGTGGTCTCCTTCCGCGTGAATAGATTAGATCATTAGGTAGGCCAGCGCGGGGCACCGGGCGACCTCTCGTTCAATAGCTGCCTGTGGAAAACCAACCACTTTTCATATTAAAGTAATATAACAATCATATTTTGTCAGATAATAATAATAAATCTTTATTGCACTAATTGTGGTTACAATATATGGTCTTAAAATAAATTTTGAAGCTCTGCACAATTTACCTACATAGGCATGCAATAGGACATTTGTGTTAGTGTTTACATTAAGAAAACTTTTATAAAACTACATTAAAATAATAATTAGTACTAAATTATAATTTTTTCTCTAACAACAACCTTATGTATCTCAGTTTCAAAATTTGTTTTCAAAGTATTCTTTTAAATCATAAAAACATTTTTCAATTAGAAGTTTTTTCACTACATTTTTAAAAGTCTTAAACTTTAGTGATCTAATTTTACAGGGCAAGTGATTGTAAATTTTTATACTCGTAAAATACATGTTTCTTTTGTACATTTCATTATATGGTTGTGGTATTATTAATTTATCTCTGTTCCGCAATCGTCTATTATATTCTAGAGAGTTTTTGTCAGGAAAATAATTACTGTTACACTTAATGAAAATAGCTGCTTGGAGAATGTATATTCCTGTTAGTGTTAAATATCCATATTTTTTAAATGTTGGTCTGCAAGACGTTTCATATGCAGATATGCAGATTGCACTTAGCCAGAGATCGACAAAATACAGGGAGATTTGGAAGGACAAACGGGGAGGTCTTTGTCCAGCAGTGGGATCTTATTTAGGCTACAAAAAAAACAATAATTGAAAGAAAAAAAATAACGATTGATTGATGAATGATTTTTTTGACAGCTTCGAATTTCAGTTAGCTTTTATAGTCCAACAAATCTAAGAAGTACCGTTTGACAGTTATGACAAATAGGATAATAGGGTTGGGAGTAAAAAAATCGATTACTATAATATCCGATTTTTATGAGATCGATTACTATAATATCAGAATTTTAAGACGCTACCGCGAATATTTTCATTTTAGATAGCTCCGCCCACTAAGCCCCGCGCGCCCCGCGCGCCCCGCGCGTCGCGCAAGCTATCGTCTTCACTCAATGTGTCAAATTTGAACTTCGCGCGAATCGCACACATCGCGGTCAGCGCGGGGTCAAAAGAACCGAACAGAGAAGATAAGGAGCCGCAACTTACATTTAATTTTTAATCGGATTATTTTTTTTTTGTATTTACAAAAAATACTTGTAATGAAAACTTAATATGATAAGTTGGACGTGCATGGTTGTATGTATGTATGTGTGTGGTGTGTTGTGCGTGTGTGTTTGTGTATATCCTGAACGGCTGAGTCGATAGTTGTTTAGTTTTTTTTTGTTTGAAATGGGAATTAATCGGAAGTGTTCCTAGCTTTATTTGGTGAATATCGGCCCAAGATGGCCGCCGCCACAAATGGCGAATAGCATATTTTTTTACAAAACCTTCAATATCGGTATCAAATGAAAGGACTTGATAAATTAAAAATCCAAGATAGCGCCCGCAAAAAATGCTGAATTGCGTTATTTCTTTTTATAGCTACCTCAATAATAATAATTTTTTAAACATATTTATTAAAACTGAAATATAAATAATAATGTAATGTGAAAAATTCGTTGCTGGAACGGCATCTAAAGCACATATTGTTTTTTCTGGCAGAATCCGTTCATTTTGTAAACTTCTCCTAAAAGGCAATACAAGAAAAATAACACAAAACAAAGTCTCCATAGATTTTTTGTTGTTTTTGTTTTGTGTTTATGTTTACGTAGTAGCTACTTATTTAGTGATTTGTGCTAATATTTACAATAATATCTAATAACACTCATATTACTTACCTAGATAAAATATAGCCTATGTTACTTGTGGATAGGTAATGTAGTTTTGTAATGGTAAAATAATTTTAGGAATCGGTCCAGTAGTTTTGAGTTTCTCCATTATACAAACAAACAAAAATACAAAATTTTCCTCTTTATAACATTAGTGTAGATATACCAAAAGTTCTCGCCAAATTTAATAGTGGCTGGTCGCATCGCATCTAACTTCCGAGTACCTATACGCGTACAACCTTGTTGTAGGTACCTATGTGGCCCACCATCACCCGCTGTTACCTCCCTGCCTAAAATGGTGTTTATGCAGCGACTCAAGCAATATCCAAAGCCACCATAAAGTTTGGCGAGATCTACCTACAGTTACAACTCTCCTACGAATGGTTATTGTTTACAACTACAAAAATATGTTATAGAACAACAATTTCACTAAAATTAACAAATTACATAACTACATACTAGTTGCATAGATAGGTAATGATGATTTTATTTTATTTACCTTGCCTTTTTCACCTCCCGCATTTTTGGCACATTCTTTGAGGTGTTGTTTTCTTTTTTATTTAAGAAACTATATTTTTTTTAAGTTCTTGCCATTTTATATTATAAAACCTAAACCTAATTTAATAATATAACTATTACCTATAACGTCTAAGCCAACTAATATTTACACTTACAAAATATTTAAAACCTAAGATCATCACGTCACAAATGAATATACCTACGACCGGAGCGACAACAAGCATAGGTCCAACCCCGAAGAGCCCAATCGCCCGACTGGCTCGTCTTCGTACATTATTGTGTATCAATCGCTAGCGCACGGGCATAAGGTTCAGAATTGCGTAGCGTCTACCATGATCGCGGCCGCTCAAAAAATACAAAATCTTAAAACTTTATTTAAAAATGATTGGTAATAGTTATGGAAAAACTGTTCTGACAGAACCTTAATATTGATGTTACGAATGTATTAGAGTAATTTTGAAACATAAAGATCGTGTAACTTGCTTGTAAAATCAAAAATAGTACTTTTTTAGACGTGTTTTCGAAATTAATTATGATCGAGTAAAATTATCAGTATCGTGTTTTCGTTCTGGCAGAATCTAGATAAAGGTATCAATTTACCTATATCAAAATTTCAGATCCATTGGTAAGCTGGTTGTCTTACAATCTGCCATGGCAAATGGCAAATAAATCGAGGTAGCGCCTTAAGAGATCAATTGTCATAATGAAATAAAAGTTATGTTTAGGATATTTTATTTATACACTACTAGTACTAGAATCGTCATCGTCTTCGTCATCATCGTCATTTAAATTAATGACTAGTTGATTATCTATGAAATTATCAAAGTGTACGTCTCTGTCGAAGTTGTAATTTATTTTAGGGTACCTATGTATTAAGTGCATAATGCGGTCGCGCAGTAACGTGTCGTCAATTGATAATTTGAAAGTAATACATTCGATTTTTCGTATATGTAATCGATTATTTCGCATACAAGTGTATCTGAAGAGTCACAACACTACAAGCAGTGACCTAACTACGTGACTTTGCAATGAGGTCAAAAATAGAACTATTAGAAATTATTTACTATGTAAATATGTGTTATTTTGCTTTGTTTGAAAGTTTTCAATTAAATTAGGATATTAAAAATTGAAAATTTTTAGATACAATAATAAAATCTTTCTAAATTCATGGTTTTATGACAAAGGTTGTCGAAACTGAGTATTGTACGCATGAACAAAGTTGCTTCGGTTTGAAAACGATGAAACGTCAAACGGTACTTCTTAGATTTGTTGGACTATAAAGCCCGTATATTTAGCAGTTTGTAGTATGTTACATTTCTTTTTGTGTTACCTGCGTTATCTGTGGCACAGGTGTACACAGAAATATATCGAGGTATTATTTCTGTGGCGTGTACCCTAACCTTACCTAGGCTCAAAACACAACTATCCACTTTATAAGATGCCTATAATCTTACCGAGTGTTACACCTACTGGAAAGGTACCGTGTAACTCATTAAAGGTTTCAAGTTTCGAAGTAAAACGCGGTAAATGAGTGACATGGCTCCCACGCTATTGTGTCACGTACCTATGTGACAAAAGTGACAACATTCAAAGGCGAATCTTGCAAATTCAGCTTCAATTTTATAGTCACTGTGTCAGTGTCACAGCTATTATTTCAATCCGCACACAACTAAAGATAGACTAGACAAGGTAGCGGCCCTTTAGAAACGTATGACAATTAATCGCCAGGTCAAACTGAACCATATTTAAAGAACCTAAGGTTGATATTGTGTTGATGTTTGCGCGTGAATAGCTAGAATCATTGAAATGGTAAACGCGATAAGGTATGTTAGTTGAGCATGTCGTGAGGCAACGTATAGTGATGCCTACATAATTGTAAAGTAATTAACTATACCTTGTAAAATATAGCTTGATACCTGTGACGTTTGTTGGAATGACATTACTAGGGATGGAGGCGTGTTTCGTAGCTTATCGATGTCTGTGACGTCATGAGTTTTATTAAAAGTGACATTGTAGTCATTGTCATTGTAAAGATGTAAATTAAAAATAAATGTATTTGTAGTTGATTTAAATGAAAAAAATAAATAAATAATTCAAAATAATCGCGCAAACGGATCACAAATTCGCGACAATCACTATTCAAAGCAGTCTTTTTTGTCTTTTCGGCATTTTGGCAAACAAAAAAAAGGTAACACCAAACAAAGTAACACAAATAACACCATAGCAACACAAAGTTACACAAATATCAACAAAACAATGGTAGCGTATACAAGGCGTATGCATCGCGTCAGCACTCGTACTGACTCAAAATCGATGGCGCCCGCTTGTTTCCAGCACGCGAAACCATTATAACCAAACTAAATAACTACATTTTATACTAGTGAAATTTTCATAGTATTATTTTATCGATGATCATCTGTCAGTCACTTGCACGTCCCTAGAGCTCTTCAAAGTGCATTTATAAAGTAAGCTAAGAACCAAAAAAATATTTAAGAAATATTAAATATTATTTAAATTACTCATATTTTTACTGGTATCTTTATAATTACATGATTGGTTTTAAAAATGCGTTTTATTTTTATACACAAACGTTGTTTTTATGTTAAAAAATTTTAACTTTTAAAAATAAAATTTGGGTTGTAGCTGTCTTCATAAAACGTTCGGTAATGTCACGGGTATCAAGCTATATTTTACAAGGTATAACCAGATGTATAATCAGAAACACGAAAGAGTGACAAATTCTTTGAATTTCCTAGCGTACGCTCAATGTTATGTTTATTCATGAGTATTATCTACCTAGTTACAGACTTAATTTGTATTGAACTGTTATCAAATAAAAGCTAATTGAATATTCGTTTTTATTGCCCGATTGTGTACGGTTTCGTTCACGTGTTTATTAAAGGGTATGATGCGATGCGCCTGACTAAATAAATATAATTAAAACGCACATCGCCACCTTGCGGGGCTTTAGAGTATTTTTGTACGCACCTATCTGACTAACAAAACAGATGGGTTTTCCGGTGCATAGTTTTAAAAATAAACCTGGATAAGTACCTACTCACGTCACTCACAGATACAATCAGTAAAGTAGCTAAGACCTATAAATTGGTAATACATCTGTGTATGTCATTAATGCAACTTATTGGCGCGAAGCGATTTTTTGTAGTTTGAATCCATTTCGAAGCAACCTTTTTTTTTTCATTTAGCCTCACGGTCACAAAATTCGTAGAACGTCCGAGGGTAAAGAAACGCTACGATTGGAGGGTTGGGTGTCGCGTCTAGTGGCGTCATGTAGCTATCCCCTGATTGGCTAACGGGACTAAGGGACTATCCGAAAACACTTAATCACGCCAGCGTTCTACTTTTGAATGCATTTTTATAACAGCGCACTCTCTCGGCAACGCCGTGAAACGTTTGGTTTCTCTGATCAGTACAAGTTCAAGACCTTTTATAATGAAAACCTAGATCTTTCATGTCTAACCTCTACACAATTCTCAAATTTTATTTTCACCTACATTGGTACCTACAAAACTTATGGAAAATAAAAGATTTGAATTTGTCAGGTCACTTTAGTGGCACTGTTTACTTTGTTCTCCTACAAATACGGCACATAATCGCATGTGACAATGTTTGCGCAGATGTCTTGGCAATGTATGATTGATCATCTTCATTTCAACGCACTTCCTAGTTTGTCGTGAAAGTACAATAAAAAGAAAACGGTTATTGAATAACTAGTTGTTGTAGTTATAAGGAAACGTTGGCTACTAAATGTAACTGTGCTGTGACGTCATAATGTTATGTTAGCGGTTTATTAACACGGGCCCTAGGTGCGTAGTGCGTGATCGGTGATCTAGGCGACAAAAACAAGGCAGGATTAGAATTTGAGTTTCACAGAAAAACAAAAAATAATCGTTGTGGATCAATATTAATTATAAATTTTCATCGAGATGTCAAGTCAATAAATACTTTAATGAAGTACAGTCAAAAGTCACTAACAAAACAACAAAAGTCAACCTTATAGTTTGGAAATAAAGACTAGGTGCCTCAATTTTAACATTATTGGTGTTACTATAAAACGATAGTTTTAACGACTAGTTACATTCCTATACTGACAACATTATTCTGAAATAAAATTTAGCGGAATCTATTTACTTGGCACGTAGGTAAAATAGCATTGTCTTTTTGCTATCCCGTACTCGTTAAAACCTGACTGTTAAATGCTCAGGTAGACATAAAACTGGGTAAAATACCGTTTTACCATTATCATTACATGGTATAATAAAACAAAGTCGCTTCCCGCGTCTGTCCGTCCCTATGTATGCTTCCATCTTTAAAACTTCGCAATGGATTTTGATGCGGTTTTTTTTTTATAGATAGTTATAAGATTGCCCTTTTTAGGTCTCCGAGACATAACCGTGTCATGTTTAACAATATTCTTATTCCCTAAAGTTTATTTCATAGGGTCACTAGATAAAACGTTACAAACCGACAAACTACCTAACCTATAGCTATTAGTGTCAAGGAACAATGTCGTTTTATATTACGCTTATCCTGTAAAAACACATTTTGTGTCAATTTACGTAACTGAAAGCGTGGAAACAACGATAATTCTATATTTATCAACATTGTCCATCAATAAAATTATACCTACAGATACCTAGGAAATTTTGAAGGAATTAATTTAATTTATTAGGTAATTTTGTACAATAACTATCGGCATATTAGGTAAATGTACGTACCTACAATAAAGAATCTTTCTTTTGATTCACTTTTATAATAGGTATTAGTTATATTGACGAAAACAGAATATAAAATTCAGTCGCTTAGTTTAAAATTAAACGTGCGAAGGATCATAAATGGCGGGACGCGGTTAAATTCAACCATAGTATAATAAGACCTTCCTTTTTATACTATGGTTCTACTCTATGCAGACAAAGTGGGACACGATTAAGCTGTGCAAATGGTACCTATATAATATAGGTAGGTATATTATTAAAGTAATAATACAGATACGTTATTCAATGTTCATTATTCGTCGCACATTCATCTTGAACAAGTTATAACGAAGGGGTGCGCAGATACTCCCTACCGGCTACAACGCACCTGGCTTCTGAAGGACATAATACAATTTACAAGACGATTTCAATACGCAAGTGTGTAGGTAGGTAGGTGTAACCCCTAGTCTTAATAATGTAATATCAAAATACGTATAACATCGAAACGGTCCAACCGCTTCGATGTTATTTGATGTTATTTTAGAACAAACTTTTTGAAGTTGACTGGTCCCGACTCTGTTTGAAACCGCTTCTGAAATACTTAGGTAGTTTCCTAAAAATAATGATGTTGATAACACACGAAAAGTTAAATTTAGGTATTTAAATATTCTAGTGTGTCATGTTTTAATATTTATATACTATGTAGGTATGGAATAAAAATATGTTATGACTGTATTCGAAACAGGATAGGTCACAGCGATACATTTCGTATTTTGTAGCATAGCTACCTACACAGACAGGTAAAATGAACATTGGTTTCTGAGCCCAATATATCCTAAAAATCAGCTTTTTAACTTTGAACTATAAACCAGTGAGATAAGGTTGAAAATTACAAAACTTTCAACATCTATACTCAAATGTAGACTGTTCAAATGACGAAATGAAACGTCCAAAACTAAGCGTTGTGTACACTACATAAAGTTTAAAATTGATAAAAGCTCCCAAATTGATTAAATTGGCGGCAAAATGTTAAAATTCTGTTTTAGAGCATTATACTTTTAATTTATTCAGAAATGTCAAAAACATTAGGTGGTATCGGTCGAACTAGTGCCTGTAATGTTAGATGTTGTTTCTAACCTTAGTTATAGATACAATTGATACTTTTCAGTAAACTATCTAAAATTCTAGTTAATACCTATTAAAACATTTCAAAAGGTGTGTTCAAGGCTGTCAAATTAGATGAATGAGCGATTTGATAGCAAAGAGTGACCACGCGGTCTCTTAAAGTCGGATACAGGCTGTGTATTGGAAAAAATCGATCAAATGCGAGTCGGATACTTACGGGCATAATATTAACGGCTCTATACCGGTAAAAGGTATAATACAAGGGCAGGAAGAAGAAAAAGTGTTCACGGAATACATCACACAGCTTGCTGATAGACGGACAGACAGCGGAGGGTTATGTTAGGTAAGAGGGTCCCGTTAGCATTCTTACCCTTCGGATACGGAGCCCTAAAGTAGCCCTAAAGTCCCGTGTGCTTATATTTGGTACCATGGTAGCGTCCCTATGTCTATTCATTTGATTTCTAAAAGCATCTTTCGTGACTAGTGGTTACACGATTTAATAGATTTTAAGTACCTAGTGTACCTACTCATTTAATTTGAAGGTATCTATATAAGTGTAGGTATCATGTGGGCACGTGGATACCTCGAATCACGAACTGTTCTGCTTGACGAATTCATATTCTGACGAAATCACCAACTAGTGCCAAGATTTCTTTTAAAGCCATCGACCTGTCAAGGGACCACGTTGTATTTTACACCGTGCCAAATTTATTCTTGAGCCTATTGCAATGGAATAGAGCTTAAAACTGTTTAACTAAATGTTTACCGACTCTGCAATAAGGTTGGCTTTAGGAGTCATTCGGACAAGACTCGGACTTACGCTTTTCTGGCACAAGCGAACGCACTGTGCTTGGCGGGAAATAAACGCGTTCTTATTGCAACGTGGTTGTCAGCGTCACGTTATTAAAAGGCACATTTTTCAAATAAAATACCTATGTGAATAAATAAAGTACCTAACGTTATACATGATAGATATCCTAGGCGTTTCATATCTACCTGAAGTAATTAGGTACTTAAAACAGGTAGGTGGAACGAGACAATCGGGCAATGAACTCTTGAAAACCACACGCTCAAATTGAATTTCACGGACACTTAATTTACAGTGGCACCCACCTCTACACTTATCTAATTTAACAAAACGTGTTAACTATCGCCTAGGTAGAGGGACATATAAAATATCTTAATAGCCCAGTTAATAGGTAGGTAAGTAGGTAGAAGAGTAGCTCATAGGTAGATCGTACTGATTAATTAATGAATAATTAAATATAGGTACTTTTTACTACTATTACCTACATATAGCTAAAAAACGTACATTACGTTACGCACGACTACTAATAAAACTTAGTCAATGAAGTGTCTTCACAGTGTAAGTAAAATCGGTGTCATAATAATTTATAGTTTCTGGGTACGAATTTTCATGAAATCTACCTGCTCATTAAATGGTTACGCATGTTAACGTCTACGTAAATTACGTGTAACGGTCTAAAGACTAAATAAAAACCGCTAAGCTTACTTGTACCTGTTGTCTACTTAATAAGGAATCTACAACGAGTGCAGCACTAGACTTACTTTTAGTACATACGTCCGCTGTATGGAAAATACCAACTAAACACTTTCTTAGTTTTCCTAGGAACATAACAGAATGTTACCTTGGTAGGCATATAGTTTCATAGAATATTCGACAAAACACAATTTAAATCCAAGAACTTTACAGTTATCGTTGCCGTCGATTTGTACAATCAATGATATTGACATTATTTATTATTCACATTAATTTTCCAGACGAACACCTTTTTAATTTATTTTGTTTTAATATTTTAACGATTGTATTTTTCAAACAGGGCAGAGAGAGAAGGATATAACATTGCTAGTATGTGGTGCTAAAGCTTAATTCAAGGTTGTTTGAAGTCGACTAGAGGGATTATGCCTATCTCTTTCCAACTAACGTAAACAGCATTACGTGGTTTTGTTGTTTCACCATCTTGAAGTAAGGAACGCTACATTCACAACGAGTGCGCGTCCCCGCGCGAGGCGGTGCGCATTATATTTTTTCCTTCTTCCTCCTTCATTTGGTCGTCGGTGTTTGTGCGGTGAACATTGTAGTACGTTGTGCGTAACACGTGCTTCTAATTATTTCTTTATAATTTTAAAAATAAATTCCATACCAAAAAACATAATGGCAGACGCAGCCATCGAAAAGAAGTAAGTTTTTTTTGTTGCATTAATTCAAAATTACAAAGTTTCGTGATTTATAATTTTTGGCGGCTTTGAAAACGTGATCAAAATGGCTTCCTATTTATGTGTGAAATTCGTGTTTTCTGTGAAATGACAGTGTTTTCAAGTGTTTTACGTTTAAAGCGGTTTGATTCGTATACCTGTTGGTTACAGTTGGTTGTTTTGAAAAGTACCGATAGTTTCGTGATGCTTAGTTTGTAAACGCCGCCAAGATAACACGCGGGAAAATTTAATTGTCAGAAATAATCAAAATTTTCGTGACTTTTTTTCGTTAATACATTTACAAGTTAGCGTATTATACGGATAGAAGTGTGCGGTTTTATTTACTCTAATATTTTTTCGGCTTATGACGTATTTATAATAAGTTACGAAGTTAAAAGCACGCCGGGCGGCGGGCGCGGGGTCGCTTGTTTTATCCAAGATGGCGCTGCTTGCGCGGCGTGCCGGCGCGTAGCGTCGCCGGGCGCGCGCTCGTTTGAATTCGCCGAGACCTCGAGTTTTGCAACTCAGGTTGGTGGTCGGTTACGTTATCGCGGACGACGCATGTTGTCATTAGTTATTTTTAACACTTTACGACTCGCTGATGTGTGACCCACTGGAGCGAGTAACGTATTCATTCAGCTAAGGTGATCACGGTTACGTTCAGTTTCCTATGTTGCAACTTTCCCACATGCATGCAGCCTTGCGCAACAGCCACTTGTTTTTGTTCCGGCAGACTTTTCCTTTTATGCCGCCCCACTTAACCGCTGAGCATTGGCCGCGTGTGGAACTGTTGCATTGTTATGTGCCGTTACTGACTTGAGTACTTCACAATTCACATTAGCCACGGTGCGTAGGTATTTAGATTGAAGATTTTACGACATTCAGCGCTGCGCGCCGTTAATACAACACGCTATTATTTATTAGTTAATGTAAACTGTTGAACCTTTCTAGGCTTATCGCACTCGACACAGATCTTTATTCATGTTTAGTTAAGAGCTATATCAAATAAACTAGAATGCGTTAGAATATATTGTATACCAAAAATTAGTAACAACAAAATAAAAGTTTGACCGTAATTAAAGTTGATGTCGCGTCGTCTCTTTTTAATACTGCATCTACATTTATTAAATGTACACCTCAATGTTTACAGTGACGCCGCACCCGAGGAGGTCACCTCAACGGAGGTGAAAGAATCTCCAGTAAAGAAGTCTCCCGCCAAAAAGGTCGCGGAAGTTCCCGAGAGCAACGGGAAAGAAGAGAACGGCAGCGAGGCAGCGCCAGAGGACGCGCCAGCTGAAAATGGTGACGCCGAGGAAAGCAATGACGCCACCGAAAATGGGGAAAATGGTGCAAATGGTACCACAGGTAATCTAATCAAACTACACTCATCCCGATTCTCGCTCCTTCACTTAATCACTCTCACTCAATTGATTTGTTTTTGTTTATTTTTTGTGTCATGTATGTTTATGTGTCAAACGGTTTGTTTACAGAAAAGAAAGAAGCCGGCGTGAAGAGGAAATCCGTCTCCGCGGACAACGGTGAGACAGAGAAGACCACACCTGAGAAGAAGGCGAAAGTTGTGGAAGAAGCGACACCCGCGGAAGAAGAGGCGGCAGCCTAAAGCGTCGCACCACACTACCTCGCTTGGTTTACTGCAATGCAACCATGTTCATTAGAGCTCAACTTGCCCAGATAAATTTCCTACTCATGTAACACACAAACTACTTGGACTTCCTAACATTATAAATTTTACAGTATATAAACAGATACAGACAATAGAACCCAAACATACCATCATGGTGTGCTCTTGCCTACAAACCTTTTGATATCCACACACTTAGGGTGTCTTCGTAGTTCCCATTAAAAGTATATTTTTATGCCACATGTACAATTAAGAGTTGAGCTCTCTTGTGACCGCACTTATACTTAGGTTTATAATACATTGTGTATTAAATCTTACCTGTGAAGTACCTGTAAATTGTAAATTTAATGTTACTATCAGTTGTGACTGAAGTGTGCATCGCAGTGAACTGATCATAATTGTACGAGTCGGTTTAGGTGTTGTATGCTGTTTTTGAGTATTGGTGTCTTATTTCAACAGACTAGTAGCGGTGGATTATTGAATTGATGATAGTAGCATATATCGGTTAACATATTTCGCCAGTAAAATACTGCCAAAGTAATTCACCAAGTGTGAAATCAATTCACAATCCGTTCTGTGAACGACGCGTATTATAAAACAGCTTCCGAAAAACATGGATTTTAGATAAAACATAAGATTAATTAAAGGTTTAGATAATTAATTCAGTTTAAATTTAAGTTAGCAGTTAAATAACGCACATTTTATATATCATAGGCATTATTACTTAACCATTTGAACATTCCTTTGACATTTTGGTTACGGTTTGCAGTGTGAACGAGTAACTTCTTTGCCACGGAAGGAGTAAGTGTTGAACTTACATACTGTTGACTTACATGTATGTTAAAACTTTATTTTACCCGGTGTGCAAAGGAGTCTCGTTATTTAAAATATTGTTCACATTGTAACACTAATTTTAAGACTTGAAATTTAATTAAAAGTTCAAAGTTGACAAATAAGGTGATAGTTCATATTGACATAACTAACTTTTGCGTGCTATTTTTTGTGTTTGTATTCTATGGACAACTTTATTTTTCTTATATCCTGTTTTTCTAATTTATTTTCTTATATTGTGATAGTAACAGACCTCGAATGTAAGATAATCCTTGTGGAAACGAATCTTCATTTTTATTGTCAAGTAAGTCACTGTGTTCTTGCTATGATTAAATTATACTAAAGTTGTGACTAACGTTTACAGATTGAAACTTTTGATGCAAAGTACATTTAGTATTAGATTTAAAGTAGTATGTACAGTTACACTTTACTTCTCTCAACTGTGGAGTTAGTGTTTGTAAAACATTTCTGGCAATAAAATAGTCCAATCAATAATGCATTTCGAATTATTTACCTTGGTTATTCCTAATGCCTTATCAAATTGCACCCTTTTGGGCTCGAGACTAACGAAGCAACAATTTGACGGCCTTATTTTATAATAGTCATTTTTTGAATCTTGTATCCTATTGAACTGCTTTCATTAGGTAGGTATCTAGTCCTGGTACCAAACAGATAAAGATTGAAGTTAATTTTGAGGTAGTTACAGGTAAATACAACTGCCTCAAAATTAACGTTATGAAATAGAACTATTGAGTTGTTTCATGCAGTAAATGAACAAATTTGATCTTACAACACCTTAGTATTTGCTGTTGCTCTGGGTAGTAGCAAGCTAATACCTACGTAGTGTTGATTAGCTGATTAGTATTTATAACTCCTATACACTACCAAGGATGATTTTATTAAGGGCATGTCACGTAAACGTTTTCTATGACGCCATCGAGCACTTAATAAATTATTGTTATATTAGGCCATGAGAAAACAAGTGTTATGAGTAAGTCTGTACTAAAGACAAGCATATTCTATAGCACATAATATTTGATATAAGAACATGAAGTAAGTAGGTAACTATGTAGTCTGTTTATGTCTTGTACAAACATTTATTAGTGATGACCAATACATCGATGGACGAGTCGTTACAAGGTCAAGCATCGCCGTGGAAACTATATGGTACACAACATGTCGGTGATACAGCCCATAGGCCTCAGTCAGTGGTCAGCGTAGCGGTCAGTGGGTTATAGCGAAGGGACGCTTACGAGATGCACCACATAAAAAATAATTGACAAAAACGATGAAGACTTCTTCTGTTATCCTTTTACTACTGTTTACGGGTTTTCGCATCGTTTTCGCTCAAACTACTCAAAATATTAATGTCTGTAAGTAAAAACAAAAGTTAAGTAGTTAAATTATTGGTTTTAATCGTAAGATCCATTGCACGAATACGCAAGGCCAGCTGTGTTTTTGTGGCTTACAAACTTGTGTTACATGAGTCAGAATAAAATAAACAAATTTTAAGTGCAGAAATATATTTCATCGCGTTACGAATGAGCTAAATACGCAAAGGCAACGCACGGAAAGAAAATAGCATTTTAAAATAGTTGTCTTATTCATAATACTACATATTGATACCTCTACGCTATTGCAGTACTGGTCAACGAAGAGAGCAATGCTTTAGCAGAAAAGGCTTTTGAAGTTGCAAAAGAATATGTAAGACGCAACCCTAGTTTGGGACTTGCAGTGGATCCTGTTATTGTCGTGGGAAATAGAACAGATGCAAAAGCGTTTTTGGAGAATGGTAAGCGTCCAAATATTCAACTTTATATTTTGCACAATTTATGAAACGCGTTTATTGTAAGCCCTATTTTCAAATTATTGGTTCTTTCTATCATATGATCACAATTTTTGCTCTCGTTATTTGCAGTATGCAGAAAATACAATGACATGCTTTCGGCGAAAAAGACTCCTCATGTAGTTCTCGACTTTACGATGACTAACGTGGGCTCCGAAACAATAAAGTCGTTCACAGCAGCTTTGGGCTTACCAACAATATCGGGATCTTTCGGACAAGTCGGGGATTTGAGGCAGTGGAGAGCGTTGAATGCTAACCAAACAAGGTTCCTTCTGCAAGTCATGCCCCCTGCCGATATCCTACCGGAAGCTATAAGAGCTGTGGTAACAAAGCAAGACATTACGAACGCTGCCATTATTTTTGATGAATTCTTTGGTGGGTTTTTACACAAAATTTTAAATAAACGTTTCATGTTTTATCGTATCAATCAATAATGACATGTTGCGGACGTCGAGCGTGAAATTCGAGCTAAAATAGCGTTTATGTCAAGACTTTCAAGGTTTAGATACCGCCTGTAGTATGTTGGCTGCTAATTAATTTATTATTGAAACTAAGTGTGTAGGTCATTATAACTTTTATCAAACATAGTTTTTCTTATTTTTACAGTTATGGACCACAAATACAAGTCACTTCTACAAAATATACCAACTCGACATGTAATCACACCCGTGAAAAGTTTTGAGGCAAACGAAATTAAAACGCAACTAGAAAGTCTCCGCAATCTAGATATTGTTAATTTTTTTATTGTTGGAAGCTTAAGGACAATAAAGAATGTTCTAGATGCTGCCGACAAGAATCAGTATTTTGGCAGGAAAACAGCATGGTTTGCGTTATCTTTAGAGAAGGGTGATATTAGCTGCGGTTGTAAAAACGCTACCATCGTCCACATGCGACCGACGCCAGACGCTAACAGCAGAGATCGTTTGGGAAAGATTAAAACCACATACAGCATGAACGGCGAGCCGGAGATCACATCCGCCTTCTACTTCGATCTGTCTCTGAGAACGTTTTTAGCCATTAAGTAATGACCTTTACTATTCTAGTTCTAGTGTACCAGTTTCTACTTTAGTATACCACGTGCAATGTGGTTGGTCTAATTTTATCCTGGCATATTCCATGAGTTCTCGCTTATACATTTCCAGATCACTACTGGACTCTGGCAAGTGGCCAAACGACATGAAATATATTACATGCGACGACTACGACGGTAAGAATACACCAAACAGGACCTTGGATCTTAAAACGGCGTTCCAAGAGGTGCGTTGACACATTTAGCCAGAATCAAATCCTTAGATAAAAATCATCCAAGCAGTTTACTACCGGTTACGAATACTGATCTTTTTGCAGATAAAAGAGACGCCAACGTATGCGCCATTTTTTATCCCTCAAGATGATCCCATGAACGGAAGGAGCTATATGGAGTTCAGCACGGACTTGTTAGCGATCACGGTCAAAGACGGAGCATCCATAAGCAGCCACTCACTGGGTTCCTGGAAAGCAGGCCTCTCCTCGAACCTAACCTTGACTGACCCCAATAATATGAGCAATTACTCGGCGCAGTTAGTGTACAGAATCGTAACAGTCGAGGTAGGTAAATGAACTCCGCTATTGTTTAAAGTTCTCTTGGCAACTTGATAAAATTTTGTTAGTTTGCTTAATACCAAACTGTTCAAACAAGACACTCATTTTAGTTTTTCGTTCGTCTGGAATTTTGATAAGAAACGCATATTTGTAACGATTATGCACACATTTTTTTTCTTTTTAGCAAAAACCGTTTATTGTTAGGGATGACAAATCACCAAAAGGTTTTAAAGGATATTGCATCGACCTCATAGAGGAGATAAGACAGATTGTAAAATTCGATTATGAAATAACTTTAGCTCCTGACGGAAATTTCGGGACTATGGACGAAAACGGTAACTGGAACGGGATTATAAAGGAACTGGTCGATAAGAAAGCAGATATAGGGCTGGCGTCGCTGTCCGTCATGGCCGAGAGAGAAAATGTCGTTGACTTCACCGTCCCGTACTACGACTTGGTGGGAATAACAATCATGATGAAACTGCCCAGAACACCAACATCCCTTTTTAAATTCCTAACTGTTTTGGAGAATGACGTTTGGCTATCGATACTGGCTGCGTATTTCTTCACCAGGTAAACTATAATGACATCATTCCCTTACATTTTGCTTTGCAAAAACCTGTTTTGTGCGAAGCAAACTGTTCTTTTAAATATTTTACAATTTCCGAATTCTTTGCATGTGACCTTATTTTTTATCCCTGTCAGTGTTAGCGCGACTGAGAGAGACTTTGTGCGATTTTATGTTGAAAACCTGTATTTTGGTATATTATAGCGGTTATAAAGCGTCGCGGTGTAATCTGAAAACGGGCGTTCATCCATGACATTTTGACGTTTATTACGATACATAACGCGATCGATGGGTCGGTGCCCACCTGCTTCCATTATTTCTTATCTGATTTTGTGGAACGAGGTCAAATGATGGACCTAACACCTAATGTATGTTGCTATTTATTTATGAATATGTCCATTACATATGCCGAGGGAATCCTTCGTGCTAGTTATATTTTTTATTAGTCATAACACGGCATTCTACTGTTCCTATGAATGGTTTAAAACAATTTTTGTGTGGTTAATTAGTACCTAAGTATGTGACTATCTAATGCGTACCAATGTTGTTATCATTTGAACCTTAACTCTTTCGGCACTAATGAAAATTGCTTTGATAACTGATAGATATTTATAATGACCAAATCAAATCACACCTAATCATTGGATTAATATAAACACATCGCGTCCATTAGAATGACTGATAGAAATCAAATACAAAACATTATAAAGTAAAAAAGGAACGGTTTTTTTTTCAAATAAATCTATAAAGACGCCACGTTCAATGAGAAAAAATGTCTAAATGCCTCATTCACTGAAGCGCAACGTTCTTATTCTTTTGCGTTAAAAAATTGGTCACAGTTTTATTGAAAACGACTAAAACAGAATGAGTTCACCTAGCAACAAGTTCCAAAATTTTGGTAATGCAATAATACACTTAATTTTTTGGGCTTTATGACTGAATTTTGTTTGACACTGGTCTTTAGACATGTAGGTATGTGTCTATGGAACGCTGAAACATTTCGTATGTGAGTAATTATGCATAATGAGGGTCATTACTGTGATATTCAGAATATTAATGTATAACCGAGCGCCGGCAGTTGTTGACAAACATTAAAATAAATGCAGGGTGCCTAATATTATTTGTGAGAAACTTTTGTGTGATAATTAATGTAATATTTAAAAACATCAGCCTGAAAATATCCTTGTTCATATCAAATGCCTTTTGGCTTTTAATCGTAACAAACATTCCGAAATTTCAAATCCAAGATATAAATTAATTTAATTAGAAATAACAGTTTTGTTGGTCCACCGCTATCCCCTATAGTACGACTGTTGTACTCGTAATTGTGAAAGAGAGATGGCGCTCTATCCAATATAATGTGCCGTCTCTTTTCCACAACTGCAACAGTTTTACTTTAAGAGGTGGTGGTAGATCTGCAAAACGTTGTCAAAGTTGTAGGTCGATCTACTTGCTCTAATTTTGGGCTATTTATTATTATACGGTTTACACAAATTATGCGAAACAACTACAGATAAGCGTCATATACTATTTAAGCTAATAGGTATATTTACATATTGACATAGTACCTAGCCGTATGCAGTAATCTGTTTATTAAAACGAGGAAAAGTTTGACCTAAATTAATTCTATTTTTGTCCTCACACATGATTCAATTTATAGGCTAAACGGGACATGTTGAAATATTTAGACGATCGATCCGATGAAAATATAACTTTATAGGTTGATTTAATTTTGAGGAAACTCCGTATAAATAGAGAGCAATGCATGTTTGCTTATGACAAGTATTTACACTGAATACTGATTAATACATATAATTCATGTGGATATAATTATAATGTTCTTTACACGTGTATGTTACAAGACTTGCATCTGGGCTCATAAATTTTAATTGTTTTTAAATATTTTAAAGACTATAATTTTTGTGGGGCTAAGTTTAAATTTATTACTCTAGTAAGTAGTAGCGTGTTTGATTCCCTTTTATCAAGTGTGTTATAGCAAAAAAGACTACAAGGTATACAAAGAACACACTAAATGTTATTGATAATTTGTCGTTTGATTTGCTCTAAAGAAAAGGTCCTTTGATGTCCTTTTAGATTTCATTATGTATGTCTTTGATTTAGCGCCATAACATACAACGTCCCTTGTATCCATAGTTGATTTACCTTAGTGGATTCAGCCATTAACATAATTAGTCGAGCACTTAATCAATTCTCTATATACATATAGGTACCATCTAAGATCATACAGCACCTCACTGCCATTATTGTTATCATAACATCTTACAGATATACTCAAAATATAAAACAATGTTAACCGTCGTACGAGAATTGAAGACGGTTGAATTTATTCCTTTCAATCAATCGTAAAAGTCGTCGATGTTATCATAGAGATGAATACTATCCATTGTGCATTATATAGATATAGTTTACGATAAGTTAACAAAACAATGCGTAATGGCACACAATACTTGTTTCCCTGCTCTTTTGGTAAACAAATAAACATTAGGATTAGTTAAAAATAGAATTAATCATGACATCGATATGTTTCATTAAGATGATGTTAAGTCTTGGAAATATTGGATGACGATAGCAGTTTTTCTTATCTAATATCTAAAAGTCAATAAATGAAGAAAAAAACTTTAACAACTCCCCATGGCATAAGCAGAAATTATAATATACTAAGCTGGTTTAATTGCACCATATAAGTTGTACCTGTCCATCATATTAACTTAGCTGATTGTTCTAGCTTTCTAATGTGGGTCTTCGATAAATGGAGTCCATACAGTTATCAGAACAACAGAGACAAATATAAAGACGACGAGGAGAAGCGAGAGTTCACCCTCAAGGAGTGTCTCTGGTTTTGTATGACGTCACTCACGCCCCAAGGAGGGGGGGAGGCGCCGAAGAATCTGTCCGGTAGGCTGCTAGCAGCTACGTGGTGGCTTTTTGGGTGAGACGTTTACTATTATTTTAAGAGTAACACTGTATATGATTGGAAACTAGCCACTAGCCAGCGAGAAGTAGATGAGGAATTGAGATTATAAAGAACATAGATTTATTTTATAATTCAGTACTCTAATTATTTTGGTATATCCACCACCTATAGTGCAATAAAGGGAGGACTCTCTCTATTTTCACGACAGTGAATAGTTTGGTTTTAAAACAGATATATTCATCAGCTACAGACGGCTATTGATGAATGAGGGGTGGTGATAGGTGGTGTAATTTAAGACTACCTGAGAATTTTGAGTCCACAACATATAAACGGCAAATTCACACAACCATCTCAATATACTAATGTTACAGCTTCATCATAATAGCTTCATACACGGCGAACTTAGCGGCTTTCCTGACGGTCTCCCGATTGGACACTCCTATAGAATCCCTGGACGACCTGTCCAAGCAGTACAAGATACAGTACGCGCCGCTCAACGGCTCCTCAGCCATGACCTACTTCCAGAGGATGGCCAACATCGAGGAGAAGTTCTACGAGTGAGTAGAACTACTTTACTGCTGGTTTACGTACTTCAGATGCAGTTAGAACTAGTTTAGGAAGCGATATTTACTCAGGGTTATCAGTATCTACTTTTAGAATTAATTTAATGTCTTTTGTTAATCCCTTCTTCGTATAAAGTTAAACAGTTATGAAAAAAAGAAACTGGAATAACATAAGAGATTTTGATCGTCATTTGTCTTAAGTGATTCGGATTTCTCTAGTTTCATCTAAACTCGATCAGAAATCATAGTTAGATCGTGGACTCGTCTTGCACCTAAATAACAATGTCATTGAAAACGCTAACCTACTTTTATTGTTCAACATTTTCTAAAGACACAAAAATTTTACAACTGTGTGGGCTGCAAAATGTATCTAGACTTCAAGTCTTGTAAGATGCTTTTGACTATTTGGTAACACGATAAGTGGAAACGGGCCAGTAGAACGCAGTAGGCTTATAATAAGTATAGACTTGGCTCACTCACTTGTGACCTGATCCCATTTCAGTTACAATATGTTTGAATGAGAGTACTACAATCTAGATTAACTAATTACATTTAGAATATTAAATAAGACAAAAGAAAGGAGGTCTAACATATTTTTATCTTTTTTTTTTGGATTTTCTGGTGTCCTAGTTCTGATTGAAGAATAAATATTAGTTTTAGTTCTCACGTGACAACAGCGTATAACCTAGTGCCCGAATTTCGTTGTAGGTAACCTTACGTGCAGAATGAGGGTACTAGAATACGCAATGAGTCATGGGCCACGGCTAAATACTATGTTACTGGCATTTATCTAGTTTTATTTTAGGTATAGTGTGTTAGGATTACTAGCTAATGTGGGAGTCGATGGGAACTTTAAATCTTTTTTACTGATACTTAATAGTAACTGCTCGTATTATGTAGGAATCTTCTAACATTAACAATGTTAATGCTCTAACAGGATATATCATGGAAAAATGTTAATGAAGATGACCGAGCCTAAGCAACGAATGAATCATGACTTCTTTACACATAGCTCAAGAAAAAAGAAGTTGTGTATTTTTTATTCTTATTCCATTCTTTAAAATTCTGACCCGTTACTTATTTTTGAACAACAATATTTTAAGTAATAAAAAGGTATGGTTTAGTACTAACTGGAAACGAGAGCTATGTAAAGAGCTAGGTACCCAAACATACCTAGCTCTGACGACGGGCCTGTTGGTCTAGTGGTTAGTGACCCTGACTGCTAAGCCGGAGGTCGTGGGTTCGATTCCCACCCAGGACAAATGTCTGTGTGATGAGCACGATCATTTGTTCTGTGTCTGGGTGTGATTTCTCTATAATATGTATATATTTAAAAATATATAAGTATGTTTATCAGCTGTCTGATTACCATAACACAAGCTCTGCTTAGCTTGGGATCAGATGTCCGTGTGTGGATGATTGTCCCAAGATATTTATTTATTTATTTATAATTAACCGTTGAACGAACTCTTTAGGCTTATATAGATAGGCGTATTATTATTAGGTATTAGAAGATTGTCGTTTATTATTACTAAGGTATGTGCATACAATCAGAAATGTAATAAACCGTTCTGATTTTAGATACACAGTTTATACAAACAAATGTACATACAAAAGCTTCCTTTTCAAAGTAATAATCCTTGAATTCGTCAAGCTACAGGCACCTAGGCTGTTATCAGGCGTTATCGGTCAAACAACACCGGTGCACTTTCGCTGTGTGAACTTTGTGATAAGATAGTTTTTTATCAATGTTATTTGGTACCGAATCCGTGGCCAAATATTTTGCGTGTCGTTCAACTTTGGTTGTAGAAAGTAAAATTATTAGTTATTGTAACATTTGTCCTGAGGGCAAAAAATCACCTAAAAAGCGAGACACTGCCATATACCGTGTAGCACACCTTCTCACTTCTTTAACTGGCAATACTGGATTAGACTTAAACGAGTTGATGATATATCCCTTGGAATATTGTGCTTACTAATCGTAATATTTATGATATTTACAGGTTTTTAGTTAGTCGACATAGGATTCTATTTAGAAATACATAATAATAGCATTATTACCGGAATCTTTAAGTCTAATTAGCAAAGTCTTTTGAACTCTCTAGAATATTCCACCCTCATAAAGTAATCTTCTTAGATTGATGGCTTGTTGAACTAATATCACGCATCAGTCTTACAGAAGTCATTTATGTATTACTTGAACCCATTTATAAAACCGCTATATGTATGTGGTCAAACTAAAATAATGGACAAAAGCGATAGTTTACCATAATTTGGAGAAACGCCGAAACAAGGCGCATTGGTCAAGGACTCCTATTACGTCAGATTTGCTATTATAGTGTTTAATATTCTGTGAGAACAAAGCATTATGACGTAGACTAGACTAGACTTTAGATTCTTAGAAAATAGACTTAATAGAAATTCAGTCTACATTGATTTCTACTAAAGAGTTTGAATAGATTTTGCTATAATGGTCACGAGAGGCGAGTATGGTGTTCTATTTAATGTAACAAAATACATTTATTTGCACAATTAGTTGTATGTATCGTGATTTAGATATTAGCATGGTTATGACAGTATATGCCTGTCATTACGAATAGGCGTTTTTCGAAAGTTGCAAATTTGATTCTATAATAGCTAGGTTTTACCTATATAATTTTTAAATATAATATAGTACCTATCTAGGTAAATGTTTTTTAATACCTGCTTAACACTCAGCGTAAACTGTTCTTAAAATTTAATTCTGTGATACACCAATAACATCGATCCTAATCATAATAATCAAATAAAGGTTAAAATTAACAGCAGGGCACTTAAACCATAAATTACATTGCATATGACGTAAGATACAGATTGCGATAGACCACAAGCAACGATACTCACCTATCACCACATTCTAAAGCAACACCACTACACTTGTGTAAGAGAGATAGAGCTCTATAACGTGTATCGTCCCATCTCGCTTGCACAACTGTAATGGGGTTAGTTTAGGGTGTGGTGGTAAGTCAGGTCTGCGTTATCGCTAGAGTATTCGCTATACGTGGATGGTGACCCATTTCCCATACGCTGATAATCGTATAGTCGTAACACATGTGATAGCGAGTTCCTATTACTTTATTGAGTAAGTAATGAGGTGGCAGGTAAAGGAAATAGGTCAGGTTGACGTTTGAGGTGCGGCTACGTGTTGTGATATTAATTGCCCAACGTAATGTCTAATGGACACGATATTAAAATGCTTACTTACACTGATTTGTTTTTTGTAGGAATTATGTAAATAAAATTTGGGAAAATTTAACTCTTTAAAATATGATTTTAAAATTATAATAATTTTATGATTTCTGTAATATTTGTTCATTTAAACTCATACTAGGTAACCAAATTACATGCCTATATTCAACTATATTGTAAAACGAGTAAGGCTCTAGTTAAAAAAAAAACCGCCAGCAGATTCTTTATTTGATAAAAAAACCGACAGTCAATCAGCAGCACTATTAATTAAAATCTTAATTTGGTTAGCCAACTACCAATGTTACTAATTCTTGGGTTAACGACTTACAAAGCGAGACGTTACCGAGACATACAATGCCCATCAATGGACGCTGCGGCTGACCTTGAGACACCCGGAGCGAGTCAAGAACTTCGAAAAAAACCCAAGGCAATGTTGTTTACAATTCTGCATCCAAAGTTTTGCTCATATGGCAGAGAAAACAAGCGTAAAACCATTAAACGAGAATAAATAAAGCCACTTATGTGAAATGACTGCATGTTATATACTTCTGTCGTGTTATAGTGATGAAAATTAACTTAAAAACCACAAGATTTACTTAATGATCCACAACGACTTATCGTCACGAAGTCTTTGAAAATAATTGAAACATTTATTGTGTTTTTTTTTTGAAGCGCAGATAATTATCAAACTGCCAATGTTTTTGTGACGTACAACCTATACAAACTCATTGGTATTAATTTGAAACTAAATGGTAGTCTTGAAACGCAATGGAAACCTCGATGTTATGAACTCTTTAGTCCTTCGAGTCTTTTATTCAGCAGCTAGGTGTTTAATAACTTGAGCATTGTAATACAAATTACCCATGTAACGTTACTGGGTTTTAATTTGCTACAGTGCACGGAAATAATGTGTAGCGTTGCCGCGAAATATTTTGATTACTTCGTTTTAAAAGCGATGTAATTGTAGTATAATATTTCGAGAATGGTTTCGTTAAAAGAATTTTAACTGTAATTTTCAGAATTTGGAAAGAAATGAGTTTGAACGACAGTTTGAGCGAAGTTGAGCGAGCGAAGTTGGCTGTGTGGGATTATCCGGTGAGTGACAAGTACAGTAAGATGTGGCAGGCGATGGAAGAGGCGGTTCTGCCGAATACCATAGACGAAGCGATACAACGCGTGAGGGACTCCAAGAGTTCCAGTGAGGGTTTTGCTTGGCTCGGAGACGCGACTGATGTGAAGTACCATGTTATGACCAGCTGCGATCTGCAGTCAGTCGGAGACGAGTTCTCGAGGAAGCCGTATGCCATAGCCGTGCAGCAAGGCTCGCCGTTGAAAGACCAGTTTAATAACGCGTAAGTTTTGTTTGTTATGTTTCTTATTTATAACACAATAATTAAGTAGGTTTATTAGTATTATTAGGCGTTTGTGCAAATGAATGGAAATAGAATGTGCATTTCGTCGTTTTATTACACATAAAATGCGATTTAATACTACAGCGTATATTATTAAATGTCCATATTGCTATTGTCTATAAGTCTATTGTTCGGATAAAAAAAATCTTAATGATATCGTTCACTTTTCTCCAACACAATGTACAATACTAAGTAGAACAGAATTATTTATATTTCCACAAACCTGTCCATTGTACTGAACAACTAAACAAACAGACTTCTGTATCTTTTTAGTACATAACAATATCTGAATTCGTTTACATAGCCTAAACACGTAAATTATAATTATCTTCGGTCGACGACCTTTTTATTTTACGTCTTCCCGCTAGTTTTTATCTGCGTCTAAATGTGTAGTAGATATAATTTATATGATTTTTCAAACATCCTCTGCTTCTACCTACGCTGGTATAAACTCAAGTCAAAAATAATATCTAAAAACTATACTATAAATAATATTTCATCTATCCAGCTTATTTTTAATATAAAATTCCAGTGTGAATATCGCATACATTAGGTATAAATCTTTTGAAATAAACCCAAATCTATGGGAAATCCGAGTTGTATATAGATTGCATATAAAAATAAAAATGTCTGTCTGTATGACGCAAAGCGTGCGGAATGAATGTCTATATCAATGTACCTAGTATGAACAAAAGCAGAATTGAGCGTTTTGAATATCCAGATATTTAGTCAAAAGAGTTTTTACAATTCATGCGTTTTTTAAGCTTTAAATTTTAACTGTTTCTGTTAGTGAATGAGTCTTCAAGCCTAGCTTATTTAATTCTTGGTATTGCTTGACTAGATTTAAATCTAATTGTCTAATCGCAAGGTTTGGATTTACATAAATAATTATTTTTTAGCAATGACGCATTTGACGTCCAAAATACAGAAATCAAGCAAGTTCAATATTCGTTTTCAAAACTGAGTTCGATAGCACCTCTTTGCCGTCAGTTAAATTTTCATAAATTATACGATTAGTACGTTTTCAAACTATCCGATCCGATATCGTTATCAGACGACGATACGATATCGGAGGAAGCCAAATATGTATGAAACTAGTTGTTGCCGGCAATTTCATTCGCGAAAAAAAAGTAGGGAAGAAAAATAGATGTTGGCCGATTCCCAGACCTAATGAATGCAAATACAAAATATCAAAAGAATCGGTCCAGCCGTTTCGGAGAAGCACGGGAACTAACATTGTGACACGGGAATTTTATATATTCCTAAGTTTGTTTTTCACATTGTCCAATTTCCTACATTACACTTTCACCAATATCGGATCGTCGTTCGATATCATATCGGATAATATTGAAACGCTCTTACGGTTTGCTTTCAAAAGAATTTGTTGATACTTTCGTATTTACTGTACGCATTAGCTGCTAGCGTTAGTTTAGTCTTAGCTTGGCATAAGCGGATAATGCCTTATGCAAATGGGCGCCGTTAAGGTGACCGCGGTGACATTTGGCCGGCAATACATATAATATACATTTCTTATTGTGTTGTATAAACACTAAGCGAGTTCTAGGGCCCCCGTCACTCCTTAAAGTTATATTAACGCAGTTGTGGAAGCGAGACAGAGCATTACACGGCGTATAGCTCCATCTCTTTTCCACACTTGCCTTTAAAGTCGGTAGTCTATTATTCAGTCCTCATACGCTCTATAAATGTGAGTGTCCAGTCTGTCTGAGTGTCATTGCTTTATTTGGATGAATTAAACATGAGTGTAGTGGATTGGGTTGTCTTCACGATTCAATATTCGAGAAATAGGTAACCGTTGGAACGGTACATGCTTGTACGCTAACATAAATAATGAAAAAGTCTTTCGTTGATTAAATATTGTATGAGGCGAATATTTGTCTGGACTTTCAAAGAGACTAGACGCCTGAATTCCTTTTAAAATCTCGACTAGGTAGTATCTCGTATTTAGGATATGGAAAACTTTGATCAATTTGTGCAAAATTTGTATTTTTTATACTATTTTAATTTTAATTAACGAATGACAGTTCCCGCGAAGTAAGTAAAAAAATATCGTCAACAATACTTGATTACCGATCATCCACAATAATCGATCTCTTTATCAATTCACAATGATATTTAGTTAGGTAAAGGTCAGTAAGACGCGACATTACCTTCTTATTACACAAAACTGCAGTTTTATCGTTATTTCAATAAACGTTTGTTTGCTGCGTTTAAAATTCTGTTTACGAATAATACTGTGAATCCACTAAGCTAATTCTTAAAACAGACTAACATAGTATGTATTCGAGTTTATTTATGCCCTTCGTACACTAGGCAACACAAGTCTCCGATAGCCGATGATTTAACACTAAAGATGTATGTGTATGTATATTCCTCAACATTCCTACAACGCCATCTAGTTTCAAATTAAGTGTACGAGAGTAACTAGTATTACGAGTACTAGACAACTGATAAACATACTTATATATTTCTAAACACGTACATTCTATTGATAAATTACACCCAGACACAAAACAAATGATCGTGTTCATCACACGAACATGTCCTGGGTGGAGATCGAACCCACGACCTCCGGTATAGCAGTCAGGGCCACTAACCATTAGACCAACAGGCCCGTCATGTCATGTCAGTTCTTAGTCTAACAAAGGTAGGAATTGTTGGAGACTAAACTTATCGTGTATTGAAGACTTGTATTGCCTCATGGACAAAAAACCTTAGCTTAGTTCTTCATATGTCCTACACTTTCTTAGTACCCTATTCTAGTATCTAATGGGGGTTATTACGTGCATAACGAAACAATACATCGACCATGCCCTTTGGAAATAATAGACGTAATTCTATTTACATTTCAAGTTCAATCGGTAAACTTGTAGCAGTCATTATGAATTCTCAAAGGCCTTTCGAATCGATAGCAATAGTTTAATATCGCAAGTTTATGGTCGATAGGTGGTATAAAATATTCAAACATGATTAAGTGTCAGGGAAAACGAGAAAATTGTAGCGAAGTCTGAATGTATTGCGACTTGCAAGCCTGTTTCCTTGGCCTTAATACTTATAAATAGTTTATGCTCCTTGTAGTACTTTAAGTAAATGTTTAAAGATTAAGCTTGTGGTGTTAATTGCTGTACTTTCATAAAATACCTCTCTATCTCATCTATGAGGATACTAAGATTTAGAGAGAATGTGAATTACTCAATAACTATTTTAATTCAAATAATAAATATTTTAATACAAATTTTGCTCATATCTAGAAGGGCTAAAAAAAGAAAAAAGTAACATAAACTGTTTGTATAAAATTTGAAAAAATCGATGAAGAATAGGTATTTGAATTGGATTAATAGCTACATTTTTTAGTACAAGAAAAACATTTTTATACATGTTTAAATATATAAACTGTACTTACGAATGTTTATCGGAGCTGCGTGAATAATTAGCATAAGAAGTCATAATCTTATGAAGCTATAAAACATAATCCTAAAGACGATAAGTAACTAATTACTGTAAGCCTATTATAAGACTTTACGGCGAAGGAAAACATAGCGAGGAAACCAGCATACCTGAATGAATGGAGTTAAGCCACCTCTGAGACGGTTTAAACTCTAACAGGACCAAATACATTTATACACGACCAAACCATTGCAGTACATTTCTCATGCTGAATCTGTTATGGAATATTCCTGATATTGTTAGCTAAACATCAGATGTTTAATTTGAAAGAAAATTTCGCGATTTCATAAATCATTTACTTAAACTTCAATTGTTTAATCGTTCACACGTTTTTACTCGTGACTATCAACCAAGCGAAATGGATGACAAACAGTCTTATTAAACAGTAATTTAAATCAATTTCAGTATACTGCAATTGCTAAACAAACGCAAATTGGAGAAGCTCAAGGAAATCTGGTGGAACAACAATCCTGAGGCAAAGAAATGCGAGAAGCAGGACGACCAGTCAGACGGGATCTCTATACAGAATATAGGGGGCGTGTTCATCGTGATCTTCATGGGCATTGGACTGGCTTGTATCACTCTTGGTGTGGAATATTGGTGGTATAAGTGGAGGAAGAGGCCGGCTGTGGGGGATGTGACACAGGTATGATAAGCTCTACGTAAGATTGTACTGGAGAGCCGGGGCTGTGGGATGTTCGTGAGAGTTACCGCGACCCCGGCACCCAAAGGACTCCAGGAGGAACATAGTGGGTTTTAGTCTGACACTTCGATTTGACGGTCCTTTGATGATTTTCCACGAAAAAAAAAAGATTGTACTGGAGACGGTAATGTGGCTAAAATTATCAGCCAGCTAATACTCTTCTTACCAGTTTCATTAAAGTAATTAATGAAAAGCTTACCATTTTTCAAACATCAGCTAGTTCATGATTGATTTTTTTTATGTAGGCTATGACATTCGACTATTCTGCTCAGGATCATACTGTTAGAAGATTGAAACCTGTAAGTCGTAGCACAATGATATGAAAATCATCATGTAGGCACTAAAATCCGTTCAGCTTAGGTTTCCATACACAAAAGATTGAAGTTTGCACTTTTTTCAATAAGGCACTATAAAAAAAAACTACCACAATATTTAACTTAGGACAAAAACTACACTTATTTGCACTATTCCAATTTATTTTAATTTAAAATTTATTTAGAAAAAATCACGATAAAAAACTATTTTTTGACAACTGATGTTTTGTTTTTTCAGGTGGAGCCAGCAAAATCAACCAGGAATAATACTGAAAAGCAAGAAGGATTTAACTTTAGAGCTAGGAACTTAGGGCTCACCCTCAAATCTAAGTTTTAATGTTTTAGTGCAAACTCTATGCTTCGAACCTCTTTCTTTTTTAAGGTATCTCTAGTATTTTCCATGTGTTCATTGATCTCATTAATTTAAGTGTTTTGTATGTAGGTCTGCCCCAATGTATGCAAGTGTGTCTGCAATAAATATGTTGTCATGAAATTGGTTTCGTTTTAGTTAACTTAGAGGTGCTTTGTAGGTACCTAGAATGTTATGATTCACTCTGGATAGATATGTGTAGCATAATTTCTTATCATAAAACTAGACTTGTAATTGTGTGAAAATGCATACATAATGTCATTGACATTATTACAACATTATTCTTATTAAACTTCCAACAACGCTTCTGACTTGACTTCTTAGGACGCGTCAACAGATGGCGCTGTGAGTCCTAAAATATGAATTATTTCCTTAGTTTTATAGCCGACAGATCTCTTTCATTGACGCAATACCTTTGAATTATTACTTCTGGATAATAAATAATAATAATTGTGTACGTAAACGAAACAAGGTAATATTTTAAAGTAGTTTATTATAATAACTTAGTGGTCTACGTTACAAAAGTACGATCAACATAATCTAATACAATGTACAATGGACGTGGGAGTGTGAACCAGTTGGGTGTCAACGATGACGCACGATAGCTAATTGTTGTATAAATCAGTACTTAATAATGAGCTAAGAATCTCTTCGAATGTAAGGAATGTATGAAAGAAAAAATGTTTAACGACAGCCTGTTGTTACTCAATCAACTTTGATTTGTGGTTGAATTTAACAATTACACATAACTTCTTTGACACTGTTATTAATTAATAAGTTGCTACACTCATTTGTGCGAGGTATTTTACACATATGTGGACATTATTTTTATTTCTTTAATTTGCCATAATCATTCAGTGTACCCTAGTAAAGGGCCTTAAAATCATCATAGTTTTTAACTAAATGAGCATGAAACTAAAAACAATATTTGTTTTACTCAATATCTATTTTCAATTGTATTTAATCAGCAGCAATCAAATATGTTCTGGAATAAAGGGCAAATCTCACATTTAACAGAAACGTTCTTTTAGCCACAGTTAGACTTAAAAATAACTGATTCGAAATCTTAGATCGTCATAGTATGATAAATAGGTTAATTAATTACCTATTTCCTTTTGTAAAATCATACCAAGAAAAATAAAAAGACGAATTGACGAACATCAAATAATTGAATATTATCAGCAACTGGTTCACACGACGTCCCTAACCTGCTAGTTGAGTATTATGAGGGCAACATCTAACATAACTTTGATAAACTCAACTACAGTATCATATTGTCACTATAAGGCAAGATATCGTCCTAGTTTAGCTCCAAACCACGATCTGCCAAACTGATTACTTCGACATAATCTTTGTGACTGTTCCTAGCCATCGCTTCCTTAACTTATATGTACAAAGAAAAATAGCCATTATAAATATTAAATATTAATTTGGTAATCTACAGCTCGATAGTCTTGCCGTGTTTGTTCAGGTTTTTCATGTTCTTGTTGCAGAGTTCGAGTTCTAGCCTGAGGCCGTCGACTTCTGCTTCCAAGGTGCGAGATCTCTTGAACATTTGGACGTAGTTGAGTTGTAACTGTTTCTGGTATCGGAGGACCTTGTCTTTTTCCTCGGACCACTTTCTCCTCTCGCAGTTGAACTGTGTGTCCTTGGCCTCCAGTTCCCCCTTGAGGCGGTGCAGCATGTCGGTGGCGGGGCAGGGTGTGGGGCAGGCGTCGGGCAGCTCGCCGTTAAGTCGCTGGACCTCGGCGTCTTCGAGCGCGCTGTCGCCGGAGTTCCAGTGGTACTCGTTGCTCTTGCACACGTCGTAGATCCCCCGCATAGTCCTCCCACACTCGATCCCCTCGTACCCACTTAGAGATATATCCGATAGCTCCTGTCTAAGCTCCTTCAATTCGGTTTTTAGTCTTTCAATTTCATTTTTGCTGGAGTCTTTAGTTTTAGTGAGATCTGAGGCGCTTTCCCTGAGGTCGTTGGTGAGACGGTCGACTTCGGATTGCAGTCGGTTGATGGACTTTTCTTTTTCGTCCGTCTCTGTCCGGAGCCTCATGATTTCCTTCTCCTTCTTGTCGAGAGCCTCTCGCAGTTGGCGGCAGTCTGCTTTAAGTGTGAGATACTCGTGGCCTTTCGCAGTTTGTTCATTCTGAAAATGACATCGTGATGATTATTAAAGGTTCATATTTTAATTGTCTTGTTTTGCGAAAAACTTCTACGTAAATAACAGTGAACTTCAAAATTATTTTACAGGATCTCAAAATATGCTTAATGTTGATAGTGCTTTTATCGATAGCTTACTAGAGCTTTATCAATTCCGATATCGAGGCTGAAACTCCTTATTTTATTAGTTGGCTATATTGAAATCTGTTTTTTCAAATTACTAAAGTTAATTGTTACAATCTATCACTATATTTTGCAAGGTGGAATAGTTAACATAGGCATCTACATACACTGAAGTAGGCCGGGTCATTATAGGTTTATAGTGGCCTACTGCTCCTCCTGCACTATAGGCCACTGGATATAGGCTTTTCACAGAAATTTCTAACCTTCCACTTTTCATATCAGGTGTAGGTACCCGTATCAGATATTTACCTGTGCATCCTTGAGCTGTGTCTTAAGCAGTGCGATCTCCCCGGCGCGCTGGCACAGGCTCCACTCGGTGTCCTCTAGCCGCTGTCGCAGCAGCGCGCGGTCGCGGCGCAGGCGCGCCAGCTCGGCGTCGCGCTCGTCGCGCGCGCGCGCGAACCCCGCCAGCATCACGCCGCGCGCCGCCCGCACGCGCACCTCGTGGCTGCGGACGCTGGAGCTGCTACTGGAAGTCATACAATACCATGTTAGATAATTAATACTTTAAGGTTGGCTGTAAGAGAACCCAATTCTGGGTTAAGCTCGCCGTTGTACATAAACTTAAATAAATAAATGACCGGACCGATTTCGACCACGGCGGCCAGTGACACCAGCCAGCTACACAGGACATATTATAGTGCACAAGCGTATGCGCAAACACAAGTGCACTCTCTATTCCTTTTACTCTCATAGCCCGATGGGACGGTAATCCGACACGACCGGAGAGAGATCAGGCGCAGGACCCACATTTTTACGTGCCTTCCAAAACACGAAAGCTGTAATATTTATTTCTTAAACGCACACAACATTCGAAAAGTCGGTGCGCGCCGTGGGGATCAATCTCAAGACCTCTGGCTTAGCAGTCCTACGGTCTTGCCACTATGCTATCACAGCTTCTAAATTATAGTTAGATAATTATTGACGTAATGTCGTAGTAACTTGTGGTTTTAGTATTGATTCGTTGCACGAAGTGTAGGTTCGATCTCCAGCGCAGGCAAGTTACAATGTGACTATACCGGAGGTCGTGGGTCTGATTCCCACCCAGGACAAATGTTTGTGTGATGAGCATGACCACTTGTTCTGTGCCTGGGTGTAATTTATATAAAATATGTATTTAGAAATAAATGAGTATGTTTATCAGTTGTCTATTACTCATGACACAAGTTAGACACTAGATGGCGTTGTGGTAATGTAAATGTATTACACTTATTCCACAAAAACATTTAGTCCGCCTGTTTTTCTTACGTTTTTATATTCTTGTTTTTTTTTAAGTGTTTATTTTTTCTTAGAAACTTTACACCTTTAAAGCTAATTTGAGATTAAAAAGAGGAGAGATAACATTGTTTTTTAAGAAATAATCATATAATTTCGCATGCTTCCTTATGTTTTATAGACACTTAAATTTTATGTATTCTATTAAGATTTGTAAAACACTTAACTAATTAGTATATAATCTTTATTGTTTCCTTTGATCTTAGACACTAATGTGTATTTAAAATCTGTTGTAAAATACAGAAAGCTTTTAACCGTTCTTTTTTATTACTACTACGACAGAAAACCATAATATATACATCCTATAACAGGGATGACAAACTATAAAAATAATGTTAAAACTTTTTGTGTCAGACAACAAAAAAAATCAATGCCAGAAAAAATAATCTTCCAACAGCTATATCTCCAGTGATAAAAATATAAAATCTTGATATTTTTAACTCTTATCCAATTCTATTTTTATAACTGTCTCAAATTGGAAAGTAACGAACTTTGTACAGTTCAGATCACTTTGTTTTGGAGTTCCCATAAAACTGTTGAAATTTGATGGGAGCCTGAATGGCGCAATTATTCGGTTGCCACGACCGACGTCAATCATACGGGCTGTTTGCATTCGATATGGCTGTTGATTCGAAATGTGTGCCTAACTGTACTTTATTATCAAGTTTTCCTGGCCTATTTTTGAGTTTAAGATGCTGGTAAATTGTGAATTATTTGGTTGATGATTTTATTGTTTATTGGATGCTTTCACTGGCTCTTAAGAAAAGTTTTCTCAAGTCTTACCATCGAGTGGAACCTTTTTAAACAAAGAAGGGTGATGTAAAGTACCTACACCCATATTTGCCCTTATTTTCTAAATTTACACATTAGGACGAGATGACATAAATTTATACAACGGCGTCATATTCAAATCAGTGATTTTAATAGGCAGATAATAAGTGAGGATGGAGGAGGAGGAAGAGTCCTACGTCTTCAACAACGACAGAGGAATCTGTTTCTTTTTGTTTTCCGGGGTGAAACGTTAATGACTTTAACCCACGCCGAGGCGAGGGCACGGCGTGAGGACATGTCGGACTCCCATCGACTAAAAACACCCCGGACCCTTTCTACTTGAATCCCTGTCACCCGGGATTCTTCCCACTGTCTCTTCTCCATCTTTGTTAAGAAAAGAAGGTAAACAGCTCAGTCTCTAGCAATGAGTACGTGGATGATGATATTAATTGTGGTATTGGTACTGAAGTAGTAGACTTACCTATAGTCGTGGTGATCTCTCTCCAGCTCAGCGACTCCGGAGTCGGCGGGGGACGGCGCCGGCGCCGGCTCCTTGTCGCCGCTCAACACAGAACTCGACTTTGTGCTGGAATACAAATTAATAAATCATTAATATAAAAAGTTACTATAATTAATTTACACGTGGATTGACATGTTTCGTAGCAAGAAATGGACTGGAGGCCTACCAATATCTCAAGTAAGAATTCGAGACTGGACCTTGCGAAAAAGGATGGCGAAAACCTCAAATTTTACGGTATCAACAAAATTATTTTACGCATATTCATCGCCGCTTGTTGTTATAGGAACATTTTAATACACAAAAACATCGGATATACATTATGGGTATATGTTGATTGAGCAATCATAAATGATAGTATCTCACATGTCTCCTTGTTATTATACTAACGACCTAATGTAATACATCGTTACGTGTAAGGAAAGTGAATTTTCTAAGCTAACTAGGCAAAAACTCTACAGTTTTAGCATTTCCTCACTTATGTAAATAAGGAAGTGTACAAGCAATGTATTGTAGTTAAGAAGTAAATATGTCTTTAATGAATGATTCATTAATAATAATTTTATGGGTATGGAATATCAAATCACAGATTGAATGTTTCAAGAGACAGTTTTATATATCTGACATAAGAATTGCACCTGTGTGGAGCTGGTACGAGTCGCTAGTTAAACATAATTGCAGTCATTATAGGTATACCTATGAAGAATACAGTACATTTTACTGACAAAAACATCAATTAGTAATTCTGATGACAGTATACCTCTTCTATAAACCACTTATTTTACGTACCACCGTATATAAGCGCTGCCATTGTACTTTATTATAAGGGATGCACCGTACCTTCACAACTTTGTATAAATATTTATAAGGTAAAGTCATCTAACAAGTAAAGTATCTATTGACCATTGAGATAATATCAGTAGCCTGCAAACGGTAAAGCTGTTTACTAGTTTATTTTATAGTTTTGTTTACAACCTGTCGTAAGCTTGTTACCTGAATACCTAATTCTGTAATCTGGTCTACTGAATACTGGTCTATGTATTAAACATGAACTAAGAGCTTACAGCCACGATTTAAAGCACTAGTATTGCTGGTGTGGAAGCGTGACAGCACTCTACACGGCGTAGAGCGACGTCTCTCTTCCACAACTGCAATCATCATAATCATTGCAGCTCTAGGATCTCCACTGCTGGACATAGGCTTCCCACAAAAATTCCCAGTAAGACCTCTCTTAGGTCACAACTGCAATAATATTACATTAAGAAGTGGTGAACATTACATTAAGACTTATAGTATTAAATGCGTCCAAGATTTATTAAAGACATTTCAGATTAGGAAACGGTACTTATGGTAAGAAACTTCTAGATCTTTCTCACGAGCCTCATCCATATTTCTGAAGGCTTAAAATAAATGAGTGTCAATAAATCTTAAATCATTTGATGTTTTTCAATAGGTTCTAAGTATTCGAAGTTAATGCCGTTATGATTACGAATTACGTAACACTTACATGAATGAAAGCGTACGCTAACGAAGATCGATGCATTTTTATGTTTATTTCTATTGTTGAGTTTTGATTGGCTTTTGTTATGTAATTGAATTTATAGCTTTTTGTTAGCTGACGAAGTTATATTATAGTACCTATTTATAGCAGTAACCTTGAAGAAAGGTGAAGAAAGTAAAATTATTGAATAATAGTACTTGTTCCAAGGTGTGAAAACTATTTAACAGACAAAAAATAAAACATCTATTATTAAAACTATTTACAAAACGCAAGAAAGTCACAGTGCGTGGAACGTTTCATAAAAATAAATGTTTCCAATTAACTATTAAATTAATTCGAAACGAGCAATCATATCGTTCAGTTTTTTGCAGGCCTTTCTATTCAGCTGTTAGTGTTTTGTTTTTAATCTAGACGTCTAGAGAAAGGGGTGCAAACCAGTTTAGCAAGTGACATTTACAGTGCGCTGTGACGGTAGTTTAACTGCCAGTAATTATCCACACTTCGTTTACACATTGTCAGTTGTAATGACTTCCCTCGTGACATAGATGTCGAACTTAAACTTCACATAATTACTTTTTTATGGCTGCGTAGAATCAGTATCTAGAAATAATTAATTGTTCTACACTTAGACACTAGTCTTTACACACTTACATTCGATATACACTTAAAGTATGATGTTGTTCTCGTTAATATAATTTTAGGATAAGGACTGTGATCAATGTGATCAGTAAAGAGTTTTACCTTATGCTATATCACTACGTAGTATAAAACAAAGTTGCTTCTCAGTTTTTCTCACTGTCCGTCTGTTTGTCTCTATGTATGCTTAAATGTTTAACGCATTGGATTTTGATGCAGTTTTATTTGATAGTAGGCGTTTCAAAAGGATGGTTCGTATGTGTATTAACAGCAGTATCGCAACCATGCCAAGGTAGAGCAGCTCGCTAGTACCATATATATCATAGTGTAGACTTATGACTAGCTCATTATGCTACAGCATTAGTTTAACTACCATTTACCCCTCACTTACAGTATACAGTACACCAAACAAGTGCATTAACGATATATGAAAGGCCGGTCGCGGTCGGCGGCGCGTCTTGCATCGCCGCCCGAGCGTTACTCTGCCTTATGAATCTATTGTGCCTACATTATGACTGGACTGCCAATGTCACGAGATTTATGTGGAAGATGGTTATAAGACGATGCCATTAGTATTTTGGTAGATAAACGAATACATTGGGTAAAGACTTAAAGAGAGATAAGGTTTTGCTCTCTTTTTGTAGTCTCTGAATGTTGTACGTTACGCATAATATTTATTGACTACTTACACAATCGAAAAGTAATCAACCTCAGAAAATATGCTCTATATGTATACAGTGAAAAAGATAACGTTGTAATTCTTGTGTGATTTTTCCTTGTGTTGTGGCCTTTTGTAGAGCAGTCTCTATATTAAAACGAATCTATTCTCACACACATCTCTACATTTGCGTTTTCCTTGTTTTGTGTATCTTTACATAACATATGATACAAAATGACCTTAAGGTCAGTACAGCATCATTAAATCTCACACAGCCATTATTAAATCTGTATTTTATATAAAAATAAAAATGCTCTCGTTTCGACACTTTACGTAAACACAGTAGTATGGAATTTATGATAAATACTAGAAACATATTGTCACGTTTCTTAGATCTCACGAAGCAAAATTGTTAATTGCTTTATTAAAATGCAGTACTAAGTAATTTTTCAATTAATATCTAGTTTTTATTATCTCGTTAATTAAATGACCATTAATTGTACTTTTTGGAACAGGATTTGTTTACACAATGACATTAAAACACATAGATTTCTGTTCCCAATGCTCGTGTTGTGTGCGACAATTATGTGTAATTTTATGTTACAGGCAGGCCTTTTAATGTAGAGCGTTAAGCGTTACGGTCAGCGAATATATTTGGTAAACAAAAAGAACTGAGTATTTTTTATAGTCTTTGTACTTACGTGACAATGTGTTTATTCTTAAACCATAACTATCGTCCCTAAACAAAAAAAATCTATTACTGGCGTAGTATTTTTCTAAAATTGATCACATTTTAAGTAAGGATTGTTATACAATAATAGCGTAAAGAAACTGCGTTTTTTTATGAAATATAATAATATTTGGTATTTAATTAAAACTGTAATTCTAATAAATTATATTAATAGTAGATAATAAATTAACATTATTATTGGTTGTTACTGTTTATCGCTTGCCATTTTCCTTCTTTAATTCCTTCGAGCGTTACATGAATAGATAGCGTAAATAATCGCTAATAACTATGTACGTATAAGTTATATTACTTTACTTATTGTTGAAGCGAAAGCCTAGAAAGTGGATGAAAGCTATGGCGCCTTGTAAATTGTTTGCTGCGAGGAAAAACGTATTGTGGTGTATGATTAAATTGTAGTAATTGTGAGGAATGTTTCCACTGATAACGTTCAGTTTTTCCCATCCGTTGTGTTTATCAGTTTCATCGAACATAACAAAATACATAGTTGGAATTTCAGTACCCAGTTTACTGTACTGTACAGTAAATACGATAGTATGCTAGTTATTAATTTTGTTAGCATCCAATTATTGCAGACTAAAACATAATGATAAAACAATGAAAATAGGAAGCAGGTGCTGTATTTCACAGTGCCAGCAAAATGGTAACGTAACAACATGGCAACAACACAATACTCAATAATTATATTGTTTAGTGCGGGTTCAAATTTTAGTAGAGTTCAACCACGTTTGACTGTTGTACCCATCTAATAAAATTAGCTTCAATGGTAAGTGGGAATATCTCACTAATCAGCTGTGAGGAAATGTTTACTACCGGTCATTTCGTTAGAGATATTTACAGTAGTTAATCCTTGGCAGGGAAGTGCTACAGGATGTCTATATCCTCAAGGAAACGAATAAGGAAATATCAAGAAAGCAGAAAAGCAACGGACCTAATACGGATAACCTTCCTCATTGATTACACTTCGCGTGATCGAACGGGCTAGCACGGTAGATAAGACGCACATTTTAAAATTACACCTTATTCTTTCTCCATTAGACTATAAAATCAATTGTTATCACTAATTTGTGGTAGACTGTGCTTTACCAAGTAACTTTTGTTTCAAAATAAGACCTAATACCCTTGACATAAGAGCCAGTTAAATCACAGCATTATCATGTGCATGGTGGACTGTAAGTACCAACGTTAGTTTTGCGAAATACCACGCAATACAAGTTAATTATGCTTTGGTAGGTATAGGTAATGAGATGGATGGTAGCGGCGGTAGAGCGTGCTTCCTGGGCTCATCTCCGCAAGCCTATTGTTGGGTTATGAAGGCTGTAGTACCTGTAGTTTTAAGTTTGTTGTGATGGACACTGAATTACCAAATAAAGCTTGCACATTTTTAGAACAAGTGGGAAAGTCCCTCTATGTGAATAATCATGGCTGAGGCTAGTGCTAGGCAGGGCATTAACAGCCATATTCAAGAATGACTAATGCGCCGAACTCAAATATTAATTAGGATTCAAGAATGACTGTGAATAGAACGATGCCCTCAGGTGTACCTAATGCTCTCTTTGTCAAGTCAAATGTAGAGACAATTAGAACATTTTAGAACGTCACTCAAAAATAGTAAACGAAAACCGTAATTAAAATAATGTCTAGGAGCTACACTTTTACAGCTCACAGACAAATTAATAGCGATGTATTTGGAAAACGGAAAATCGGTGATAGTAGTTCCCTACACCACTTACCTTGTACCTCCAAAATAACATGGAAGATATCCCAAAATGAGAGAATCCAAACCACAAACATAATACGACACACTTCCCTTATCTTTCATTTATTCAAAACTAATATTTTAGGCCTTTTTAAAATAACATCACAAGCAAACCGATGTGTAATATACGAATGTTAAAACACGTTTGCGATATAGCATTGTAAATTAATATCTCCTGTCATTTTCTTAATTTCTATTGATTGATTTTTTTCTATGAACAATCAACCATTGCTTCTGTTTTATAAAAACATTATATCTGCATTTAGGTCAATGACGAAGGTGCGTTGATAATCGTTTCATCTAAATCGGTGTAATAGTTACAGTGGTACCAATACGTAAAAACAAACGAGGCCATCAAAATTAACATGGCTTCTCTGGCAGGCTGTTTTTGTTGATCAAACTTAAATACCAGTAATACTACGTTTTTTTTTAATGAAAAACGCTTACTATGATTTCTGTAATTAAGAATAGAATGGTCAGATTTTGTTTACGGTGTGTATATGTGCGTAAGTGTGTGAAATTCATAGTTTATCGAAGCATTTAAAATGAAAAAATTAAGCAATTAATTTTCTAATTAGGTATGTAATGGTTATAATAGTTTACGAATATTTATTATTTAAAGGTACAACAACAGCAAATACATCACATATAATATTATATTTTCATATCACGAGTATTAATATAGGTACCTACTTCAAGAAAATGTAAGATGTCAACAGTTGTAACAGGAAACCATTATTCTTTAATCTATTCTGAGACCTAAAGATAACATTTACAGAGCCTGCAGTGGCTCTAGATGTTATTAATTCTGATAACACGACCGGATACAAGATATTACATTACACGAGTAGCTTAGAAGGACGCGTTGTGTACCAGCGGTTTTACATCTTCAAGGCCGTATGTAAAACGCGAACTCATCTTAATTGTTACGATAATAAGTCTACAGTCTGTACGGAGTAATTAATATTTTAAATTTGATGGATTGCTTGAAGATTCATTGGTATAGATTTAAGGTTTTAAGTATGGGTCATAAGACAAAATTAAGATGACATTGTAGAGCAAATGAGGCATCTTCACTTTTTGTGATTTAATAGGTATCCTATAAACGATACGATACAATAAAAGCGAATGATTTCGAGCGTGTCTGTTAACAGATAAAGTTTAAACTGAAGAATCAATTTTGATTAAATTTTGTACCAACGTACCAAATTAATGCTTAGGCACTGGATGAACACACTTCATTCGCGGGTAACTCCCTGGAGTTCACATTGACACAATATATACTCCTTCATACAACTCTGACATGGCTTCTTGTTTAGGTACTACAAAGACAATATTTTGAGCTATACCACGATAATCCCACAATATATTGGTCTGTTAATAAGATTTGACGAAGTAGTAACACAACAAACAATAGCTTAGCAAGATTAACATCAGCAATAATCTGGTGTAACAGCTTAAGTAGGTTCAAGATGTTACGATGTACTATCACAAATCTAGCAAGACGACGATACTGTTGTTACCAAACGTAACGTTACGACTTACATTACAATGTAATAACGTGAGTCTCAGGTGCAATGTATGTTACACTTTCAATTATGTGACGGATTTGTGCGAGATTTTGAAACTGTACTGTTTATTGCGATTTGGGGTTTATCTCGAGATGTGGTTGAGAGAGAACAAAATTTTATCACTCTAGATTATATAAGCAACAAAAGAGGGCATTATGGGATTGATTTATAATCATGGTTTACCCTCGAGAAAAAGTATAGAGTACTAATTCAAAACCTATATTTACTAAGAAATAGTAATATACCCATCTTAAGGTGTTCATCCATACGTATTATCATCACATTTAGTCATGAATCATCAATAAAAGAATAAATCTAAATACAACACCCTAAAAAATAATAATAATAACATTATTTTATTAATGTAATAATTCAAATAAAATAATAATGTCTGAAATTAGGAAACACAGACTTACACAAAGACACAATTAAGTTGGTTTACCTAAGACTTGCATCTAGACTCAGGAATATAATTCACCACAAACATAAAAGCAAAATTAAATGAAGTAACACAAATTGCCCACCACATACATTTAGTTATGGACATATCTAATTACCTAGTAACGACGAGATAGGAAAACCAGTTAGCAGAAGCTATGTATCATTTGTGACACAATTTTCTTATCGAGCTATGACTGTAAAGGAAATTGTATTGTCAGATACTGATTGTACAACAGGAACTGCGAATGGTAATACAAAATATTATGAATAATGACATTCTTGGTGAATCACGTTGTTGTTTTTTATAATTATTAATCAATTTGTTTATTTATTTGTCGGAGTTTTCATCTGATCTGTTTAAATTATGCGCCTGCATGTTAAAAACGAACCTTAAAACAAATGAATTAAAGCCTTCGTTAATTTCTAAATGATTGACATTTACATGTTCATAGTACCTAGTTGAAATATAACAGTTAGTTTTAGTATTAATACAAAAGAATGAAGAACAAAGGAATAGAGAGGCATGACCAAGTATTTCACTTTCAGATATGTATTTGATAAACTAACATGCGTGTCCAGTGTATTCACACTATACACATTTGTAATACCACCATAGACCATGAGATTTTTTAATTTAAAATAACATACTCTATGTAAAGTAGGCCCTATAGGTACTTTAGTCAACTCAAAGTACAAAATAAAGTGCTGGCCACAAAACAAACCATTGAACGTTTATTTTCGCACAATAACGTATTTTCAACCACGAACAGTAAAACTTTCGCCTTTATTGATTGAACGGGCTCGTAGTGCTCAAACAATGGCCTAACACTAAAGCCATTCATTCATAAGTACTGCACTAACCTACTTCTCTCAATGACTGCGGGAAGGGAAGTAGCGAACATGTTTCGACGTAAAACGTATTTTATATTGAGTTTTATAGTACCAGCTGCGGTCGGACCACCCTATTTCGTAGAGAAGTGCTACTTAATAAATGAATGTATGTGGTCACGGAAATAGGCATGGTTGTTCCTTATTCATTTTATCCAGAGCCAGAATAAGCACAGGACAATAATTAGGATAAAGCAAATTAAAGCTGGGACGTAAGAAAGAATGCTTACAATATTCTTCAAAATAATGAAATGGAAAAAATGTTATAATAGTTCACTCACTTTTGATACGATATGTATCACAATGTCTAGAATTAATTGGTAGACACCCAATGATATCATAGCACTTAATTCGACGCAATTACTAAAGATGTGCCCAAGAACATAAATTGTAATAACAAAGAGTTACTTTTAACTCTGCAACGATTTACCCACTCGTTTTAGTAAACTTGTTACGAATTAACACAATTGTACTCCGAGGTAAACATTTCTGACTGTCCTTGACAGTGATTTTCGTCACAATACGAATAAGTATTGAGTAATTGAAACTGGTTTCCTCGCATTAAAAGTGTTGTAAATGTAGAGCTAAAAGATTGCAGGCATTAAACGTTGCTTGTATGTTTTGATGTTTTTGTTTAAGACTAATAATACGATAGAATAGACTGTAGGATTGCCTTTTTAACCTAGACTCAAGCTTTGATTGTTTACTCACTCTACCTTTTCTCCACATACTTCTAGGTAAAAATAATCGTATCAGATACTTACAATAACTTGTCATGGAGCTGCCTCCCTAATAGCCGGCAGTTGGCACAAAAATATTTCAATTAGAATTCAAAGTTTTTGTTAGTTACTAGTTGGCTCTTTTTAGCACAACGAAACCATTCGTAGACACTGTACCGTGACAACGAAAACTCGCAAAAAATGGGAATAGACGTACAGAATATAGTATGGATAGTTTTTATTTTATAAACCTAAATAGGTATTCGTCCGCAGTAGTGTTTTCCTTAGTAGGTAGGTACTTGCGATGCGACTAAATATTATGCACATTTTGCATTCTTTGTCTTATGCCAAGTCCTTGACACAAACGTTTGGTTTGATACAAGATTGTTTAACGATTTCAATCACGATTTATCTATTCTATAGTCCAGTCTAACAAGCCAAAAGTTTTAATGAGGACTGTATTGAAGTTAGATGTTATTTTTTTAATATAAGACAAAGTTATGATACTTTAAAACATTTTAGAACGCGGTAATCAGTGCATGGTGGTATATGACAGACATTACCATACTTTTTGCTTAAAATGTAAACACAAACTTACTTAAACATGTCACAAAACTGTCACTTTCCGATACACATCACATTTTATTCACTGGAACACGTATAAATAAACGAATAAAATCATCATTTGATAATACCATGTATGCGTATGAGCAACCGGCTAGCCACTACTCAGTTCGACGCACGAATGTCGGCGCGTGCCGCCAGTAACTTGCCGCTACGATGTAATTGCTGAGCAAACGCGATGAAAAACGCTCTTTGCTTTATTAATGAACGAATAAATAAAGCGAAAATATGGTAGAAAGGCAAAAGAATAACAAAATTGAAATAAAAAAACTTGAGTTGGATATGCCAGTTGTTACGTAGCGATTTTATCACACAGATTTGCCGAAATCTGCAACTTTCTTCGTATTTTTGACCACTTTTGCTCAATTATTTGGTATTCATTTTACGAGTTTCACGATTTCTAATAATACACAGGACATGTGGCCAGCACACGTGGAGTGTGCACTTATGTTTACTCTCACACCGATAAAGTTCTTCTACGAAATAAAACTTTCTTGTAAAATAGCGGCGTATCGTACATGGATGTTATAACAGTTTATAAAATTATACGTTGCTCTTTCTGGTGAATGAACACAGCTACGGTGTAATTCAGAAACATTTTACGGCTCCTAACTCATTCACTAGCTCAAGGCGTGTTTATGTTGTGGTCATGTCGGCGAAACTGACATTAAAATAAATGACCAAAGAAGAGTACCGAATATGAAACATTGTGTAATTCTAATGGAGAGTCATTAGGTGAGGTTACATATTCTAATGTATTTATGTGATGAAACTGTTTAGGTATTTGAAGTTGTTGCATATTAAGTTTCACTTGTGAAGATTTGCAATACTACATCGATTTACCATACCGTTCACGAATAAATTTAAGTCAAATTTTCTACTAGATATTCAGATAGGTATTACCATACGATATTCTAACGAACACGTACTAAACGTCGTCAGATAATTAAGCCTACAATAGTTAAATTTCATTCAGACTTATGACTACATGGATAGCTGAGTGGTATAGGTCACCACGCCAATTACTACTGTGCGCGTCGTGTCGCGGGTTCAATTCCCGAATAGGACAAGAATTTGCGATTCACAAACGTTTGTTCTGAGGCTAGGTGTGTTTTTGTCTGTGAAACCTCCCGCTATACAACATTGAAACATCGAAACTTGATTAAAACGACAAGTAATCAAAAACCTAAAACAACATTCATACGGCAACATCCACAATGTACAGAGCACACATCACGCCACAGTAATGTGAAGTCTTAATTATACTGTTTAATGAACAGATGCATCGTCTGTGTCATTGACGTTACAATTGTCGTGGTAGAAAGCTCGTGAGCTATTGTGAGGCTCAAGTCGTGACGTCACTTGGGTTACGACTATTAGAATTAATAATTATGTTGTATGTTTACATAAACTGTCAGTTGAGCAGGTTGCTTTTAAGACGGATTTTATCTTTAGTTTTAGCCTTTTTTGAATATTTATGACTAGGAAATTAAGCTCAAATCATAATTAGTCCTTCTATCGTTAGAAAATGGTTACTTAGTTTTTATCTATCGGTATAGTTGTTTTGAAGACAAGATGGTACAAATAGACTGACCGTGAAAATGAAATGATACTACATTACTGTATTAATGATGCAAGATCTTGCAAACAAAATGCGAAGTCATTAAAAGTTTATAGGCCGATACTTATCACAGTTTCCACCGGATCTAAGGATGATTTTAACTTGAGTATTCTATAAATACAACCACAATTAACTTCTATTGTCTAACAAGTTTCAAATGACACTAAAAGTCTTTATGGTACTTTATGACTGTCATTGAGTTTGATTGTTTTTTTACGACTTTAATTGACTTTTTTATAGGCTTTATACCTTAAATGGCTAAAGTTTTACAATTTATCGTTAAGTATTAGTGTATTAGTGTCAGTCGGATGTTGCTGTACTCGTATTAAATTAACGACAGTTAAACGTGTGAATCTGCTGTTCTTTGTAGTTCATCAGTGCTATTTGTTAAATGGTTTATCGATGAATTTTCTGATTTATAATTTTATATAAAAACTTACTTATTGTTACTGTTACTTGTATGTTCAACTGATTGCGAGGCCACGTGAGAGAATTTTATTCTTCTCCATATAACGCAAAAGATATCGTGATTTAAACACTTTATTATATAGACTTATTATAGACTCTACCTAGAACCTTCCTAAGGCCTCTTTTTCACGGACTCTTCTATTAGAAATAAAAAGTTTAGGTAGGTATATAACCAGTACGCCTTAAAAAAGCGTGCAAAGAATAAAGATGACCAATTCCTTAATTTAAGACTAGAAAGCATTATTTAATTTCTTTGTCTATTGTAGTGCTCCTGGCTTAATCATGCTGGTTCAAAAGGTCATTTGTTGAGAGGTGTTGTAACTTACATGATAGCAGAGTGGTGTCGCTGGTGCATGGGCGCGGAGGGCGTGGCGGGCGGCAGCGCGGACAGCGAGGCCGGCTGCGGGGAGCCGCACCACCGGCCCTCGCGCACGTCTGAGGAGCCTGCCAAGAGACAGCTGTGGTAAGCTAAGGTTTTGTAGATTAGGGTTCATTTGTTGGTTTACCCAAAGTTTTGATGATATACCAGATATAATGTTTCAGTTTTGTCTAGCCAGGAGGACCTTTTGCTACTTGAATTAATATATGCGGAAAAGGTAGACCATTCTTATTTCTCCCAATGTAGGTAGGTACCTTACAGTTATCACAGACAGACTTCATCCGTGTGGATGTCATTTAAAGTTACAAAGTAATTTTTTGTGTGACGCAGTCGATAAAATAATAGCCAATACGTCAGCTACCGTACCAAATATCATCAACATTGTTTCAGCTTCCGTTTGAGGGTGAAGAGAAAACAAACATAGGTATACACACACTTAAATACTCTAGCCTATATATTATTGCTGTGATAGTAATACTCACTGCCATATAGCGTGAGATGTGACGGAGGTCTGCTGGCCAGCACCGGTGTGGAGCCGTATCGCTCCCCGCCCGCTGACAACCGCCCGCCGAGCGGCTTGAACGCTATCGGACGGATCACTGATTTGCCCTGCAACAATAATATGGAACATGTTAAAGAATAACTTAATAAAGATAATAAAAAAACCTGCAAGGTTTCAAGTGGTAGTGTCCCACTGCTGGGTAAAGGCCTGCCCCAAGTCCTTCTACGATTCTCTATCTTGGGCCGCTTCGTACTAGTCCTCACGGTGTACGTTCAATTCATCACCATCACCGCTTTCTAGGCCGGCCTCAGGTTTTTGCATACAAAAAGAAGTTGACACGAGCCCTTGTGAAACAATGCATTCTTATAGACGAGTGTGCTAATCATCATTCCCCTGCCCTTATCCCAATTTTTACTTGGGGTCGGCGCAACACGTCTTCTAGACATGTTGCTTAAAGTTTTGGCTATGGTTTTATAGTCGGCCGCCTGCCTGACACTAACCCTCTTTGGGAATGCGATTGTTGGTTGTTTACCCGCCACCATTCGGTTGACCCAAGGTGCTTGGTACAGTGCACTGGGTCTTAAGGTCCATTAGTCGCCTTTTACGACACCCAGTGGAGGATATGGGGTGGTGCTATTCTTTATATCCGGACACCACACAGATATGTGTGGTGTGGTGGACACAATAGACGAGTGTGCTAAATGGAACATAAATGCCTTCTTTTTTAAAATTTATTGATGATTTACTGTAATTAGAATGCCTAATGGGAATAAAAACCTATCTGTGTAGAGCTTGGGTTATACGAGTAGGTTTCAATCAAACAATACGCCGAAATATGTAACTGAATATCTAAACCAAAGTCCATTAGACATGCACTGTGACGGAAAACTATTTTTATGATTGCTTTGAAGTAATTTCGCGTAGCAAATGTATGAATACTGTACTGCTATTAAACGTACTGTATATTCAAACCTTTAAAACTATCAAGCAATTACTATCAAATACACATACGAGTATGTATAAGAAAAGTTACCCAGTTTGAAAGAAACAGTGATATATCGCAAAGACTTACTGATATACATTTATTTTTGATTATAATCCGAAACAAATCGTATTTTTAAAAGCGTTCGTTAGTTAATAAGCCCGCAGTTATCTGAGCACGGATTTGACATTTTGTACGCAACAACGAACGCATGGAAATGTCATGACACAAATGTCAACGCTGGTTTATTTGGTGCATCAGTATGTTACCGTTACCATGATGTATGACGAAAAATATATGGACGTCGTGATGGCATTAATCAGGGTTTCTCGGATAAATTAGGCCAGGGTATTATTAAAGTCGTGTAGCGGTCGCTTGGAATCTATAAGTGCCATACATTTCTATAACTGTTGTTTAAGGCTTATGTGTACCGGTGCAAAAGATATATTATGACAATTGAAAGACGTTTTTGTGCATAACGGAAGGAGATATAGGGAGATAAATTTAAATTTTGTTGCAGGTTTGCGATATGGACGGTATAGGTATAACTATTTATTATATCTATGATAAATATTCAAAAACCGATACCAAAAACAGTATCTGTGATCTACATACTCTACTTTTGGCATTTGAGTTTTGCAAGAATTTCTGAATAAGGAATTGGTTCACATTGAAATTGGCTTGAATAACAATTTGTATTACATACAGAAGCTTACGTTTACTCCGATTGTATAATATTATTATTTAACATTAAAATCTTGATGCTAAATATACGTAAATTTGGAAACAATAGAAACGAAGTTATGCAACTTTTTTAAAACTTATACAATTTTGTGTATTTTTATGTAAGGATTAATATTTATACAATACGATAAATGTGTGGGATTTAAACCAGGGCAGTTACTGTTTTATTCATGATCTAGGTAATTGTTTGATCACATTATTTCATATCAATGACTTGACTACTCCAAGGGTAGTAGACAATACCAAAACTCAAATTGAAAAAGGCTTATCGGTTGATATTAGAAGGTGATCGAAAAAAGCTCGTGTTCACAAATAGACCAAGAGACAGGAGTTTTTAAATAAACAGTTAAACCAGCGCTGACAAACCGAACCAAAAAGGACAACAAAATTAAATGAGCCATTTTCAATAAAGTAATTAATAAAATATACATAAAGCTTGTGTAACGTGCCAACGGATCAATCAGGCGGAATGACGGTTCGCCGTAAAAACGCATGCCTTACGACCATCGACGTCGAACTGCCGACGGCAAAGACAAAAACTTGAACACTCGGCATAGCTGCATACAACTCTGCTTAAGTGGTGACTTTAAGTGGTCAACGTTAAATAAAGAGATGTTACTGTTCATTAATTAACATAGGTATTTGTTGATAAAAATCTACATTGTTCGGTGGGTATCGTAACGGTATACGGTAAAGAAATTTTCGAGGAGACTTCTGTAGAACATTGTTTTTAAAGAAAAAAAAAAAAACACATGGAAAGGACGGCAAAAAATGTTTAGAATTTAATTCTATGAGTTTTCTTGTAATGGAGATAATTTTCTCTTATTAGAGTGCTGTAAAGACATAAATACAAGGAATTAACGTTTTATACTGGACAAGAAACTAATTGAAATCTTTAAGAACAGATATGTACTACTTTATGTCATGTGTGCAAAGGAACTGTGTTAATTGAAATACTGAGTCCGTTAGCAATGACTATACGTGTTTTCTATATTAACCTTGTTTTATAACAGAATGTTACGAAGAAGGTTGTTAAAAACGTACCAAATAATACCCGAAATATTTGTGAATTGAAAAAATGTTCAGAAATTTACTAAAGAGTCTGTAGTTACAGGCTGTTTAATATTTGTTATCGAACGGCTCCTAACTAGAGTTCATACTATATTTATATTATATTAAGTTTCTTAATTAAATATTCGTAGTAAGTAGGTGAATCAGGACCATTTCATGCTCTACGTATAAGACATACCTGTATGTATACATAGTGACATAAGCCTAGTACGGTGTTTTGAAATCTGTTACAAGTGGTGTGAAATTGTGAAACTGGATTGCACTCGCATTTGCAATGCAAAATACTTTCACAGGAAGTTTTCGCATAATAATAGTTAGACGTTGTTACTCTATATTTTATGTGACTCGTCGTACCTGTTACTAAAAAGACAACATTATTTAATGTGCCTTTTTTAAATTTATTATAGCTGTCTGAGATTCTAGTTGATGGTATGAGGATCAATTTTGCAATTAAATAGGAAAAAGGTCAGGACGAAGTTTAAGTAGCCAACAAACGTGTGGATATGATTCTTTAAATTAATTTGTGATGTGCCAATTTCATAATGAATATTACACATTTTTTGTAAGTGTGATAATACGACCAATATGCCAATGAGGTAATATTTTACAAAACATAACAAAACAGACAAGTTACGAGGTTTTAAGTAAGCAAATGTTAAAGAACTAACACAGGAGTGTAAACAGGGAACAAGTCCAGTCGGCCAAACATTCGCTCAAAGCGTCCAGGTATGTACAGCCCAAACAAAACACGACGTTTGTTCAGGAAGACGTTTGTAGGTTAAGTGACGATTCGACGACCAAGGAAACCTTCTAAGAGCCCAGTAATAGTCCCATAAAGTACAGTAATGACAAAATTCTATGTAAATGATGGCTTTTCACTCATAAATATTCGACAAACAACATCACAATTGATAGGACTGTGTCGCATTGATGGGTTAATCGTGACACGACAATCGCTGGGGACTTTAATAGTACTTCTGGCAGTAACTTTGGTATAAAATGTCTGGCCTTAAAAATAGATAAATATTAATGTTAGGAACCTCTGTTTTATAGGGGTTTATGGCTTAACAGTGTCTCTGCGAGGCAGACGACTGATCGACAGGTTTGTTGGCACAAATTGTAAGAGATAGCGGATGTTCTATGTAAGCAATATAAATACATTTGAAATTAAGATGAAAGTATAATTTGGGGCCTCATGACGTTTACTGCAAATGCAGCAGAATGAGCAATTAGGTATCTACTATCTCTTAACTATGAAATGAAGGGTATTTTGAACAACGGGGAAGAATATTTCAAATAGCAGATGCTGTTAATCATAGTGATTTAATTTTGCACATGGCTGCCACCAGAGTCATTAATTAAGTCATGGCTCAGACAATACGCATCATATTTCGTCTGGAATATACCGAATTTGCTTTTGATTGATATTAAAAAGCAGTTTTAACCTAGTTTCTTCACTTAATACTTATTCCCGTCGTCAATACCTTAAAATGTCTATTAACGGTACATATTGTTAATCCCAAGTTTGTAACCCATTCGTCCTGTTGGATTACAAACAAATGTTACTATCGCGAGTCGTCATCGCGAACAGAGTCGTAAATTTTACGATTATGTGTCCTCTTTCCACTGTTCGTATGGCTTTTATTAGTAGCGAATGGTTTGATTGACATAGTTATGTGTATAAATACATTGTAAATTCTAGTCTAGATCCGCTTATGCCCAGAAAGTGGTACACTTAGGTACGCTAAGGGTCCGTTCACAAAGATCGGCTTAAAGAGGAGAGCAAATTTTTACACTTTGGAAACAGTTTTGAATAATTGTTGTTAGGTTTCTTATTAGGAAAGCTTGAACACGCTTCGTGTGAAATAATAAAAAGAACTAATCGAACCCGAGCGCATTCGCTTTCAGACCTCTTCCAGCCGATCTATGTAAATTAGTTCGTCGCTCCGGAAGATTCCTCGTCTACAATCCCGTATGTGTGAAAAGAAAAGAGCGGGCCAAAGCTCTGTGTGAAAGAACCCTTAGTAAGATATGATGTTAATAAAAGTACTAGAGGGTCGTACAGATACCATGAATGCGTTTTATGGCCTTGAGGTGATAATTATTGACCTATTTACATAACGATGAGAATAACAGAAGTATTTAGCTTGCAGACTACTTACGACTTTACACACATTAATACACGTCGTGGCAATGTGAAGCTTACCTACGAGGTTGAAATCTAGGTGCATGGTTAAATATTTTCATGTAAAAGAAGATCTATTTTCTATAAATTATGTCTCGGAAGCAGTATAAGGAAACTTAGTGATAAAATTCGTTTTATGCGCAAATAAATGTTATTGTCGATAACTCCAATTCAATACACTACTTACGCTACCGACACTACCATTTATGGCTTAACTGAACTAGTAATTTTATGATGATACCCACACAATAATCGAACGAATAGATAAAATGAGCTATAATATCTATATCTATACATATAATAAAATTCTAGAAAAGTGGTGTTTGTGCACGCTAATCTCAGTAACGGCTTATTCGATTGAAATGCGGTTTTCACTAATATGTTGTAGTAAGCTTCCCATCACATTTAGTGTTTATTTCATGTCAATCGGTTGATTAATAAAAAAGTTATGCCAATATAAAGAATCACCTCGAACATTTGTTAAGATTCTAATATTCTATCAGATTACGTACACGCCTCGCGCCTGCGCGTCCGTGGCTAAATAGTGCGGGTGACAGTTGCCTGTATGACGTTGACGTCTCTCAGTACCACATGACTAGGGATGGACATTCGAAAAATATTTATATCGCTGTCGATACTCGCAGCATACATTTAATTCTCTTTCATTTTGTTATAAAAATTAGTGTGTTATTTAGTTGTGCAGTGTAACTACGTGTATATACCTGTCAATATAAATATTTTATGACTACTTATTTTGACTTAGATATGAGTTTGGACGAATAAAATGTTAATATTTTTCCTTAGCAACTTTTTAACCAATCTTATAATGTTGCGTTGTTTTATCATTATAATTAGACGCTTTTAAAAAATAAAAATTGAACTACGCACGATATACATTTCTTATTCCAGAAACATATCGACTACCTATCCATCGTAGCACTACATCCCATCACTAAAGAAGTCTATCCCGTTACATTATACGCATAACACTTTATTTTTCATTCCATTAAAATTTATTTGAAGATTTTTCATTCTATTAGATTTGATTTGAAGATTTATTTATTATCACTTTATTAATTGTCTCATTTGGATCTTAGCAATAAACCTTTATTCTTAAAGAACCCGTTACTGGTTTTACTGAAAATGTCACCGTAGCGACCAAAATACTGTTGCTATGGTTTTATGTTCTGACGTCAATATTAACATGTTATTTGGCTTACAATATAGAAATGAAAATAGCCGGGTCAGGGAAGTACGAGCTTTGTATTTTTCAAAACAAAAAAAATAGTTTGGACGGTAAAAGATTTACTATACTTTATTAACTAGCTGTTGATTGCAATATTGTTTTGTATAACGCGTGGCTTTAAAGACTTGATAGTGCGTATACACTACCACAATTGTGCACCAATTGCGATGGTATAGGGTAGTTGCGTATGTAAAAGTATAATAAAGATAGGCTGTTATTATTAATATCTGCTTAATATTTTGTACCTACGAGTATGCGCCGCACGCGTACTCCCGCGAATGTTTTGTTATGTGTGCGTAATACAGCTCAAACTACTAGAACTAGAAACTTGAAACTTTGATAGTAATGTAAGTAAGCACTAAGACGGGATTTTGAAAATTCGTCCGTCAAAGGGTAGAAAGAAAGGAAAATAAAAGATCGGTGCCCGGAATAATTTGCTGCACGTACATACATCCACCAAATGGAGAGCGGCGCTTGCCGTTCTCCACACCACAGCGCATAGAGCTCAACGAAACGTGTCGAATAATATCTAATTAGGTGTTTAAAAACAACCCCGCTCAATAAGTTCTCCCCCTGGTTAGCATTGCTCTACCTGACGTTAGAATAGTCTTAATTTGGGTAGACTTAAGAGCCAAAAGAGCTTCCTCCGATGTACACTGGCTACTATTGAAACTCCAACTCGAGCTCAGTGCAAGATCTGGGCAGATCGACATCTACCACCTACTACTTATGTCCTACCTCAGGAACATTTGCCGCCCGGAGAAACCTTGCAGTGGTCTTTTCGGAAAGCATTCAACTGTCTAAGAACCCAAGTAGGTAGGCAAACAAAATTTAGCAAATTTGGCTCTACAGACCCCTCTCACATCCAGTGAGGATGCGACATTTCCGTACAGACGATGTCACATCACTTAGAGTGGGCAAAGTGTCCGCGGTTAGTTGGTGTGCCGTCACCAAGTTCTAGGAAGAAGTGATGACACTCAAAGAAAAAGTGGAAAGAGCACGGCAGGCTTCATCTGACCACCCGATTCGTGTCCGACGAGCAAGGGGTAGAAGAAGGGCCTAATGGGCCTCCTCCCACCACCATAAATAGCCTACGGCAGTAGTTTCGGGGCAGTCTACTGTACTGGATAAAGGCAAAGACGGCGTGCGCGGTGCTTCCACGCGCCTCTTAATAAGGACTGGAGAAAGCTGGCTCCACATTAATGAAGAAGCTCCCCTTAAAAAGAGCTCTCCTTTCGGGGTTCGCGGTAGTTTGCTGAAGCGTTCCCGTGGCCCCGGACTATAGGAAACGGAGAAGCACTCCGGCGGTTTAGCCAGTAAGAGTCCGGCACACTTCTTTGCCATCGTCCGTTTTCAAGCCCTTTAATCCAAATTGTCAAATCAGTGCAAGATAGCGGCCACAGCAAAAAACTAGCAGTGTTAACTAACAGTCAAATGTGTTTGCAGGACTAGAGGTTATGATTAGGAAATTAAGAAATTAGTTTTGGATAGAACTGGATTAGGGAGCTGGCATTAAACGTTATTTAGCTTTACTTTTTGTACAGCACTACACATCTTCAATACCTCGCAGACAAAGTCGCGGGCAGCAGCTAGTAATGTAATAAAACAATTTTACGCACTTGCAACTTCCTTAGAAACTTTCATAGGTACAAGCGTTTATTGAGCAGTATACTATGAACGCCTACCGTTATGCCTCAAAGTATTCATAATATTAGGTCGTTTGTGGAAGCGTGACAGCGCAATACACGTTGTAGAGCGGCGTCTCATCCTAAGCTGCAATAATATTACTTGAAGAGGTGATGGTAGGTCCTCAGTACATTACATAAAGCTTCCCGCTACGGCCCGGGGGTTTCGCAAGCCAGTCGATCTACTCTCCGGCCGGCGGAAGATTGCGTACTGCATTGGATAGGACGGATAATTTCCTCCATCGTTACTATCGTTAGCTCGACAGACCATTTCCAATTACTAGAAAATGCCCGCAAAAAAAAGGAACTGTTGAGTGGCTGCGGATTGTGTGGTCATGATTAGTTTAGCGGCTTTACTCGCTTGCCAGTTAATTGTATCCTATTCGCAGTGCCTTTTGATAGATAGATATTTTATATATTAAATAGATATTTGATGGGTCTGTTGGTCGAGTCGATACGGAAGGTCGTGGGTTAGTTTCTCACCCTGGACAAATGTTTGTGTGATGAGCACGATCATTTATTCTGGGTCGGGGTGTAATTTATCTGTGTTATTTAGAAATATTTAAGTTTGTTTATAGAAATTCTTCAATTTTTTGGTAATACATTTGTTACGAAGCTGTAAATCAAAGTTATGTCAAAGATTAATAGTATTAGGAAATCATATACAAGAACTTACAGCTACAATAAAAAACCTTACGGATGTATAAAAAAGCGGATACACGTCTAATCCTAATACGAAGTATAATCACAATATCTAACAGTAATTGGTAATAAAGTAATAAATAGATGCGTTTATACGGCGGTAACAAGTAATGGCGTGTAAGCCGACGGGTGCCTTGCTATAAATCATGGGAGCCACCCAGCTAGCTGATGCGGGACACGGACGGAACGAGGCTGGTGTGCGATGGCTTCTGGTTTGTCAGCTGTGACAATGTTGGTAGAATTGTTTGGGTTGTTGTTAGAAATATTGTTTAGATTAGAATACTTTTTGTTATATGCCGTAGTTACAGCTATGAAAAGGAAATTACACAGTCTATGCTTGAAACCTAATATTGAACGAGTGAGAGAATTGGGATGAGGATAATAAAGGCAGTTTATTCGATTGAATAAACGGCCTTCATTATCCTCGTTTCAATTTTTCGCATTTTCTATGATTGTAGAAAATTAAAAATAATCCACAGATCAAGTATGGTCACAAATACTATTTTTTTTTTTATATATTTTTATAGATTATGTTTGTGAACTGGCTACATCTTACTTAATGTAGGTAAATTTATAAAGACCTGTCTGTGTTTCGTTTTGAGTACATTATTTAAATTATAAATCATTCTTGGGTAAGTAGTACAGATGACCGACGTTAAAGGGAGATCAATAGAATTACATTGTTACTGATATTTTGTTGTGTACATATATATAATATTCACGTAAATACTCTACGTGCCTTTCCCATGCATGTCGTGTGTTAAGTAATTAATCCTATGCAATTATCCCCTATGCAGACATGTGGTCAATTTCGTAGGAACCTCTAACAATGTTTAATAACTTAGTGGACGTTAACAAATTGATGTTATAATTAATCGTGTGCTGCTTTTCCCAGTATAAATAACGGCGGAACGGTGATTACCATGACAAATAATGAAATGCTTAACAGTAAACTCCAGAAATAAAACGAATTATCTTTGACTTCCGCTACACATCACCGATTATAGCATTAATTGTCTGTGTGCCAATTAAACGTCATAAAGTTGTTAATGTTATTCGTAGCTACGTGTCGTATATTCAGAAACTTTCTTTTTTATTGATATGCTAACATATCATGGCTAACAAACGGATAGTATAATACAGCAATAACTTTACGACAAGAATGCTCTTCAGATTTAAAATGCAGACACAATGCGGGCAATAATTCGCGCCACAAAATGACTTCTGAATATTTAATATCCAAATAAACTTCTTGATATATAAACTGAACGAATTTCTATAATAGGCGTATGAAATGGCTCTTTAGGTATGCGATCGTTACAAAATTTACATAAAATCAATTCAAATTACATCATTCTATGTATCAAAAGCATACCTGTGCTACTAAATCACGCCTACGACTAATAAGCTGTTGCAAAAATCAAAATTTGCATGACACTAAACAATAACGTGTAGCAATTTGTTTTACAAATATAGCAGGACCGGTATGTTGTGTATGCGGAAAACTATTGATGTCAAGCAAGCATCTTGTCATAAATTGATGACAGTAGAGGATATAGGTTTTAAGCTACATTCTTTCAAGTCTGTAAGCAGATAAAGACTTACAGAGCGGTACGTTAATGGCAGCGCCATTTAGCAAATTATTGGTTCAAAGAAAATAATAACGACTACAATGTCGAGTTACAGAAGTATTCGCGAAACATTTGCGAAACCCCAGGCATTCTCCCACGTTCGGGCACGCGAGTTAGGAGCACGTGTAGACCTCAAACCGGTCATTCCTTTCTAACATCATAATAAGCGTAAGAGACAAACTGAAACAGCCCCCGGCTATCTCCCAGGCTGTCTGCCCGGACCAATAACACCCAACTTTTAGAATTCCTCCTGTTAATCACTGGACCCTTGAGGCTTTTGGGTCATGCGTAAAAGCTCCACTTAAGAACCGAAACCGAGTATTAAGTTTGAATGCATTAAACGTAAAATTACACGCACCTCCAAAGCAAATCCTTAAATAAAAATATTTTTAAAGAATATTAATTTAAAAATCAATAATGAAACAGTTTTTTTTACCAAACACCAAGGCACATAATACCATCTGATTTTATTCCGCAATAAATTCGCACTAACACTCGGTTACTGGGCCACTTTAGCGTAAAACAATTTCTTTTCTTCTTTAATACAACTATAAAATTTTGACGGCGGCATAAACCGTATCGTAAAGGACAAGATCGGATCGTCGGCGTTTGATTGTGGCATTACGAACATGATCATAAATTAGGCGATTGCGATCTTAACAGGACACATTACAGGGACATACGGACCGCCGAGGATGCATAAAGCAATGCGAGAAGCACTTGCAAACGTGTATTGGACTATTGCCAACGAAATATCTCAAATATTTACATTTATTATTATTTGGCGGATAATAGCGGCGTGTAATGCATTACAAATTTGCTAGGTACATTCCCCTTTAGACTTCGGACAAGTCTATAAAAAGAGAATTAATACTAGGTGATCCGGGTAATAATAAATTGTATTCAATTTTACTGTCCATTATAATAAATTATAACACGAGGGTATGTAGTACAATTCGCTGCCAATAAACGAATGAATAAATTACTTTTTATAGACATAATTATGAAAGGAAATTCCATATCCTGATCTAATAATTTTTTATCACGACAAAGGATACGTCACCGTAAATTTGATTAGTGACGTGTCAAATTATAATTGTAATATGAATACTGTAATATAATAGCGGGCTTCTTTTGTAAAAAGTTGAATAACATGTCTGTAAACGGCTTTGAATGTCAATCAGTACATAAAGCATAGTTTCTACTAGTTTTAATGATGACTAGAGGCGAGTGGGTCATCAGCCTAATCCGTTTTGTCGGGCAGCTGCTACTAAAACCAGATGTGGTTATTTGAGTGACAATTTAGCAGTGATCATTAAGTTTATATAAATCAAACTTTAAATAGGCGTATGAGTAATGCTATTTTTATTCCACAAGTTTTTGTTAGTTTCTAAACAAAGGATGTGTACACGTGCCCAGCAGATGTTTGTTCGCATCCATCTGCCATTATGCACCCTCGGGGAATGTCTATGCAATTTGTTGAGTGTTGTGAAATGTAAGGGCAGTATGAGGGGATGCTTAGCTATTTATAATGGACGCATTGTCACAAAATACTACGGATGGATAAAAAATACTACGGATTCCGGTAGCGAATATAATAGAATTTTTAACAATTTTTATGCCGGGTATGTAACTATTAAAAAATACCGTTGAAATTATTAGGGTGATTTGTCATGGCATCCATCGCGTTTTTTTAAGAATAATATTTATATTTTTTTTAATATCACACCAAACAATGGATTTAACGAAACTTGCGGCAGTGATATCCTGTAACAAAAATGTCAAGTTTTTCACCCAAACAATTAAGATAACATATGTTAAGCTTTTGTTTCAGAAAAATAACACTTATAACGAACTGGAGGTCACAAAAACCCCGAAAACAGTTGACAGTAGCCGCCAGATAGCTCAAAAAGGAGTTAATTTGATACCTAAACTGAATTCCCAAGCGTGGCCTTGTCTGCTGCATAGCCACAAAGAGTTTGTCCATTTTATTACACATTCATCCATATAAAGAAGTGACATGAAGTAGGTAATACAGGGTGCGGTAACTATAAACAGTGTCACAGTAAACAAACAGACAAACGACGTTGTGTATGCGTTATACATCAACAATGACATCGGCTTGCATAATTTTTCTTGTTGGAAAAACTTTATGCTACTTTCTGTATTATAAATATTTATTAATTAATGTATATCATAAGCTATAAAACTGATTGATCGTCTCTTATTATTGAAATATCTGAGCGTCATAATTTTCTTGCAGAACGGGTCCATACAAATTATGACGATTAACATGTTGAAGTACCAATTTAATTTCTAAATGCTTTTCACCTTTACCTGGTTGTAACTGATGCGATCGTTAGGTATACGCCTGTCTACTCCGCTTTCTTCTGCCGTACTTTCGGATCGCATATCTGTACCGTCAATCTCACCACTGTACACCAAATGTCTTTTAATTTCAATATTCTTAACAAAAGAAATTTCACTTTTACGACTCCATAGCTCTTATCTTCGGACCTTTGTAACGTTCCTTTCTCTCAATCACTTGATTGATGTTATGACGTGTTTAATCAATAGACGAATTATTTTAACACACCATTGATGAACCTTATAACCCTTCTATTGATAGACAGACGAATTATAAAACATGACATCCGGTTGTAAGACCATATCATACCTAAAATTCGCACAAAAAACCTTTGAGGCATCTTGGAGAATTGTAACAACTAAAAAGTAAGCAATTTTCAACCTTATTTCTTTTAGAGTCACGTTTCTGCAGCCGTTCTCATTTCGAAGCAACTGGTAAAAAAACACTTTTGCTGTATTGAAAATCGATATTTAATATCGAGAGCAAAAGTACCAATTAAAATTCGACGGGACTTGATAGCTATCATAATTAAATGTAGATTTTGATAGAAGTCTGTCCCATTGTGATACAGTTTTTCGATCTCATAATTTATATAATATCGGTATCTAAATTACAGGTTTGTAAAATAAACAGTTGTCTCACTAATAGCGGGTTTGGATATTAAAGGTTCTGCAAAAAATCTATCAAGTTTTAGCCATGACCAGACAGGTGGATAGAGAGTTAGAGGTTTGAGTATCGATAAATCAAAAGCCATGTATCGATACAGTATCGCCAGCATCAATCGGTGAGTAATTCGAGCCATGTAGAGGTGTGTATAATTTAACAAGCAGCACAATAACAATCAATAGATGGGCAGAACAGGTCGCACACTTGTGTATCAACTTTTTTGTAGGCTGGAGAAAGCGAGTCGCCGAAACGAGCCAGCGAGACGCCAACGTATCGAAGAGATTATCGACTAAGATTTATGTTGAATATCGATATCGGAAAAGTCACGATTGGAAATGGGATGTCATGACTGTGAAACATGATTTCTGTTGCAATTGTGATCGTAAAGTACGATTAGAAGAACACGAAGGTTATTTACCAGATCTTGTTTACAAGTTAACAAATTAATCCTCATTTTCTATTTAATGACGGTATGTGTAAGTTTTAATTAATCACGCATCTTTTCGAAATCACGCACATTTTCTAAATTATAGCATCTTAAGCACGCAGACAACTATTATGAAGTGCACATTAGTGAAATACTTGAGACCTTGGCACGAATGTGGTGCAGCTCGTGACGGGAGCACGAAGTAATCCGATTAAAGTACCTCACGATGTACGTATATTATGTTATGACTACCACAAACAAGCGCCAAAACATAATGCCGTTAAACTTACTAGCGGCCTAAATACACATTTTGAAATGAGTTCTTATGAAGCAAACGGGCTTAATGTGCAAAATGTACCGGTGGAAACAGAACAGCTACACTGAGCAAAAGAAGGATTTATTGCACCGAGAAAGAAATAAGCGTATAATACGAAACTATGATCTCTCCACAAAGCATCGTCTTCGTCGTCTTTCTAATTAACATCATCATAAATAATGTACAAAGTCGCCTTCAAAATATGTTAATTTTAGAAATGGGTAACCGTTACTCAGTGTCAATGTCACTATTCTATCAGTAATTACCTTTTGTCGTCTAGCAGGTGAGGGTCATTATTGGACATGTAATTAGCACTAAATTTGTATTAGTAATTGCATAGTTACCTTTTCGGCCTTCAACCCACTACCATTTGGCAAATAAGTTGTGCTGAACAGGCGTTTGCAATTATACCATATGAGTTTGTGGTTCCATTACGTCTAAAGACTCCTACACTAAAGATGTGGTTTTGATTGTTAGAGTTTTTGCTCTTGTGGGTTTAGCCATTTTGACGACTGGCCTACAGATGTTAGTTTTGAATCTGGGGAAATCTGTGTCCGCACATGTGACATTTTTTTGGGAGTCTGCCCACATGACTGGTATTTTTCTTAGTTTTGTAACGAAAGACAAATGAGTGGTTTTTGAACTAAAATTTATTTTAAACGTAGGGGTGATTATTTAAGGGACGCTACTAAAGCAGTAAAATCAAATCTACGCTATAATTATATTGCAATCAAATTAACTTATTTCCAGAACTGACCAGAATTTCCAAAACCAATTTATTTAAACTGGGTCAGAGGTTTACGAGAAACAGATAATAATCATTGGAGCTACCGAAAATACTCTTAACTTTGTGCAAATTTTCAGAATATGTTACTTATTAACAGGATATAAAATCGTTAAATTACAATCAAGTCTGGCTAATTTGATTCATATTAGATGCAACTTTGTACTTTTCCTTCGCAATTATTATACAATATGAAACTATTAAAATGATAATTTGAGCAATAAAATCTATTGTCCTTTGATAACAAGATAGCCACAATAGAGATAGTTAAAACGCAACGGGCATATACGGGCAACGATTGTCGTAAAATCGATAACCTTTAAGATTTCCACCTTGCGAGATAAGGGTATAGGGGACTGAGAATATATGGGGTATGGATACCTTCCGGACCCCAGGCTATAAGCCATAAAGCTTTAGATAGTTATCGCTTTGATAGCAACCTTTATATGAAGAAAGATATACATAGAAAATACAGATAAAAACATTTTTCTTTTTATATTGATAGTCTAGATATAGAATCTATGGTTAGTGTGTTTGACATCTATACTAATATTATAAAGCTGAAGAGTTTGTTTGTTTGTTTGTTTGTTTGAACGCGCTAATCTCAGGAACTACTGGTTCGAATCGAAAAATTCTTTTTGTGTTGAGTAGACCATTTATCGAGGAAGGCTTTAGGCTATATAATATCACGTTGCAACTATTAGGAGCGAAGAAATAATGGTAAATGTGTAAAAAAACGGGGAAAATTTTTCATCCTTGAGGGCTTCTGTTGCGTGCGCTGCGAAAACGGTTCAAGATACACACAATATATGTATGTAAGAATTATTCCTATTAAAATGATCTAAAAAAATGTTCGACAGTATATGTCTATCTTTTAAGATTAACTCACTAGAACCGTTTTTATGGTAATCAAATTCGATCGAAATTAATGCATCAACGCACAGCCCAAACTACTGGACGGATCGGGCTGAAATTTGGCATGCAGGTAGATGTTATGACGTAGGTATCCGCTAAGAAAGGATTTTGATAAATTCTACCCCCAAAGGGATAAAATAGGGGATGAATTTTTTTATGAAACTTTGTCAAAATTAAACCGATCGGACTGAGACTTTACATATTCATATTCATATTCATATTCATTTATTTGCATTCCATAATGTGTGTTACAGATGGTATACAAGGCTTAAAGCTTCAGTACAATTATGGACCCTGTTAGGGCACAGCAACATAGTTTAAAACAACATAGTTATAAAAAGAAATACATTTAAAGAACAAATGAAGTTTACAATAAAATATACTTATTGTATTATTATGTAATAAACATTTAGAACAAAAATTACAGACAATAATTACATTTTATAATCATATATTCTTACTGTGTAATGAGATCATTTTTAAATCAATAAAGTAATATTTGTTTATGCTTATTATTTTATCTATACATATTAATCTTATAAATATTTGTATTTTTACTCTGACGAGTCCTAAGTATGGTTATTATGTATGTAGATTAGCTTAACATTATTTGGTAGAATAGATATCTCCATTTACTTATTACTAATTAATTATTATTATTATTTTATTTATAAAGTATTTAGTTATATTTTATCCATTATGTATTCATTTATGCTATAGTATGCTTTATTTATTAAGAATAATTTTAATTTGTTAATAAAAGTATTATCTCTATTTATATTCTTAATTTCATCTGGGAGTTTATTATAAAGTTTTATGGACCTGACGTATGTACTTGAGGAGTGCATTTTTAGTCGCGAAGATGGGAGGTTCAGTCTGTTTTTGTGTCTTAAATTATATCTACATTGTATGTCCTCTCTTTTAGCATAGAATTCCGGGTATTTACGAACAAATTTACAAATTTCAAATATGTAAAGGCAGGGTAGGGTTAATATTTTTAAATCCTTGAAGTAGGGTTTGCAACTTTCTGTATCTTCGATGTTTACTAAAATGCGAATAAGCTTTTTCTGTAGTGTTAGCAGTGTGGGTACGTCTGTGCTATTTCCCCATAGAATCACGCCGTATTTGAGCCACGCATAGGCATACGCATAATAGCTTACTAGCGCAGTATTTGGGTCTGTGGTCTTTTTTATCTCTCTCAGAGCATACGAGAATTTAGATAGCTTCGCACTTATTTTTTGTATATGTGATTTCCAATCAATATGCTTATCAATGTCAATGCCTAGTAGGGTGAACTTGTTAACTGCTTCTAATTTTATATTGTTGAAACTAAAGTTTAAGTCTATTTGTTGTTTTTGGTGGGGGTGGAATATCATTATTTTGGTTTTGTTAAAATTTATTTCTAAATTATGTTCTGTCATCCAAGCTGTCGTAGTGTTTAGTACATTTGTCAGTTTTTCATTAAGATTTGTGTTAGGGTCACAAGAAGAAATTATGGAGATGTCATCAGCAAATAAGACGCAAGATTCATTGATATTATTAGGAAGGTCGTTAATGTACACAAGGAAGAGGAAGCAACCGATTACGCTTCCCTGTGGGATAGAAGCTGTGATTGGTATGCTGTTTGACCGGAATAGTTCTATTTCATTGGATTTCTCATTAAAAAACTCTATTTCGACTAATTGTTCTCTATTTTGTAGATATGAAGAAAACCAATCATGACATTTTCCGCGGATTCCAATGTTAGATAATTTATTTAGTAATATTTGAAATTGGACTTTGTCGTAAGCTTTCGTCATATCCAATAGTAGGCCTATTGCATATTTCTTTGTATCAATGATGTCTATTGCTTTTTGGATGTATTTATATACTGCCAAGATTGTGGATCTGTTTTTCCGGAAGCCGTTTTGACAATCGTTTATTAAGTTATTTTTTTCACAAAAGTTGTAGACTCTTTTGCACATGGCTTTCTCAAAGATTTTGGATGCAGTAGGTAAGAGAGCAATGGGGCGGTAATTATTTGGATCGGTTTTTGAATTTTTCTTGTGTACTGGTTTTATTACAGCTTTTTTTAATAGGTTCGGGAAGTCACCTTCTTCAAAAGATTGATTAATTAATTTATAAAATGGTAGGGTTAATTCGTCTGCACATTGTCTCAGGAGTGTTGGTGGGAGCTCATCAATACCGAAGCTTGTTTTATTTTTTAGCGTTTTAATTATTTCATTCACTTCGTATGGATCTACCGGGCTTAGGAAAATTGTTTTCTCTGTAGAGGAGGTCACCGTTAGGGGTCGTTTTGTTTTATTGTCTCTCGAACAAGCTTGTCCAATAGAAGCAAAGAATCTGTTAAAGATATTGGCTATTTCATTAGGTTCTGAAATTACATTATCATTTTTTTGTAGAGTTATATTAAATTTAGCGCGTCTTTTTATTTTGTTAGTTCGTTCGTTTATAATTTCCCACATCGTTTTTACTTTATTATTAGATTTTTTCATTTTTTTACTAAAGTGTTGTTTTTTAGCAGTAGATACTGTCTTCTTTAATATTTTTTCATATTTTTTGTAATATTTTGTTAGAATTGGGTTTTTTGTTTTAGTTATTAATATTTTTAATAACCGTTTATTTCTGCATGAGTTTTTAATTCCTTTAGTTAGCCAGTAGCTTTTTTTCTTAGTTTTTAATTTATATTTTTGTAATGGTATGCATTTATTTAAAATATTAGTTAGTGTGTGGTTAAATGCTTCGTAGTTTTGGTTAATGTCATTTTTTTCCGTAATAATTTCATTCCAATTTATCTCCTGTAACTCTAACTTAAATTTCAAAATATTGATATCATTAAAACGTCTTTTTGTTGTGTACCAGTCTATTTGTTTTGTTTGTTGAGGGCAAAAGCTAGTTAAAAAAATAAAGTAAAGAAAGGAAATTCTACACCTAGCTACTATAGGAATAACTGTATTTTTAAGTGGAAGGGGAAGGCCGTAGAAAAGAAAGATGGATTGTGTGACGTCTGATAGGGGAGAAAAAATCGTGTTGCGCCGACCCCAAGTAAAGTGGTGATGATGATAATCGAAGCTTACTGTAACTATGGTTGTGAAGAGAGGAAATTATATACCTAGCTACAGTAATAACCGTCTTTTTAGGCCTCACCGGTGTCGGGTCCAAAGCACCCGTATTACAAAACAGTGCCAGTCCTAATAGTATAACTGTACTCTAATAGTATAACATGCACATAGGTACTATAATGTAGGCATCCGCTAAGAAAAATTTTGATAAATTCCACACCTAAGGGGATGAAATAGGGGATGTTTGTAGAAATCTTCTTAGATTTTTGACTAGCGATGACTATAAACAAGTCTCAGGGGCAAACTCTTAAATTTGCGGGTATTGACTTGAGAGAACATTGCTTCTCTCATGGGCAGTTCTATGTTGCTTGCTCACGAGAAGTTCTCCCAGTAGCTTGATAGTTTAGACAAATTAGTTAAGAATATTGTGTACAAGGAAGTTTTGTAGGCCCTAATTTTAGGCCTTAACTTGCTAAACAATAATACTTCTTAACGCGTGCGAAGCCGCGGGCAAAAGCTAGTTAAAAAAATAAAGTAAAGAAAGGAAATTCTACACCTAGCTACTATAGGAATAACTGTATTTTTAAGTGGAAGGGGAAGGCCGTAGAAAAGAAAGATGGATTGTGTGACGTCTGATAGGGGAGAAAAAATCGTGTTGCGCCGACCCCAAGTAAAGTGGTGATGATGATAATCGAAGCTTACTGTAACTATGGTTGTGAAGAGAGGAAATTATATACCTAGCTACAGTAATAACCGTCTTTTTAGGCCTCACCGGTGTCGGGTCCAAAGCACCCGTATTACAAAACAGTGCCAGTCCTAATAGTATAACTGTGAGTCAAAATTGATTTACAAACTGCACAATATTGAAAATGGCGTATTATTAGCACTTAGCGATCAACGGCCGGGCGCTAATCATTTTATGGAGTAAGCACCAACAGGTAAATTGTAAGTAGTTGAGCTACAAAAGACCCGTTATAACACAATACTAATAAGAGTTATTCTTGATCATAAAATAGGCATAAAATTGTTTTATACTATGTTACTGACAGGTGCACAGTTGATATGCTTAGGTTCATGGTTCTTAGAATATAAATGGGATTTTTGTGCCAATACGCTACGCTTGTAAGTTCATGTGCAGAATTTTATACGAATGTATAGAATTATATGGGAAACAAGTGATCTGATTTTGTGTTCACAGATTATAATTATCCTTATTACCATCATAGAATATTCACTAAGTAGTATAAAATAAGATCACTTCCCGTTGTTTGTTTGTCCCTATGTATGCTTAGATCTTTGAAAAACTTTTTGACAGATAGTTTAAAGGAAAAGGTTATATGTTTAATACATCAGTATAGCATCTGCGGTAAGCTGGTTGCTAGGACATCAATATAGCAGATAATTACCCTGTAATCTACTTCTACAATCGTAAAAAAAACAATTTCAGATAACTTTCCTTGAAATAACATTAACATTTAACTATTCACCAATTTAATAATCGTTTAAATAAGTAGTACAGGCACGTTAAGCGTTTAGTTCCAGCAACCAATCATTATGTATTACGTACAGCGCACAACGATCATTGATCATTTGTTTGGAAATAGTAGGCGTTTATCTGATAGCTCTGATCTCTAGTCTTTAAACAACTCAAGGCAACGTGTACTCTCCCACGAGAACACGAAAGAAGAGTTAAATGCTGTGTAATTAAGAAGCGAATGTTATTACGTACAGATCGAAATATGATTAGTGACAACATTGTAACTTTTAGATATAACAATGACAGCAAAAAAATTAATACGGAGTTGAAGTATATGTATAGGTATTAGTTTCAACTAAGTTTATTTTCATATGCGCCTGAAAAAGGAATAGCTGCCGAATTATTGCCAGATGCTAGTATGTCATATGTTTTCTGTAAAATTAAGCTGTAACTTACGGAGCCTTTATTATATCTATGGGAGAGACAGAGAGATACCTTTTACAATGGCAAAAGAAAAAATACATATTTTTTTTGTTTATCAACCACACTTCACAGTAATTTTTGCCTACAGGCTGTTTGTTATATGTCGTAATTGCTTGTAAGTACAATTCGCGTAGGTTTCGGTTTCATTCGCATCATTTATGTCAGTCCCTGTATAGCTTTATCCTCCGCTGCCTTATACAATCGATGCGCCCCAAAACACCTTTTGTTGTATTACAACATCTTTGTAATAAATGCATTAAGATACCTGAGACATGATTGCCTTAAAATATGTAAGAAACATAACAATATTATTGAGAATAAACTGCTACGCTAGCTTGTAAATAAAATTATTCATATTCAATTATAATTTTCTTTATTTTAACCAATGTAAATGGCTTACCCGCAGTGAGTACCTGAGTAAGCGTTGATCACTTATCAACGCTTATTCCTTCTATGTATGGAAAAAAGTTTTATCTTATACTAAGATAATTGTACTCTACACACAGTTGTAATTGCAGAAAGTACTCATCATTACAAAAGAGGTCGGTGACTCTTAGTTCTCATAACAAGAATATTTAATAAACACAATAGATCGATGATCGACATTGTTACTATAATTACAACATCAATATTTATATATTTGTATCATCGTAATGAGTGAAATTTTAAACAATAGCTCATTAATGATTATGCAAATAAAACAAGAAAATATAACTGATACTGTTAGATTTCCCAACTCTTTAAAAAAGTACGTACATAACTAGATAAGAATTAATAATTTATGACTATGAACAGTTAAGTTTTTAAATTGCTCAAATCAAAAACGTTCACCATTCGCAAAGACACATCAATACGGTAAAAAGTGGAACATTGCGTGGATGCTCAAAATTTCAATTAAGAATTCGAACTCGTTAAACATTTACAAAAAATGATCGAAAATGGCAATCGGTTATTTCAAATTCGTACTGGCACCAATAAATTCCACGTGAACAGGCGCATTTAATTTGCAATACCTTACAAGAAGGATTGAATTGTCAACACGGTTCGCAATAAGCGCGGGTTCAACCGCCGCCAATCAAGCTTTACTGAATTATAATCACGAAACGACGGACAGAATTTTAATGATGCAGCCTACAGAGAGAAAGTAAGAGTGACATACGAACGAATGTAATAAACATTTTTGGTTAATGGACTAACTTAGAATGCCGACGTAGAAAACGAAACCTAAAACATGATCGTGTATATTTTAAAGTCGTGACCAAATTATATTTCAAATGTTAATCCCACGCAATAAATGCACCCACTTTCTAGTTATTGATAAAACATTTGGTTATATTTAAAATGAATTTTAAATCGATCTTATTAGAGACAATATTTTGAATTTTAAACCAGCAGTTGTGCACAAGAAAATAATTAAGCATTCGATGATGAATGTAAAATTAATTTAAAACAAAAACACAACGTGCGCATAGAATAATCTGGTTAGTCATGAAAAAGAGCGCATCACATAAACAACGCAACGCGAGTCAAACAAATAGACTTGTCAGCAGATAGTTTCTTAATCTAGGAGGCGTAGGCGATGCAATCTTAGCATGGCCATCAACGGCCTACCTATCGGACAAGCGTGAATAATCCACAACGTTACACATGTTACCCGGCATTCGTTCCTACAGGGCTGTCAGACAACTAATATTTCTCTCAACACAACATTTAAACTGAGGAGATATAAATCTATTTATAAATGTAATACCATTATGAAGTAATCCTACAACTTTATACTCGTTTAATGGGATAAAAGGATAAGACGTCTCACAAAGCAGCCCTGCAGGAGTTTTGAAATGCGTACGTATCACAAACGTCTGGATCCCTGTTGCTAATGTATAATATATTATACAAAGAAATGACGAACATTTGTCTCGCAGACTTGATAAATGTTGAACTCGAAGTAATTTAGCTGTCAACGTATTTTTCTTTTCAACAAGTAATATTGGGGTCACATACATAAAATATAGTGTATAAGTATGATAGACACACAATAATAACTGTAGAGCGGTTCGAGTCCTTTCAATGTTGATTTTATAAAAGCAAAATGTTATGATTTAAGTTTTTGCTTTAAATCTCGATAAAAATATTTTGTTAGTGGTTATTTAATTCTGTAATACATTCAAACCTAGCTGTACGATAGTTGCGGTTAGGTTCATTTTATAACTACAGTAAAAATCATGTTCTGTGATCTATATTTTTACTGCGTTTATGAGAACGGGGCCATACAGATAAATTATGTACTGTTACGCCGATCGCCCATTACATGGCTAACAAAGCAACCACTTGCATTTCCTTACAACCATAGAGCATGAATAAAAAACGCACAAATCTACTTTTTAGTTAAAACCTCTTTCGTGTTTAGAACCCATAGCTGCCATTAAAGAAATTGAACATAAAAACGACATAAACAATAAAGAGATCCAAAACAAAATACAAACAAATTAAAGCTAACACTGGATGAAAACAAAACGTAGCTTCGGAAAAAAGGACTTGGTAACGGTTAATTAACATAGATACTAGGTACGCAGTGCAACAGGTTTGCGATGAAGCGAGGGCCGATATGCAAATGTACGCGGCCGGTGGTCCTAGATGCACCACGCTAGATACTACAGCCGTATTCCGATTGAAACACTTTATTCTCCATTGTGTGTACAAATTGGTAAGTGGAAACAGATACTGTAAAAACAGGGATCGAGGACTGGTTGAAAAGTATTGATATTTTTTTAAATTTGTTGTGTTGTTCTGATATTAGAATGGGATTTGGAACATCTAAATATTTTTGTTAAACCTTTTCTTTTTCTGGTTTGATATGCTGCAGCAGAAAAAAAATGATAAGAATACTGCCATTCGTGGGTCTTTCTAAAAAATAACTTTAACTTTCATTTAAATATTATAATTAAATAACGAAAAGTACGCAACACGGGTATAAAATTAAGCTACATTTCATTACCTATATTAGCTAAAATGGAACAACACTAACAGTATTCACACAGACAAGTGTAGATTACACAACAGTTACTGCAACAACTCTGAACAAACTTACAAAGGAACTTAAACCGAGAACTGTAATTACATTAATGTACTGATGAAACGAATAAGTGATACGAGCACTTCTCAGAAGTGGAATCAACGCAAGAATAACTCGACTATCTTTTTTCATGAATAGTCAAGTGAGCTGTAAAAGGGTTACAAAACAGAGTCCACACAATGGGGTTGATTAATAAAACATTGTGTACACTGCACAGTGCCTATCTCGTATTCGCTATCGTGTACGATTGGGTCGCGGCGCGTGCGCTTTCAGCCTGCCAGGCCGCACTCGACTCGTTTGTGGGTCACACGGACAGCTTTCAGATATTTGCATATTATACACTTGTATGTTGATATCTCATCAAAAGCGTATCCGTAAAGAGACAGCGCATCTACGCTTAAAAGGAGAGAAAATATTAACCGACTACCATGAAATAAATTAAGCCTTTTTGTAGCAATAAGACAATGTGTTGCAGCCTGCTGTATGATATGGGTTGGTAAGAAATGAGCACTGGTTACGAAAATACCGTGAACGGGAATCAAATTAGATGTTATGGGAGTGACAACGAAATACAGAACGTAAAATATTTGCAACAAGAAGAAACCAGAGATTGACTCACACTATGCAATTCCATAAAATCAAAATTAGTTACGGTGAACGGCCGATCACACCAACACGCCGCGTTCGTGACCGTGGACGCTCAATGGTTCAGGCAAGCAGACATTCGGAAAATTAGTTCACAAGATGGATTGTGAAGAAATTGTAAGAAATGTCATGAGCCGAACTAATTTCGTGTTGAAATATTTCCGAGATAACCTGTTGATCTTTTTCTGGCTCTTTACGTGTTGGTTGACAAATTCTATCGGTAGCATGAAGTACTCAAAACTAAATCCCGTTAATCGCTTACCTTCAACAATAGGTCTATAATATTCAGATGACATAATTGGTCACAATGCGCCGCTGCCTACAAAGCAGGATACAAATGTATTAATGCTACAATATGGTGCTGTAAACTACATTAACATGGCATGCCGTAAACGAGACTATACGGGTATTAATTCTCAATATCAGTTTTATCACGAGCCTTTTGCGGGGTTGCAGGACAGCAATTATCAAAGATTTAAGTAAGCCCCGATCGACTCGAGTCGTGACCGCCGGATCTCAAATCCGTTACCGGTGGCTAACCTTGGACTATTTCCACACACCTTTGTATCTAACTCCAATAAAGGTCAATTGGAAAGTCTGTGGCCTAGCTATTGTTACATACGGTAATACTAGTATTTTGATAAAGGATATAATTTGATCTAGTTCTATCAAGTGACGCAACCCAATAGATTGAAGGTTGTATATCAATTTCAAGTCGGTTCACAATTCGCATTTATCATTTTTGTGTCTTTATATATAAAATTTAAACGATTTTAAAACCATAAATCGATGATGTAACCAGTCAAACTCGTACAAGATCAAGTGCAAAACCACGGAACAGATTATGCGCGCTGATATCGAATGCCCCATGTTTATATTTTTTGACATAAGTTTTGAACATCCGTACTAAGCCATTGTTTAATTTATATGCAATATTTGGAGATATCGGATAATTTGTGAATAAATTAAGGTGTAACCGATCTTGTTTGAATGGATACGCGGCGACGGACCGTGGCAGAACAAGCCGTTGGCTATCTCAATCGCCTCGCCTCAACCGGCTCTATTTATGCTAATCACATGGAATTTCTAAGATCAAAACCGCGCTACGACTATTATCGGTATCACACAACTTTGATTTGTGGGCGTTGATCGTCCGGAAGAACGATGCACCCAAAATTGAGTATTTTAATAAGCGGAGGCGAGGTCAATCGGTCTCGGATGTTCATAAAATTTCTCGCCTATCAAATGCATTGATCGATATAAAGTTTGTAGGTAAAGTAGGTGCGAAGATGCTCATTGATATTCTATAAAAAATCAAATAAAACTACCGGTTATACGACTTTTATCTTAAATTGTCTCTTAATCTAATCTATGTGTTCTTTTATTTACGTTATTTATGCTTTCAAAATGGCAATAAACTTTCCGTTGGTTCGGGAGGCTTTCGTTTGGTAACCCAGTAGTCTGTCAAGTTTCTCAATTAAGCGAGCGATGTTCTATTGTTTGTGGTTAGTATTTTAAATGTTATTGCGTCACGGTGAACAGTTCATTAATTTGTTTGTAATCGGTAACATCAGTCAACCGTCAAGCCGGGACGCACTCCCACGGTCGATCTTCACGCAGACGACACAGATTGTTCCCAGAAAGGTAAACTTACGTTACACAATGTGCACAATTAAAAAGTCAGGGACGGTATAAAGCTTCGTAACAATGTTTTCAATTGAACATTGCATCACATGCTTTAGAGACTCTTATCTATCGATTTTGATTTCATGCAATAGCTTTAAGGTTTTGGCTAATTGACTCAACTGGACATATTATCTGAAAAGAACACGTTGCCATGCTGTTTTGCTCAATAATTTCGTTCTTTACGTATCAAGTGACTGCGTGCTTTAGACAGGATGTTCGTTTAATTATCTCGGTGCTCAAATATTATTCTTATGGGCAATTTGAAACACGGCCACCTCTAAGATTAAGTAGAAAAAATTAAAGCAACGTAACTCAAGTCTCAGACATCTCAATCATAATACAGTAGGTACACGAAGCACAATATTCTTATTATGTAGCTCCGAAGGTCTACATAGCGATCTGCTTGAATTATTTCGCGCTACACTTTTTGCTGTCATCTCAGTTTTAAGATAATCACAGCAATCAAACCGCACTTGTTTTGTGAGCGATCGGTAATAATTGCTTAAGCAAAAATACTGCGGAAGTCCACAGCGAAATTGCAAAAAGTTCCTAGTCATACATTTTCTATGATTAAGTAATGTAAAATAAGAATAATGTGTTATGATTATAGATGCTGCGATTTACGGGCCTCCTGACCTCGTAGAGCCGAATGGCGTGACGAAAGGACACACAAAGGTGCAAAAAAAGCTGAGCCAGACAATGTTACGTGAAGAATGGGTACTTGAGAGTCACATGCTTGAATGGGGGTGACAGTGGCGCTTTTGTTCTGTGCCATTATTACGGTACAGAGTCACGGCCGACGGAAATATGTGCGAACATTCTTTAGGCTATGAGGTGAATCATTACTTGCGAATGCAAATCGACAAAAATAAAAGAGTGCTTACAGCCTTTTGGAACACTGCGTTTTTAAGCTAAAGCGGCTCGAGGTTTACCATGATTTTAGTGGGACAACCTTTTAAGTTATTGGAATTGTTTATTTAGGTTATTACTTACCTAAGCATTTAAATATATTGACCCAATATGAGCCAAACCTTCAAACACCATTAGTTAAAATTACATATGACTAACATAATAATTGTCCCCTTGTCCATTCCCCTATCTTATTTAATTAACACCCCACGAGGGGAAAGTCAATTTCCATTAAAATGGAACACATTAGTTGAGTCATTGGAACAAAAATTTCGTTTGTATCTGTATCCCACTGACCGCCATCGTAAACTCCGTAAACTCTATAAAACCGGCTGCTGGTTATCAAAATAGAGGTTTCTAACACAACATGTAAACACGATAAAAGATTTATTAAACACGTAGACTGTAGGGGCTTTCATATCTGATAGTTAAAACGTCATATTAAAACGGATAGCTTCCTATTATCCCGCATATACCGATGTATGTGACTTGTTCAATTATGAGGGTCAAACTACACGAAGAAGGCGTTATAATATGGTGTATTAACTGCCTACTTATTGTAAGTTGTAAGTTATTAGTGTAATACCCGAAGCCTTATTATTGCGACCTTCGATTCTTAACTTAATAACTTGGCGACTACCGAAATTAAATACAAATCAGTCGGTTAAACTAATACAAATACTGATACGTTACTTATAACTAACTAAAAATGGACAGCAAGGGAATCTTGTAAATGGCTGTTTTTTAATTTTATTTTCAATGCTTAATTATAATTAATACAATGTAATCTAACCACAGGCTTATTGACTCTTGAAACAGGTTATAATAAGTTCACTAAGATCTTAAAGCCTAAAATTAAAATGAATCACGACTGATACATATCTGGCATAAATAATAGCAAGCAAGAAGTTCGTGAATGGGAGCCAGACATGGCTAGCATGCTATGACTCACCGATGTCGTCATCGCAACGTCCACCTTAGGGCGAGTCCTGACTCTACATACTATACATATGTTGGATACAAACTGGAGTTTACGAAGTTAAAGCCACCGGAAAACCATAAGTAGTACGATCTAGTTACTAGCACAATGAAGTTTTGGGAAGGTTTTTAAAAAAAAAAACATTAGAAGCCCCCATGGCCAAGTCAAGTCTCAAGAAGTGCGTACAACTTTACGCCCAACGCCTAAACTGGCTTCAAAATGATTGTGAATGACATGATAGAGCATTCAACTGTTTTGGCTTACACGTGTAGTAAAATATCTTCAAGGTAAATAGCGGTCCATTAGAATCCGGTATCCTGAATGAAATTCGGTAAGTAGAACATATGAAAAAACTAAATAAAATCAAAAGCAATTATCTTTTATTGTGTTATGGTAGATCTTATATAAACCGTTGAAGTTAATTAACGTGAATACGGGTTTACTGTTTAAGACATTTATGTTTGGCTTGTAGTCCGTTAGTCTAAACAGCTAAAAATACATCTAACAAGCTGGTGCATTGAATTTTTTTTATTATCGTCCTCAATACGGCAACGGATCGTCGGTCGAACATAGTAGTTTTATTACCAGTATAATACTGAAGTATTCAGTTATACAGTAAAGAGAAATTGTCTGGTACAAATCCTGGTCTCGAAAGACTTTACGCAGTTGTTATACATTTAACGCGCAATTAAAGATGTTCCATTATTAATTTATGGGAATAATTTAATTAATAGTTAAGTATGCTATTTGCTTATTTATACATCAGCGATTACTTATTCGTAGTTCCTTATTCCGAATGAAAAAATAAAGTACTGCACGCACCCAATAACGTAACTATTTTAATGTAAATATGTAAATTGCTCTAAACTATTTCGTTAACAAAAACCCGGTAATGGATTTTATTATAAGACAAAGTAATTACTCTAAATTGAGGTTAAATGTACGCTTTAAGTGTTAGTTAAAAGGTAGAAAACGTTTCTAGTCCACTCCACAAAATATAGGGTCATTAAATTCATTTCGTTGTACAAAATAAATTCCAGTAGAATCATCGTTTATTTTTCTTTTTATTACATTTCTGACAATAATTACCTAATCTTGTTAAAAATCTAAATAGTTATTTAACCAAAGTTGAAATTAAAACTCGTGAGAAATATTAAAAAAAAAAAACACGTTATCTAGTCTGAAAGTGATATCAATAAAGATTTAGAATAAAACTGTCTAATCTAATCCTAATATCTGTTTGGAATGGGACATCATACATATATTATTTGTTCGATAGGTCACGGGTCAAATTGATCGCATTATATTTTCTCTGTTTTTGTTCCAATATCTTTAGTACTACAAGAGAAACTTGGCCTACGGAGTGAGAAGCTCCTGATATGAAAATAATGGTCAAAACAATGATGATAGCAGTGAAAGCGTCAAAGTACCCCTGACCTATGTAATGATGGGTATCGCACACATTATCACAGTTTTGAAAGTGGAGAAAGTTATCTAAATACAGTTATTCACCTGTTAAATAAGTTCGTTGATGTATCGCTTATACAAGCTACGTCGAAGATAGACTTTTTTGCTATCAGCAGAAGAATCAATTAATAATAATAATAAAAATTATATCAACCAGTTTTGTTTTAATTATCTTAATCATTATGTCGCGATGTATATTTAAAAATATTAGTTTTGTCATATTTATAAGCTAAACACAAGTCTACAATAATTTAGAAGCTCGTAAAACTTGGTATTGACGTAAAACACGCCCTCGATTTATGGCAAAGCAAATATTTTGTTAAAACGGTCCTCAACGGATATTGAATTCAACGGACTTTACTGATAAGATATCTAACAAACATACTATACAAATTCTAATAGAATCTGATATCGCTTGAATGTAAATGGCAATCAGATTTGAGAAAAATAACGTTTTTAGGATTTAGACTACGTGACAGAACATTGTCAAATACGTAAAGCACGATTGCTGTTATTCATCTCCTTTTGATTTCATACTAATTTCTATATTTTATCCTTTATGATTGGATTTTAAAGTACTCACAATCGTAAAAAGCAAACAACCAAGATACGCCTTTTGCTGAAGCTCGGTACTCGAGTAAGGGCTGTTAAAAACACAGCTTTGGAGCTAGACCGGTTTAAAAAAGCAGCCACACACTAATTGGCAGCTGGCAGATAAAAGCCCAGTAAAAACACAACGAAACTACCGACGCCGTAGATGGAAATCTCACACGGAACATTCGTCCGATTGTAAACAAACATTACAATGTAAACAACAAACTAACTAGGCGATAGCATGTTGCGTTGTTTGCTTTCGTTGCTAGTACAAATAGATCAATGTCGATAACGAACTCCGTAAACATTCGAACTTCAAAATTTAAGACATGGCTGTATATAAAAAAAGTTTTAAACATGGGACGTTCAGAAAGTACGCTTCGAATATAGAAGGTCTGTTTTATTTTTAAATGAGATAAATAAACTGCCAGCTAATGATCCTTTCCGCTTACTAATTAGAACCTCTACGCATTTTTGGTAGTCATAATGTTTGTTCATGGTGCGTGCTTGTTTTATGAACAAATTTTGTCAAAACCTTCAAATCGTGATAATGATATTGTTTCAGTTTTAAATAATATCCTGGTTCTATATAGACCTTGCAAGATGGGTATTTATTATGCCATTATAGTAAATCATTGTAATTTGGTTTAAATTCATAATAGTACGGTTGTTGATACCAAAATACCTTGTTGAATGTCAAGGTTTTTTCTAAGGAGACTATCGACGTTACTAGAATTTTAAGATAAAATATTTAAGCAAATACATAGCATACATTATGTACGTGTGTTTGTCTATGCTAAATAATCATGAACTTGACGCCGGCAGTGGGTGCAACGTCTAAGTAAACATTGACACAATCACATTCTGGAGACGCAAAACATGCCAACGAAACGACATTTGTCACACCAAACTTAAGTATTTGAATAACGAATCTACCATGTCCGACTAAAAATATTGGTTTAATCGTTCATTTCTACTCTCAAAAGTCTGTTATCAGCAGGGATGCTAATGACTTAAATAAATATGTACATTTTATAGCAATTTCTTAAAACTTAAAGAAATAATTTATATGAAAACAGAAAGCAGTCGGCTGTTCGAGGAAATAGATAAGACGGATATAAAATTCTTACGACTTTTGACAATATAATTATACTTGACCATAACACTCGGGCTGGTAGCCGTTACTTTAAATTTTTTGCCACTTAAACGAAAAACAAAACACTTGAATAAGAATACTGTTTCAAGCATTTTTCTGTTGTAATTTGGACTTAAAAAGTTACATGAATTCATCTAAATACAACAAAAAACGAAAGGTTAACAACAGTAGAGTCCAGTTTACAAAGACAATTACTCAACAAAAACATTAAATGCCAAGTGGGAAATGTCGTGCACTCACCTCATGGTAAACGGACGTCATCATCTTGAAACACTTTGTTTTGTTTTGAAAATTATAGAGATCACAATCAAACACTCATTTCACTTATAAAATATTTGTACAAAATAAAAATGTCTGCCACTACGCAAAACTGAAAGTAGATTAAAAATAATTTTATCTATCTGTCAAACTTCCCGCCAAGCGCGCGGAAAAAAAAAAAAAGCAAAGGCACACAGTTACGCAGCCTACGTTGTTGGCGCGTGTGACGCGTTCCGTGTTTAGGATCGGCACTGAGCGACGGGCGATAGCGTTGGCTGAATGGATGGCGACGCCGCTCAGCTGCTCTGCTCAATGAACCATTCGAGTTCGGAGGTCACCGATCAACGCGACCCCATCGCTTATGTTTAAAGTTTCTCTATTACCCTATAAACCCAAAACACTATGCGATGAAGTTATTCTGTGACATTTATGCATTCAGTTTAAAGTTTAGCTCTACGTAATAAATGTTGACCTACATTTATTTATTTGAGACTTGAATGGAATTGCAATATTAATGGCAGCTTTAATTGGATGTCAAAGAGATTCGCGAAGCCAAAAATAGTTTTTAGGAGAAGACTGAGCAAAATGAGCTGTGGATCCGTTACTATCGCCTTTAGTGTGACCACTTGAGTGTTTTTGCCGATGACAGCCGCCTTCAGAGTTCGTCGACAGTGATCATTCAGATTATTTTGTCATGGAACCGGTATTAATCGTTCAAGTTTGGAACTAAGTCACTATCAACGAGTCCAGTAGTTATGAATTATGTTACTTGATTGGTTATTTTTAGTGTTTCTTAATACGTTTTCCGCTTTGCACACTTACTTCTTCAAAGCAATTATCTATCCTCGGTTTTTTGTCTTGCGATGTGAGCCAAAAATTTTAATTTCCTTTAGATTTAATCCGCCATTGTTTTTGATGACAAACTTTTTTCTTCCTATGTCCGTGTTTTTTTCTGTACCTCTTGCTATAGGATAATTGTGCCTGTTACGATGGGTCTTATTTTTCTGCAAGGTGTTACGGAACTACAGACAATCCTACTTTTCAATCATAGATATTAGATGATGTTAATGTGTAAGTTTCGATTGCCAATACATCTGGTAACGGGTTTTTGATGTGAAATAAATTGGTTTTTTAACTGACTGCGTATTGTATTAGTTATATTACAGTTATAAGCATCACTAGTCAATATTCTTACCTACTTAATAGATTTATTTTTGTTTAATTGACCTACCTTTTCTGGTAATATTTGCAATTTCCGTACCTACGTATTCATATTGATTTTAGATTTTGAGCAGTTCAAAATAGGACAAAAATCCTTACGTTTCCCTAGAAATAATTGACTAATTAATGAACAAAAAAAGGTTTAATGCCAAAAAAGATCACACCTTTTTGCAGAAAAACTAAAAAAAGTGTTACAATTTGGGCAAAACAATGTAGCTCACACCCGCAGTTCCGTTACTATTAGCTATTATAACAGTTGCAGTTACGATGGTAAGCTTACCTCACGTGTTACCACTATTGTTCGCGAAATTATACTGTCTGCGGTGTAAGACTTATAAGTAAGTTAGAAACAAATCAAAGATACTGGGAAGCTATTAAAAGTTGTCTCGTAATTTTCTTTTCCTTTTTTTCTTTAAATTTAGATTTTATTTTCTATATTGTCGCATGTTTCCAAAGAATAAGCAAATAATACTTGCGCTTAGTTATTTAATAATGATAAAACTTTATTATAATTTGATTAATTTGATCCTATGATTCTTGATGATTGATTCTATCAAGTCTTCAAATTCAGTTTAAAGGTTGAACTGATGACGTAAAATTGGTCAGTATTAGTCACAAATTAAAACTACCGCTCAAATAATTGAAAACAATATAACCGAATTAAGAAACTCGTAAAAGGGATCGATCACACTCAACAAATTGAGCAAACAGTCGAGAATACTCGAGAACGGAGTTCAATCGATATTCTTATTGACGTAGGAATCGAGAGAATCGAGTACAAAGGGGGCCGCTAGTTTATAGGCTCCACAGCTAGTGTCCTCGGATATCCATATAAATTGTAGGAAACTCAACAGCCATCTACGTACCTAACAACTCTTAAAGTATCCTTGCAGTTGTGGAAGCGAGACAGCGCTCTACAAAGCGTAGAGCGGCGTCTCTCTCCCACATCTACAGTAATGTTACTTGAAGAGTTGGTGGTAGCCCGTCTGGGTTTGATAGCGATCTTGATGGATAGATTATAAGGCTCGCACTTTAACGTTGCGGTTAAATTGAACCCACAATAAATTTTAAACTGTTTGTTTGTGTGTACTAATTGGGCGTGTAAATTGGATTTGGTTGGGGAATTGGTGGGATTCAAATGGTTATTTTTATGCATTGGTAAACTATTGTTGCGATTTTAGATCTTGGTCACCTGTTTAAGTAATCATAGACACGGGAAACTAATAGATTTTTACAGCTAAATTGACAGATAAAAATTACAGTGTAGGAGTGTCCATATTACCGTTAAGCTAGTTTGAAATTTACTTAAAAACTTAATCCTTGTCAATATAAATTAAACAAACATGAAAAATCACAACATTGCATGTTAGTGCCACCTAACTCATTTGACATTAAGGAACAAAAGCCGTGCCGCCGCGCTGCGCGTGCGACTATCTTCATCTTACGGCAGTATGGCGCCGCGGAGCCGATTCTAAATCACCATTTAGACTAGCCTAGAAAAAAAAAACAACTCATTATCGAAAACCATTCATTATAAAGAATAGATCGACTTTGCAAACTTGTTAGGAAATCAGGCGGTCGTATTTCAATAGCCGTCGTATCGACGACCAAAATATATTTGTCTTTACAAGATTAAATTACGCTATAAAAACTACGACTTTATTGAATTGTCTACTTTAACGTTTTTATTTGTTTTAAAAGCAATATTTTATTAAAATAAACCATTTGGAATAGACAGAATTGCGTGAGATACGCTTTCTATAGAATTTAATCGAATCTCTATCTGTGCTATTAGTAAATCTGAGAATCGGTATATTATGAAAATAAATAAGCTATAACGAATTGACAATAAAAAATATAAAACCGTTTATGATCAATAGAAGCAAAACGGCCAGTACGAAATCTAACTGCGACTGATAAAATAATGGTTCCATAAAATAGTAACAGCAGAAACTTTTTAAATCCTAACAGACTTGGCAACAACATACCAAGCAATTACCATTAATAAATATAATTTTCTTATGTCTATGATTATTTTTGCGTATATGTGCTAATTCCGTTCATTAATACAAAGTTGCTAACGTCTTTTGTTGTGAGGAGGATATTGTAAAAAGGTGGGACTTGTTACTTAGTTAGGCGATACGAAATGCCATGACCAAGATGAGTCGAATCCGAGGGTCTAGCTCCACCTTTTAAAGTAGTATTATTTGCATTTCGAGAAAACGGACGCCACTCTACACAGTGTCATCTGTGTGATGTGCTAATCATCATCATCATCTTTCTGCCCTTATCCCGTTTACTTGGGGTCGGCGCAACATGTTTTTTTCTTCCATTCTACTCTATCAGACATCACAGTATCATTTACTCCATTTTAATTCATACCATTCCTTATACAATCCATCTATTTCCTTTAGTCTTCCCCTATACTTCTAAAACTACTTGTCGAAAGTTCGGCATATTTGACAGAGATTTTTTGCAGTTACAATAAAATATTTATTGCTCAACAATACCCATTAGCACTTCTAAGGGTACTTGACGTAGTGGGAATCTCTAGAAAGTTGTCACGAAAACCGGCTTAAACCAGAGTCGAATTTGCGAGAGAAACCCCGCACGTGTGCAAGTGTCCTTAATTATGGCTATACATATAATATATTAGGTACGTGTACATATATTCAATATGGGATGTCTACCCCCTGTGGAGTTAGCAGAATCGGTAGAAGTTTAATGGATATTTAAGAGCTGGTATTATCAGTGATGTTGTCAACGAGTTGTGAAGACTCTTGGTCTGAAATCCACTGAAAGGTTGTTTCTTCTTAACTTAAATTACTATTAATGCAAGTCAGCATAGTGCTGCATTGTACTAGCTGTAGCCCGCGCCATCGCCCGTGTGAATGTATAGCTGAGATGAGCTCTGACGCAGTCGATTAAAAAGTAGCCTGTGTTAATTCAGGATGTCAACTAACTCCATACAAATTTCATCAAAATTCAATTAAATGAGTAATAAACTCCATCCATCCATACTCATAAACTAATTGCTTTTATTTATAATATTAGTAGGATACAGTAATTAATTCAGAATTATAATTTGGTAATCGAAAAACAACAATAACTTCCGACACATCGATATGTTTCTATATTTGCACATCTTTAATTCATTCGTCATCGTTAATTTCGTTCACTCCGGCATTAAACAAGGGGGTCAATTACGCACACTAGTTACACTACGCTTACATAATAAACCTCTTTTAATACGCTTCACAAATGACTCTATCGTTCAATCAGCAATTCGTTAAGGTAAAAGTTGATAGTTGGACAGTAAATGTTCATTATGACCTTTATGTTTATGTAATCTATCTAATAAGAACCATAGTACAAGGGACCATTGTACCAACATAATAATGAGAACATTCTCTAGGAGTAATTTCAAATACCACGATCACGTCTTATCGCCATCAGAGCATCAAGTAATAAGGGATTGTTATGTCCTACTATTTTGTTAATATTACAATGTTACGAAGAACAAAGAAATTGTAGATATTCTCTCTTTCGAGTACTTCAAAGTGTTCTTTAAGATAGTGTTTACTTTTTAATTGGAGACTTTGTTTGTAGAAAAGTAAACAGAGTATGTCGTGTTAACCTTGATAGACAAAATTTAAATTTTGACGATTAAAATTGGAATTAAGGAACATAACTTTTAAGAATATTTGTAGCTAGTGAGACACTATAAGCTGTGGTTCCTCAGTTACCCATAAAAGATATGCCTAAATTCGGCTTAAATAGATATTCGAACCAACTAAATCAAATCGTTCTCAATATCGCCAAGTTAGCAATAAATAACCACACTAGGCCACACGGCATTGTCAGTGTGTCGTACAATCGCCCAATTCGGCGCCGAAGTGTCACAGCTGATCTACACACGCCGTGTAACTGTGTCGTTAAATTGTTAAAAATTCGTGACTCCACCGCACGATGTGAACGGAACCTGTCAAATGACACGTATTGTTCATGCACCCTTACAATTGTCAACACTGACAAGCGACTGTCAACCTTATCGCTTATACAATCGAATGGAAACTAAGCCCATATTTGAGTGCATGTCCCCGCTTCGTGCCGTGGTTTCAGCTTATATGGTAAGCTCGATCTGTAGCTACATGTGTTGGTGCTAATTCGCAGTTGTTGGCGGTATACTTTGTTGGAGCAAATGCTCTATGTTTTTAGATTGCAGTACCATAAAACTTACTATACTATCTACAGATACGGAAGGAGTTAGCATTCAAAGATTTACAGGAATTATAAATAAGGATTAATCTCACCACCCGTTAGAAGGTATCCGAATAAACTAAAACCGAATCAAAGTGATTGCGCGCCGGCATTTGTTTCTTAGATAATGACTTATAAACAAATGGATCGAGATACCGCCTAGCTAGCTCCGCAACACACCCTCCTTTTACAAGATGCAATCTTTCAAACAAATTGCATTTGTGCATGCCATCATCAATTATTTTTATCATTTCATTCGGGATTAATTGTGGTCATTGGATATTCTTATCGATAAATTTTTCTTCTACAATCATGATAACGCGAATACGATGGGATAGTAAAAAGTAAAAATCACCATGACTAAGCTTGCATAGGCTGTATAAGGCATAATAAATAATTTCTTTTGCTTCATTTATGGCTATAAAATAAGACTTACAAAAGTATGAGTATAAGCAAAAAGTATTCATAAATCCTATTTGCCACATCTTCAAATTCGTTACGTGCTTTTTATGTAATAAAATTCTATTTTTGACATAAAAAGTGCAAAGCCGTGAAATATAATTTGCCGGATCTAATACCTATTGCTATTGTAAGAAATACACGACTTATCACATTAGTTCCTTTTTCAAAGTGGCTATAAACTTTTTTAGCAACTCTTTTTATAAATGAATAGCCAGAACCTAAAGATGAGAACTTATTATGTGCATAATCCACGTTTTGCTTTCCTTTTGTTATTAGATTCGTCATTTTTAAAGAAATAAAATATACCAATTACAATAGACAGTTACGGTTTTCAAATTCATTAAAAGAAAAAAAAGGTTATTTTAAAACCAAAATGTATGCAAGCGAATTGGCACAACATGTTCTATTTTCAAAATTGTTTTAAAAAGATAATAAGGTTTTTTTTAATAATCAAGCATAGGTAATGCCGATTCAGTCCAATATTTTTTATACCCACAATTTTATTTATATCATTATCATTCAAAACAGTTACTAAAGAGCCAGACTAATAAAATTAATTTTAATAAGACTAATTCGATCTTTATTTATTGTTATGAAAAGTTTGTTTTATCGCAAATTTAATATTATCCCAGTGGGTGGTCAAATATAATAATTAAAAGTTATTTGAATTTAAATCAGATTATATTTTCTGCTTTACTATAACTTTTAAATGAAACAAGACATTAGCATTAAGTCTTTATATCTACTAAATTAGCCAATGGAATAATTATAAAATAATTCCGGACGATTAGTTTTAGTACGTGCAACAATTAATTAATTTCTTAATGTTGGTAACGACTTAAAGAGGACTACTTAAATATCATCCTTAAATCAATACACTAAGGTGGTGTTTTGTATGTATTTTCGATTGATGGATAATTTTTTTAAATACTTTTTTAATCTAACATTTTTTATGTTGATAATTTTATTGAGCTTATTAAATATAAGGTTATAATCAATAACATCGTATAAGCGGTCAAGACTTGCAATTACACACAACGCTTGGCACCGGCAATAACTAGCTGCGTTTATTGTGATTACAGTGTTTCTAGTATGAATTATATCAATTGTTAAAACACTATTCTAGGCCATATTGATTTAGATTTTGCAATAATTTTGAGCAATTTTACACATACAATAAAAAACAAAATAATAGACAACGAATCCAGGTTTATCTACCTGCATAATATTATATAGATACATATAGTACAAAACAGTCGGCCTGTTCCGCTATAAAAAAAAATACATTAAAAAGTAAAGTAAAAAATTCGCGTCATTGACATGTCAACTACAGATTATTAGAAACGATCATAAACTCCAATCACACGAACAACCAAAAAGTATACTACATAAAAAACGGGGCTACCATCGTTAAGTTTAAATTTTAAAGCTAGCAATTTTCACGCGCAGCGTTTAGCCGACCGGCAAACGATCTGATTTCACCAATCAATTGATTTTATTGTATCGAAATAAAATCGTAATTAACAGAAATGTTTGCGACTTTTAATTTGTATTTAAAAGTGTTTTTTATCATTAGTATTACGGAATTCTGGTTATATAAGGATTTCTCGGCGTTTCGAAGTTAATTGGATAACTTACATATAATATAACAATTGCTTCTTTACTGTTATGTTAGCGAGTATGCGGGTCAGCTGGTAAGTACGCAATCATTAACATAGAGGGTTATGTGTGATTTTATTGTTTAGATTGTATTATTCAGATTTTTAAGTTGTAAAAGAGAGACGCCCCGTTTTTGTACAGTGCTGTTACACTTCTAAGACTTCACTTGTACTAAAGTGGAGGTAGCCCTCACAGAATCCAACAGTGGATAGAGTACTCTCAAACCCTCCCACAATCTGTACATTTGATCAAATAAAAACTTCTAAGTACGGTAATAGACCAATAACAAATTAAAAATGAATCAAATTAAATCAAGTCGTCTTAGAATGATTAATTTCTTTCATTGATTGTCCCTTTAATTCCTCAACAACATACAATAACATTGAGCAAACAAAACTATTAGCCCAGTCAAATTAGGTAAAATAAGGGGTCAACCTCGGAATGTAAGATAATAAACTGAAAATTGGTGACCACCTTTGTTTGGTCGCCCTAAATATTGTCTCAAAAGTCACAAGTCCTATCGTGTCCGCGTCTTAAGATATTCAAGGTCAAAGGTCACGAAGAACAATTTTTCGCGAAAATCTCGGTTCCTATTGCTTAAATGATATTTTCACCAACATCAAAGTTGTAGAGTATAAAATTCTCTACAACTTTTGTCTAAACTTTTTTTTTATACGATCAACCGTTTTTGATGTAGAGCGCGACGAGTGCGCAGCGTACAGTCATATAATATATGAGGTAATGCAGGGTCAAGCGTGAGTTTCGGTTATCAGTACGTTGTATAAAGTCAATGATTGACAAAAAAAAAATATAATTATTAAGCAATGCCCATTATTTCTGTGCATAATAGGTCGGGGAAAAAGTCTTTTCGCATTATAGTATGTATGAACTTGTAATAAAATCTTTCTCTCTCTAATATAATAAGATTTTGGAATTATGTTCTTTAAAATTTTAACTTTCAATGGTACCAAAACCAGCCAGATACAAATACTATAGCCAAAAAAAAATTATTACTAGTTCATACATACTATAATGCGAAAATACTTTTTCCCCGACCTATTATGTACAGAAATAATAGGCATTGCTTAGTAATTTTATTTTTTTTGTCAATAATTGACTTTATACAACGTACTGATAACCGAAACTCACGTTTGACCCTGCATTTCCAGATATATTATATGACTGTACGATGCGCACTCGTAGCGCTCTACCTCAAAAACGGTTGATCGTATAAAAAAAAAGTCTAGACAAAAGTTGTAGAGAATTTTGTACTCTACAATTTTGAGATTGGTGAAAATATCATTTAAGCAATAGGAACCGAGATATTTGCGAAAAAATGTTTTTCGTGACCTTTGATCTTGAATATCTTAAGACGCGGACACGATAGAACTTGTGACTTTTGAGACAATATTTAGGGCGCCCAAACAAAGGTTGTCACCAATTTTCAGCTTATTATCTTACATTCCGAGGTGAAACCCCTAATTTGACTGGGCTATATGCCGATTAAGCAACACACATGTATGACAACCCAAAAATTCTGACATGTACCACAATGGCCAATTTCAAATGTATTCAATAACCTCATTATATTGACAGACATCAAAACATGACAAAACTATAATATGAACAGAATTGAATATCGGTAATTTAATATCAACTAGTTTAACCTAGGCCAGTTTGTAAAGTATTCAAAATTATGCTGGTTGCGAAATATTACGTACTTAGGATATTTATTTATAAGGACATAAAATTACTTTAGTTTCATGAAATTTAAAGCACTATCCATTTGTATTAAAAACCGTGTAAAAATCACATTTATATTATGAAGACGAAAATTTATGTGTGTTACTTCTTTGAATTTAAATGACTGGAGCAATTTGGTATAGATGTAGCTACTAGCTAGTATAAAACCATCAGTCGTATTAAAGGCAAATGTTAAAACTTGAAACTATTTTACCAAACAGCGACCAACAGAATCTAATACAAAATTAGCGAGATCTAGTGATGAGACGAGCTGATTTAGTACTAAAACACCATAGAAATGTTATTACAAGCACGTCAAGCGCAACCATGGTGAATAGCCCTAACAATCCGCTCCCATGACCTCGCCCAATGATTGGAGCAAAAGGTCTTATTTATGGGAAACCATTATCTACGGCGCCGATCGCAGTTTTAGGATTTTATGACAAACAATTTCTGAGATAATAACACTATTGAGGGTCAAAGCGTGATTTGTTGACGGCGGAATTATTGAAAATGCCTTAAACTTACAACTATTGTAATACGATCGGATAGAGCTGACAGTTTGAAATTTTCCGGTATTAAAATATTCTTGGTTAATGATTTGACGCTAGGATGTTTGATGCTTGTTTACGTTCACTACCTTTAAAGATAACTAGCTAATACCCGTGGTTTTACCCATGTGGATGTCGTTTATAGCTGGAAAAACATTACCCATTGTAACGCAGTCGGTTAAAAAGCTTATGAGTTAATCAAGAGTGTCAGTTAACTCCATGCCAAATTTCTTCGGCATCCGACTATTATAGCGTAAAAGAGTAACAAACATCCATACATAATTTCAAACTTTCGCTTTTATATTATTTGTTGTAGGCTTTAAAGCTACAAAAATAATGTAATTGGTCAACACTGTGGTCTGTTTACCTTTTTTTTATTTTGAGTAAGCATCAGAAACTAGTCTCACGTAATGTAGAATTTGTTACTGCAGTTATAAATGTGTTCATATTACAACAAATTCTTCAGTTAATTGACTCGTATTTACGAGACATACAGAATTAATCAGTCATTAACAATTCTCTCATAGATTGCGTTCCATGCATTCACAAATACCTACTGGCACTGGCAATACCACGCTATTAATATAAGTAAGATTGTGGGTCAAACGCTTTTCTCAATCATTCCGGGAACCTTTTAACCTATACTTTTTATTAATATTATGAACGCGAAAGTTAGTATATATGTTTGTTACTCTTTCACGCTCAACTGCTGAAGCAATTATGAGCAAGAATGGAGTTAGTTGACACCCTGGATAGGCTTTTAACCGACAACGCCTGACGAGGTAATGTTTTCGCAGCTATAACCGACGACGGGCGCAAGCCATGTCGCGGGCAACAGCTAGGATATTATAAAGAGGTAAAGGTTGTCAGTTTGTGACGTCGGAGGGGTAATCTCAGGGACTATTGCATCAATTTTGAAAATTATTCTACTAATACAAAGCCACGTTAATTGACTGTTACAGGTGTTATTTAACCCGAAAAATACAACAAAACGGCCCACGGGTCGGCTCGAATAAAATATGCGTTTTGCAACCTCATATAATCTTTCTAATGGATTTTTAGTGTATCAATATTTGTAAAGGATACACCCATTCATCACTGTCGTAGTTAGCTCATTCATTATGGTGAAAACGTTTTTTTGTAAGGGCTTCTATCGCTCTTTCAAGTCGGCTGTAATTACGGATGGGCTAACAACATAATTACTGTAAGAGTCAGTGTAACTACCATTTAATTAGAAAATAACAGCTGGGATGCGAGATTGATGGTGTGAACTTAGAGTTATGGGGTTTCTGTATAAGATGTTATATCTTTGGCTTCCTTATACTTGATAGTTACTAAAATACTTTGCACGTAATGGACGTGTTGAATGAATGAAGTTAAGTGTGACGTGTTTTTTCAGTCATAAAGTAAAGCATGATTTCGATATGCGATATTTTTGTGTCCAGTAACAAAAATACTTCCTAAGGAGATAGTTAGTAACCTCTTTGAGTTTTAATGGCGGCAGCTATTTTAAGACTTAAGTGACTAGGATACTAGCGCTACTAAATGTAAGAAGGTCTTGTTACTTTTCAAGTGACCTCAGTGAGTAACGTCAAATTTTCAACTATAATCATTTGTTTCAGGGATTGTTAAAATATACTATTCTTCTACTAGCATGTCTTAAAGAAAAACAATTGCAGCTGCATAAGAGAGTCGGAGCTCTACACGGTATAAAGCATAGTTTCACTAGTAAATAAATAAAGCATAGTCTTTTTTCCACAACTGCAACGGTCTTCTTTAAGACGCGATGGTAAAGCCCCAATGATATTCAGTAAGTAACAAAATAACTGTCTCCACGTGATGTGTCTCCACTCAGTTGTCTCTTACTTTATTGATACTACTGTTTTCCCGTTACACATTTAGTAATTGCAGTTTGTAAAGGATAACTTCATTTCGTACTCAAACCGTAGCGTCATTACTTACATAATTCATGAAGGTAACTGTGCTGTACCTACTTTGAACTTAAATGTATTGCTGAGTCAAGGTAAACTGTGAAAATTTAATTAAAATAGTACTGAAGTTGGTTGAAAATGTCAAAGATTAAGATAGATAAAGTTTTAATCAACGGGAAAAAGGCGCAATCTAAAATACAATTAAAATTAAATTAAGAAAAAAAACATTGCTATCTCTAACTCAAACAATTTTATAGAACTATTCTTTTGCAACACCGATAGAGCAAAAAAAGTTACAGATAAATCTATGTATAAAATGATTGAGAATGCACTAACTATATAATTCCTCGAACAATACAAAAGCAATTTAAAAAGTTCTTCAAAAAAAGTTCGTATAGTCTTGCAAATACTTTTTTCACAGCAACATTGTATCGGTGAGAAAGATAGCATCATAATAAATAAGTAACGGATAGAGTTAAATATAGGCTGAATGGATTGCTATCGCGGCCTATTATTTCGTACCTATTCAGCTTTTTTTAAAAGGAAAATAATTGCTGTACATTGAAGTTTTGATGTTGTTGCTATGCAGTTGTGTGTTGATGCGGGATTAATATAAAGAGGAAAGAAGTCTTCTGTAAAATATTATTCTTAACTGACAGCAGATTGTCAGAAATACTCGTAGCTATATTAGGTATTGATTGCTCTAAATATAAGTCATTTAGTACTAAGTAAGAATCAAAATCAAAACCAAAAAGGGGGGTTTTAATGTAAGTAGGCTTTCTCAGGCGCTATCGAAACGATACAATTACTGACTATATAGAAAAGTTTTATCCCAGATAAGAATTGGCAAGAAATTCCATAGCCATAGGTTTATAATAATAATGTACTATAATAATTATGTTTAAAACACGACCTCTTTACTAATATTTAATTTAATGTGCGAAAATAACTTACAATTGTTTTACGTCACGCAAAAACTATTCAACCGATGTATCTAAACTTTGCCCTGGGAATAGACAATCCTATTTAAAGCAAAGATTTCTTTACACAAGTCAGTCTAGAACACTTCCCTCGTATTTCAGATACTTTAGCCGATATATCTAGTCTAGATACAAGTTTAAGCGTCACGTTTTCTCCAAAGAAACGCAGACAAAGACAAAACTGACCCAGAATTAATGTATGGCACGCATTACGGAAACGTTTGCGTCCTCTTAAGGATATAAATGATCCTATCAATGGGTTAAGAGTAAAGGCGGGTTTCACTGTACCTTGGAACGCAGTTAGATGAAACTGATTTCGGTTTTTGTGTGTAACTTTAGCCAGTACTGTATGTAATTGAAATACGTTGAACCTTATTTAGGAGAAAGCATCGATATTTTGGCTTTGATATTTGACAACAGAAAACTTAGTTTGCACAATAACCATATTAGAAAATTGCGTCAGTGCAAATATTATTATTTTTTATTTATTCGCAAGTATTTTTAAGATCGTCGAGTTTTGATCGTCGAGTGAATCAGAATCAATCAAAGAGCAGCAGCGATAGCAAATATTTTTAACGTGTGAATTGAGGTTTATTTTATAGGTTTGAACCTACAAAATAAACCTCAGTTCACAAAAACTAAGTTTTAAAAGCAGTGAAACTATCCCTAACAGTTTAATGTTCTTAGTTCCCGTTACTTCGAGTGCCAATAAAGAAGAGACACGGACTCTACGTCCAGAAGGTAATGTATGAGAGTGTTCCTTAATAAATCTGTGCCATTCTTACTGGTGGACTTTCAAACTGAAAATTAGATCGGAGTGCCGATAGCCGTTTGTTTTCTAACTAGCTTTAAACTGCTGAGTAATGTGTGGTTTTTCTGTTTCCAGGGATTAAAGTTTTTGGTTGCCGAGTTTTTCGTTAGTATTTAAACTAAGGTTCTTGATTTCCCGCTTTAGCACAGTTTAATGTAAGAGTTTTACAATCAATAAGAAAAAAAAACGATTTTAAATCCTGTAATAGATTTAAGTCATCATCATTCCCCTGCCCTTATCCCAATTATTATGATTTGGGGTCGGCGCAACACGTCTTCTCGACGTGTTGCTTAAAGTTTTGGCTATGGTTTTTCTAGTCGGCCGTCTGCCTGACACTAACCCTCTTTGGGAATGCGATTGTTGGTTGTTTACCCGCCACCATTCGGGTGACCCAAGGTGCTTGGTACAGTGCACTGGGTCTTAAGGTCCATTAGTCGCCTTTTACGACACCCAGTGGAGGATATGGGGTGGTGCTATTCTTTATATCCGGACACCACACGGATTTAAGTAAGTAAACACACAACACAAATACTGTGTTTATACAACACAGTATTTGTGTTGTGTTGAAAAAAAATATTCTGATTTTCCATAGGTACCTATAGCTATTTATTGCGTATAGGAAAGAAAAATACATCCACGTTTCAAAAACTTTCGAAAAAAGTTTAATCACAAGCTACGTACAAAAAGATTCAAATCACACACAACCTTTTTGTAGCAAAAAATACTCAGCTCAAAGTTAACGGGTTACCCTAGAACGGCTAGAATATACCAGACTATATACTTATCAGCTATCTTCGAGATCCATATATCTAGATAACATAACAATTACCTAATGTACACACGACAGATAATTACAGTGTAATACACAATTATAATATAATCGCTTACATCAACTTTACTCAAGCATTCGTGATACTATCTCCAATAATTGTTATACAAACAGCTCATTAATACAATGCAATGCTCTTTTTGTGTGAATACACAAGATTTTAATGCAGTACAGTCAGTTTTAAAGTTTATGTACAAACGCGTATACGAACTACAAGTATATAGGTGTAAATTTAAAAGCATTTGCATATTATGGTTATATTCTGCAAGTTTTCAGTACAATTATTTGGTTTCAGCTGCTTTATTTCTCGTCTCACCTAAGCTCTTGATTTTGTTCAGGAATTTTTAAAATTTAGTAATTTTCTGCGCACTTAAACAGGGGGGTTTTAATGTAAGTAGGCTTTCTCAGGCGCTATCGAAACGATACAATTACTGACTATATAGAAAAGTTTTATCCCAGATAAGAATTGGCAAGAAATTCCATAGCCATAGGTTTATAATAATAATGTACTATAATAATTATGTTTAAAACACGACCTCTTTACTAATATTTAATTTAATGTGCGAAAATAACTTACAATTGTTTTACGTCACGCAAAAACTATTCAACCGATGTATCTAAACTTTGCCCTGGGAATAGACAATCCTATTTAAAGCAAAGATTTCTTTACACAAGTCAGTCTAGAACACTTCCCTCGTATTTCAGATACTTTAGCCGATATATCTAGTCTAGATACAAGTTTAAGCGTCACGTTTTCTCCAAAGAAACGCAGACAAAGACAAAACTGACCCAGAATTAATGTATGGCACGCATTACGGAAACGTTTGCGTCCTCTTAAGGATATAAATGATCCTATCAATGGGTTAAGAGTAAAGGCGGGTTTCACTGTACCTTGGAACGCAGTTAGATGAAACTGATTTCGGTTTTTGTGTGTAACTTTAGCCAGTACTGTATGTAATTGAAATACGTTGAACCTTATTTAGGAGAAAGCATCGATATTTTGGCTTTGATATTTGACAACAGAAAACTTAGTTTGCACAATAACCATATTAGAAAATTGCGTCAGTGCAAATATTATTATTTTTTATTTATTCGCAAGTATTTTTAAGATCGTCGAGTTTTGATCGTCGAGTGAATCAGAATCAATCAAAGAGCAGCAGCGATAGCAAATATTTTTAACGTGTGAATTGAGGTTTATTTTATAGGTTTGAACCTACAAAATAAACCTCAGTTCACAAAAACTAAGTTTTAAAAGCAGTGAAACTATCCCTAACAGTTTAATGTTCTTAGTTCCCGTTACTTCGAGTGCCAATAAAGAAGAGACACGGACTCTACGTCCAGAAGGTAATGTATGAGGGTGTTCCTTAATAAATCTGTGCCATTCTTACTGGTGGACTTTCAAACTGAAAATTAGATCGGAGGGCCGATAGCCGTTTGTTTTCTAACTAGCTTTAAACTGCTGAGTAACGTGTTGTTTGTCTGTTTCCAGGGATTAAAGTTTTTGGTTGAGGTATTTTTTTATTTTTATCGAGTACTAGCTTCTGCCCGCGGCTTCGCCCGCGTGGTAAAGGGACAAAAAAACCAAGGTCTTTTCTTAATATTTTTTTCCGTAAGAACCTTCTCCTAATAATAACAAATACAACAAAAAAAGAATTAGTGAAATCGGTCCAGCCATTCACGCGTGATGCCGTGACCAAGGAAAACGGGTTTCATTTTTATATATATAGATTTAATTCAGGTTCTCTATAAGCACAGTTTAATGTAAGAGTTTTACCATCAATTAAAAAAACGATTTTCAATCCTGTAACAGGTTTAGGCAAGTATAAACACATGATTAGTGATAGTTGAAAAAAAACACTGTAATCCTACGCATAACTGTATATTTCGTGTAAGAAGAAAAATACGTCAACGTTAAAAAACTTACGAAAAAAGTTTAATCATAAGTTACGTGCAAAAAGATTCAGATCATACACAACCTTTTTGCAGCAAAAAAACTCAGCTCAAAGTTAGCTAGAATATACCGGACTATATACTTATCAGCTATCATCGAGATCCCTACATCTAGATAACATAACAATTACCTAATGTATACGACAGATAATTACAGAGTAATGCACAATTATAATATAATCGCTTACATCAACTTTACTCAAGCATTCGTGATACTATCTCCAATAATTGTTATACAAACAGCTCAGTAATACAATGCAATGCTCTTTTTGTGTGAATACACGGGATTTTAATGCGGTACAGTCAGTTTCAAAAGCTTATGTACAAACGCAAATTTATGCACCGAAAAAGTTAGTGTATATATTTATTTTGTTTTTTTTCTTGAGTATTTAGTGTTCAAAAACATCTTCAAAATTTGTTTTTACAAGTTTTCGTGAGAATTCCGAGGTTTTAGCTATTCCCAGTCCCAGTAGGAAGTTATTATATTTGATAAACACAAAACTCTTATAAATTTAATAATGTTCTGGACGCATAGACAACTCACATTTCCCTGAGCGTTAAAGCTCAGATAAATGGAACTGGACATATCAAAGTCACAAAACTTATTAAAAGACACCTAATATAGATTTGAACGTTTCTATTTCTGTTATTATCATCTAGGCCCTTTACTTTTTATCACAAACTATACTATTTACAAGCTTTTTATTCTCACATAAGTATATGTTAATGATTACAGAGTATTGTATAATGCGGTAACATTGGATTCTTGTCACACTTGGGAGTGTGTGACGGAAGGCGGAAGACGACTTGATTCAAGATCGCTCCTTTAGTTACATAGATGTAAAGACACTGGATAGTACATCAAAAATTATAGGTAATTAAAGTTAAATTTTTAATGACGACTGTGATATTAAGGAACTTCGTCCTTGTGTAAAGGTTTCACAGACATTTGATTCACAAAGACATCCAGTTCTTTCAAAAGTGGAATAATACGTGTCCTATAAATGCTTGGTTTAATTTCTGATTAGAAAACAAATACCAATTACAATGAAGTGTAGTTACGCAAACAATTGTTTGAGTAACCATTTAATTACTTTCAATCTCTATAAACTTGCTTAATTAATGTTAGTAATTAAAAGTATAATTCACGTAACGTTAATATTCAGTATTTATTGTAGAAGTTTCAGACCTGAAAAATTGCAGACTTCAAAATAGTGCACAACCAAACAAGTTAACATTTTTCTTATGGTATTTCAAACCATATTTTTATTTTATTCATGTAGGTAGATTAATAGTCGGTTTTAGCTAAGGTTTTACAATTATTATTTTTGTTCTCCAAAGGCCTCCTCAATTTTCTTCCAAACCTTTCTATCCTTTGCTATTTCTGGCTACGAGCGCCCCGCATATCGGCCTAGATCGTCCTACCTCCTTCACACCGAATACCTTCATACCACATCTAGCACCATAATAATATCATCCACAACAGTCTAGACAATACACATTGTTAGACAGTTTTTCTACAATCCAAGTACAGAAGACATCGTAGTTTACGCTCATGCTGAAAGGTCGTGGGATATCATGTATGTACGGTATACAGCACAATAGGAATAACGGTATTAGAGATAAACGTGTTTATATTATGTAAGTGCGATAATTAGGTATGTTATAGATTTAACACTGATTTGAAAACACACAACTGCCTGCAAGAATTGTTTGGTTTTACGGAAAAGCACAAATTGTAAAGTGTTTACCTCTATTTTTAAGTTGTCGTTGTTATACACCGTGTAACATAATTAACGCACATCCTGAAACTACTTTGTTCAGAATCGATAACAGAATCCATTTCATTAATAAAAATAAATATTTTTTTTTACCAAAAAAATATTTAGAAATAATTAAATTGTAGACACTATTTTCATAAAGCACTCGAAGTAAACGAAAATGAGCCTTAAGTCGATGCAATAAGGCTTTAACAATTCACAGCGGTTCACACTTTCAAATTTCACTCGTTTTGCCAATTATTTGTACAAATTATTCTGACAATATGTAATAAAAACAAATATCTAAGAAAATGATAAAAATGTTTCAATACATTAATTGTGGATAAAACAGGATATACTTTTTGGGGTGTCTGTGGATGTGCGTTATTTATGTTACACGTTGTAGAAGGTTTTAATTAAAGCAAAATTATAGGCTTTTAATATTTAGTAAAAATTAAGCTTACTTCCGACTGAATGGAGTTCTGTTTTAATCGTATTAAGATCCAGTTGGTAGTCTGGAACTCGATATTATTGCTTAATCGTACAGTTGGATCGAAAAATCTGTAGGTATGTAGTTTCGCTTGATGCGGTTTGGTTCCATAATACCATTTTGGGAAACCGAATAAAATAAAAAGACAGAACTAAACTAGTTTTGGGGGAAACGGATTAAAGAAATTGATCTAAAGTACTATATTTGTTTGAAATTTCTAAAGTTCCAATGTTCCTTACTCTATTCTTACTCTAGTAGGTAAGTAATCTGATAAAAAGTTGCTACTGCTTGATGCGAAAGACTTTATTTTAGCATATCTTGGGAGAAGTCTTAGTTTAGCATTGGTCCTATTTAAATGATTAATTATCTATAGGAGATGTTAATAAACAATTAATCATATGAATAACTGCTTACAATGTATACTTCGTTTATCTAAAAACCCTACGCAAATCATTTAGTAGACTCTCAGCTCCCTTTATAGCAATACAGCGATTCTCCATGCGTCATGCATGCGTTTGTCAGACAATCATCAATATTTATGATTGATGCAATCATTGTCTATTTGTTCCAATGTTGTCATAATACTATCAATGTCGCAGTGTCAATAGGCACTGTTTATCTTCGTGGTGGCTTATGAGACAGGTGGAAGGAGACACTATGATATATTTATTATTTTATAGAGTTCTACCATCATATTTTCATGTAATACTGTTCCAGTTTTGGCCAGCAAACGGCGTACTATGTGCCAGTAGTGCTAAAAGGGGAGGTTGTGGATAAATGTAGGCACCTGAGAGACGTAAGATAGGGGAGAAAGGAAGAAAAAAAATACCCCCAGTAAAATAGGATAAAGGCAGGAAAGTGATGAAGATTTTTATTTTATTAAAAGGTCATACATATTACTACATTTTGTAGTAATCTCAGGTACAGCCGATAACGTAGGCAGAAAAAACATTAGATTTCATTACATGCTCAAGTCACGTCAAATCACACATGCTCATTCTCATATATGTACATCCATATGATAGGTATCAGATAAGGAACATAAAAACGCCTACCACTAACGTGATAACAGATGCCATACAAACTCTAACAAAAGCCTACATAAACAACAATAAAGAAGCCTTAAAACCGTAAATCTCGGACACTTTCAATTAAACCAATTAAATACAATTATATTCAATTAAATTGAATTATACAATTAGGAGGACTGGCCACTGGTAGCTAATTAAAGTAAAAATCTTGGACAAAAGAAAAGTTAATAAAAGTGACAACCTTGATGCGTTGTTAGGGTTGCCAGTTCTAGCTTCCTATTGTGACGCGTGTGTATGTAATATGCATGGCATATTGTTAATTCATGCTATGAGATATTTCGATGTGTACAAATATGTGTGAAATGTACTCGTAATGTTTGTTTGTGTCTAGTCACTGACCTAGTAAATAAGTTGTAGGGGTGTTGCTGCTTATGTAAGCAAAATATTTAGTTCAAATTAAAGTCAACTGGATGTGGCCACAATCCATTGTCGAGTATTTCAGTAAGAAAAATTCAAAGTGTGGATTGCAAATACTCTTTATATCAATAAGTATTTTACTCAAAACTATTATTGTACATTGTTCTAGTTTAAAACACTTTACTTGTTATCTCAAATAATAAAACTGTTAAGTTATTGTTAGCTGTCACGTGTCACATTGTACATAGTAACACATGCAAAGGTCAGCCATTGAGCATTGAGCCTCAATGGCTTCTCAACATTGACCGAGACACGACGACTTAGCCGTGTGTAGCAGCCAAGGTTCGCGTATCAGATGTCATAAAACAATATATAATGTCTCCTGACTGATTCCGGCCACGGCGGCTAGTGTTACTATGACACCAGCCAGCTACGCAGGACATATAGTGCACAAGCGTGTGCGCTAACACCGGTGCACTCTCTGTTTTTTTACTCTCATAGCCCGATGGGACGGCAATCCGACACGACCAGAGAGAGATCAGGCACAGAACCCACATTTTTACATGAAAAAAAGCAATATATGAGAGTCGGTTTAAACGAGTTGTAAATGGCTGTAAGAACAATGAATTGAAGAAAGGCATTGTCATCATCATTGCCCTGCCCTTATCCCAATTATTATTTGGGGTCGGCGCAGCATGTCTTCTTCTTCCACACGTTCCTATATGACGTCATCTCGTAAAAAACACTCTTAGCAGCCATATCATCTTTCACACAATCCACCCATCTTTTTTTGGTCATCCTCTTCCCTTATATCCATCCACATTCATGTCCAGCACCTTCCTTACCACGTGATCCTTTTTTTCCGCACTGTGTTCAATATGCAATAAATAATAAATAAATTTAAGAATACTAAGAGTGTAAAAATAAAATTCAATAGATACACACGCAGCCCTAGATCCGCGTTTCTTCGAATGCATTGTAAACAAGGCAGGGGACGGTGTGAAAGCTCCGCACACAAAAAACTGTAGTTGTATCTCGGAGAGAATGTGTCGTTTCACTCGGTACTTCTCCACAGACGCGCATTCACTGGTAGCTATAGTGTTCAAATCTAGAACCCTCTGACGACAAATGACAATATTACAACCGTGAAAGATGATAGAAATTGCTCCAGCTTTTCACTTTGTATTTGAGCGATTCGTTCAGCGTTAACGATTGTAAAAAAGTGAATTTTCCTATAAGTAAGTTTTGTAGTAAAATATATAATCAGGGAGATAATAAATCATCGCATGGGTAACTTTTTGATTCGAAATGCCTATCAATAAACCATGTATGTATATGAATACTTATGTTTAGATGCTGTAAAATACTGTAAATGATGCTTACTTTTAATAAATTTGATGAATATTTTCTAATCAGTAGTCATTTACAATTTAGCAAAAAGTTAGCAACAAACATGACATTACTATCAGTGACGTAATTAGAAAAGCTGCACTCTTACACTGATTAAACATATCGAATGCTTAGTTAGCTTTAGAAATATTCATAGCCGTTTTCAAAGAAAGAAATTATCGCCATTAATTTGTAGGTTCATTTGAGAGGCTAAGATAACGACAGTTACTTTTATCTAAGACTTGGTTAATGGAAATGAATTGCTCGGCTGGTACTGCTACAAGTAATTGCGTTTCCAGATTGATTGTTTATCGCTTAAGATATAGGAGCAAGTAAAAGTGAGCGATTAGATAGATGTTTGTTGAATAGAGAAAATCTTTGATTGATTGAGTTTTCCGTTCTGTTGGAGAGCTTTCAGTTAAATGCGACTGAAGATACGTGATAAGCGTGTGGGAGTGATAAGTCTAAGACATGCGAAAAGAGTTGTCATTTCATACATTTAAGCTTTTTGTTGCATTGATAAAATCTAGTAGAAATGTCACGTCAGTTTATAAAATGAGGCTCAAATGTGTCTGTTAGGAAATATTCATCTCGAAGATGGACAGCTAGCATAGTATTGCATATTTTAACAGTTAGCAATAAGTAATAATAAAAAACCAAAAACAAAAATGATCGATACAGCCCATTATAAATGATGAGGTCATAACATTTTTATTGGTCTTCAATTTCTATGAGCAGATAACATTAAAGATTTCACTTCTAACGCAAACAGGTGAATAAATAAATCAATTGTGAATGGTTGAACATGAATGGAGGTGCCAAATTCTATGGCCAATTTGATTGACAAAGCATATGATCGAATATAGAAAGACGTTTTAGGAAAACGCCTACAAAAAGAATATTTTTGACGCAAATCGCGAGAAATTGATTCGTTATTTAGTCATTATTGATGCCTACATTCATCGAAAATGAATTTTGTTTTGGTCTGTGATGACAAATATGTATTTTATAACATGTTTTATTTAGAAAAAAACCGTTATTGTATCGCCTAATTCTAACTTGTGTGATATCAGTCAAGAAATTAATTTCTTTTTCAAAATATATTTCGAGCGAGCTTTTAAAACGTAGTCAAGTCAAGATGTAAGATGGAGTACCTACATCTATCCTTTCCATAGTTTACTTGTCAAAGGGTGACCGATCTGCAGTGCAGCATCTTGAATGATAATATCAATTACAGCATCAATAATTGCGATAATACGATAAATGAACACAGCGGTCTTAAAACAGAAGAAAAAAATGTGGTATCGCCGTAACGAAAAAAAAGAAGCGACTTTAAGATCCCGGTTATGATCCAAAATAAATCGCCAATACATAAAGAGCTTGTTAAGTCAAAGCTCGTACTTTCCTTGCACTTGACCGGCCCAACAATTAAACCATAAACTTTCGCTGGGCGCGAGGTATGCAACTGACCTTCGTCGTTCCACTGTGCTACAGCCCGCGGCTACGACTTTCACGACAAATCCGACAATCGATCGACCGACAAATCGATATGATACTCGGCTAGGCTTTAATCGATATCAATAACATTGTAATATGAATAATAACATTAAAGTTGGACCATTGTCCCCGTGTAAGCTTTTAAAAGAGGGCTGAATTTTCCCTTGAAGGTTATCCCATAAGAGAATATAAAATAATATATTTTTCAGAAATACCTATGTTACATTTCATTATTTACGAAAATTAAGGTGGTATGGGTACTGTTCCAAGAATTTATCCATCACTTTTGTGTATATTTGATTTCACAGTTGTAACTGTAACAAATTCGGATTATCGATCGATTGATTTGTCCAAACAAATCGATTCTCTTTTGTTAAAACTTCCGCGTGAGAGCTGTTAACCTTTTTTTTATCTATGGAACTTGTCTATGGCAATATAATAGACGTAAGATGTCTATTATGAGTACAGTGGGACCTACCTTCACATTTTAAAGTATGATTGTAATTGTAGAAGTGCGACAGCGCTATACAAAGCGTAGAGCGGTGTCTCTTTTCCACAACTGTAACAATACTGTTTAAAGAGATGTTGATAGGCAGCCAGTTGAATACCCGTCTAGATATATCTTAATTACATTTATAATGTCAGTAAATACGCAAAACATGCTAAAAAGGAAAGCAGGAAGTTTGTCCAAGATATAAAACTAACTATTATGTTTATTAATCAGACGATGAATTGCGAAATGTAGTGTGTGATGCAACCGACACTTGAGTGGCGCCGGCGCAGCTTCAAGATGCAGTGTTTGTGTAGCTCTCTTAAAAGACAATATGGTTGCTACAGCCTGTCAATGTAGATCCAGATTTAAAATGTTGTGTTTTTTTGCGTTTGTAGCTGGGTTAATTAGTATGTTATAATTATAATATGAAGCAAAGTTTATTGTCAAGAAAAATCTAACAAAACTCTGAAACAATACTGGCACCAGATATGTGGTTTCTCTTGTTTTTTTTTAAATAAGTTATCGGATTTTGTAATCATTAGGCTACTAACGACAATTTTTTTTAGAAACTTTCTTACCCGTACCAGAGCTTTACTGGGCATCAAGAAATCATTTTTTTTTCTGTCTTTATCTTTTATTTCACCTCCATTCTCTTCTCAATTTCTTTTCCTACATACCATCTGCACATAACACACGTCCAGCCTTACATAAACCAGATTCCGAGATAAAACAATTACAAGTACATGTCAGGTGTGTCCAGTGAGATAACGAACACTTTCGTTGCTATAGCCGCGCCCCGCAGCTTTCACTACTCGATTAATGGGCCCCATGACCCAGCCGATACCTTGACCATCTTTTTTTAAAACATTAAATTTACATTTTAGGTGAATGGTTAAGTGTGTTTGAGTGTGATCCACTTTAGGTAATGTTTTGTTGAAATTTACATGGAAGTACTGAAGTTTGTAACACTAACAACCTTGTTTAGGTGAGATTAGATGGAATGTTATTACATATCAGTACGTACTAACTTGGTAAAAACTCCTTTTAAAAGATATTAGATGAAATTACTATTGCCTGAAATTGGCTTGAAGACATCGATTATTGAATTAAATTATCAATGTCCCGTCAATTTATGTCCTATTATTAAGGACTTACTGGCCGTTTAGACCCAAATTGTATGCTCAAATAAAACTTGATGACATGAATAATTATGGAAGACCTGTTCATCACCAACAATAGCATATAAAGGATTATTATTACCGCCTGTTGGCGCTAATCTTCCAACGCAATGCTAGCTATTATTAATTCTCATGAAAACATTTTGAGAGGTCGTAACTTCAACTAAGTATGGTCTTCGTAGGCGAAGATTTAGCAAGCCTCCGCTACTTATGGGATATTCAAAGCCTACTTATACGATATTGATTTACTATTAAAGGACAATGGGCAATTTGTAAAGGCTTTTGAATTCACAATAGATCATTGACATAAATGGAATTTGATAGGAAATATTGATTATCTGAAATATTATCTTACGAGGTTTAATAGATACTTTACGGGTAATGTGTGCAATAAACGACAGTTGAATAATGCGTTAAACCGAACGCAAAACACATAATGTTTAATGTTGGCATAAAATTTATCAAGCAAATTTTAGGCAGCAACCGTTTAAAAAGTTTAACCATTAAAAATCATCTTACTGGTCATTATTACATATTTTAAAAGAAAATAAGTGTTCAAATTTCGATTTATAACTTCACTAACAACAAAAAAAACACAATTGGTTTAAAAAAGTACCAAAAAATACAAGAAGAACGACACAGTTCAGTAAACATCATTTATTTAACTTGTCCACACTTCATATTTCGAACACTCATTGGACGGCCAACTTTTTTAATGACAAAGGAAAGCGAAAGTAATGCTCCACAATAGAGCTTTTTGAGCCATAGGTCAAAAGTATTAAATGTCTCTTCGTGAACGATTTTTCATATCGCATTCTTCGTCGGGACCATAATAATGTACCGAGACTAAATGGTTGCGTAAGTTATCTGGTTAAAATATTATTGTCGTTGAAATTTCACTTTTTTTCAGTTGTGGCTGTATGTATTGTTTTACTTTTTCGTTTTGACAGCTGTCAAGTTGTCATCTTGTTGTGTAGTGATGTACAACATTTCATGTCGTTGTTTATTTATTTTAAAGAGAAAATTGCTGAATTACTGGTTTGAAGTTACAAGGTATGTTTTAAAATTAACTGTGTTTATTAGTTGTGGTAATTGTAGAACGTTCCTGTTTACTATAAACTGTATATTCTAAGTAAGCAAGCGGTCTACCGTTATACTACACATGAACCACAGGCAGGGTTTAAAATCAGACAGCGTTTAAATCACGAGTAAGTTAAATAGTGTTTAACGGTAACTTTGTGCCTCGTTTTGTGGTACACCGATGGGTTTTGACGAATGATTTGACGTGAACGTTAGGTGTTGCCAGTGGTAAGTAGGATTCGTAATGCACAATATTGTTTGAAAGGTCAGCTAGTTGATAACACTATTATGTGGAAAATGGACGGCGTGGTGCAGCCTTCACCTACGGATTGTGTTACTAGGCAGGGTCATCACGGAATCTTTTATAATGGTGTTTGATAACAATAACCATTCAAAATCCAAAAGTTCCTATTGATTGTCCATCTGCCTTAGCCTCTGCCTCTATGTGCCTAAGTCCTAATAGACACCATGCTCTCCATATTACGACTACTAAACATTACTTTACGAAAAATAACCGTAACACAAGAAAATACTAACAAAATTAAAACAAACAACGATCAAATTGTCACGGTTACAGTTCGTTAAAAGTACGAATAATTATTACTAAAAATATTAATAACAATAAACAAAAACTTTTGAAAGAGATTTTCCTCCTAATATACAAATCAATCGACTTCTTTCCTACATACAGTGAATTCAGAAGCTAGGCTAACGTATTTTATACACGTTAATTCTTATCGTAATTAACCCGGTACCTTACAAGTTTTACTCGCAGCCCTACGTCAAAGTGTGCCAACAGGTCCGGCCGCGCGACCTACTTCTAAAGAGGCTATCTTATTCCACCTTACGTCCACAGCTCAGTAAAAACATGTATTACCTACTTATATTTAACGTTCATAAAAGTTTAGATTTCATAGCATCTTGCTACCAGAACCGGATTTCTACTTTGTTGTAACGTTCTGTAACTAATGTACTATCTAACATGTGCTTATAGGGAAAAATATTAAATAGCTTGGAGATGATTTTATTTTGGGACGGATATGGCAAAAAAGAACAATATGTAGTTGAATAAAGTTTTGTTAAATAGTGATGTTGGTACAATATTCTTTGGCACGGGAATTGATTTTGGTATAATGAACTATACAGTCGTTGAATAGCATAAAGTCTTAAAGATTTTCCTTTACCCAATTGCTACTTTCATTATTCAGATAACCTAGGTACGGTATAATTCGTTGTCTCCAGTATTGAGAGTATTTTCCTCAATGTGTCATTGGAAATTACCACTTCGTATAATTTGGTACAATAGGAAAGAGCGAGCAGTAAACTTTCCGTAGTAAAGTTTCGTTTACACCTTCATAAATATTTCAGATTTGCGGATATAATAATCCTGTATATTAGGCAACTAGGGCGCATACAATAATAAAGTATTTTATTAATAAAAGTAGTCTCTATGCACAAAGACATAAAAACTCTTTTGGCATGATTTCTGCTCTACTTTACCCAAATGCGTACCCTTCGTACCATCATTATCATACATTTTTAAGAAATTAATATTAATTGACTTTCGCTGTGCTCTTAAGTACCGGAAACTGAGTGCACAAGTGTTTTACATTTACAGATTCGTTAGTAGGACGGTAAGTTGCCCAGATACCTACCACCATATCGCTAAGTAAGACTATGGTAGTTGTGGAAGCGGGATGGCGCACTACACGACATAGAGCGGTGTCTCTCTTCCACAAATTCAAGACTCTTACTTTACACGGTTTTGGTAGTCTCGGGATCCAATGTATGCAGGTTTCAAGCGAAAATTCGGTCTTTCATTAAGACTCTCTTGATGGTAGATATGGGGAAACGTCGTTTAATTTTTATCTATAATCTAAAGGTACAGCTGGGCTTCTACGAAAGGTATTGACATCAATTTCTTTTCCAAAAACTCGCTGAACTGGTATATGTATTGTCATACTCCGTATTATTTCATTAAACGGATTAAATTAACCCTAATCTGTTTCCATGTCTTTTACTCACAACCCTTACTTAATTTTTTACGCACGTATTACATAATTCATTAGATTTCTTAAAATAAACTTCAAAACACATCGACAGCTCTTTCAAATTCCCTTTCTTTGCCAAACCAAAAAAAACCTCGCAAGTGTTTGCAAAAACCTGTTCACAAAAATAAAACATTCATTCATTCATACTGGAGTCGATGTACTCTTACAATATAGCCTGCAGGGCCAATTAAAGTAAAACATTGATGCTTTCAAAACAATAAAATGAGTAAGAGTGAGCTAGCGGCTGTCCGCACAATAACTTGCAAACGTTGGGGATCAACGCTTTGGTGACGTCACGGACGCGGGATTGACAAGTCATGGCAGACGATAGCTGGGACACATGACACAGGGCTGTGCTCTTCATTATAAACTATTAAGAACGTCACTAATATTATTAAGGCTTATGTGTCTTTATGTAATTTTTTATTGCCTACTAGCGACCCGCCCCGGCTTCGCACGGGTGCAATGCTGATATACTAAATACGCTACAGAAAAACTGTGAACGTTGTTTATAAAAAAACATAGCGGCCCGCTCCGGCTTTGCACGGGTTTAAAATATGTAACTCACTGAAAAAATGATAAAATCAATCCAGTAGATTTGATTTATTCATTTACTGCCCGTAGCAAGCACGCGTTTTTGGAGTACTTAAAACAATTCCCCTTTCCTTATCTTTGGAATATCTTTTATACACAATATTTTCACTTTTTTTTACATTTTACAATTTTTTAACATTTTTACTTTTTTTTTACATTTTTCCTTTTTTTATATTTACTTTTTTTTACATTTACCTCCGACGCGCTATTTATAGGCACGCTGCCGCCGCGCCGCGTCGCCGTAAACGCTACGTTCCGCAATTTTAAAATCTGTACATCTTCAAAAATATTGATTTAAATCAGATGCTGTAAAAGGCCAAATAGATCTATATTAAATCAACAATGTATTTAAGGTATTTAATTGGATAAGGATTAATGCTGTATTGGTTAAAATCGCTTCGAATATTAGTCATTGTTTGTCGTAAAAAGTAAATGACAAAAAAATGTTATTGTGGGATATCCATAAGAGATAGACATATACCATCGCGGAGTTTTCTGTAGACCTTTTCATTGTGTACAATACTTAGTACATTATTTTGATAAATCTCGTAGGATTCAGCCTGCGTTTGCAATGTAAGCGGAAAAAATGTAATTATTTGCGACATCACATTAGAAACCTCAAAAATAACAGTATTTGTCCACTATTTAATGGATGATATTATACATAAAAACCTTCCTCATGAGTTACTCTATCTATTAAAAAAAACCGCATCAAAATCCGTTGCGTAGTTTTAAAGATTTGAGCGTTCATAGGGACATACAACATGACACATGACAGAAAAGGCGACTTTGTTTTATACTATGTAGTGATGAGCTAATAAACGACTGCAACAATTCTGAAGCTGAAGCCGTTTATCTGTGGGCTACACTGCAGGGCATATATACGTTATAAAATGTAAGGAGAAGATAATAATAACAGACATTTTATCTAAGTCCAACGGTGGCCGTAGAATCGAACAAGCAACACCATGTGAACAAAGATAATACACAGTTTAAAAGCCCTGATCAATTTACACGAAAACTCGAAAACAAAAGCTATGACCATAAGATATTCCAAAAAAAAAAGAAAAAGATTTTACTCCCAATAACTCGGCACCAAAAAAAACAATAATTGTAACAAAACAAAATCAAGATAAATAAGTTAAAGAACAACACTAGACTTAAAATAAACACAACCCTACATACAGCAACAAATGATCGACAGTGATGGATGGTTGCTCAGGTGGATAGGTACTAATTGGAGATTTGCATATCCCCCCTCCCGCTACCTCCAGCTAGGCTTAATTAATACCTGAATCGAATCAGATCCCATTGAGATGCATTCACTGTTAGATCTGTTAGATACAAGCTAGTGATGTGTGTGGTCCAGTAAATGGGGATAGATAACGGTGGCGCTGACTTTGTGGAACGATGGAAAAATATAAATATTCCTTAACATTCACAACGCCATCTAGTCTCAAGTTAAGTATACATTTATGTTATGAGTACTAGATAACCGATAAACATACTTATATATTTCTAAATACAACAAATGATCGTGCTCATCACACGTTTATCCTGGGTAGGGATCGAATCCACGACCTCCGGTATAGCAGTCAGAGTCACTAATCACTAACCACTGGACCGAATTAACAGAATGAATAATTATACAACGGTTTATTTGGTAAAAACAAAAGACGGCCTATCAAAACTATAATTATATAAGTTGGCAAGTATTATAGCCTATAATATCTACTTAGTCTCTACTACGTTCAATGTAGTAAAGGGTTATTCCGATTTATTTCCACGGTAGCGGCTGTATATGTGATCCTTATCTCGTAACTAATGGCAGTTTCGTCTTTCGCTTAGATATGTTAGTATCGACTTGACTAAGTGTGGCTGATGTTTCAGTCTCAGCTAGTTCTCTACCCGTTTTGGGTTTCAGTTTAAATCTATGTAACAACTGCTAAGTTTAGATGCCCATGTCTGGTATTCCCCAAGTCGACTTATAAAAGATTTGTAGTTATTTTTATTATTAGATTGGATAAACAATCTTTTATATCCATGTCAGTTAGTCGTAACTTGGAGCAAGCAAATATGTCCAAGTGTTCTCGGTTCTAAAGATATTTTTTTTGTCAAATGACCAACCAAAACATATCTGACGTTTGATGCTAGTGTTTCATATTACATCGCAAAAAAGACATAGGTACTAGGTAGCCAGTTTGTGACCGAAATGGCGCCTACTACGCCAGTTCTATTATTATGAAGCGCCGCCGCCACTGGAGGTATCACGGCGGCCATCAGTCTGCCCACGCCATCTTGTCTTGTTGACTTATTGCTTCCCCGCACCCCGCGCTCTACATTCTACATACAACGAGAAGTGGAACGAAACTTTTCCTTAACTAAAGTAACAGTTAACTTTAAAATATTGAATACCTAGATTTACGATTCGGGCAAAAACTTGCATCGAACGAGCAATCGAGTTGGTATTGAGAGCTGCAATCAAATACAGGAAAGGTTCAGTTGGTCGCGTAGTGAATTAACACAAATAAATATTTCTCTTAAGCCTTTTTAAATAGTTTAATGAACGTATGAACTGTAACATGTGTTATATCGCCCACGAAGTCGATAATGTTAAAGAAAGCTTCCTAGCTGAGGCAATCTCAGCCGCTATTACCTGCATCAGATATTCGAGCACAAACGAAGGGCGTACATATAATAATACATCCGCCGTTTACTCTACAAAAAGTCCGGCGTGTCTAGTATTTCTTGTTGCAACAACATCCTGGCTAGTTCGCCATTTTCTATAAAATAAAAGGTAAATGAGTGGGATCATGATCATGCGGCGTTGAGAGGTCAGGCGTGCACTGCCCTGCATTGTCTTCCAATATTGCCGCGCTTAATACCTTTCACAGCCGCTAACATCGCGACGAACAAAGAGGAAGGGAGGCACACTAAAATTGACAACGCGAGAGTAACCACATATTCTAAGCCATTGTATGCAACCATGTAAGGAACGCTTTGAAAAATAAACGTTGCCCGTTTTTGTTTTGGAACGAAATGTTTACGATAGGAGCTGATGAGGTGTATAATCGACTTAAAGAGGTTTTGTGCTTTGATATTTTAGGTATATCTTATATATCATAGTTCAGATAGTAGTTTAAAAGAAATGTAACATCTTCATCACTTTCCACCAATTGTCATTGTTTTGTAAACCATATCTACTGCTTGAATTTAACAATGATTTTCCTTATTGGTTATTCGTATCCTTTCGTATTTAACAGCTTCAATCCATAAACGGATCTCTCCTATACTCTACCCCAAACATAAGGTAAACCTTGCACTCCCTGCGCCAAAGTCAGACAAAAAAAACCTTACTTGACTTTTCCATTTACTTTCTTCCTAACAAATACACGTCATTACGTCACTATTCCAACACAATCGATCATCTCGGTTGGTCTTGAAAGCCCAGTGATGAATGGACCCATACATATACCTATAATCCATACATTTACAAGTATGTATCAAGGGCTATTGTGGTCTTACCGTTCCTACCCGGTAACACGTGAAAGAAAAGAATTATAAACAAACAATCGACGATCGTAAAGAAACAATTAGACGTAGCATACTGATATTGCCGTCCCACCGGGCTATGAGAGTAAAGGAACAGAGAGTGCACCTGTGTTTGCCAACATGCTTGTGCTCTATGTATAATGTCCTGCGTAGCTGGCTGGTGCCATAGTAACACTAGCCGCCGTGGCCAAAAGTGGTCAGGAGATATTATTACTGATATTGATTGAACCATTTTGTTGAAAAATCAATAAAATTGTTTTAGTGTTAAATATTCTATGAGGCCGATACTCAGGTTGAGGACGATATTATTTAACATTTGTAGTTTTAAAAGTCGTTTAACCTACTAAATTAATACCTAATTTAGTTTGGCATTCCGTCATGTATTATTACAAATTTACTCCTTTAAAGAACTTGGTAATCTTAACTTTCCTTTAAGCCTTTTCCAGATTTTGATATGATCAAATCTCTCTAGTCTTTTTCAAATTTTGATATCAAACGACATAGCACAAAATTTACTAAGAAGGTACCTAGTTCAGTAGTTTTTCTAGTTATCTTCTTTCGTTCTACACATACTCACACAACATACAAACACACATACCAGTCTATCAATAAAAACGCTATTTATTAAGGCCTATTCACAAGCTGTGCTCGGACAGACCCTGGCGGAGGGACGGCTTCTAGTATTTTATATCAAAGCCAACTTGCCCGCCACTCACTCTTTGTTTATGTTTGTATGCCCTACGGTCACTGTCATGGGTAGGGTGTATAAGTATTGAGAATAAAGTGGGATATTTTCTAGAGCGATATAGGTATGCTTATTATTTAATTTAATATCTTTGGGCCTATCATGTAATGTATGTTTGCTGTTCTGGATGCATGATAGCGCAGTACAACCTATACGACGTAGAACGACCTATCTTTTCTACAACTGTTACAGGCTAATTCCGGTTACACTTATCTAGATACATTAATTACTTTCTAAATAGTAGCTTTAATCTCTGCCACGATAAACAAAAGTTTCTACAAATTGCATGTCTATACAGGTAATTGTACTAGCCGTATTCACAAGTGATTTATAGCAGAATGACGTTATTAACTGAGTATTTGTCTCTACATTCAATAAAACAGTGACAAACGCACTGTAACACTTAAACGAACGAAACGGTAACTCGCACAAAACATCATTTCCATATTTTAAAGCAATCGACTATCGTAAACTTTTGTAGCGCCGTCAATTGGGTAGCTAGCAAAATTAATTGAAATTGGCATTTAAAATCTATAAAACAAAGTCTTATAAAACACTTAACCACAGCCATCCTACTTTACTATTCCTAATAAGAACTTTAAGTTCAATGAAGGTAACTTGAGCAATTTATGTCTGCAGGAGATTGCTTTGTATAATCTCCTGCAAAGATGCTTGAGGCGGTGGTCCTATAATAAATTGCAACTCGTAACAACTATGGGGTTTTATCGGAGCCTTATAGCGAATATAAGTGCGGTTATGTTAATCGGTTTTAGTTATGTCACGTCACTAGATAATAGAGACGTAAAATGTGTTTTGTTTTCTTTGTAGGTATGTGTACAGTATATAATGTAATAGTACAGGATTTTTCAAACAGTTAAATGTAATATTTTCTGTATTTAAAGATTTTTTCAGGTACCTACTTAGTGCAATTTGTGATTCTATACGTAAATGCTAGCTAAAGTCTTCTTTGTAAGAAATAGACGTAAGTGATTTTAAAATGTCTTAGTTTTATGCCATTTATATAATTATTATACTTAACATTTTTTTATGTTCTACTTAAATACATGGAAGTTAAACAATCGCGTCTGAAATGAACTGAGAAATAAAAGTACAGTAGAGAAAGAAGCTAAAAAACAAATACTGTACCTACTTAGACATACAACATTTGAGTACCTAAAGTACCTATTCAAGAAATACAGCAAAATAGAAGTAAAGAGCGGAAGACCATACGCGAACCAGTTTAATGCAAGACCAGGATATATAGCGCAACCCCACAATTAATACAAGGCGACAATAAATCCTGGACCATCGATCACGCGCTTACGCTGAAAGCGACAAGCAACAACCACGTTTTGATTTACGCATCACTTTCATCCCGATACCGTTAAAGCTTTTAAACCTGATATCGAGGAAAGTCGGTAAAGCAAGACGAACGACTCTTGCTTAATTTTATGCTAATGGTCGCGAGCGCGTGTGAAACGGAACGCAGCATTGTCGCGACAGATTCGAGGCGGCTTTCGTAACAATCGCTTATGATAAACGAGGAAATGCGTTTTGTATTTCGTTTATTTTGTTGGAACTAGTTCTATGATGGGAATTGAATTAGAATAGAACACGTTTATGTTATGGACTTATAAGTTATTTGTGTATTTATGGAAAACGGATGGACGAACAGTGGTAGCGTTGAAATTGGGTCGCTGTTACCGAAACCCGATAAAACCTTCTTGTCCTGAAGTGAAATGTTTATACTTAGGTAGAGACAAACTGACACCACGTACGTAACTTATACAACGCGGTTAAATGATTTAGTGAAATATATAATTTAGACTAGCTGTTACCCGCGACTTTGTCTGCGTGGAAATGACTTTGTAGTGCTGTACAAAAAGTAAAGCTAAGTAATGTTTAACGCCAGCTCCTTAATCCAGTTCTGTTCCAAAATTATTTCTTAACTTTCTATTCATATACCTATTGACTGTTAACATAACATTTGACTGTTAACACTGCTAGTTTTAAAGGATAGTATAACATTCACATGATGAAAGGCCATATTATATTATTGATGTGGCCACTATCCATCTTGCACTGATTTAACAATTTGGATTGACTGGACTTGAAAACGGGCGAAGAAGAAAGGGACTTTTACTGGCTAAAACTGCTGCAGTGCTTCTCCGTTCCCTGTTGTCGGGGGCCACGGGAACGCTTTCGCAAACTACCGCAAACCCGAGGGGACCTTTTTTCAACGGGAGCTTCTTCATTGACGTGGAGTCAGTTTACCCCATCGTTTATTAAGAAGCCGTCTTTGCCTTTATCCAGTACAGTAAACTTCCCCAAGACGACGACTGTCGTAGGCTATTTACGGTGGTTGAAGGAGAGCAATTTGGGCCTTGAGTCTACCCCTTGCTCGGGCACGGATCGGGTGATGAGATGAGGCCTCCCGTACTCTTTCCACGTTTTCTTTGAACTTCATCACTTCTTCGTTGAATTCAGTGACGGCGCACCAACTGACCGCGCTTACGGCAAACTAATACCCTCTGGTTTAACTAACGAAATCGCAAAAATGTTATCGATTTTTCGAAATTTATTGCTGAAACACTAAAAATAATAATGGATTCTTCTTGTTTTCGAGTCAATTGTACGTCGTATTTGGCAACTCCAATTGTAGCATCATTGTTGAATTATGTTATATCTACCGAATTACAGGTGTGCGGACACTTTGGCCACTCTAGGTGGTGTGACATCTTCTGTACGGAGATGCCGTATTCTCTCTGGATATAAGTCAGACGGGTTTATATGCCCAAATTTGCTAAATTTTGTTTGCAGCTACCTACTTGGGTTCGCAGACGTTTGAATGCTTTCCAAACAGGCCACTTCAAGGTACCTCCGGGCGGCGGATGTTCCTGAGGTAGGACATAAGTGGTAGGTGGTAGATGCTGATCTATCCAGATCTTGCACCGAGCTCGAGTTGGAGTTTTAATGGTAGCTAGGGTACATCGGAAGAAGCTCTTTTGGCTGTTGAGTCTACCCGGGTGTATAGGGGTGTCGTGTATCTGATGCTTTGACATGTTTTTCGAGCGCGTATGCGACTTGTCTTCTAACGTCAGGTAGAGCAGAGAGAGAACTTATTGAGTGGGGTTGGTTTTAAACAGCCAGATATCATTCGACACATTTCGTTGAGCGCTGTGGTGCAGAAAACATCAGGTGCCGCTCATTTGGTGGATGTATGTATGTACAGCAGATTAGTTCGGGCACCGATTTTCTATTTCGTTTTCTTTCTACATCTTGACGGACGAATTTAAAAAAATGCCTGGTTAGTGCTTACTTAAATGGTCATAAATGTTTCAAGTTTCTGATTCTAGTAGTTTTAGCTAAGGCAACTGAGCCTGAAGAAGGTTAATGTTACACACACATAACAAAACATTATTACGCGAGATTGTTGATGAAAGACAGCCTATCAACATACTTTTACCTAAGCAACTACCATATACGATGGCATTTGGTGCACAATTTATTGTAGTAGTGTATAGGTACTATCAAATCTACAAAACCACGCGTCACACACAACAAAATTGCAATCAACAGCTCGTTCATAAAATATAGTATCATCATAGTATCATTTACCGTCCAAACTATTTTTTTTTGTTTTGGTAGTTGGTTTACTGTCATTTCAGTAAATATCCACACCTCCATCTAAATCGTATGAGACTGTCGTAGCTTAAAGAGTAAGTAGATACCATATACAATTATTTTGGAGCAATTTTATGTTAAAAAAAACCAAGTGCTTCTTACAATACTTTTGTACTACCAAAACAATAGAAGAAAAGAAAATGTTATGCTTGACTGAAATTTGAATTCGTACTCAAAAATTATCAAAAGATAAATTCAAAAAGTGTGTGTCGAAATGAAATTTGAACTTGGAGTGAAAAAATACGAAGCTCGTTATTCCCTGACCCGGCTATTTTAATTGCTTGATTGTATGCCAAATAAGACGTTAATATTAATGTCAAAACATAAAACCATAGCAACAGTATTTTGGTCGCTATGGTGACATTTTCTGTCAGACCAGTTACGTGTACTTTTATTTACGCTTGCCTTGGGAATATTTAAACCGTAAATTTAAACCATTTAAGTGCTGATTTAAAAAAAAAATAGCCTAAGTCACTCGCCAGCCCTCCAACTATCCCCACACAAAAAATCACGCCAATCCTTTGCGCCGTTTTTACGTGAAAGACGAACAAACAAACACACTTTCACATTTATAATATTAGTATGGATTTTCATGTAGAACAAGAGAGAGATTGGTTAAGGCCTTGCGTACTTGTTGAACAAAAACAAAAAACAAACTCTACTTGTATTCCTAAAGATCATCTAAATCTATTAAGTACATCTTATAATTGTTTATTTTATTAATGAATGAACTACATTATTTATTACACCACTTATGTGTCATAGAATCTTGTATCAAAAACTTTAACAATTTCCTTTCTTCATTGTGTTTATTATAATTGTCCGGATGTAATATAAAATAATAATGGTTTTATTAATAAACAATAACAGTTATTATAAACAATTTATTGCAAGAGATTAGCAATAGAGCGGCAATTTTATTAGCCCCATTTCGCTACTAATTGGATTGTTATAAATTAGCAATTACTTTCCATAACGAGTTTACTCAATTATTTATTGTAAAGAAATGATAATATAATTTGTTCTAAGACTTCTAAGACCAGTGGACTTCCGCAGCTGCAATAATGCTTTAAAATTACTTTAAGATGCGGTGGTCGAGCCTTTGTTGTCAAATCGTTAATTACAATTTTATGCTAGCGGAAAGCCACTGTTTAGAACTCCCGAGTTAGGAATCCCAAAACTGTTTTTTTTAATATAAACCGTAATATCACTGAAAAAAAGAATTACACCTCATTTTTTTTAACTGATTATAGCATGAGAATGTTGTTTTAGACGCACAGAAGTAATGCCCAGAGGTCTGGCAGCACGTTGCAACCATCACCCAGGCATCTATCTTCCAGACAGGTACCCCTTCACGTTATTGGTAGTCTGGTAGAGATGACGATGTTTACCCTTTCAGCAAATAATTGTATTGTTTTATGTTTTAATTTAAAGAACGACATATAAAGTTACTAGGTAGCATGGTTGCAGGAACTCACATTGCCTGCCGGGGCTGCGGGATGTTCGTAAGAGTTACCTCAACCTCAAAGGGCTCCAGGAGGAATATAGTGGGTTTTAGTCAGTGAAAGTCTGACACTCCCTCCCGTTGGTCATTTGATGATTTTCCGCGATAAAATAGAAGGTACTCACGTTGCCGAGGAAGCCACTGCAGGGCTGTATCTGCGGCGGCAGCGGCGGCAGGTCGGGCGAGCGCCGCGCCCGCGCTCCCTGCTCCGTGTGACCCATCGCTCAGTTCATGTGCATCGCTGGAAGAACATATAACATACATGTTAGATATATACTAATCTAGAGAGTACATCTAATAAAATCTACTTTAAACAACGATGCCAGAAGGAAAAATGGTCTATGAACCTATCACCACCTCTGAAACTATTGTTATTACAGTTGACTCCGCTCTAAGACGAAATGTACTCTATCACGCTTCTACAACTGCATACTGCTTTAAGCGGTGATGGCAGACCCCCTTTTTCTATCTAAAAAAACGAAGAAGGTGGTTTTATTATTTGAGTCTGGTCCCAACTTATAAGATTCCGAGTCATATGGCATAACAAAGCAAATTGAAAATAGGTATAATGCAAATTGATGATATTAGGATCGGTTATAATTCTAGAGGTCTCATAGCAGTCGTGATTCTAATTTATAACGCTAGATTTGTCCAATATGCTTTTAATATTGCTACACTCAACTTATTATACCTAGTACCGATCTGTAAATGTCGTTTTGCTGGGCAAAGGCGACTTCCCGTGTAGAAACATTGAACATAAATCTACATAGCAATTTCGTCTCTAAAATCTAAAAATGAACCCATTGAGCCAATTTTTAGCAGTGATTGATGCAACAACAATTTTAATTATTATTTTATGTTAATCTTTAAAAAACAGGGATTATTCTCTAATTAGATAACCATCTTAAAATATACGGCAATAAAATCATGGTACGAGAAAAAATAAATATGTAGAGAAATATCCTGAGGAGACTGATAATAAAGATTTTGCGATAAAAATTCGAAGCGATTTTATTGCATGTAGAGTCATGTTTCACTTTAGGTTAGAGGTTAATCAGAACTAACGTGATCATACCAAACTGGAGATAATGTTAAGGATCAGTATAATTAACCTTTGGTGCAATAAATCACCCATCTAAGTACAAAAATTTACTTAATTTTAGATGAAATTAATCTTGGGATATTAAAATTTAAGTACCTTACAAAATGTCCGCATAGATTACGAATAATGGCAAAAAATACAAATTGCCTATTAGATATTTGAAAATGTAGGATTAAGATAAAAGAAATTATTGTTTTGTTACTTATTCATGCTACCATGAACTATCCCCATTCAGCTAAGCACGATCAGGTCAACAACTGCGAATGTTTATTAAAGTGTAAAGGTTTCATACAGACAGACGGCATATTTTGGTTTTATCCCAACCAACCTATTATCGCCATAATCACAAACGTCACTATGTAAAATTTGCCCTGAAAAGTCAAGATGTCAACAATGACAGCTTCGTAAAATAAAATGTAGAGATGGCAATAGACACTTTAGAAGGTGACAACTTATGTGTGGTTTGTGAATATGGCTGTTGGATTTTATATTTCATTTTTCCCCTGGGTCGCAAGAACTATGACTTATGCCTCATCCAAAAGTGTATTTTGAGGTGAAGATGTCCGAAATTGGACAATTTCACGAAGAACAACAGTCACGCTATCGCCAAAGATAAAACTTGGTACAGTTACCCACTTCCAAGCGTCTATCTGCAAAATGCCTGCAAACCATATCGTGACTTCCACACCACATTAACAACATTTCACATCCAAATCGATTCTAAAACTCAATTAAAACATGCCAGTGTGTCAAATCGTATTAATATGTAGTCTAAAATCTAAGGTCAAGCCTCCACAATGCATTTTAGATCCTACTGTTCAAAAAATAGGGTTTACATTTTATTGATCTATTGAAGCTGTTCGATTATTTTGACTAATAATATAAACGCGAAAGTTTGTAAGTATGTATGGGTGTTTGTTACTCTTTCACATTCAAATGGCTCAAATTTTGATGATATTTGGTGAGATGGATATTTGTTACTCTTTCACATTCAAATGGCTCAAATTTTAATGTTATTTGGTATGGAGTTAGCTGGCAACTTGGATTAACACAGCCTACTCTATGTATCAACAACGTCAGATGGGGGTAATGTTTTGCAGTTGTTTTTCCGTGGGAAATCATCAAAAGATCCCGCCCGTTGTGGGCGCAGCGGGAGGGAGTTTCAGATTTTTACTGACTAAAACCCACTATGTTCCTCCTAGAGCCCTTGAAGTGCCAGGGTCGTGTTAACTCTTACGAACATCCCGCACCCCAAACAGATTTTTTGCAGTTAAAGCCGACATTCACGCAGGCAAAATCGCGGGTGAGAGCTAGCCCTAGCCAATCTAACGTTAGCGTTATTTTTGTAGTGAAAACTAGAAAAACATGATTTGTCAATAGGATTGCGGATGTCTGTATTGTGGTGCGTGGTGATTGGTGACCAACGGTTGCGGTCCGAGGTCGTTTGTTCACCTCACGCTACATTTATCCTCGATTGATTCTCGATCATCATTCGAGAGTTACGGAGATTATAGCTTATTTCGCCTTATTTTGTTGCGATAAACACGTTTGCCTGTAGATTGGTAAGTCTACTTTCACGTACGGTTAATTCAATGCTTAGATCTAGATTTAATAATTCTTCATAGATTGATTTTGTATTGTAAGTCTGTCGATATTTTAAAATTACTGAGCTTTTTTTCTTATATATTCTTCGAATACTGTCTGAACTAAAGTTTTGGTACACTAAGTTGCATTAGATTTGTTATATTAGGAACACCCTTATGTCGGCCACTCTTGTATCTAATCACAAACTAGATCTTTTCTTAGGCAGGACATCATGAACTCGAACATGGATAGACATGGAGAAGAGGGGGGTTGTTTATTTTCATTTATTTATTCATTCATTAACAATTTTCATTGTGTCGAATTACATAATAAACATAAAATATACGTTGTAGACGCGGGTACTATCAAACTTGTACTGAATAAACTTGTACTGACATGCTAAGTCATCCTTATGTCAGTGCATAGCAATGCTTTGCAATTCTTCATGCACCAAATCTGAACCACCCTTTTGCCCTGGGTTCCTACAGCCACCTGATAATGGCGCCCCGTGCGTCAAACAACTAGAAGTGGTCCAGTAAACTAACTTACCACTCTATTGTTTAGTCAAACAATAACCTCAACCATTGCACACCCACTGCTCTTCAGTAATCCACATTATGCGTAACTCCACTTACAATTTCATCCTATTACATGAGTTAACGAACTCTAACCAACGACGGTTTCTTTTATTCATGAGCTGGACCTACCAGCAGCTCCTAAAGTAAAACTGTTGCAGTTGTGGAAGAGAGATGCCGCTCTATACCTTGTAGCGCGCTGTCACGCTTTCACAACTGCAATACGCTCAGTTTAAGTCGTGGTGTTAGGTCTGATTAATAGATAGACAATGAGTTTATTGCGTATGCTTTATAGTATTTTTTATTCAGAGGAAAATAGAGGGTCTTGTTGCTAGGTTGTATTTGGTTGAACGCGCTAATCCCAAAAACTGCCAATTAGAATAGATAAATATTTTTGTGTCTCGATAGTCTACTTTATGAGGAGAGCTGTAACTAGTTTGATGTTTTTTTAATAATGTTTTGAAACTTTTTATTAATTTTCTATTAATATTTTGTATGATAAGACCTTAAATTAAATTTTCATTATTATTAAATGTTGCATTACATTACGTTACGACTAATAGTCGCAGGAAGTCGCAATCGCAGATGACAGATAATGAGACATAAATAATGAGAGTAAATTAAAGACAATAAATCAGTTTTATCAGAGTGACCTATTTACAAACTTTACTAGAAATATTAAATATCTACTAGCCTTTTTTCACGACTTCGCCCGCGTGTGTGTCGATTGTAGCTACCGTGTGTGTGTCGATTGTATTATAGCTAACTATTCTGATGAAGTCGAGTAAAAAGTAACCTATGTGTTAATCCAGAATGTAAGCTAACTCTATATAAGATTTCATCAAAATTTATCAAGTCGTTTGTCCGTGAAACAGTAACAAACATGCATACATACTCACAACTTTTCGTGTTTGTATTACAACTAGTAGAAGACTTTGAGACGTTATATCTGTGTTATATCCATAATTGTCTCAGTTCAAGTGCAACAGGTATATTTTACCTATTTTCTGCACTTTAATACCTAATAATTGGTTCATTTAAATGCTAAGTATATTGGACGTTAGTTATTGCAAAATATAGAAGTGAAGACCAGTATACAGTCAAGAGCAAAAGATCTGAAGCTAGTCATTTATTTATTTTACTGAATTTGAATAAATAATAAACCAGCCTATATGCGTCTCACGGCTGGGCACAAGCCTCTTTCGTATAGGGAAAGTTTGAGCATTGATCAGCACGCTAGCTCATTGCGGTTTGGGGATCACAAATTACAATATTTGGAATCTCGGTTACCTCACTATGTTTTCCTTCAGCCTTTGTCAGTAGTGTCATATAACTTTGAAAACGTCACAATGGTACTTGCTTGGTTGTGTGTAATTAATCTGGGTGCAATTTACCTGTAATATGTATGTATTTAGAAATATTATATTGCTAAATACATACATATTACATATTATAGATAAATTGCACCCAGATTTATAAGTAAGTTCATCAGTTATCTAGTACTTATACCACAAGTTACTCTCGTATACTTAATTTAAGACTAGATGGCGTTGTGTGAATGTTGAGGAATATTAAGCGAGGTTACCTAGACCTGAGTTACGCAAGGATTACCTTCCTTTAATTACTGTTCCAATTATGCTCATTTAAAATATGTATTTTTCTGAAGTTTATTCATTTGCTAATTTGTAAAGCAAGGATTTCAGTTTCCAGGGTTGTCAGTTCCTTCCGTTAAGTGCATTATTTAATGCAAAAAAAAACCTCTTGAAAAAGGTGTTAATTCCGTATTCATTTATACCTATTGCGAAACAGTTTAACAATAGTCTCCTTTCCGTTTCTAACTGTTGAATAATACTGGGCATGTAAAATTTATGCCAAAAACAGTAGACCGAAGACTGACATATTTTGGTAGAAACGTATGACCAACAGTGAACTAAAATGGACTGACAATAATGATAGTCGATAAATGAGTTATAATAAGGACGACAGTATAAATATGTGCTGGTGTGATTGCAGAATACCTTAGCCATGGGAGTATGGCGGCTCTCCAACCATGTACCACGTGATGATTTACCCAGTGTGAACTACCACCTGCATGCAAGGACTTATACAATACTACTAATACTAGGCTACTAGTAATACTGTCTATGTGGTTAAGTATTGATCAGAAAAAAAAAGTTGCTATTGATCGGCAATTACAAGAATAAGTATTTTTAAGTTTCGAAGAATATTCTATTTTACGTAGAAATAAAAAAACCTGCCATAAAAAATAAAGGAAGCCGTGTATCGTTAGTGTAACGAATATCTATTGGTTAATTACGTTCCGATTCACTCCCCGACAAGCGCTCGTCAATCAATAAACTACCATTATGTGGAAAACAGTCCTAGCAATTGAATTTCAAAAGAGTATTTGATTCCAATGAGGTCGGCTAAGAAATTTATTGTCTATATTGTTAAATAATTATAAAGGCTTTTTTAAGTTCCTTTGAGGTATAGCGCTTTGTTTTCATTTTCTTGGGTTAGGGAGGTATGTATTGTTGAGTTGTAGAGGTTTACAAGTTTTATTTTGATTGGTGTGTGGTCTCAAACTTGTGTATTGTAATAGTTTTAATATGCTTCTCGATGTTAAGTTATCCCATACTTTGATAACACAAAACTCTACACATATTAACACAAAAGTTTAATTCCATTTATCTAAATTATAAAGACTCCTTTCTAAAGAGACCGCTTCAGCGTACAATTTTCCATGAATACAAAAATAAATTAGTTTCACTAAAGAACATGACTTTTAAAAGTAAAATCTCTTTCGAATTATCTGTAAATAATGTTGCACTAGGCATGCCGACACCGAATTCCAATCCTTTATTTATAAAAGGTCCGTTGCGCTAGCGCTGCGGCTTAAATTATAGAGGGTGAATCGTCTGCAGTTAAACGAACCACGACTCATGAAGTTGTTGGAGCTTTTTGTACTTTTTACTGGCAGGCATTAGATCGCAACGTCTCGTCGGCCATTATTAATGCGCCGATAAAGCCCGAACGGCTTCGGCTGCGCTCGGCCAATTGCGCGGGCGTCGATCCATACACAGACAGCGTCTCATTCGCTATTGTGAATTTATTGATTTATATCAAGCGAGATTGTCTCCGATTCCTATTTTTAGTTAATGACAAAATTATCAACGTTCTGCATAGCTCCACCCACGCAGCCGGAAATGTTTTGTCACTAGAATTTATTTGATCAGATTTTCGGCCATATGGCAGCGGATAACAAGTTCCATGTACTAATTGCATATTTATATTTTATTTTGGAGCATTTCTTTTTTGTGCGAGGTGCCCGTGCCATCTGTTGGTTCATAACGAGATTTTGTGTGTTTTATTATCAATTGTGGTTTTACGAGCGAGTTCTGCAAGTCACGGAGGCTGGCTTGTAAAAACGTCGTAATGTAGGAGGAACTCGTGTACAGAGCGCAGTCCAGATGTTCATAGAGCGTCATTACCTACCTCGGTGGTCGCGGCGTCGTATAGGTGATAAATAAATGGTTATCTGACCGGATCGACGCATGCGCCGCCCGCCGCGTGGGAACCAAGGCTTGGTTTCAAAACAACACGACGCACTTATGTTACACGCCGTATAATTGTTACAAGTGATACTAACTTTCTAAAAAGTTGTATTGAGTTACATGTTTTATGATAAAACTTATTGGTTTGTTCTGTCGATACTTTGGTTTTACTGTTTGTTTTCCATTAGTGTCATCAAAGAAATGGTAGCTATCAAACTTCAAGCTTTAATAAAACCCAAAAATAGAGAGTACATTATTTGATAGAAATGAGACAGGAACAGAATCACATGACGTAACAAATAAATAAATAAAAAGTCATGCGTGTCATGATCGTGCTAAAATCCAGTAGAGCCAAATTGAAACGCACGAAGAGATCTAAATCCTTGGCACTCGGCGCAAAACTTATCCTTTACGGATATCAAGGCATGACATTGACATTTGACACAGTGTTTCATACTCTCTCATGTCCCGAACATGGAGGCTAACAGCTAGACTGAACTATTTAGTCAAAATCACTTAACGAGTAGATTCTGAGAAACCGATGCACATAAAAAAACTGTCTTTATTATATTTCGCAAGATATCTCTGTAAAATGCTTTGGATTCTGTACCGCACGAGTTTCGGCGGCGCCGCTCAGACGAATAAAGCTTTTTGCTGGTTGACCGGGCAGCCGCATCTACAAGATCCTCTCTTGAACCATAGCCCTTATTGGCTCAAACTTAAGGTCGAGAATGGGATGGTTTCGGATGTAAGTTTCGATAGAGATCAAGTTACAGTGGTACCGTAAGTCAGCGGTTTGACAAAGGGAGTCAATTCGAACGTATCTGAGGATCGCTCGTGACTCATCTGTCTATGGTGATTATCTCGAAACAATATGGCGACCGGCTCGTGAGGTTTACTGTTCATGGCGAGGAAAATTGGGAATACCTAGATGAGATCGATAACTACTGATATGACAATCAAATTGCTTTTTTTATTAAAATGCCGTTATGTTGCCAATCTTTGAAGATTTTGGATTGAAAGAACTGGGAATGATTTCAATTCTAGTAGTGGTTACTTTGGTGTTACAGTCACGAGAAATTAAAAACAATATTTTGAAAAGTATATATAGTTAAACAGCAGCTAAAACTGTACCTACATCAACAGACTTTTTTTTAAAGCATCCAATTTATATCTATCAAAAACAATGCAGTAATAGCCTGTTGTTACCATTAATTAAGGAGTTCCAATCAATCTTCAGAGGTTTAAAAGATCATGACGAAATGTGCCGGAGACCACCCCGAAAGTATTTTTTAAGACATAGGTAATTACTGAAGTCCGTTTCGGAATGCTTGCGATATAGATAGCTACATAAAAAGGCGGGTTGCAAATAATCTACCATAACGTTTAAACCGAATTAAATACTTACTTGTACAAAAGAGGCATTTGTAATAGGCCTAAAAAGTTCTTTCCCAACTCTAACTGATTATATTATCACGCTTTCAACTATTTCTGGTCATTATGAGCACGTTTCATCACATTAATACTTTTTCGATATTGCTTGTCTTTCGAATATGGCTCTGATTTTGTCTTTCTTAAGTGTTGTATCTTACTTACTTGCCTTTATCGAGTCTGTCTTAATGCTGTCACATAACAGCGTCAATTTCTTTAAAAAGTTTTGTAATTTGACACAAGATGAAGGAATGAATAAGTGGAGTGTTTTCATGTCAATACTTTTATATATTGCACTCCATATGTTTAAAAGATGTTACATAATATTATATTACAGTACAATATGGACCTCGTAGGGCACGGCAACGTAGAAGAGAGGTTTGTCTGTTTTATAGAGTGATTTAAACCTTAAGCGTCAATTTGTCTAAATATATCAATACACATCTATTGTTACAAATCTATGGCGGATTCACGTGGGAATACTAGCGATCCGTTCAATGCAGACATACGACACTGAGGAGAAACATTATACTAGGGACAAAGATAGTTTCTAATGTAACGTATCGCATTAATTAGTAAGTAGAAAGTATGTATTACTTGCAGAAGAAGACAAGAGGTTGAAGTTAAGTCTGGAGCTGGAGGTGGAATATTAATGGCATGTCTTAATGCGTATGATTATTATTATTAGATAATATTTTTCTAGCCTGTCCTTCCACAGTTGGACAGAAACCTTCCCTAATTCCTTCTACTATTCCTTATACCGCCACAATACATTTTCACAACTACACTACTAAATACGACCCAAAAAACCACCCTATAAGTCACTTTTAGAAGCCCTTGCAGAATTTTGACAGGCTTTTTAAATCCCTAGAAATGCTGTTTTTGTCAAAGCATATCAGAAGCTCTATAAGGCCCTGACTTTATCAATTTTGCTTTTACTCCTATCATTTACTTGTTTAAAACATGTCTTAACAGTTCTCAGTAACTAAATGGTAACAGTAAGCATGTTCCACGTTATTGCCTAGTTACCTATCATGCCTTGACCTTCGATATATTGCACATTAATCGAATTAATTTCCCAGAATCGAGTAAAACGAATTAGTGTTCAACACGTATGCCTCACATATTAATTGGCGTTGTGTAATTGCAGCAAATGCAATAATACTTAGTCAATTATAATTGCTGTAAATGTACAATTCGATGCACACATTGTAAAACCTAGCGATTTCAAAGTGCTTGCTTTGAGACAGTTCTTAGTATTATATTACATTTATAACTGGTATACGTATTTTTTATAAATATACTATAACTAGATGTTATTATAGTTATAGCTGCTATAACTTTACCCCCCTCTGACGCAGTCGGGTAAAAAGTAGCCTATTTGGTAATTCTGGATGTCAGCTAACTCAATATTAGTCAATTTCAATACCAAATTACAAATTCCATCAAATTTATTTTTAGGTGTGAAAGAATAACAAACTTCCTTCCATCCATACTTATAAACTTTCGCGTTTATATTAGTAGGATTTGTTGTTCATTGAATACAAAAGTAAATGAGTTGATTAACGTACAAAAAAGTGCGAAACATAACCACGAGGAACAATAGTTACTTCCAGTGACCTCAAATAAAAATTCGTAAATTGTAAGATCGACGCATTGATAAGCACTATCTTCAATGTAAATATAAAAGTTACGTGCACACATTGCATCCACAACAATGCCGCATTGACGGCCGTCACGGCCATTGAGGAAATATAATTTTCTTGTTTTATTTACAAGGTAAGGCTGATAAGACTCCACGGTCAATGCCTTGCAATAAAAATATTCTGTTGGACTGTTGTAGCCTAGTGATTTCATGACCGGTTTCATATTTTAGTTACGAGAGGTTGGTGGTTGTTGTAAGTATGGACTATGTATTACGGTTTCACTAAAGTATAATATTATATACAGAATAAAGTCTTCTTATAAACGGGCATAACGCGAGTTTTGCCTATGTTTAATTATCTGATCATGGCATGACCGTGGCATGAAGCAGTCGAGAGCGTGTCGCAGTGACGAACAGACGGTGTGTTGTTGATGTAATGTAATAAGATGGGTGGGCAGCCCTATCGCTGTTACGTACCGCGCCGGTGGCATTTATTTTTTAGAAACGGCCGATTTAAACTTCTGTATGTATTGTTACTGTGGTTTTACCACGAGTTTTAGGTAGATAGAGATACCAAGTTATTCCTACCAATAGCCTTCTTAAGAAAGATGCTATGAACTAAATGGCAGTGAGAGAAATACAAGGAAAAAACGAGGTAAAGGTAATAAAAGTATGACTGATATTGATTTGACATTCCGATAATGTCTTGTTTAAGTAGCAATCAATATCAAGTAGGTAACTGGGTACTTGTTGTTTTTTTCTTTAGCCTTAACTTTACAATAGAGCAGTTAAAGGGTTATTATTTTAGCTGTTCAACCTAGTTAGGTTTCAGATTCTGACTGATTCAGAAGTGTACCAAAATTATACCTTTTTTTTTTTTTTTTCCGGGGTGAAAATCTAATGATTTCAACCCACGTCGAGGGCACGGCGTGGGGATATGTCGGACTCACACCAACCAAAAACACCCCGGGCCCCTTCTATTGCCAGAGCCAGAGTCGCGGGATCACTCGCGCATGCCCTGCGCGACTCTGGCAGACCAAAAAAAAAAAATTGGCAGACCAAAATTATACCTAATTGTAGGTATCAAGTCATACTGTTTACGTTTAATAATTATGAAGTGTCGCAATACTTACTATGTTACTATGTATTAGGTAGTTAGGTAAATTGCGCCATTTGCTGGTTCAGCAATTTCCGTTCCATTCGGACGACTCCTTTCGCTAAGCAGTCACAGCTTACTAAACATCTGCTCATTCTTAAATAATTATGCAGGAACGAAAACTATTACGTAAGTTTTATTAAGCATAATATTTGAATAGAGACCGTCAGTCAGTTTAATCTTATGTTGATCTATGGGCAAATATAGGCAGGCGACACGAAACTGCGCATCCCAAAGTGAACCACTTAAGAACGAGCTATTTATTAGCGGCACCGTGAAACACGATCAATCTATACGTCTCCGAGTGACGTAAGCCTAATCCCAGTAGTGAAAGGATACATTGGAGGCCGAAAGGAGCCCATAATGCCCAAAACACGAACTTCTTACACAAGTAAGTCTTTTGTTTGCCGAGATGTTCCGATAAGCATCTAAACAAAGGCGTTTCGTTCAAAACATGATAGCAGATCGTTACACTGACAGGAAAATAGATCGATGTTACGAAATTAGGCTCTTTATATGCAAAATTGTTTTGCTTACATTTCACAAAGGTACATTACTAAATAGCCGTTGCATTCGCATCAATTTTTACTTTTTGATGTCACTTGCGCAATGTGCGATACTCATAAATTACTCAATATACGTAAGAATAGAATAAATCTTAGTTAGGAAGTAGGAAACCGAGGCTAGATATTATGAAATAGGCTGCAAGGCAAGCAGTCATGCACCTACTGTTTGGTAGTAAGGTGACAAATGGTGACGTCATTGTATTGTCTGCACTATAAACTAGTGGCCTAATAATGCACTGTTTATCAAAACATTTCATCTCTAGCTTCTTAATTGACCATCGATCAGTCTACCGGGAATCGAGAAAAAAGTATCGATGCCATATCTCGGATCTTATAACATGTGGGGAGGTATATCGCTGTTTATGGTATATCGTGGACAATGGGCCGGTAATTACTGGCATTGGGCGTGGGCAGCCGATAAGCCTTCAGGACTTTTGTGGCTATCTCGCGATCTCACTTTACTAATAAGACTGGCTGATTTGTGCCTTTCTTCAAGCATTATTAAGCGCAAGCGTACTTACGTACCTACCTGCTAGGTGCAGTAGGTGCCACTGGATAATAAAACCTAACGCAGCGTTGAAAGTTCCTATCGCAGAGGAGAATAATTTACGATTCAATATATTGGATTTTATGCTAGATACTTAAGTTGTCGGTAGCATAAGTAATACTTATCAAAGAAACCCATACTAAAGGAACCTCGGTAGTATAACCATAGCAACTAACAAATAATCATTATCCGTTAACGATCATCCTATTATAAACCTGTCTGTTTGCACTCAGATTTTGATGAAATTGGTACTGCGTATGCTTGAACGCCAAGAAAGGCAATATCTAGATAATTTTGCCGCGATAACTGATATGCCTCGCGGGGCTAGTGTCAAATAACAGAATTACGAACAAATTGCAACGAAACAACCGACTTCAATTACCAACTTCAAGAGTACGAGAAACTATGTTAGACACATAAATCACTCAACAATATGTCGGTTTAACGCATTTGTGAACAATAGCGGTCAAGTGGGTATTAGTGGCAAGATTCAGGATTAAGCAGCCTACCTATGCGTGTCCCGGAAAGCAGTTTACTGGATGTTGAGTTAAATACCCAAGATTGAGTGAAATAAATTGGGATAAATGATTATAATTTAAATCCCACTTATTTCCAGCCCTACCTAAGTAAAACTGCCTAGATCAGTTACATTGCACGTATATTTAAGGTGGTTTAGATAAATACGAGGACACTGTTACTGTCTACAAACATAGGAGATAACCCACTGTTTTAAAGATAAATTCTTTCCAGCCGTTATTGAAACGGAAGTTCCTACATGCATCTATTTACTTGCAGTGAAAAATGGACTGTAAAGTACCTAAGTCGAAGTAGGTAACTACACCCTACACCTAGGAAAAGTAAAAAAAATATTCGTTTCTACAAAGATTTGATTATGCAAATTAATAAACGTTTACTTTTAAAACGAGGTGCTCGTCGAAGTTGTTTATAGCTGAAGCACTTGTAAAAACATTATTTATTTATTTAAGGTAACCCACCTAGCCATTTCATATAATAATATCTAGGATTCAAAGTTAAATCTAGAGAAACGTTGCAGTTTACTTTTGAGACCACTCGCTAAATCCTGATGTTTCAAAATTAAGGCTTTGCCATGACTTTTCGTGTTCCCGCTACGTTTAAATTATCGTTATGTATTTAATAAAATTATTTCAAAACACATATAAATTTATACTCTTAACTATGGTGTCACAACATAACCATTAAACTTTATTTAAAAAAATAAATGCAAGAACTTACCCTTCTCCGAATAAAAAGGTTTAAAACAACCGTTCTTTTAGAAAAGTTCAATCACAGAGCTCAAACACAATATCACACGTGAAATCAGTTCCTATCACTGCAACGTCCGTTTTCTTTATTATTTTTGTTCGACGATAAGACCGGACGGTTCACTGTTATTTTGAACCGGCGTCTCGCTCGCAACGAAGCACCGCGTGCATTTCAATGGATGAAAGTGTAAACCGTGGTTTTTGTATAGCGCCCTCTCGTTTGCGCTAGCGCGTGCGAAAAAGAGAGAGACTAGCTGTAGTCAAGTTTGGCTTTTTGAGTGGAGCGACAACTTCGCCCACTATTTTATTGTTATTCTAATCCTCATCTCGATAATTCCTACGGCTTTAGAGCGGCAGTGTTTTGTTTACTAAAATACTTAACGCCACAAAGATTTGGGATTATAACTGAGATTTTGTGTTTTCTAGAAAGTGTAGGGGCATGTAAGGTAAGGACATGAAATAAAAAACGCATTTGTGGATCGATCATTATTTTTATTTTCTTCCCACAAGTGGCAAGAACCAGAGTAGCGAGCACAACCTAACATAATGAAATTGGTAACTATTTTCAGGGATAACCACTTCTAAATTAATTAACAATTCTCAAATTGGTATAATTTGGTATAATAATTATGTAATAAGCTCATACGAATGTATGCGATCGCCATTTATCTTTTTACTCCATTGCAAATGTAATGGGGATGTGCCAATTTTCGCATTGTTAGTAGACATCAAAAATTCTAATCCATATTAGTGAGAAAAACAGTAAGGTGTACATATTTAGATTTCATCAAAGTTATGTGTACAATTTTTGTAATTTGCAGTGCTTTTCAAGTTAGGCTCAAAAAGATAAGATGTGAAATCCCTTGTGTACTGCTCCTACCCCGGCCTATATCTTTTTAAATCTCTAATGATTTACGAAACTTCAAAAAGAAAATAAAATTATATAAATTGATATGAAATGTAAACAAATATGCATGTAACCAAGGCCATATGGCTATCGGTTACAAGCCGACTTGTTTCTGGTGAGAGAGCAACAGGATTTAGAATTTTCTTTCTACATGAATATTTTTTTTTTCTTTTTTAAACGTGTGCTGATTTGCTACGTGTCCAAAGTACATATCTATAGAAAAACGCGTTTGCTCTCATTTACGAAAAAAAAGTATTGTGTGTAAAACAAACATTGGTTATTCACTGACAGTAAAAAAGTTGATATACCAATAGTTACATATTATAACGACGAAGAGTTTTTACGCCACTTACCAATGATCGTGTGGCTTACAATAAAGTTGTGATTGTAGGGGACAGGTGATATACCCTTTATTACCACTTGCGTCGGCTTTTCATTGGCACAGCAATAAATTAGCGTGAGTACATTTTAACACATGAGCTGATGCAAGTGAGTATAAAGGCTCAGTAATAAAATAGGACCAAAATAAATCTATCAGACGAAAAACTTAACGGACAGGTTGTTACATAATGTGGTCTCGATAGATTTATTCAAGTCCCATACATAAAGGTGGTTTGCAATGGTCTGGTGCATATTTGATTATAATTAGTCCCCACTACCAAATACCATCACAAACACCTTCAGTTTTTTAACATTTGCTTAAACATTTCAACATTTGTTAAAAAACCATTATCCACAGGTGGTTTGGATAATTTAACATCAAGCGCATAGGCACATTATATTAGATTAACCAACTAATCAAACATAATATTATATGCAAACTTGAAACTAGATTTTTTTTTTGCATTTTCTAATATTTTTTTATCGAGGTATCCTTTAGCGAATATCGTTAATGGAATAAGTACAATATAATATGAACTTATGACAGAAAAAAATGATATACATTATGTGACACGAACAAATGAAAGTGAATTAATTAGTTGAATGAGTTTAAAAATACCCAACCTCTCTAATAACAGCTTTAGACATTACGTTAACATTTCACTATCTGAAACATTGTAGAGTCTTAAGTAAACCGATGTATTTGTCTACCTACACATATTAACATAACATCAAACATTTCAGATAAAGAAATTGGCAACAGAATTAGCGAAAGTATAATGATACATCATTTAGAAGAACTGAAAATGACTATACATTAATTTCACAATATACTAAATATATACAATGATAGCCTTCCTGATGTAAATTTGTGATGACATTTTTTTTAACATTTTTCGTTTTCAGTTATTACAAACAGAAGTAAATCACACTACATAAAAATAAATATATAAAACACGACACATAAAGTAGCAAAGATTGCACGAATATTAAAGATTTATATGAAATTGTAACAAGGCAAGGCTTTCAAATGAAATAAATATAAGTTGTGTGGGGGCCCCGTACGTAACGCGCGCCGTCAGCGAGTGGCCAGCAGGCGTCGCTCGAAGGCACGCGGCCCCCGTGTAAAATGAAAATATACGAAAATATAACATATACACTTCTTATGTTTTACATGAACTATAATAACAGTTACGCCTATATGAACTGTTACAATCCATACTTGGAGCTGTAAATTATGTTACAATTGATGGCCGCCGCTGTTCACCGTTACGTGGTGCTACCATCATGTAACGCAAGGCCTGCCGATACAACTTGTGAAAAGTTACCAAACCGTTTTCCTAAGGGAAACGTGCGTTCGTAGCCGGCAAGCAGCGGCGACCGATTTATCAAAGAGCACGACACTTAGTTCATCGTATCCGACGACACTCCAGGGGGCATTTAGCGCCCCCCACTAACATAGTCCAGCTTCATACAAAACTGCTAACACCTCGAATTACCACTATCCGGCAGAACGCAACATGGGCCTGCGTCAACAATGAACACAAGCCCGCAACGCATCTGCCACCCTACATTATATAATGCGGCAAATCAATAAAATCGCCGCGTGTAAAACTTAGACAACATGGACAAACCATAACTGTCCGCATCCGATAACGTTCGAACCACGGACACATAAAAACCGCATCTCACAAGCTCGGCATCAGGGCGGCTGCGACTGTGGGTACATCTTTCGCGATAGCCGGCCGAAAGGCGTACCCACTGTCGGACACTGGAGATGCGACTTATCATCCCCCTTACATTAATGTTCGCGTTCAAAATGTTGCAAAAGAAAACAGAACAATTTAATTTACGATATAAAATTTTGAATGAATTTAGATTACCTGGAAACGTAAACGAAAAAGACTAACAAAAATAAAATACCTGTTCTACTTAAACTTTACATTAACAAATTATTAAACAAGTCGGGACGATATTATTGTAAGAATTATATTAGAATCGTCCTATCGTGTTTGTCATGGAATGCTATCGACTCGCTTCGCATTAATACGTAATTTTGAATTTAAACAAATAAAATATATATTTTTCCAACAATACATTTTGTATAAGCAATATACAGGAATATTGCTTATTATTTTCAAGGTCATCGTTTTATAATAACTTGTAATATTTGACATTTTTCAACATTCATAATTAGTGTCGATCGTCGACATCGAAACGATAGCATTCCAACAAACATTACTACATCAATATGAAATCTCTACAAAGAAAACATTGAACTAAAATTAACGTTACATTAAAATCCTCCCTTCGATATCTACAATCATAAGATATGTTAGCACTTCTAGCCTTCCACTTTGTACCTCGACAACCCTAGACACTCGGAGATAGTAACGTTTAAGGCTTCGCTAATATTATTTCTATTATTATTGCTAACTTTATTCTTTCTTATGCCACTCGAAAGAGCAATCGAGCCACAAAGGACATCATCTCGAATCTATCACGGCGGCACGTCGTTTTCGAATTGGAAAAGCTGCGATTCTCACTTTTCGACATTTAAACAATAATACGATCGAAGAAAAAGGGGAGGGGCGATATATATACAGGTTGCAGCACAATAGATCGGAAGGTCGAACCCTAGCGCGTGAGCGGGCGGTCCGCAGCCAGAGCCAGCGAGCAACACGGCAGGAAGCGCGCGTGCGGGTGAGTGCATGTGGCCGCGCAACGCAGGGCCGCGCTGTGCCGCCGCTTGCGGTCCCCGCGAGGCTCGGCCGCGCCCCCCGCGCCCGCCCCCGCGCCCCCCGCCGCCGCCGCGCTGATGTCGGACAGCAGCTCCTCCCAGTCGCGCGACAGCTCGTCGGGCGGCGGCGCGCGCGCGGGCGGCGCGGGCAGTGCGCAGGCGCGGCACTGGCGGCCGCTCCAGATGGAGCGCGCGGCGCTGGCGCGCATCTTCTTGGCGGCGCGGCCGCACTCCTCGCACGGCGCCCAGGCCGCGGCGGCGGCGGGCGCGGGCGAGGCGCGGCGCGACGTCTGCACGCCGGCGTCGCGCTGCCGCAGCGGGAAGCGCAGGCGCAGGCCCGGCTCGTCCAGGTCGGGGCAGCGCTGCGCCTCGGTCAGGTTGAGGCGACCGTAATCGATGCTGCGTGTGGCGCGGTACTCCAGGTAGCGCTCGAGCGACGAGCCGAGATAGAGGCCGCCGGAGCGGCTGCGGTGGAAGTCCACGGTGTCGGGGTCGCCGGCGATGTCGAAGGTGTCGCCGTCGGCGTAGCGCGGCGGCTCGGCGTCGCTCTCGCGGCGGATGGGGCGGAAGTGCGTGCGGGCGGAGGTGAGCAGGTCCTCGCGGGGGCGCGAGGGCGCGCGGCGCGGCGGCGAGCGCGGTGCGGGGGGCGCGGGCTGCGGGACCCCGGCGCGCGCCCCGCTGCGGCGCGGCGGAACCTCGGCGAAGCCGCTGCGATCGCGGCTGTGGTTGATCGCCGTGAACGAGCGCATCGTGTTCGCGACGGTAGTCAGCGCATCGTAGATCTCGTCCCCTTCATACAGAGCGAATGACTCGAGTTCACGTGGCTCAGGTTCGACGACGTCCGCCAGGTTGAGCGGCCGAAAGCGGTCGTGTAACGCATCGACGATGCGCGATGGTGAGTCGCCGCGGTCGAGCGGGGGCGGAAAATCTGCTGCCTCGGTGGACCAGATGCTCTCTGTGAGTGATATCAAGCTGCACTTTTCGGCGGACGGATCGGCGAACAGGCGATCGGAGGGAGACGACAATAGATCTTGGAAGTCTATCGGCAGGTCCTGGTACTCGTCATCAGGAGTATTCTGATCTTTTGACCACAAAGCCTCAATACTGCGATCGAACTTCGCTTCAAATTTGGCGTACAGTTCCTCCTCCATGGGCGTGCGAACGCGCGGGTTGAGGTCCTCAGTGATGACCCACTCAGCGTCGAGATCGAGGCTGTCATCCCAGTCGGGAACCATGTTCTCGTTCATGCCGATTTTGCCTTTAGTGATCTCTTTGATCTCGTCAGTGACGGTATTCTCGCACGTGCCGTAGCCCTCGTCTAACGCTATAGCTCTGATAAACTCCTTGACTGGGTCCTGGCTCTCCATGTCCCAAACACCCTCGTGAGTCACCCACTCAGGCAGGTTCTCTTTGCTGTCAAAAGACCTACTGTAACTGTTGCAACGTTTCTTGTTTTTCTTCTGACCGTGGTATGAATTACGTCGTTCTTTGCCTGAAGTAATTTTTTTGTTTTTCGCATTCCAATCTTTAGACACAGTTAGTTCACTTTGCATTTTGATCTTAGAATCAGGCGCTGACTTGCGACACCACGCTGGCGGTGGGAGATAGTACGGTAATGGCGACTCTCGACCTTTCTTCAAAGCCGGAAACGCAGCGTAATATCGACGGACAGCCTCAGTTTCTTCAATGGAGCACGTGGGCATGCCTACTCGTGACGCACCTTCTTGATCTTTGATGTCCTGTAGTCTTGTGCACAGCTGATCAACAATGTTGTCAAGATTAGGTTCCTGAAAAGAATTCATATCTTCATGTTATTTTACATTATAAATACACAATTACTTATAATTTTGTGCTCTACAAATATGAAATTAATGACAATGTAGATTACAAAAGCGTGGCAGTTGCAAAAAATATGGACATGACTAACTTGTTGAGTTTGGGTTCAAGTCATACAAGTGAACATTTTCTTCAAATTTTTATCTAAAGAAAATGTTTAACAAGCTTGATTTCCTGCATTATTTTAGATGAACTCAATTACATTTATTCTCTCTATTACTGTGTTGTTTACTTGTATTTGACTTAGCAAATAAAACAAACCTGTAAATATTTATTGCAACCGCTAGATGATAATATCCAAGAATTTACTTTCAAGTCTACTACAAATAAATTTGGCTAGTGAAAACAGGTATAAATATTGTGATCACAAAGAGAAACACTAAAATGAGCAAATACTGATAGCACTACAATTTTAGATGTCATAATGATTCTCAAAATATTCAAAAAGATTTAATATGCTCAACACAATTATAATGCAAATAATTATAACAGGTAGCTACATAAACAATGGAACAAAGGAAGAATGCAGTATTGCTCCCAAACTAGTGTGCAAACCAAGGGGGACATCAAAATACAGTGGTGTGGTGCTTTCATAGGCAACAGTCAATAACAAGGAAACATCTAGTTAAATTTGGACACAACTTCATTCCAAACCCACTACTCACAGGGAAAAACCAAAATGTTTTCATTACATAATACATAGATAACATACAAAATAATATTATCATGTTGCCTATAAAAATAACATATAACATTGGAATAGATGCAAAACCGACCTTCTTGTAAGGATTCTTATAATTGTTAATTGTCTTCATTTTAACATTCCCACCGTTATGGTCACTTTCCAGTGTTACTGAGCACTGCATTTCCTCTTGACAGTCGAAAAAACAATAATTAGTTCTTACTGATTATTATTTGATCACTAACAAGTTGGCAAGTCACTATTTCACCATAATTATTTCAATTAGCGTAATGATGTTTAATAGCCTAAAATGTATTTACCAAACAGATCATGCTAAGATATGTAATAGTTTTGTGCCCATGATAGAAACTCTTGTAAATTTACATTTCACTTTAAAATTTACAATAATAAAAATTAGCTTGTTTTTGAAAGTCATAGTGGTCATTAAGTGATATTAAATGCCTTATTCATATCTTGCTTTGACTAGAGTAATGGCCATGAATGTACAAATATTTACATTGACTTGCAGTAGTGTTTAGCAGAGTATTGTAGTGACTTACCTGTACCAAGTGTGTGGGTATCAGATGATGGAGTGTGGAGTTTGATGAAGTTCTCTCGACGTGGCAGGCCAGCAGGCAAACGCCTGGCTCTCTCTCTTATGCTTACGCATCCTGTCCTTGATAGTGTCTGCCGTTATCAAACACCATCATCTTGTATAATAATCGTGAGTCCATTTTACAATCGCCGTGGGCCGTGTGATATAAATCGATCCTTTAATTCCTCCGTTACTAATACATCCTTGATTTCTTTGGCCTATTCTTTGCTAGTGGGTCGCGTTTTTTTCTAATGCAGCGCTTTGCTTCAATTTTTTTGCAATCGCATTGTCACTAGCTAATAACAAATGACGCACTACGTGCACCCCTTAATTCTGCAAAACAAAACGATTTATTTTACTAACATCCAGTGTTTTGACACAAAGGTCATCGAGATTTAGCAAGCACAAAGAATTTAGTGTGCCATGATCGTACCATGCCCGCCCCGTTGCGCTAAATGGGTCGATGGCGCCAAAACGTCACCTGAGCGAGGGTTAGCGCGGACGAGGGCTCCTTGCATTCGCAACGTCACCGCACAGCACTTTTTGTTATACATCAACAAAGAGTAGTATCACGCGCGGCACGGCAAGACTTTAATCGTCGTTTTGTTCTGAGTCATACTCATACTACTCATCTCAAGTACGATACGATGCAATTTCACAAGACGGCGACAGTGTTACATGATGCACTTTCACTGAGGACGCGCTATTCACCTACTTCCGCATTGACACATAAAAACAATCAGAAATATTAGAAATTACTCACCTGTAACAGTTTATACGGGGTTAAACTATCATGTTATATCAATACACACACACCCCACATGAAAAAAAACATGGCAGCCGCAGCAATGAGTGAGTGAGAGTCACAAAATTATTTTATTTTGCGCAACTCCGTCAAAAGAATGGTATGACGTCTTGTTATTGACCAATCACAGGGCTTCGCTTTTCAAAATCATCAAAGATGGCGGACCAACAGAGCGAGATTACACTATACGCACCTTGTGATTCGTCGATATCTGACTATTGGTTATGCTAGCGTAACTATGTTACGATATGACCAATGAGCGCTTCGGATCGACAACCGGATGTTCGACTTTCGCGCCACCTGGAGGCGCGAAATTGAAAAATGACCGTATAAATTATTGTAATACGTCTACACAAGGTCAGAGTCCAAAGATCAATCTACCATTTCATGGCATGATATATTTTTGGTACACCTACATACTAACATAGAAAGTAGTAAGCTTAGATTAGCAAAAGGCGAAGCAGAATAAGATATACAAAAAAGACTGAAGGTTAAGTATCATAGGTGTTTCATTCTGAGGTAACACATCTCATGTTGTAATATAATCAATACTGTCGCTCCGTTTTACTCAAGGTCGGGTATGGGCAAACATTGCTATAGGGGAAATAAAACAATCATTTTCATCGATCTCTTTATTTTCTTACTCTTTAAAACTTTTTCTCAGCACATCGAATAGCAGTAAATCGATGTATTAAATAGCACTGACTTGTTGGAAAAAAATGATACCAATACTGTTGGTAAGGTAATAAAAACCATAATAATATTATGTAGAGAAAGATAATCTTAGGAAGGAATAACTTTAGTATGAAAGGTTTTCAATACAACTGACTTAAACAGCTGAAAATACATTCTAAGCTAAAACTGACGATACTCAGTTAATATGTGCTTTATTTATTGTTTGGAGTGTAATTAGATTCAACACTTGTTATTAAATATATGTAAATAAATAAATGTTTTGCTGTAAATTAAACAAAGGTTCTTCTAAATGTCAACAGTTGTCAACAACACTCAGCATTTACAATCAATATATATATATAAGTATATATAGAAAACATTATATCATATTCAGGTATCTAAGAACATATTTAGCTGTAAGTTAAACATTCTTACATTCCAATTCACAATTGAAAATGAAGAAGCTAAGTGTATCGCTCCGCAATTTGTGCTGAACATTTTTGATATATCCACTAAAATAAACTAAAATAAAACTTAAACTGAATAGCGATCACAGAAATGCATCAACGTAATACACATTAAACAAAAAAAAGAACCAGCAATAAATAAAAACACGACATAACAAATATGAATAAACTTTGTACGGTTTGGAAAGTTTAGGTATAATTGTATATTTTAAGTATAACGTTATTTACATATCCATGTGTGATTGATTACATGTTACAAAATGCTTATTGTCATTAGGGTAACACATCCATTGCATCCATAACGTAATTTATTATATATAATTATGTTTCTACATAAATATGTATGTCGTTACTCTAGTACAACAGCTATTCTATATGCGGGTATACGAGACGCTTCAGATAGTGCAACACACTTCGTAACGAAACGTGACTCTAGCGCGCGTCATGTAGACGTGTGTTCTATGATATTGCAGAAAAATGCGCGTTTTGTTGCACGTGTCCGAAAGCATCTTAGTTAAATAGAAACGCCGAACGCCATCTTTGCTAATTTATCGTCACCTAAACCAGCAGGAAGGCGTAAACGTGTGTTAGAACAGTCCCCTAGTAGATTATTTACACCTTGACTAAGTAAAGCTCCGCTTCTCAGTGGCTCTCGGGCCGTTTACTGCTCTCTTCGGTTTTGGTGACGATACCTTCGGCCTTCGCCATTGCGGGTGGTGGTTCGCTAAACTTCGCTGTGGCCTTTTTCAGTTCGCGCCGCTTCTGGGCTTCTCTAATTATGTCGAATAAACTCTGAAATAGAAATAGGTATTAAATATGTTTCATAAAAATTATTGTTGTGCTTGTTTGCTATTTGAAAGTCCTTAATAAGCGAAATTGTCATTAATCTTTACATTCTTAATTATGACAATTGTAATGCTCATAATATATCACTACATGAATTTAAAATTAAATATGTTGATTCATATAACACATGTTTAATATAGGTATGTAGGATAAGACACGAAGTGGCAATAATGAAGTCGTCAAGCAATTATCTTTGTAGGTATCACGAGTATTATTTCAGCATGAACATAGCTGTATGTACAACAACTTTGAGCGCGTCGACCTTGGGCAACAAGAAAAACATTGTTATCGAAATAGTGGCCTTTCCTCATAATAATGTATTCGGAACAGCTGACATTTTCAGCGATAAAGTTTGATGACTTTCGGACAACGCATCAATATGCGAATGTATGTTAATAATGATGCTAAATGATTAGATTTGTGGATATTCAAATAAAGCCGTATTTTCATTTGCGGTTCCTTATTTTTAGATTTAATTGAGTTTAGAAAACGGACAGCGCATAAGACAAGCATTTATGTGATCCACAAAAACTCGCTCTAAACCTGGGTGCCATAAACATGTCCTCCGTCTCCTTAAAACCCCAAATGATTGAACTGCTAAGTACGAGACTCGCCTAAGAAAGATAGGAATATGAATAGTAAATACCACAATAGTCTACTCTGGTAAGAGGCAGTGGAATGTTTACAGGCCGGTGTTAGTAAGTATAGAGTTACTATATTATTATGTTACCTTCCCCTCAGAGACATTGGGCTTGTCCTGTTCCTTGGCGGCCAGGGCTGCCTTGTCCAGCGCCTTCTGTATCTTGCTCTCGACTTCGAGGATCTCTTCCTTGTCTAACAGCTCGATCAGCTCGGCCATCTGCTTCTCTGATAGGTTCACGTTTTCGTTGCCTATGATTTCTAACATCTGTAATGAGAGTAAAATTACTTTAGTATTTAAAGACACCATAATTATTACCATTCTAATTGGGACTTATACTATTTAGATAGTGATTAGTGTAACCGCTAGACTGTCTTTGTCTAGGATTACTAGTAGAACTATGTCCAGCTACATTATATTATTCAATTTATTCACACTTGTGGCAAATAGATTAATTATAACTACCTAAGTGTGAAACTGTAAATTTGCCATTTATCATAATCATTTAATTAAAAACAAAGTAATGTGTAACACGTGTATCCAACATCTGCTAATATTCCTAACTTATTGTTTCACTTTAATTAATATTAAATTACCCTTTGTTCACCTAAATACACCTACATACTCTACATAGTTAGAGCAAGTACTTGTCATTATAAACACAAAGTGATGACGTCACAACTGAAACGTAACGCCGAATGTGAGAAGACGTACGTGTCAATGACCGCGACAAACAGACGTCCTGACCTCACTTATTACAAGTCAATAACATTGCAGACAACAAAGCTTTAAGAACGAAAATTCTAAGAACGGGAGAAAAATATCTATGACATGTGCAGAACGAAATAAGCATAGATAATTAATTTATTGTTTTTGTATATTGTGACAATTATTTTTAATGGTTATCTTTAATTAGGTTGAACAGAATTTGTACGATTTCCGAAAAAAATATCTGACCTATCCTAAAAATAAGGATAAGATGATTTATTTCTAAATTAAATTCAATCACATAGCGATTTATGATTTAAATAAAAAAAACGTACATTATTAGGTTGTCATTAATACTTAAAACTACTAATAGTACTCTAGACAAATAAGTACTGCCGTCTCATATTAATTGCATTACATTTTACATTCGAAGCTATTTTAATAGAAATATGTTTTTCAATTTCGCTTCGACCGTGAAGATTATTGATAGCACGGAAATATTGTGTATTAAAAGTAAAGAGGTCATACAATATGTTATCGCGTTCATAATCGCTTGCGAATAAGATACGCGAGTCACGTGTCGACTATCGTGGCGAAAACATTGACATTGACCCTGGCTGAATGATTAATACTTTTGCACGGTTGTAGCACGTTGTAAAAGTGTATGCTGAATAAGACGGTAAAATGGCGCGAATGTTGCTGTCAAAATCTAGCAAAAAGTTTGACGCGGTTTAAAAATCACTTGATAAAACAATAATTTTATAATATTCTTTTATCTTGTTACTTGCTAGTTTTAGACGTTAATTATTCTTCTGTAATATTATTTACATTTGAAAAAATAATTCAGTTATTCTAATAGCATTTTACGAATATTATTCATAAAACATGTAGGTATATATTCTGGGAAACAAGTTATAATAAAGGTGTGAGGAAATGAAATAACAATAGCTGCACTGAAGGACAAATTAGAAAAAATAAGACGTAGCACGATAATTGCATTAAATAAATCAAAAGCATAACCGACGTTGAAGTATTTTTAAATAAAATTACAGATAACATAAAAATACGTTTTTCTATAAGTCTCTGTAAAATTATTAAACTGAATAACGTAAATAAATGATTTTGTTCCCTCTTTTCTATTTCTGTTATTTACAACTCCCATTCAAAGATGGTTTATCATGTAAATATTTAAAATCTAAAGATGCTTAGATATGTCAAAATATATTAAAGAAAATATATAGAGCTTAGCAGTAGTCTTCATAGCAGCAGTAAAAAAGGAAAAATAATTTTCGATAGTACAAGAGCCATAGTAGGAATTGCCGGGATGATTATTCATACCTATAACAACTCGCATGACATTCTTATACCATCTAACTCTAAATAATAAAATACAAAGTATTCACTACTAACCTTCAAAACATCATCGATCTTCAACTGTCCGTCAAAGTCATCGTCAAGCCTGCCTAGGACATCCTGAATTAGCTTCAGTTTGGCCTCATCGGGCACCTTTTGTAGGCTCTTAATGGAATGCATCAATTCATCGATCTGTATGAGGTGTTCCTTTGCCTTCTGTGGTTCAGACTTGGTCTGTTCTAGAGTGGTCTTCAGAGCTTTCTCCTTGGTCTCGAGCTCAACTAACGCGGCGTCCAGTTTGCCAATCATGTTGTTGACAGCGCGGTATAACCTGTAATTAATAACATTTATTTGTTAAGATATTAAATTAGAACTTTTGAACCCAATCTATGGCAACAAAATTTTGCAGGCTCAGAATTGGTTAAGAATGGCATGGTTAAAGATCGCCCATGAGTTCAGGTGTGGCATAGGAATCATACAGTAGCGAGACAATAAATTAAATATGTTAGAAGATCATAATATATGATGTTTTATCTATCAATTTTTAATGTTCAAAGAGAATATTGTTGATTGCAATTTGTGTCGTAAATACTTAGTAACCATAATTTATAATTAATGGAATGTTTTCCACATAGTATTGAGATTACCATGTTTGGTTTCAATTTAATACTATTGGTAGAGTACTCCACTTTCTACAACATCTAAAACAGGTGCATTTCCTATTATAAATACATAATTATAGGTATAACATAAACACATTTTTATCTAAATGCATCCAAAGATACCTTATTAAGCCTGACCTTGTCAACTAAAATAATAAATAGGATTATATAGATTAAAAACATCATTGGAAAAGAAAATGATAATTGATAAATATAGTGCTGATTTGAATTTAGTGTAAGAATTATCTTAGTTATGTAACCTTCTTAGTTGATAGAAGTGTAGTAAGGAAAATTACGTAGTAAATCAATAGGGAAATATGTTTGTATATTGACTATAATACTTATACTTATTTGTGTCCTTATAATCAACATAATTTCCTTTCATCACAGGATGTCATTAAACTTCCACATAGGGGCAGGCATTTTTAAATTTAACACATCCATATTAGACTTTATGTGATCAAATTCCAATATTTGTTGATACGACAGTTTTGCCGTTATTTTCCTATGCCCTTGGAATTTAGTGTCATTAAACACGACAGAATACGAATGACGAATCGTTAAATCGACAAGTTTCTGTGGACCAACTTAACTTCGCAATAGCTAATTAAAAATGTATGTGTTCAGTATGAACAGTATATTAATAGTAATAACTGTAATTTGGGGTATTTACCCAACTTAGAATATATTTCTTTGTGTTTATCCTCATAGCACACAAACAATGCAAGAATACTTTGTAGTTGCAATATTTTTTTGTTTTGGATTTTAGGCTTTTTACTCGCCTTTTCAGTAGGAGGGTCATTTTATCAAGAATTTTTTTGTTTCCCGGGGTAAAATGCTAACAACTTAAATAGATATGTCGGACTCACACTGACTAAAAACACCCCGTGTCCCTTCTGCTACCTAAGCCAGAGTCACGGGATCGCTCGCGCATGCTCTGCGTGACTCTCGCTGAAGAGGCACTCAGAGCATGCTCGTTTTTCTGTGTTTGTTTATGTGTCTATCCTCATAGCACACAAACAATGAAGAATACTTTGAAATTCTAACACTTTTTTCTTGTTAATTGGGTTATAGCCTTTTTAGCCCGTCTGTGTCAGTAGTAGAGTAATTTTATCGAAAAGATGTACCTGCGAGCTCCCTTCGTTAGTTTGATGTCGGCCTGCTTGGTCTTGACGATCTCTTGCATCTCTTTGACATCCTCGCTGTAGTCCAAAAGCTCTGTCTTCAGCTCCTGAATACTCTCCTTCTCAAGCAGCAAGGATTTCTTCTGTTCAGCTGTGAAAAATATATATTTATTCATTAACGTTTGTTCGAGAAACGAACTTTATTACTATTATTATAGACGTGAAGGGGAAGACAGCAGTGGGTTACATTGGCCTGATGATTTGTTACCATAAAAAAGGTTGGTTTAAAAACTAATACAAGGATTAATTTATTTAAAGAAAGTTATATGGTAAAGTAACACTCTTATTTTAAGAGTCATGTCTTTATTTATTGACCTTCATTATATTTTCAGTATTAAAAAGATGTCAAGTCCAGATTCTGCATTTGTGGGGCAAGCGAAGTTTTACATAGATACTCTTTTATTTATTACGTCTGTGTCATTGACCTAGAAAGATCTATTCCTAGATTAAACATTATTATTGTGTCTATTGGGAAATTCTCAGTACTCAAAAGATTTGGAAGTATGCCCAGTAAGTGGCGTACTTTAAAAAGGAAAGAACGAATGGTTCAAAGAAATATTATGATACACGTCAATGTTACGCTACGACAGTTTAAAGGTGAATGGACTTACGAGAAAATTGAACTCTGGCAATTACCCAACAATACATCATATGAGGAAAAAGTATCTTAATTTTATACACGGGAATATCGAGAAATTAATTTGTAGCTTTGTATTTATGGTTAGCAATGCAACATGTTTACTTAGGTATGAACAAATGTAACTAAGTTTAATTAATTATTAATTAAATATTTATGTGTTAATTTACTTATCTACTGTACTTTGAACCTCGATGTTTTAAAATAGCGGTAAAACTTTGCGAGTGCCTCTTATGGGTTCATTACATCACTGACTTTTTTTCTAATTGAACTAAAAAAAAACTTGTATGGAGTTGATTTATGTATTTGGATTCGAGTCGATGTTATATGAGACACACAAATACGTATTTTGGGGACAATGTTACAACGTTAAAATTGCAAATATTTCTTTTCTTATACGTATTTCCCTACGGAATCGATATGCTGTTTAACCATCTCGAATTATTACCTACTTACGTCACAGTACCGTCTATTTGTTTTGTATCAAAGGTACAAAGTATGCATACTAATTATACGTATAGACATATTAGACTTACTTTGCTTCATTGCACAATCACTATTTATATAACCCAAGAAATCTCTATTTACAAACAGTCTGCGTTTTAAGCCCTATATTTTCCTAGTAATAAAATGTGTGAGTAATTTCCCGTAAGACCGTTGCATTGCCAACTAATATCGTACGGATATAACCGTATGTTGCTTCAAAGAGTTGGCTGAAGCAAACATCATTCACGGTGTGGAAACGGAATAAACAGTACTTGTACTATGAACGTTGAAAGCAGGTCTGTTGACATTGTCGGAGCGAGACGGCGCTCTACACAACGCAATATGACGTCTCGCTTCCACAATAGCAACAGCCCTTCTTGAAGAACTCATAGTGAGATCTCCACTTTGGAAAATTATGTGACGAAAAGCTGTCTGCTGAAGGAGTAAAATATAATACTTCACATAGAAACCTTGGTACTATTGCCCTTGATATAAAATAATTAATTTGTTTAGAGCTTGGCACGCGGAAGAGAATAAAAATGAACGTTAACGTAGAAAAATGTTTGCAAAGCTTTAAAAGGAGGTATGAAGTCATGTTTATTATGACAGTCTTTATTATCTAATGGAACGGAATAGTGTACATTTAACATGTCAGATATTTATAATCTAGGAACAATGGTTGAGATTTTTTTCCATACACAAATGAAAGAAAGAAAAAAATCTATCAATGTTGATATTCGACTTTAATAGACACTAGATTCCGATCATATAATATTTTCAAAAGATTTGATAAGTGACAAATGTTTGAGGGAATTCCCTTAAAGCGACTACGATACAATATGTTCAGGAAAAATACCTGACTTTAAAACAACTGTACAACATAATTAGGGACTTTCCATAAAATGCATATAAAAACCGGAACTAATGTCAATACAAAACATAAATACATACATAAGAACGTGAGTGTGTTAATACACATTTATGTTTACGATAGCAACTGATAACATTGCAGTGAGTGAGTATTGGATTGAAATTATGGCTGCCTACTGAAGATCAGAGATAAGTGAAACTGTACAAGATACTAGGATAAATATTATGAGCGCGTCAATACAATAGGAGTCAAGTTCCATTGACATTACGAAACAAGCACGTCAAGAACTCATGTTTAACAAAAGTACGAGAACCTATTTATAAAAATGACAAAGTCGTTCAGAATACGTAATTAGGTAGGAAATCATGAACTTGAACTTCGTTACGGTGAAAAAAAAATGGATTTTTGCCAATTGTAGAACAGACTTACCTAATTTCTCTAAAGCGTCTTCAATGACAACAATGTCTTTGCCGGAGAGTCCTTCTTCAGATTTAACTTTGGGAGTGTCGACGATGATTACAGGAGCAGGGTCGATCATTACTGGAGATGATTCGATATCAGTAATAGGGGCTTTATCCTTGAGTGTTTCTTTCTCCCTCTTTTTCGCTTCGAGGATCTGTTTCTCTCTTTCCGCCTCCAGTAACTCTTTCTGTTCTTCCTTGATCTTAAGTTCCTCCAGTTTGATAGCTTCAGCTTTAGCCTGAAATAAAATAAATTACGTCACACTTACAAATATAAGTAATGATTCATAGTTTTATAAAATTCACGTAAGATTAGACACATCTATGTAAGACAATTATTTATGTTGCAATCAAAATATATTTCAATTTTACTCATTATCATCATTTACAGAAAAATCAAACAAAAGAGATGCTGTTGTCTTCTTTAGCTTTTCTTTATATAAAAAAAAACATAGTAAAACAACACATCTAACTACAGTTATGCATGTATTCAAACACAATCTTACCTTGAAGTCCAGTTTTCCTTCCTTTTCTCCGATGGCAGCCTTAGTCTGAGTAGCAACTTGTTCAGGTAGAGCTGATATAGTCGCCTTCAATTTGTATGTGGTTGGAACATGTTCAGGCACCATTAGAGCTCTTGACAGCAGCAGTAAGGACGGAGGAACCTTCTCGTTCAATGACAAGTCTAGCCAATTTCTCAATTCCTTTCTCAATCGCTCCTCAGACACACCATAGGCCCTCATGCCTCTTGCCCTACAAGCCTGTTGTAACTCATTAAAGTTCAAACTGTCCACACCCTCCTTGGCAATCATTTTATCATCCGCTGCCAAAGACCTCAGCTTCATCTTAAGATTAAATCGTAACATGGCACTTGTACCAATTGTTGAGACATTTAATACTTTACACAAAGCTACTAAATGCGGTCTCTGTAACGAATCCAATGTAATCTCATCCTCAAACAATTTGGAGAATTTCATAATCTCCTCACTGGTTGCAACATCACCTGAGGTACGAATCCTATTGAAAAAACTGGAGAATTCTCGAGCTAGTTCTGAATGTCTGTTGCTGGCTTGCGGAGCCATCTGATCTAAAGTCTCTTGGAAGAATTTGGCCATTTCAAGCTTAACTTTCAAATGTTGCTTTAATTTAGCTTCTCTTTGATCTGTGCTCTCAAATGTAGAGGGTAACATGTTCGGGAATAATTTGATGAAGATTGGCAGTGTGAATTCCAAAAATGGGACAACAATAAATACTATAAATGGAACGATTCTAAAGAGGTCACCAATTGTTGTAACCAGCAACTTATGTTCTCTCCGGGTCAAAGTACCGCCTTTTAAAATTTTAAAGAGTAGACTAGTTGAGATCCTTATTTCAATGAAAAATAATCTGAAGCCATGGTAATAATGTCGACATTCATCCATAAAACGTTCTTTAAGGCTCTTCTTCTTTTCCTCCTTCTTTGGGAGTTTCTCTTGTTCCTCAATGCCTTTCTTGATGGTAGCAACTGTAGCTTCTACTTTAGATGATGGTCGTAAAGGTTCTTTATCAAAGATGTACTTGCTGGTGGAGATGGGTCTGATGGACTGTGGGTGACAGTATAATCTTGTATAGAGGGACTTTTGCGTAACATCGTGATGCAGGCTGATAGGCTGGTTCGTATAATATGACAGTGACCTTGACAGTGTTATGTATGGAAAGTTTTTATATTGTCTGGTCTCCCTTAGTAAAGCTAGAAACACACAAAATTACATCTATTAACACATTTGTTTATTATTATGTAAATTGATATATCGCAGCATAATCATAAAAGACTAGCGAAAATATTTATATTTTTAAGTAGGTTAAGAAGTTCTAGATGGCTTTGAAAATTGCAATTTTTTAAATGGGTAAGTGAAATGCACCTCTGATATTTTATTACCATTAAATTACTTATTTTAATGCATAAAAAGATTGCGTTAACCATGTGATGGATATGATGAAACAAAAAATAATATCATATAACGTTTACTTCAAAAAGTTGAGTATTTAACTTAAACTACATCAGTTTTCCTCTTTTAATTAATTACATAAAAACATTTCCACGTTAAATTAACAGTTTCTACGCCGATGTCTAACTTTAGTAGTACATAATAATCAATCAGATTCAGCTTTAGGTTAAGATGTCTATTATGATATTAGAACTACATTTTATTTACTTACTCGATCGTGTCAAGCATCTACAGTGGTTAACTAACAATCTGTTCATTTTGTTCGATTTCGCGGGGTTTTGAATACTGGAAAATATTGAAAATATAACAAAAACAAAATCAACCCTTATTACACCATGACAATCGAGAAGAATCACACACAGTTCACCAAGCACTGAGACCACAGATATAAAAATACAGACTGTTGATGTTTACATTTGGACTTTTACGAAAATAGACAAGTAAATTAACATCTTTTTGCTTTCGGGCTTACTTATTAATTCATTACTAAAAACTAATAATATACAAGATGCAAACAAACAAGCAAACAATTAAAGTTAAGTTTAAATTTTTTGTATTCCCACATAATCATTATAATGTCATTCAGTCAGTTATTTCTGATTATTTTAGTAAAAGTCCTTTTCGATGCAATAATAATCTTTTATTAATAAAATACTATAACTTTTTCATTCATACTTTTCTTTATTATTCCTTTGAGTAATACCCTATTTATTAAAATTTTATGATATTTAAATAGTAAAAAATGTGTGATTCCTTTGCGGTAATAAGTTAAACGATATTTCCACAATATAACTTTGAGAATGAGAAACAGGAAGATCTTTTTATCAGTACTGTTTTCACTTAAAATCATTGACCAGTGTTCTGAGAATTTAGTATGTACAACAAAAATCTATGAATCTTTTTGTAAGTCTGTAGTTGGAAACTATATTTTTTTTGTAGAACTTCTTTGAATTCTTTCACGTTTGACGACACTCTCATGTTCAAACCTGAGTGTTAGTATATAAAATAATTACAAGATATTTAATTACCCATTTAAATTGTTTTCAATTACTTTTGTATACTTCTCATCAAAAAATGGATTGAACTGAATTTTCATATAGAAACACTGGTTTGACACTAGATTATTGATGTTGAGGACTTAACCTATAATTTCAATTTAAATCGAACACATCATTTTGTTCTTATTTTATGGTTTCTATGAAAATAAACAATAACACTGCTAAAATAAATGAATATTGTAAGGTACTACATAAAATCAAGTTTAGTTAATGTAACTAAACTTCCAAACCGACATTTTGCAAGCAGTAAGTATGAATAATTTCTCGACAATTTGTACTTAAGTAAATCAATAATGCGGCAAATGCTGTAAGCTCTAGTTCTGAGCTTTGAACTTACAAAGTCGTCAATTTATATTATTCTTAGACTGTATGTGCTTTTCAGACAGTTGGTTTCAGTCTTAATTTTTATCCAATTGTCTTTTCGTTTTGTTCAGTAATACATATTTATTTTTTATAAAAAAATATATTTTTATTTGTCTATTATAACAATTGAACTTTAGTTAAATTGTTAAAGGTAAATTACTTAACGAAACTCAAATAATCGTAAAAATTGGTAAAAGAGTATATGGTATGTGTTTAAATATAAAAAAAAATATATATTTTCGACTGTTATTTTTAATTTTACGAGGGTTACTTACCATACTTCAAAAGTACTAAGAGTATACCATTTCCTATCTTGAAAAAACATTCAGGGACCTAACTAGAGCTATATTTTTTTTTCAGAAACCATAAAGTCTGCAGCAATGTCTTTATCAGCAGTGAAAAACGCGGCAAAGAGGATAGTATGGGTCGACCTTGAAATGACAGGTTTAGACATAGAGAAGGACCATATCCTTGAGATAGCCTGTGTGGTTACGGATGAGAATCTCAATATTATTGCAACGGGTCCAAATATTATTATAAACCAGCCAGACAGTATTCTAAATGAAATGAATGATTGGTGTGTAGCTCAGCATGGTGAGGTATTGATTTTTTAATTGTTGTGAACCCTTGATATTCTTATTGCATTTATAATGTGGAAAACCTCATTTAATAACTTTTTTGTTTTACCTTTTTTTAGATATATTTATAGTCACACAATTTTGTGTGTGTTATGTTTGCTATTCATTTCCATTTAATATTATATTATATTTGTTTAAATACCAGTTGGTTAAACATTCAATATGACCTACTTCAGTAAATTTAAAATAGTATTTTTGCCAGCACCCATCTTTTTTGTAAATCTATAATTTCATTTTTTTTATTGTACATGCTTATTTCACTCTCACATACTATAATAATTTGCACACATCACACTTGCGTTAATCTGTAATTTCATAACAACATAAAAGTTTCATGTTATTCTATAAATTGTTAACAACTCTTTTAATCATCAATTTCAGAGTGGACTGACGGAGGCTAGCCGCAAGTCGAATGTAACATTAAAAGACGCTGAAAAACAAGTATTGGACTTTGTAAAGTCCCACGCGCCAGAGAAGAAGTGTCCACTAGGGGGTAACAGTGTATACATGGACCGTCTGTTTATAAGAAAATATATGCCGACACTAAACAATTATTTACACTACAGAGTTATAGACGTGAGTACAATAAAAGAGTTAGCAAAGAGGTGGTATCAGAAAGAGTTTTCGCTCATGCCACAGAAGAAGTTCAGACATCGATCCGTGGACGACATACTTGAGAGCATAGAGGAACTGAAGTACTTTAAAGATAATATATTTAAGTCATCAATGAAATTGCAGACGGATGTGTGAAGTATTAGTGGTGTTAGTAACAATTACGGGTATGTTTGGTTTAATTTACATGGAGTCAAGTAGTGTTGATTCATTACAGTATGAGCATGTCCTTCAACTAAATAAATTGGCTTATTAGTAAGCTAAATACCGCATACTGTGCATTTATTTACCTTTTTACTTTTTTTTGACAGTTGCATCAAATTAAGTGGCAGAGAAAGGATTCTGCAGACCACCACATGAGTGGTGTTAGGGGTAATAATATCAACAAACAGACTTTATTTAAGCTAAGCTAGTTTAAAAAGTATCTTCTAGTCAGTAAATGTAAAGTTTAGTTTGTGCTACAGAAGTATTTGATACTATGTAGTAGTAAAACTCGACACATGTGAAAAGAACTCTGGGAGAACCTACTCATAGGATGCTGGGATGACGGTTTCTTGTAATGTCATTGGCGTTGCGTAATACTTATCGTATCGATTCGTATCGTATCGATTCGTGGTCGTATTGCATTGTATGGTTCAGAATGCTGGGCTATGAAAAAGATAGAGGAAAAACGATTGCAAGTAACTCCACTATATGCAATCGTTTTTCCTCCAATGAGGACGTTGAGATGGATGTTTGGAGTGACAAGAATGGATAAAGTAAGGAATGAGTTTGTAAGGGGAAGTTTGAAAGTAGTACCTGTTACAGAAAAAAACAAAAGGAAATCATTTGCCTTGGTATGGACATGTAATGAGTATGAGTGTTAATGGATGTGGAGGAAAGGGAAGGCCAAAGAAAATATGGATGGATTGTCTAAAAATATGAATGAAAAAGGTGTAAATGATACTGTGTCGTCTGATAGAGGGAGGATGAAAAAAAAACGTGTTGCGCCGACACCAAGTAAAGTGGGACAAGGGCAGGAAGATGATGACTCATGATGATGCCGTGCAAGAATCTATCTCCTCCACTATCGCCTCTGAGTTCTTTTCGCCTGTGCCGGAAAACCCATTTCACAAATGGTTAGTTTTAGAAGTAGGTACAAACACTCGAATCATACAAAGATTTTTTTAATCTCTTCTTTAGAAACTTCTCTCTAGTTCGATTTAGTTCTAGTAACAACAAACTGACAAACAATATAAAATTGGGTTTTTAGACAACATAGTTTCTCCCTTATGATTGGATCCCACTTCTTGTAGCTACTTACCTATACTATAGCTACATTATAGATACATAATATAGTTGATAGTTTTTGGTATAACAATATTATAAGTCAGTTGTAACGAAATAGTACAGTACTTACCATAGATGGCGCCACTGTAGCATTTAACAAAGCTTGATACCTATAAAATTATATCTTCTCAACTTTAAGATTTGACTTTGTTGTCTGTCTCGGTCTACTGGCTGCAAGCTCGACTACCGTACACGAGATCTCGGTTTCGTAGTCTAGACTACTACAAAAATCAGAAAAGATTAGAATCACAAAAGATGTTTACTGGCCTTTTGGTCTAGTGCTTAGTGAACTTGACTGCTATACCAAAGATTCCGATTCGATTTCCACCTTAGGACAAATGTTTGTATGATGATCACGAACATTTGTTCTGTGTCTGAGTCTAACTTGTCTATAATATGTATGTATTTAGAAGTATATAAGTTAAGTACAAGCTTTGCTTAGTTGGAGACTAGATGGCGTTGTGTGAAAGTCGTGGAATATAATATAATAATTGTTTACATATTACATCCATTGGTAGAAATTGCTGCCGATTATTAATTCACCATTCCTGACAAACAGCATTATTATTGGATGCTGTGTGACCTATTGCAGGATTGTAGAGAACAAATTGAGATCGCGAGATGCTTTTCTTGCATGTCCATAACTAGCGACACGCCCCGGCTTCGCACGGATGCAATACTGATCACTACGAAGTATAAAACAAAGTCGCATTCTTTGATTCAAGATTTTAGCGGTTGAAGGGGCATGAGGACAGATAAAACAACATTTTATACTATGTAGTGATTTCGTTGAATCCGGTAAAATTGCAAACTAAACTATAGATTTTCAATTTGACATTTAGGTACTGCATCTCACGTTTAGGTACTTCTTACAATAAATCCAACAAAGATATCTACGTCATGTGTATAACCCTGTACTATTAGACAGATGTATCTACGCCTACACAACACAGTCCATAATGAGTCCCTGTCGGTATTACACATAGCATTGCCCAGCGCTGGCATAACAGCATCGTAAATGTCGCTCACGGAACGTTTGTTATGCTTACCAACTAAATATAAGCGAGAAATGTACGATGAAGCAAATTGTTTTAAATTGAATGTATTATTGGTGAAGAAATATGAAGTCTACGTATAAATTCTAGTAGATATTCTTAGAAGAAAGATATTTTGTCTTTATAATACCAGATAATGGACCGACATCATCAAAGTGGAGAAACTTTTTGTCTCGCTTAAAAGTGATATGCAGAGCTGGCGGCCAACTTCTAGTAGTGGAGAGACATCAGAGGAAAAATAAATTCCTTAGGTATTTACACAGGTTGCAGTATTAATTCCAAAAATAATTTGGCGGACGTAAAAGGTTGTCCATTTAGCACATCTGTTGCTAAAATAAACAATATTGTTAATATTTGAAAACCAAGATCATTTAATATTAAAAAGTGCGGAACGTGGATTATCTGTCCTTGTTTAATTTATCAAAAAATAGAACCTCCTACACGTCCTTGTCGTGGGAAAAATAAGCCAAAACCTACATAAATAAAATATATGTCATTAACAATGATTATAAAATGTTTGGTTACCATAATCTATCTAGTTTGGGACCAAAGGATCGTGTGTGAGTCTAAACAATAAATTATACTTCTAAGCCTACGGCGATACAATTAACGGACTATATAAATATCCGAAACAGACAAACACATCAAAGGATACGCAGAAAACACGAAACGTACCTTTAATTATTCAACGGGCAACATTAATAAGCAATATGGCGGTGCTTCCCTAATCATCGATGTATTGCGGAGGCCTACCGTCACAGACACATAAAATATAAATGAGATGAGCTCGACCTTCTGTTTATTCACGCTTTCGAGGTGATATTTAATAGTCACGACAGTAATAAATACAATTTGAATATTAATATTACATTTCTTTATAACATAGGTACCTACTATCAAAATTGTGATGTTCTTGACATTTTTGAAAGGGTTGACGGGCGAGTGGGGTTGGAAATGAATAAGTAAGGGTTTGTATAACTTTGTATCTCGAATTTGCGTGTAAACTTCCATTTTTTAGGTTGTATTGATAGAAGTCGGACTCAGGACAAAAGAGTGGTATGGTAAAGTTAGTTAAATAAGTAGATACTTGGTAGGTACCTAGATACTTTAATATACCTGAAGGTAAAAGTTCCTTATTTATGAACAAAAGTCGTGTTTAAAAACAGTACATATAAACAAACGACACTTTTATCAAGAGACGTTTTAAATATTTGTCTATTTCTCTATCTTACACTTAACAGTGATTGTTTTTTTTATTATTTTAGTCTAGTTTGTGATTACGGCGGTCATTGTAATACTAAAATCCCACCCAAAACATAAATGTAAAAGGCTGCCAAGTTCGATAATATGAGAATGCTTCACCTATAAAAGAAGTGAGATCTGAATAAGTACCAAGTTCTATACACATACCTCAGTTAAAAATAGTTACAGGAATGCCCACTTAGCAAGTTTTCACACACTTTGTTGTAAACCTACTAAACGCAAAGAGTCAAGTATATAATTTTCTTTAGAAAATTAATTATTAAAATTATATAATTATAAACTTGCCAAGTGTGCATTCCTGTAACTATTTTTAACTGAGGTATGTGTATAGAACTTGGTACTTATTCAGATCTCACTTCTTTTATAGGTGAAGCATTCTCATATTATCGAACTTGGCAGCCTTTTACATTTATGTTTTGGGTGGGATTTCATTTATTTTTGTAAGGTTGTTTATTTCATTTTTTTTCTTATGATTAAGTTAGTTAAGGAAGTGTCTCATTTACTGACGAGTAGCTAAGTAAAATATCCGAATCCGACCGACAACTTTATTTTCTTGAATTTTTAACCGTGGATTCAGCGCATAGGTATTGGTTTGGTAGTGACCCTGCTTTGCACGCCTTATGTCGTCGCGGGTTTGATTCCCGCGACAGACAAACACAGAGGTTTGTCGTATGTCGGGCGCATTTATCAATAATCTATATGGGTATACATGTAGGTACCAACCTAAAAAAGTACTTACTTATTATTTATTCATTTTCACTCTATACTTATAGTGGATCAAAGTTTCACATTCGTTATTTTCGAATGTGACTCACACTTGGCCGTTTTCAGATTTTTACTTTACTTTGACTAAATACAAACCTTCGTACCGATTTTCAGGTCGGTACGACCATTCAAAGATATATTATATAAATATAAATAAATTTAGTTCGTTTTAGTTCCTAAACCTTCATTATTTTTGAAACCGACTCACACTTGACCATTTTTAGATTTTTCCCTTTACCTTGACCTAAAAACCTACCTCCATGCCAAATTTCAAGTCAATACGACTATTGGAAGTGGTCTAGGTTTTTGATGAGTGAGTCAGTCAGTCAGTGAGTGTATAGTAAAAATAGCGATTTTCTGACGTCAATATCTCAAGACCTACAATAGTTATATTAATGAAATTTTGTATTTTAGATAAGTAAGGGGGTCTTAACAGATACTAGAAATTTGATATGCGTAAGTAAAATAGATTTTGAGTTATAGGGGGGTCGAAATTGGCCCGAAATGGTTCGTGTAATATAACCCACGGCCGGTGTGTCGCTTTTTTGCTCGAACTTGGCGGACACACTGCCGTGTGTCTAGATTACTATAATGAAATACATTTACCATACTTAAGTAAATGTACTACTTTTCAATTATTGCTTGAAACTACATCACAATCTATGGATAGAGTACGATATTAGATATGCATAGAGACAAATTGATGTCAGCTCAGCCTTGTTTCAATTATATTATCAATTACCGTGTTATTGGCTCTTCATTTGCATACAGCTTTGTCGGTCTGATTGCGAATACGAGCGAGCCAAAGCCGCGCCAAATAATTGGCTTTTTAGATGCTGGCATGACACTGCGGCACTCTAATCTAATCCTCTTCAATTTTCATGCAGGAGTTGCAAGACTAGATACTGACGTCATGTACTTAGTATTACAATAGAAAATATGTAGGTATCTATTAAAATAATTACCAACGTCTTAATAAAATAAATGAGACGATGTTTTCCCAGATTCGTCCCTAATTCAGGAAAATAGTGAAAAACCTACAAAGAGATACAGTGTAAACGATCTCGTACACCTTGTCCTGTTTTATTTTTCTGTCCAGCCTGCCCTTTTACCTATATCCTCTTATCTACATACTATGATATCTTAACGTGCTTTATATCTGAAAAACCTAAGGTTATACTCAGCTTTAGTCATTTAAAAGCCACAAATAGAACCTAGCCTAAAGGTCACAACGAGACTTGCGTGCCACATATGGGCCACATTTCACCTTTAACGCTTCACCTTGATGCCTAGATTGTCTGTGAAGACATTAATATAAAGCGAAAAACTCACCTTTTATAGCTTTGAAAAAGAATATACCTACAACAATCGTTTTAAAGACTTAATTAAAGCTTTCGTTCAGTACCTATTTCGTAACGACTTGTGCTGCATTACAATTGTCCAGTGACTTTATGGGCCATTAAAATGGCTTCGACTCGTCCAATAATTACCTCATAAAATACGATGTTTTTATGGAAAAATGAAGTCATTAATAAGTGTTGGCTATAACCATAATTTACACAAAATCGAAGGACATTGAGATGGCAACGAGGGCAGACAAATTTTGATGTAACCTCGGGCAGAACGTCCCAGCCCCTGGGATAACCAAATTGTCTTGGCGCACGCAACAGTTTTAATTATGATGAATTATGAAGTGTTCGTTAAGGACCACTGGTGATGATAATTTAAACCTCTTTGTGGTCAATCAAAGTGTCCCTATGGGTCGTAAAAGTTGCGGTTGTTAAAGTAACTCTCGTATTGTAGATAATAATGGTGTTAAGTTTAGATTAGGTACTTGTATTTATTAGTCGAAAAACTCATGTCTGTGTCTCAATTTCACACTTGATGAATCAAACGTCTATAAAAATAGTTTGCCGCCTCTTGGGTAGTGTAAATTTCGCCAAATACATGTGGATGGGTAAACAATGGTCCAAAAGGTGTTATTGGATATATCACTGGACCACAAAGTGTCTGCACATCTGCACATTAAACCGAATTATTTCAGGTCCAACGCAACTACAAAGGAACACTTCTTGAGGTGTGAATAACACATCAGTAGAATGGAACACAACATATAGCGTGCCTATAGATGCTTTACTAATCGTTAGCTATTAAAGGACTGCGTTGAAGGTACCTACCAAACTTTCCAGCAGACTAAATTTTATAGGCAAAAGTCACATAGTAAAACTTCGAACCATAAGAAAATAAAAAAGTTCAAGATTGTTTAAGGGCCCATAAAAACATGTTGCCCGATTAAAGACCCACTTTAGAGCTTTGCTGAAAAGAATAAAGTGTTATGCCAGAGATAATTTAGTGACTCGTTAAAATAATAGGCGTACGAAACTTTTCGGAAATACCGTCTTGGATGTTTAATGTTTATTATTTACTGTGATTCTTTGAAAAAGGTTTTGAGACTGAGACCGAAAAACCTACAGTTATGTCCATCACCTTAGTCTAGTCTTACTTTAGGAGATGGTGGTAGGCCTCGGAGAATCAACAACTTATACTATACTAAGACCTGCAGTTATGGGAACGCGACGACCTTATTTTAATACTGTGTGGTAGGCCCCTAAGAATCAAGATCAAACGATACTATTCTATTTTATTTACGTAAGTATTTAAAAGTGAAACTTATGAGTAAATAGGTTAATAGACGAACAAATAGCTCATCGGTAGTTGATTTTAAAGAGGAAACTGATGATTGTTGAGGCGCTCGGGAAGTTTAAGCACTGATACTTAAACTTGTTCAATTAAAACGAGGGTAGTGGAATTTCCTTTATGCCCCTCTATTTTACGGTCCCGTCGTAAAATGAAGAAGCAAACATGACCACCTGTCGCATTGAGGATTCGTATAAAAATGCTGCAAAATAATTCCTTTTTTATTGTCTCATTTTGAAGTCATTGGGTAGTTTGGGAGGAGTTATTTGTTATACTTGACACCCATATTGAAAAGGTTGTGCAGGTATTGTATTCCATCAATTCCATGTTGAAATTCACAGAACAAGTGCTTGTAGTCGTAGCTCTGCTGCAGGTGATGTACCTATTGTTTATTCATATACCTAGATGCTGTGTCAAACCCTGCTAAAAAGACAACATCATAAAAAAATCGTCCTTACAAGTATATCTAAGAATGATCTGTATTAGACGTAAGAGTATGTTTGTGTGTACTTTTGGAACCTACTCATGAAATTTAGGTAGGTAAGAAAACTTATTGTGTTCGTGATGAATAGCAACGAATTGCCACGCATCGGTCAAGCGCGGGACACGTAGCAAAAGTCTTAGCTAAATATATTGTGGCTGTGCTGCGCTGGCCTGAAAATATTAGGCTTTGGCCTAAACTCTCGCAACAATAAGACGATCTACCTCATTGTAGACATTTCATACTTATCAGAACATTAAAACTTTTTGGTGGCTTTCTATCGCACATGTACAATCACGGCATCCAATTTTATGGTTTCAATACCTTTCGTCTGGTACCTAGCACCACCTAGTGTACCTATTGTGACTAAGGTTTACCGACCCTAGTGTCCTTCGTTATAACGCCAAGGGTACTCGTCAGATAACTTTATTTTTTTAGATATAAATTCTAAATTTCAGCAAATCGAGTACCTACTTTATAAAATACATGAATCTACAAACTTTACTAAAATTAAAGTATTCAAATTCAAGTTAAATCTTCTTCATTAATTTAAAATAACGACTTATCAAAGCACAACGATACTTACTTCATATGTTATACAAACTCTTATATATTCATTTAGATAGAAATAGGCATTTCTTTATAGCTATTCTAGCGACCTGCCCCTAGCCTCGCACGGGTGAAATACTGATGTTAGTATTATGCATATAAACCTTCCTCTTGAATCACTCCATCTATTAAAAAAGGCTTCAAAATCCGTTTTAAAGATTTAAGCGAACAGACAGAGAGACAGTGACAGCAATGTTGTTTTCTACTATGTAGTGATAGGTATAAAGAAATACCAAATTCTATGTAATAACTGTATATTATGTCCTCACCCAGATTTCATGTCTTCGAAACGAGTGAAACATTATCCTCAATTTTCAGTAGTTATCGACGTTGTCGCTATAACAATAAATTGTACGCCCTGAGGGTACGGAAGAGTATCTACACTTGTAAACATAGTTCACTAACGATAGTAATTAGGCCGGCCATTACAGACGATAACCTAATATCCACTAATGGCCCTCATAATCTAATACAGGATATAACTAGATAGATGTTATGGTTTTACTGGGATTAATAAAGTTTTCTACTTGATGGACTGCCTTGATGCTTTGTTTACATTTTCATATTTTATGGCTAAGTTACGGGCCGCTTGAAAACACTGACACCGGTTTTACACCAAACATATGAAACCAAGAAGATAGAATTTTCAGCATACGAGATTAACTTGATTCGGTTCCATTCAGCAGGATTTTACAAACACAAATATCAAACAACAAACAATTGATAACTCCCTTCTTTCCTATAAGGTTATTCTTATTATTACATTCGAAATGAACTCCGTTCTATTCAGTAGGATTTTACACAATAAAATATCGACTGCTATACTAATTAGTAGTCCACCTTCTGATGCCAAGACTCACGAAAACCTTAAGTACCTTACGTATATAAAGTCTTAGAAGAGAGTCGGATCTGCTTTCTGTTCATAATATCAACTCATGGAATTTTATCGTGTCAGTTCTGAAATCTGATTGTGTCAACTTTCTCCTGTTGCTATACACGGTTAAACAATTGAAGTTTAAGTCCTAGTCAAATGTTTTATGAAATCGAGAAATTTCCTTTCAAATTAAACATTTTATGTTAAGCGTACAATATCAGGAATATTTTATAACAGTTTCAGAAATTTCACAGAAGAAATCTACTGTAACTGTTTGGTCGTGTATATGTTATGGACCAAGTGATTAATGCGGGCATTATTTATAATGCTCGGGCATTATGAATAATGCCTAAATATATAATATTATATATAATAGCTAAACAGTATCTATAATATCCAGATTGATCACTTTGCCCAAAAGGTGATAGGCCATAATAATATGTATAGTGCCCGGTCAATTTGATTATTTGAATAATTATTATCAAAGTGCACTCTCATATTGGGCATTTTTCATAGTGCCCGGGCATTATGTATACTGCCCAATCTATCACTTGGTCCATAACATATACATGTTTTGCTCGTGACTGTACTTTATATTATACTGACTCTAAGAAAACAATATAAAAATATAAGGATTTATTTGAGTTGAACTGTAAGTTAGTGGTATTTGGCCGACGTGACACGATAATGCACTTGCGAATGCTCGTACTTAACAGTTTAAAATGGTTTACGGGCTTTTGGAAGCCGTTTCTAAGCTTTAAGAATCTACATTTATTTTAGTATCGCTTTTAACTCTAGATACTATCTTACATTTAAGCACTTTACACTTAGTATTTCAGCCAGTAGTGTTTTTGAAATTAGTGGGTATATTAAAGGAGAGTCGTAATTCTTAACTTAATTAATTGATGATGATTTTGGTTGCCAAAATATCTTAATTGAATGTTGGTTGAACCGCCAGTCAGAGTACTTTCCCTTCTGGGTGTTTCTATCACTCTGAGCAGTTAATACAATGTTAGAGTGGAATAAGTTCACCACGCCAATTACCACTTCGCAACGTGCTGCGGCTTCGGTCCCCACATAGGACAAGACGAGGTATGGGACCGATTTTTTGAAGTGATTTAAATGTTTGCAAATCGCCTGTGACACAAGGACTAAATTAATGTAGTTATGACTCATCAAGAGAAAGGTCTATTAAATATGCTTAGTTCTGAGTATCAGGTTAAAGCACAAACAAGTTATATTTATAACTTGCACATTAACACTTTCTGATAAACACAACCTTAGTCAAACTTTCAAACTTTTTATTACCTGCCTATTTGTTTGAACTGTGAACGACCTGTAAAACTTTGCTCGTCAATCCTTAATTCTTATAAGTAATAGTGGTTTGTCACGAATGTTATAGGAGTAAGTTAATATACCTGCCTTGGAAGACAAGTGACGTTCTTATAAACGTTAACGATGGCAATAAATAACTTCCTGAAGAAATATTCGAGTTTTTGCTTTCACCCAATCTTAGCCCATATGATATTGTTGGTAATCGGAAGAAAATCTGCTTTAAATTTCACCCGTTTCATCGCTACAGACTCTACAGACAGACCGATGTATGTAACTGAAAATCTGACAAAACATTTAGACAATGTGTGGTGCAGACGCGAGTCTCACATTGGATAGTACCTTCATAGTTACGACCGCGAAATCATTTATTTTAAGAAATATAACTAATCTATTACGTACAGAGCACTAGTAAACCTCTTTATCAATACTCAAAAGCAATTAAAAAGCCTTGTAATAGCTATAGCACGTAAATCTTAACGTTTCTAAGCGAACATTCGATAACAACCTCAACTCCTTAGTGCGTAATACCCAATCCTTACTCCGCTACCTTAGTTTACGAGTATCATTACTTTGATAATGATCATTTGCTACGTAAATTTGACACGTGCCGGGACATAACCGCGGCTAATCGTCTTCCACTTCCCGGGGTTAGTTCTGAGGCGCCCAGACATTAACATCGCATTATAAGGATTTATTTTAGTATCTACTTGCCTTCTTAACATTTGATTTGGTTCGTAAAGTAGCTTATGACTGGGGTAATTCTATGTTATTGTAATTATTTCCTACAGCGAAATACTTACGCTTAAAATGGTAGAGTCACAATGGTCAATAAACGACATGGCTGTATCTCGCCCCGGGATGACAAGAGAAGAAAGTAAAGTAAGAATGAAGATAAAGTTTAATATTATTGACTAGCTTAATAAGTTTTTATTCCCCACTTTAAACTCAATTACTGTTTACTGCCTACACTTCATCTGCTCCTCGAAGCTGGTGTAACGCTATAAAAATAATCTGAAGCCATGAATCTTCCACCCTAAAACAAGATTGTATTTTCTAACATGCAAAACAGCTTGTCATCTCAAATTTAAAGACCACTCTATAGGAAGTCTTATTAATATTTAATAACCTTTAAGCCTCTTGGATACTCGAGGTAAACAAAGATTTTTAAGGCTTTTAAATATTAAGGATCGGGTCCCTATAATACAGAGTATTTTTTATTAACTCGGGGCTCTTAGGGGAAGCTTCCTTTTCAGAAATGTGTCAGAAATTGCTTAGCGAGGCACACACGTAGCGAACGGGGGTAGTCGTAATTTTAGGTAAACATTTCCTTACCGTTTACGATCAAAGGGATATTAGAGCAATGAACCTTGCAGGTTAGTGAGTTTTATATACGCTTTTGGGATTTGAAGTTTTGTTCGAGGATATATTTGTTGTAATCTTATAAATATATTATCTGCATATCTGCTCACACGACGTGTAGCTTAGTTGTTTGCAACTAATGTGCTTACTTTTGAAAGTGGCTTTAAGCTTTTATCTTTAGGATATTCTTCCGATTGAGAACAATTTGTGAGATTTGGTTACTTTTCTGCAAGCTTTCAAAGCTTATAAACAAATCGTGCTTTTCTTTAAACTGTCAACGTTGAAAAGCTCTCAGTTACTTGAGTTAAAGGGTTAAAGGATGGTGTCTAAACATGGTACGTATTGTACTACACTTGTAGCGTTGAACAATGTTGTTTCCGAAGTTTTATAATTGAAATCGGTTATGGTTGTGCGGTTTTGCGTTGTAATGTAAAATTAAAGCCACAGTGATGTGATTAATAGACCTTATGATAGTAATTGTTGTTAGTTATCATCATTTTCAATTAAGTTAAAATCAAAATCAACCCACTACCAAGCTTTTTCTCATTAAAAATTACTAACAAAACTGTGCCACATTGCTAATATTGAACCACACCAAAATTTTAGCGCACCTCCCTAAAACATACTTACCTTATACTAACCGTTCTAAAATTTCAACAATGCCCATAACTCATACGAGGTGTCGCTATTGATCGCTGCTAACCCGCTTTACCTGCTTGACTCGACATTACTTGATCAGTAATTTTCCGCTCCATTTCCTCGCCTGAACTCTCCTCCGTCGTCGATCGGCTATACTTTGTTCCGGTAGCTGTGAACCTGAAAGCTGTTACGATTTGTCGCAAGTTTTATGCTTTTTGTAATTAAAATTGTGTGAACATTCTGTGATTGCCCATATTGATGAGGCACTAGATGGAGAATAGAGAAAGGCGTAATTGAAACTGATTGGAAACAATTTTGTAAAACCTTTTTCATATTGAAAGGATTAGGGATCGGATATGCTCTAAGGATCGGATCGACAAGATATAGATAGATACGTCTATTCTATCGATAAACCTGTTTTTGCTTGTTTCCCTTATGGTCCTAGATACGATTAGACGAAAGAAAAACTCAGTTTTTGCGGGCAAGATCGGCCATCGGTTTCGCGATTCGCTAATCCCAGAGAGGTGGAAGCCCACGTATTTGAGGGTACGTATAGAAAGCTTAAAAAAAACAATCGAAATAATAATATGTATTACAGAAATTCGAGTTATATCTGAAAATAGACATTTAACTGATTTAAAAAATTGTAGTTCCGTTTAATCTATTTAGTTTTCCACATGTAATATAAATTATAGCCTAGACTTACCTTCGTAATAAACTGATAAACACCTCAAAGCAAACACTAAAATCTAATGAGAATAAGTACCTAATATTTATTTCGTTACCTAATAAAAACACAGTAAGCAAATGTTTCTAACACGAACCCGCCTTAAAATCCCGAAATACTTTTCTAGGAACGATTATTCGAAGCAACGCTCTCATTGAGTATTCGTACCACGAATTTATAATTCTGTAACTCTTTTATCCCGAGGTATTATTAGTCAACATTGGAATAAATCATACTTGTACGAGGAGGGTTGACAAGGGTAAAGAACGGTCCTTAGAGGGTTACCACAACTGCTTTAAGTAAGGCTATGGCAAGTGTAGAAGTGAGACGGATAGCTACAGGATTTATAGCAGCATCTCTTTCCCACAACCTAAGTCCCGTAAGTCTTACTTCAGAGGTGCTGGTCCTGTGGTGCCTATTTAATTGTGGCGATGATCGACTAGGCTCAATTCACAATTGTTAGTTTTGAAACCATTGTTATCGCTTGATTGAATATGAAACGGGAATAATGTTCAGCGAGTTTCTCACAGCTCTAAATTTATGATACAAAACACTTCTATGCTAAACCTTTAAAGTTATAGGATTCTAGATTTGGAGTACCTACTTATAATATTACATACGATCTACATGTCTGGTTTATTTTCGTGTCCTTTTGATATATTCACTAAAATATGCCCGAAAAATACCGCCCAAGATTAACATTAAAACTGGACACGACCTTACAAAAAATGTGACTTTCAATAAGTAAAATGAATTTCCACATCGCACTAGTTCTTGAGGTTTCCGACAACGTAAAAAACTCTCAGACTAATCTTACAGCCTTTATTGGTAGTTAGTAGGTAGGTCCAATTTTCTTTCAAGCTTTTGCTCAATTTTGATCACCGCTAATCTTTCGGTGTGATAAAGTCATAACAACATATAAATACAAGTTCTATTTCTCGCGTGTTCGAATATTCCTTAACCAATATCTTGTGTTGACTCCCAGTGTTTGTATTGTCTTAAGGGTAACTTTGGTATCGCGTGCAAGACACCTATTACGCAGTGTCGTTTGTCATGAATGTCAGTGTTGTGTACATAACATTTGGTTAGATAGTGACAGTTCGTTAAACATGTGGTGATACCATGGAACGTTCTATGTGAATGAAACCATAGTGTTTGTGGAATATTTGTTCTGTGTGTAAAACTATTGTGGGATTACTCGGTGTCTCTACTTCGATCGCTTGAAATTGTAGAAACAAATTAAATTTACTGAATTGAGGGTTTATACAAATACAGCGTTCCAACTTCACACGGGTAAAATTTTGATGTATTACACACTATCTTCCTTTTGAAACATCTTGTCTATAAAAAAATCCCATTAAAATCCATTTTAAAGATCTAAGCGTACATAAGGACGGACCGAAGCGAAGAAAATTAAAAAGAGCATTTGTATTGGTATTTTAATAATTATTAACCTTCCCTTTATGGGAAGATAGTTTATTTATTGTTGGTTGGATAGAGAGGAATATGCTTTAATCTTTACCTTAAACTTAAGTGACTCTATGTCACTATCTGTCATCACAGAAGCAAGACTATCACATCAATAGAACACTAGGTGTAATCCGATAGCATCTGCAGTAGTTTCAATATCTACCTATGTATAAACCTCTTCATTACAATTCGAAGCAACACACAAAGCCTATTGTGATCCTCTACAAAGCGTGTCGATAGATTAATAAGTAGTGATGCGATTGAAGTTCAGGCATACAGCAACAAAGTAGGCAAAAATGAACCTTATGCCATTGTTATAGATCTGCAGTCAGCTCCAGGCAATCTTTGCTGCGCTGGATGTAGAACTGTCTAGTCCACAATGAAAGGTATCGGGGCGACTTACTTTTCATAATAATAGTTGTTCCCTCTTTGTTTGGTTTCTATGCAGGAAAAGGGGGAAAAGCTTTTATATTCTAGTCGTATCGTTAACTGAGGAGAGATGGAAGCATTCATTATTTTTAACGGGTTTTAAAATGACGTTTTTGTTCCGCTGTTATTATTGCAGCGATTCTTTGGGTATAACTATTTTTCTGCGCAAATATCAAGGTTTTGTTTATAAAATTTTATGAATCATTGAAAAAATGTTATTTACCGAATAGAGATCTTTAGTAACTTCACATACCTTCTCGGAATGTAGAATTATAATGACGAATATGCTCCTCACTCCTTTAACCTTAATTCAGTTACCATATAAGTCTGAAACTCATGACTAATTGTAAGCAGAAGCTGTTAATAAACCTTATTCAATGAATAAGATCATGGTATGTGATGATTATTACCTACTCAAGGAAAGAACAAAGAAAAATTCATTCATTTTGTAACATTTATCACACAGTGCAATCTATCTCATAATCCAATAAAAGGTCATACGTAGGTGCCTCTCCCTGCCACTTCAGGAAATAAATATAGTCACAATATAAATAACTGTTATTTTGCTATGTTTTAAATGAAAAGTGTGGGCTTTTGTGTAGGCATTTAATACGTCTGTAACCGCACCCACGTCCAAGAAGCGTTGGCAATGCTATAAAAAGGACAAATATTTTCCAAAATTCTTCGCCATATGAAGAAGGAAAGACAGAAGAAAATTGGAACAATAGAAGATTTTAGTTAGTAGTTTACTTATAAGTACAATAAATGCTATGAAAACATACTGAAGAGTTACCAACATTGGCACATCTTTGTTCATTTTTGCAAGACTACGTTTTTCCAAACAGTTTTTCGGTAAATGAGGTAAATCCATCATAGTTCTATACCCTATCGAACGCCGTAATGGAATAATAACTCCATTACAAGCTTATTCTCTCGGATAGACGCTTACATTGATCTAATAATTGAAAATACTTGATCGTCCGACCAAGCTACTGATAAATCCTTAACGGGACTCATGGGCGGATATAAATAAAGGGACGAAGTAATAAAACTTTACAGCTTGTAGAGAGAATTACAGTCACTTGAAAAGATGTAAACCCGGGTTCACTAGAATGCTAAGAACTATTCCGGATGCAATCAAGGAATGTAGAGTAGGTGCGCAAGCATAGAATAATAACAATTATTATCCTACTAATTATTATGTGGATAAAGCGAAAGTTTGTGAGTAAAGATGGATGTTCGTTACTCATTCACGCCTAAACGACTAGATCAATTTCGATGTAATTTGTTACTTGACACCCTGGATTAACACAGGCTAATTTTAACTGACTGCGTAATAGGAGGTTAATGTTTTCCAGCTAAAACCGACAGTAACGCGGGCGAAGGAACAGGAAAAGCTAGTAATTAATAATTATTAATAACTAAATGTCCTAGCATGTTTAAATATCTAGAAATAACCTATAGTAGAAGACTTGAATATGAATTAAGATTCCTGAATAATGAGTGAACAATGCATTAGAAGAATTATTGTCCTACACCAAATAAAGAGAACGATCGGCAAGTTTGCAAGCGAGAATAGCCAGTAATTCAGATTTGTGAAACTCTTATTTACAGCTTGTTGCGTTCGCTGTTCTACCCGTGATTTATCTGATACAATGTTCTCTACTCTTCCTTTTTTAACTTGAGTTATTTCACATTTTGCTTGAATATTACCTAGTATTTGAAATTTACTACAGCAAACTGAACACCAGGTGTATTCGTATTTCATTTCTATACTAGAAAAAGTTAAAAAAGACAGATGTTAAAAATAAATCGCTCTTTTTCCGTGACGTTTTTTCACAGCATGTTTTTTCTCTATTTCGTTTTCCAATATTCAGGCGCCGCTGCAAACGACGAGTTCATGGATATAGGCTGTATAGCATTTTTTTTGTGCTAGTCTCTAGATTTCAAACGAATCGCTTCAAAGCAGATTTTTGTACATTTTGTTATACAGGGAGTAAACAAGCAATACAGACAGACTTTATATGGTCTGATTGGATGGAAACGTATCTAGGTTTACTTATAGTTTTCTTTTACCTAGAGCATACAGCAGTGCTTGCCGCATTCTTATACACACATAGTCGTACTAAGGAAAATAAAACCATGCGTAACAATATTTCCTACAATTTTACAATGTATTTCATCTGCATTAAAATAAATTACAGTTTCAAAATCGCATCATCAGAACGACCTATAAAACGAAGCTACAAATTATTTTCCATCTCATGAAAAATAAAACGAATTCTCGTGCTAACAAAGTTTTCTGACGCAACAGGCGTTTAATTGTATAATAAATAACTTTACGAAACAAGCATGGAGTGAAAATTGCGTGATTCCATCAACTATATTATTGTTTGATATTATTAAGTCTTCGTTTACGCCTACGGTTACTTGATTGTAAGAGGTAAACAATTTATGTGTATAAATACTTGTGTTTCGGTAGTGTAGAATGATTTTCGCGATTAAGGGTATTTGGGAAGTGTATTTTAATTAAATAGTATCTTAGATTGAGGTTTCGGGGAGCGCTTCATTTTTGGACAAATACTTATTGGAAAAATAATTCTAGCCCTGTACAGAGAGTAGAAAATAAAGACTGTCGTCCTGCAGAGAGCCGAAACCAAAGGTTTTCTTTCCAACTTTTAGCTATTTCACTGGATTTCTTAATATTTATATATTGCTTCGCTGATTGTAGGTATACTTAAAAGGTATAGATCTTATAAATATGTCTATAAGACACCTATTGTGATTTTGCAATATTCCTGAAAACAACATTCTTATTTTAGGCTGTCAAGTTAAGTGCAAGAAGATGCCTTCCAAACACATAAGAAAGGCTGTGGAAAAGCACTATGAAGGTTTATTTAGAAGGTCGCTATTCTATGATGTAGTGACAGTTAAATGTAGAGCATTTCTCTACTTATAGAATCAGGTATCTACAGTTCCCAAGAGTAGCCGTCTTTGTGAACAAGATATCACTCAGTGAGTAGTCAAAACAAATTCAGGGTGCTCGTGAATATTCCGCAGAGAATAGTTAGTTACTATGCTAATGCTAAGGTTAATTATTATTCAGGAGGTATTTACTGTTCAGACTCTCAGCCATGTAAATCTAGTAGGTTTACTCAACATCTATTAAATGTAGCCAACTTTGGCTTGTTTATTGGTATACAGGCTTTTAGTTCAAGTGTATTGAAGTCGGGTTTGTGTTAAGTTTCTAGCCACTTTATAGTATTCTAAGTGGTTTTGCTTGTTAATGATCATTACAGATACTTATGAAAGTCGCTCAGAGGTAAAAAAAGAGTTCAAAACATCTACATCTAATGCCTAATAGCCTTCCTGCTCGAAAAGCATTTCAAAACGTTAGTCATTATGTTTAATGGGCCTAGTTATATTTTACTGAGCGCTTACACTGATCGAAACTCTTCAATATAATGTAAGTACTTGTATTAAACCGACAAGATCAAGTCATGACACGTGCCGATACGTTATGCCATTCTCATTATATTCAACGTTTTCTATTTCAACGCACGAGTTTGACCATATGCCAAAAGAGCCTTGTAGCTCTTTTAAAGGGCTCTAGGCCCACTTTGTAGATGAAGCCAAATCTATTTTTTTTTACTCCAATCGATGTTGTGTTTATTACAGGTTACAAAAAAAGTCTAGCTATTATTAAGGCGTCAAGAATCCATTCTAATTTCCTGTAAATGTCACATTTTGACATTTAAGTAGGCGTTCTATAGAAGGAAAAGGCTATTTCTATCATTATTGAAAATGGTATTATAATAATAGAACTTTCCTAAGTTAATTATGATATTGAAGGCGCCTTGGCATATTGTCTTTCGTTATTACTGAAAGTACCTACATTGTAAAATTAGAAATGTTTATTCTTAGAATTTTGTTGGAGGATGACTTAAGTATTTGTAATTTTGTTTAACATGTCTAACTTAAGACAGATGGCAATTCTGGTGACGTTCAAAGGAAGGAAATTATTCCGCACGTGTTTATAACTTCCTTTATATCAAAACAAACGGGAAATTTTGGGCACGATACTTTAGAAATAAAAGATGTATAATTTTTTAACTAAATTTATTCTCAAAACTATTCTTTTAGAAATCCTACATAGTATTTCGAGTCCAGGTTCACCACTGTTTTTTTCTCCAGACAAAAACTAGGAGATCTCAAATAAATAATTATAACAACCCAACGGATTCTTTAAGTACCCATTAGCCAAGAGATAAAACGGTTAAATAAATTTTACATTTCTACATTAACTAAGATTTCTAAACACATTAGATACATCCATTCTAACAAAACTTGGTACATTACTCTACTTATATGATTGGTTACATTTATTTTTTAATAAAAATATAAGTTTACTTACAATATTAAAGAATTTAGTAATACAACTCGTAGTCAAAAGTTTAACATTTTATTGCGTCAATTAAAGTAAGGCAATTATGTTTTTTGCATCAGATAATGAAGCAAATTTAAATAGTACAATTGTCAATGGTAAAATAAAATCATACTTAACTATCGAAATAAGTTTATTTAATAATACTCGGATAACTGACAATCTAAGGCTATATCTATAATTTTAAGCGCGTTATCAACGACTTACACCGATCGACATTTTCTATTATGATAATCCTCACAAGAAACGCATACATACTTATTTTGGTGTTTACCATAGATCCAAGTTGAAGGAATTCGCTACAGAATATGGCTACCTACTTCTTTAAGCAGGGGACCTACCATGAAGATTTTAAAAACCATGTTCATTTTACAGTAAAAAAGAGATGAAGCTATTTGTCTGTATAGCTCCGTACCTCTCTGTTACTAGATCAATCATGGTATTTAAACTCCATAAAGGCCTCAGGAAGATATTCATGGAAGTTCAGCTTAAAATATCTAGGTAATCTAATGATATGGCTGCGATCGCTTAACTCGACTTAGCAACGTTGTAACCGAGGAGGATAGCACACACAAATATATTTAAATTTAATCTGTAGTGGAAGAAACGAAATTCGTACGACAACGATTAAAACTTGTCGGACGCGCAACTTTCTTCAAGTTTCGCACAGAATTCTCAGAGCAAACCGAGTCCATCCCAACTCATTATACTTGTAACTGTTACATAAAGGTTTCACATTTAATTCTCTCGCTAGGTTATACTACCTAGAGACATTACTATTACTTCAACTATTAACATTCTATTTGTTCAAGGTACATTTCACACGCGCTCATTTTGCAATATCCTACAACACATTTGAATTTCAATATTCTTAATACTACATGACGAGTAAGGAAAAACTTATTCATCACAACACATCACTTGGTACAAGGGTACCTGTAAATTATAATAAGTAACAGATGCTGTAACTCAGAGCTACGGTATAAAATACATAACGTTAACGTTTTATTATAATTTGGCAATTTCTTTATCAAAAACGATGGCCCACTCACGTTTTTCAAAATATCATTATGAAACATCATTCATTAAAATCTGATTATAAAATAATTTGAAAAATACGATAGAAATAGTACACGGTACACGAAATTAGCCCTAAAGGAGGTAATTAACTACAATATTTTATTATATTTTTACATTTAACACTACCTATTTGTTACATGATTACAGTTTAGGTTCATTATCTACATAATCATTAAACATTTACTTGAACTCTTCGTTTTCAGAGGCTTATTGCCGAGATCTATCATCCTTGTAGATCGCCGACCATTTATGGTGACCGGCGAATATGAAGTCATTATAAATGTGACAAGAAACATTTTTAAGCTTTACTTGGTACGCAAATATTGCGAACAACTTACGAGAACTTCAAAGTTACATTACTTCTATCTCTGGATATACGAGAGCTGCATTACGAAAACAATACTCTTAAACATTCTTCTAACGATTGAAATATTTTTAAGCCTCACTCCGATCAACAGCAGACGATTATCACAATCTGAGTAAACGCATCGTTTACTCGCGCGTGAATACAAATTCGTTGTAGTGGTTCCAGCGGTTTTCTTCGGAATCCACTCCAGGCTTGAGCTCGGCGGCGCCGCCAGCGGTGCCGCTGCCGCAGCTGGCGGTCAGCTTGAAGCCGTTCTCTTGGAGCATATCGAAAGCCTGCTCGATGAACGAGTGCTTTAAGAAGAAACGAGATGTGTACCTGTCAGCCAGTCCGTGGTCAGGATCTCGAGACTCGTTCAGGGTTTCTCCGAACACATCACGGCAGAGGTTCACCTTTCCACATACGAGAATACGAGACAACTTGCGGAACTTGACGTCGGCCAGGCCGTCGCGGCCGAATGCGAAGCTTCCTCGGTAGCCGACGGTGATGCAGCCCTTCTCACGGTTGGGAGGACGCGGGTCCGCATCTCGAACGGCGTTTTCGAGTCCCGCGAGCCTGTAGTGTTTAGCTTCGCGAGTTAGACGTTTGTGTTCCCTGAAGCACTCCGGAAGTACAAGGCCGCCGTCTCGCAGATAATCCAAAACATAGCGGAAGAGTACACCGTCGCGATCGAAAAAGATACGTCCGCGGGCGTCGCGCGGGTGGTCGGGGTCCTGCAGCGCGGCGGCGGGCAGCGAGTCCGGCTCGCGCAGCAGCGTGTCGCGCGTCGTGGCGTAGTGCACGCCGCCCACGTTGAGCTCGAGGACTTCGGGCGGCGCGTCCGCCATGGCTGAGGGTTGAGGGCGCAGTGTGGAGCGGCTGCGCGTCCCTCGCTCCTCCCTGACCCACTTCCCGCGCGTCTCGGCGCCGCCGCCGCGCGCCCGCCGCCGCGCCGCGCGAGCCCATCAATAACGCACGCCCGGGTTACTGACTCGAACGTAATTATTTCCTACCCTTTCGAGGGAAAACTCCTCCGTAAAAGCCTTCAAGGTCGACGTCTATTGTTAGCTAACAGATGGTATATAATTCTTTGATTCGACGGAATGTTATATTTGCTTTGATTCTTTATGAACTTAGGAAATGGTATTATTTTGTAACAATATTTGAATTCCAATCGTTCTATTCAGCAGTTATCTGTCGGTATTTACATTAAATATTTACAATGAGCCCAGTTTAATAGAGGTTTGCAGTATACTGTGTAACAAAGTCTACCTAAAAAGTCTTTCAAGCGTTAATGGGATGCCTCCCAAGGCACATATTTTCGGAGAAACTTTTTCATTCAACCAGCGACCCTAACACATTATTTTTAATACCTTCTGCAACGCTTTTCGCGCAGCCTAAATAACAAGCTCTCCTCCTCGTGCACCTTAGTTCAATGTTACCTGTAGCTGTGTACAAAAATAACTAATCAAACAATAATATATGGACTTGAAAGCTCTGATACAAAACCACCTGTGGGTTCAAGTTCTAAGCTATTTTTGCAAGTCAATACCGAGTGACAAATCGTATATTCAGTTGAATAAGATGGAGGTGAGGCGCCTTGTTTACTTTGCAAATATATCATCACACTGATATGCTCCACGTACACCAAATTTGATTTATTATGGCGGCAAAATTTCGACGTTAGGCCTCTTCGCACCGCATGAGATTAGATTTTCTCCGAGACGCATCAAGCAACTGATTAAATGGAATTTACCGCGAGCCTGAGTTTTTGCTGAGCACTAGAGCAATGAGTAAGCAGAGAGGCTTTTATTACTTTCTCGGGAGATAAGCTTTTGTTTTCAGCACATTTACGAGATGAAGGTTGACGCGGGGCTAAATGTAATTAAAAATTCCTGTCGAGTTTTTGTTCCATTTGCCATGTTGTACACGGCATAATTAATAAACTTTAATAATTTAATGTGCGGGTAGCAAAATAGAAAGACTTGAGATGGATATTTAAAGAATGTATTGTTTCGAATTCTCCACAAATACATAATAAATTAACGTAACATGAGGTTATTACAATACTAAATATCACATCGCTTGCATAATATAATAGTACGAGCTTACAAGGCAACTGAGATAACGAAAAGAGAGAAAATCCTATTCATCTCGACGAATATCAAACTCATGGAAAGTATATTTTTCGATGGGTTTTTGATTTCTGAATTCAGCTTTTTCGATTTTGCTGCTGGGGCTCCCAGTAGTTTTCAGCCATTGCATCCTGTAGAAGAGAGAAATATCCAGAAATTACAGAAAAAATTGTGGAGTTATCTTATTTTATAGTTTGCATGCTGATCTAAGGCACATGAATCCTGGTTATTTTTTATACAAGCTTTTTACTTAATTGCTTAAAGAGAAAAGCGACACAAAAGTAGAGCATATTTAGAGTGTATACGACAAATCTGTTAGCCTGGAAAATAGCGAGACTTTCGTTAAATGAAGTCCGCCGTAGGGTGTTGTGAAAATCTTGATTGCATTTTTTTGTGTCAAATAACAATGGTTGAAAATTGGGACGGCTTAACGAACTCGGTGGTATATTATTATACTTTAGCTTTTAGAATAACAGGTTTTATTTGTAGATACATAATGAGAAACATCAAGCAGTCGGAAATTTGAGTTCCAACATTAAAGTACGACTAAAACTTTCACTAAATTTTCCAAATTGACAAAAACATCATTGCAATAGTGTTTTTTAACGCGAAAACTAGTTAGATGATTTTTACACTGCATGTTAGTTAAATGGGGTGGGGCAATGCTTCAATTTTGACGGGCCTGTTGGTCTAGTGGTTAGTGACCCTGACTGCTAAGCCGGAGGTCGTGGGTTCGATTCCCACCCAGGACAAATGTTTGTGTGATGAGCACGATCACTTGTTCTGTGTCTGGGTGTAATTTATCTATAATATGTATGTATTTAGAAATATATAAGTATGTTTATCAGTTGTCTAGTACTCATAACACAAGTTACTGTCGTATACTTAATTTGAGACTAGAGCGCGTTGTGTGAAAGTTGAGGAATATTTATTTATTATTTATTTAATTTTAAACTAGTTTGAGAACAAGGTAATGAGCGCGTTTGTCTAGCGTTTTGACAAAGTTTCACAGTAAATTGTCCTATTTAACATCGCGGCAAAATGGAATTAGTCAATGGTTCAAAATTAAACCAATCTATAGCATTAAAAGATTATTGTTTTGTTTATTACTATTACCTATGCAATTCCGATGTTTTCAGCTTGTATGATTACGAACTTTTTGAAAATACAGTATACAAATCACGAAACTTACCGAACTTTTTCGATATCTCGCAGTGCAGATAACTTTTAATTAAAACATTGGACTAGCCGAAATGTTTGATGTTTTATTTACTTTTGATAATAAATCCTGGTTTATATTGTGAATATATTCGTTGGCTATCGATCAAAGATTTAATAGATAAACTTCAAGTGTTATTTGTTTTATTTAAATTAGTAATTTTTGAAATGCGATGGTATACCGGTCGTAAAATGGATATTAAATCCATCATAGATCACTTTTTACTATATTTTTAAGCAATTGAGATTTTTCTTCTTTTAGTATGGAATGTTGAAGTACGAATTTAAAGTTCCTGTAGTTTTAAAGGGCAGTTTTCTTAAGTTAGATAGTTGGGTGTCAAACTATTCTTCTCGAATATTATTTGATTTAAATCTCGTGCTAAAACGTAATTTTAAATGAAATCTACAATCTAAGACAGCTGTCACACTCACTTACTCTATTTTTGCACTATTTAGCTACTTCCGACGCTGAACTCGGCGTCAAATTCTTACTATACATCGAAATGTTCATCCTGCATCATCTGTACTAATCTGTAGGTACATTAGAGTTACAGGAACAACTTACATGGATTCTATTTTATCACTCGGGCCCTGCATGTGGCCCAGCACAGTCCCCTGCGACGTATTCTTGCACCAGCCGCGGAGGCCTAGCTTATCAGCCTGCTCCTTGGTGTACTGGTGACAAAATAAAACAATTTAGATTGATGTAGTGTCAAAGCTAGTGTCAAAGCTTCGTCAGAAATGAAATCATTTATTCTGTAAGTAGGATAACGAATTATATAATCTTTACATGTCTTAAATATGTTTCGAGCTCGCTGGATTCGACATTTCCTAACTGACTACCCTGAGAAGAAATGTCGAAACAAACTCAGGGGTCTCTCTCTTTTAAAGTTCAGACAATTGTTGTTAATCGAGTGTGAGTGTAAAAACAAATGTAGAGTATATACTGGACTGGCCTTTTTAGCCTTCTCACGATATTTTCTATCACCGTTATAAGCAATCGATTTAGTATACGGTATGAATAAGAAAGGCATTGATGCGCACCAGAATACTAAGCTATAAGCTTTGACTTGGCAGTCCAACAGTCATACCACTAGCCTATCTCTACTGCTTTTACTTTTGAATTACTACAAAGGTATAAACAAAACACTTCCTTTGCTGAATGATTGACTGACAATAGATGATTGGAAACATGCTTCTCAGAAATTAAACGATTTTTCTAGAAACTGTTATTCAAACTCTGTTTCCTGTAGCAGGTCTTGTTTTTCCGTGAACCTGTTATCCTCTATCGTTTTCGATAATAAGTTGCGAGCAATATAAACCATCAGGGCTACTGTTTCTTACACAAAGTTGAGGATAGCCGTTGCAGGCAGTGCTTTAATGATATAAGTACAAATAGTTACTTTACTCTTTCCTGGTCCTTTTAGTCAAGACTGATAGCTACGGGGTAGCATTAATAGCCCAAAACTAAGTCACAATTAATTATTTATTACAACGCTTTTATCTCGCGTATTCTTCGGGATCGCTTGATTAGTTTCGGACCCCACAAGGTTCCTTAATTATGAGCTGACGCGGTAGCTCTGATGTCACGACGGAGTCGGACTGTTCAATTACTCAAACAGTTGACTCCAGTTGGGTCCGAAATTGATCTTTCTTTCAACAAAGAATATTTTATTCCTCCTTTTGACAATTTATACATTTTGCTAATCTACGTTGTTGTTGCACACTTAATGTATGTATAAATTGTATTTGTCTGTTTTTAAAAGAGTAACTTTTAAAGTTTCTTCCCGGTTCCTCTCCATAAGAATAATATTTTGGAACCGCGCAACTAGAGTCAGTAACGTTTTGAAAGTGCATGAAAACTGAAAAGGCCAACTCAAAAAAAAAATATGTTTTTTTGTATCGAGGGATACTGAATAATACACACGAGTAATCCGTTGTAATAGTTATGAATCTATTGGACAAAAAATATTATAAAAATAAAGGTAATACTATTTTTATCTAATAGGACCGTATAGGTATTATTAAAATTGTGATACTGAAGAAGATATACGCTATAGACTACCTCCTATCATAGTTTTCTTGATTATATTTCCTCTATCGCCCCAATTCTCACGGAAAATCTACTGACCTCGACTTACACATTATTTTCGGTATTGAATTGATAGAGGTATACTTTCAGCAATACCAGTTACTCCTAAAATAAACTGTTTATTGCTTCACACGTCCAAATAAAATACGGGGAGATTGCTTTTTGTGATATCTAAAGAAGTATAAATATAGTTTTTATGCGTACGAATGATTGACGACGGTACAGCGTTGGATTTGCACATTTTTATTGCAATCGTTTATTTTTACAACTAACAGGTGTAGTTAATTATCATGAAACTTTACTACGGTTCTATAGAACTAGTAACTCGATTTCGACGATTATGTACGTAGGTAGTAGGTACAGTTGATTCTCAAAGTAACAGCGAAAGTGGTTTGTATTGAGCTTAGGTTGAAAGTAGTTGAAACTATACGTACCTTACTTAATTTTACTAACTTTATTTACCTATACTATAAAATCTTGAATCAAATTTAAAAAAAAATCCACTATGCAACAAACTTGAATAAATATTAAAAATAAAAGATTTACCATTCGAAAGTAAACACCCTGTACAATTCCATAAACCTCAAAGTCTATAGCTAGTAAGTTTAAAGTCTGTAACTCCAGAGCACTTGCTGGACATCTTGTTGGTTCCGGAACAGAGCTCATTTACCTAAATGTACCGTACTGTTGCAAATATTATAATGTACTTGAAATTGTCTCTGACAGTCTCCGACAAGTGCAGCATACAAGAAGATGTCAGAATGACAAGATTTATTTTAATTTTAAAAGTTAATTGACAAGCAAAAAGTTTTTATGCTTTTACAATAGTGAAAAAGTTTGAAGTTTGATTTAGTTTTTTTTTTAATCAATGGCATTTAATAATACTTGTGATAGAATGTACAAAAGCTATCCCTATTGCTCCTGAGTAAGATTCTACAAGTTAGAAAGAGTATTTTTGTTTGGTGCGGAGGTAGACTTAAATATGTACGGAAATGCCATAAATAGCAACTGTTTTATGTACTTGGAAATTTTATAGCAAGGATTAAATTCATTCAAAATATGTTGTAAATATTTTACGTCAGTCACCCTGATTGTACTATAAACAGAGGTTTATGGTTCATCATCATCAAAGTCGTTTCCCCATAGATTGGGGATCATGACCATCATTAGTTTCTGTTAGCATTGAGGTTGGGTCAGGATAATTTCCTCCAGATGCTCCTATCAGCAGCAGTGTGTATAGCTTCATGCAGATGGAGTTGCAGATAAGATTGTGTTTGGTTTATAGTTAGTCACAGAAAAAGCCACACTTTCCTCTGCAATTACATGGTGCGGCGATAAATAGGTTGAAGTCTTCTATTGACATTATTTTACTTTGAATTTGATTTTGTAAATGAAATAAGTTCTTTTTTTAATGAACCGGTGATGTCTGTAGAGGTTTCATTAATGCAGTGTTTCAGTATATTTATCACAACACCATATAATAATTAACTACTATTTTAATATACTATAGTTTAGTATATATTAATAATATAGTAAGAAAATGCATTATAATAGTTTAAATGAAGTTACTACTTAAATCTCTTTGTGTTTTCAATTACAACATTTAAACACCTAAACTCATCTTATTTTATTTTGGAGACAGAAAAAGCATTAGATGGATATTTCTAAATATAAAACAAATTAAGAACAACAATGTTTAATAAATATATATCATGTAGTTAAATTATCAATTGACTTACCAGTTGGGATCTCTTTGAATCTTAGATTTTTAGGTTTTAATATAATTGTATGCTGCCCATATGAATATTAAGTAACCCTGTAGTCCTAAATATATTTTTAGAACAGCCTATGCCAATCAATACCTATAAGTGGTAGGTATTCAAAATTCTAAAAAAAGTAATATCGTCTCAATTAGGTTATTTAAAAATAAACAAACCTTCCGGAAGAATACTCCTTGGACCCGGCCAAACACCTCGAAATCCACAGCTGTAGTTGCCATGACTGTAGCCATAGAGCTGAAGTTGCTTCTAAAAGCACTGGTGATGGCCGTTAATACTAGTAAACGTAACATGAATCTTCTCAATATTTATTCAAAATCAAGTATTTGAATTCTCCCGTCACTTCTCAAACGAAAATAAGCTTTCCAAATTTTCTCGCGGATGACATTAACGTTTCATGTCTCACAATTCAAAACAAATGAAAGTTTTAGTTTGAAATATATGTGTGAGTAAAACCTAAAACTTTTTATGACTTATTTTGCTAATGAGTAAATATTATAAGTTTTTTTTTATTGAAAGTTAATACTGACCCAACCCCGTGAATCGGAACGTCAATCTGAGCACGAGATGATGGGCGCGTTCCATTTATGAATGAATTCGTCAATGCTAATTGCAATTATTATTTCACGTTAACTCAGAGTTCTACTAAAACTTCGTATATTTAGTCTTATTGCAGTTGTTAGTTAAATAAACGTGGAAGTGGGCTATATTTTACAATTTTTATTTCGTTGCCTTCACAACGATATTGTCTTAATTTTTGTTTTTAACGAAAGTAAAAACAATAATTTTGAAATCGAGATAAGATCTGTCAAGTGTCACTTTGTCAGACTCAGTGGTGAGCGTAATTTGTTTGTGTTTTTATATTGAATATTATATCTTTATATTAAACTGTTTTATTTGTGCTCTTTACAGAAGCCTACGTAAGTGTTTAAATAAATACTACGCTAAAACTATGGCGCTATTAAGCTGTGGCAGGTATGTTGACAAATTATGTAATAAGGGTTAGGTTGGTTGGTTGTTCGCCAATGTTGTAATACACGTATTGATTCAATATGAATTTTACAGATTGGGCAGCAAGTCTGTGCTTGCTAGTTTAAATAAGATCCCATCTATATTGGGTTCTGTCAACTACGCTCAAGCCGCAGCGGGAGTGCCAAAAATCGTTTTCAAGCCTTACCAAGAGCCTAAAATCGAGCATCATGATGACAGAAACGCACGCCTCAAGAGGCCGATGTCGCCACATCTTACCATCTACTCCCCACAGCTGACCAGCATGCTGTCAATTACTCACAGAACTACAGGTACCTAATTTATTAATTATACAATACAATCATCTTTTAATTACTATTTGATTGCTTGAATGATTTTTAGTTATTATTCCACTAAAGTAATTAGTTTTTTTTTTGTCAAATAAACATGGTTGTGCAATGAGTTTTAGATCAATATTGAAAATTTTAAAACTTACCACTGGCCTACAACCTCTAATAAACCTGTTTTTTTTTGTTGTCATGATTTTTTGGCTCATTATGTTTTATGCCTATAATGTTTCTCTTAAACATTCACATGAAATCTATTTAATTTACCATACTCTGTGCTAGATAGAATATTCTTCTTAAATTTTGTTACAAATAGTTATTCAAATATATTCATTGTTTTAGGAATGATTCTGTCAGGATACTTCAGTGTTCTGGGTATTGGGGCGTTGGTTCTGCCACATGACATCTCACACTACATTGCCATTGTCGAGAACATGAATCTGTCACCAGCCACCATATTCCTTGCAAAGTTCTTGATAGCCGCACCAGTGGGCTACCACTTTGCTAACGGAATCAGACATTTGGTTTGGGACATGGCTAAGGGTCTGACAATCAAAGAGGTCTACTCCTCAGGATACGCTATGCTTGGTCTAACCGTAGCAATCACATTACTCTTAGCTGCATTATAATTGAGTTCAGGACCTGAATAAAAGTTGAATATTGTTGGGTATTATTTATTTATTGTCAGTTTAAGAGATGTAATAAAATTATTTGAATCAGACTTGTTTTTGAGACCTTTTATTTGTATTAGTATTTTTTTATACCTTACAACAGATTTTCATTTATAAAAAAGTATTCTATGTAAACAAAAGGTAATGTCTTACAATATTAGTTTGGTTAGTATGTATTAAAGTTAACATTAAAATACCCCTCACAAAGAGGTAATTAATAAGTCTTTTGCAATTAGGCGACACCGCACGAAGAAATGACGTCATGTATCTGCTTGAATTTCTCGAAGTCCAATTTCTCTGTAGTCGCTAAACCTTTAGCTGCGTTCTGAAACAATAGTGTATAATGTCAATACGGTGTTCTAGCGTCTAAAGTTTACAAACATGAGCTAATTGGTATAAAGCAATCAGCTTATGTTATGAAAACGAACTTACATTGAAAATGACGTTGTTGTTTTTAAGGAATTCTCCATAGATGTTGAATAGGTCGGTCCTGGTGTCGAGTAGTTGTGCTAGACTGAGAGGGGTGTGTGCGATAGAGACGTCGGATAGGAAGTCTTTAGCGGCGAGCCAGGTGCGCGAGGGTGCCATGGCGATGTTGCAGGTCGCGTTGCTGGAGAGGGCATCGCGACCGCCGCCCTCGCGGTTCAGACAGAGCAGCTCGTACTTTGACGCGTCGTAGTTTGTTAGGTCCGAACCTGGTGGTGACAGAATATTAGTTAGTTACTCATTTTTGGTAAGTAATTGAGTCGAATGGTTGGTAAGTGGTATATTTTGTAAGACGATATTTTTTAACAGACGAATGAAATGTACGTGACTCAATTCTAATTTTAGTAATACCTATATCACGATAGTACAGATCGTATTACTTATTTACAAAACTCAAGGGAATTGTTGACTCTTGCATATTGAGACCTTAATCTATCAATTTAATTAAGAGTTTAGTCTATTTTAGTCTCATTACTAAAATTTACGAAGATATTTCGTGTATTGACGACTTGACGATAGATATTTAAACAATCATTTGTACTTATAGCCCCTTCTAGATAATGACGGAAAGTTTAATTAATTAGAACACGACTCTCTCAACGTTTTAATCAAGGAAAACTACTGTAAGTAATTACGTTCATTTTGTTGTTGATATATTTTATTTAGTATCGCGAATACAATACGATTAGCTATAGGTTTACTAAGTAAATATCTTGACGATATTATTTAGAGATTGTGATTTTTACTATAAAATTTAAGGCTCTACGTTTGGAATAGGTGTTTTTTCTCATGAAGAAATTCTCATGGACTCCGCTTTAGGAAACACGGAGAATCATGCCTTGGCGTAAAACATATGCCTATTGCTTTTAGCTACACACTCGAATTCCCTACTATCAAAATGATAGAAGGAAATTCTATGCAGAATACCTTCTAAATAGAGCGACATTCAGGCGGATAAATGCACCGGTAGTGGTTACGGGGAGGCCATCGTGAATGAGACGGACGCAGTTTTAACGTCCCTTCTAACGTTTTAAAATAGGCCGAGGCCGTACACCTAGGTCACCTACGTATGCATGTAACACCCGATTATCCCTTGAACTATTTTCACGTTGGAATAATTGAGTATAAAATTTTAAACAGAATTTTTATATAAACTTCCGTATCAAATTTACAAAACCACGGCGTACGATAAAATGCAACAAGTAATTATATTTAGAAACAATATTCAATCGCATACGGTTAACGGTTTGATATCGATAAAAGCCAATTGTAGTATACTATAGTGTTGGTGTTTTATAAATATGATTGTTCTCTATATGCGTTGCCGACTGTATTTCTGTTTAGAGTTTATTTATTTACCTACTAATTTATGTACACACTCAACAGGTAAAAAAACACAACATAACAAACAAGATGTACCTATAAGTACCCATATAGGTACTATTACTATATATTGCTTATTTCTAAAGAAATCTTTCCCAGCAGACCCGCGTCTACTTTCTACTGACTTTATTCTCTACTTCAATGATTTAAAGGTTAAGATTTTACCTACAAATAATTAATTCCCGATCTATCGATCGATCTCTGATTACCTACCTACAAATATATCTCAAGGGTCAGTTACAGACTTAAGTTAATCCGTCAAAGTAAACCTGCAAACAAAACTTGAAACTTACTGGAAACAAAGGCCACGTCGCCGCGGTCTTCCTCGAGGCACTTCAGCGGGCTGTTGTCGCCCGAACATTGCTTCTTAAGCTTCGAGACGTCATCGCCTGAAATATTGATGGGTTTCAAACAGATAGGTACCTACTTACTTAAAGTTTGACGGAAAATTGTCGTGTCAAACAAGGAATATAGACTAAGTAGAGGAAAGTGGTCTGATAATGTTGTAGTAATGGAACGAGTGTCGAAACTTATTTAGGTATTATTTTTTTGATTTTCATGGGTCTTTATCGACAAATATCAGTGGCCTTTAACATCTATGACAGATGATTAAAACAGCAGCCGTGTTAATTAATTTGCTTATGGCACATACTTAGGTACATTAACACGGCAATTACGTTGAATATTATGAAAAAAGTATTCATGGTGTTTCTCGCCCTAAATAGCGCTGTGAGCTGTGAGTAAGAGTTATGAATGTATTCAGGAAAATCTAAATGGTATGTAGGTAATGGAATGCAAAAGATTCTAAACAAAAAATACAGATGTGTCGTACCTCTGGGGTTGTTTTCCGGCTTGTCGACACCCGGTAAACATGATCCCGAGAAGAAATCGCCGAAGTTTTTGAGGCACTACAACACGAAAACATAGACATTGAATTTGAATACAATGGTAAGTATAATGGTTTGGAAATGGGTAGCTGAGACTTACTTGATCGTGGTTTATAATGTGTTTATTGATGAGGTAGTAAAGCGGAGCGTTGAAACCACTGAAAGAGCCGTAACTGTTGTGGCAAGACCTGAAATTTTATCAAAAATCTTAGAGATACCGGGAATTTGCCAGTTTGATCCCAGTATTTCGAAAACTTCTACTGTACTGTTCAGTCTTGTAAGATTTATTTGTTAAAGCATAAATATGGGAGAATCCATACTAAAACGAACTTAACCGAAGCAAGTGCCTACCACAAAATAAATAGCAACTGTACGTTCAACAACTTGCGACTACCGAACAATACAAACGAAATTGCTACCACTAAAGCTAGCAGATAATTTACATAAATCCAAGAATGCAATTAAAAACTTGGGTCAAGAGCAAACTCGTAAAACTTGTCTCGTAAAATTATAAAGCGCCAGTTCGATACTTGTTGGTGCTAAAGTTTCGGGTAAGAGGGATCGGGGAAATTTGATCCGAAGACTTTACTTCTGTACCTACTATTATGGATTTAATATTGGGTATAATGGTCTTTATTTCTGTAAGGGATTTCGAGGATATTATAAAATATTTTTTGTACCTATGTGAGATCATTTTGGGAAATCGGTAGAAATAATGTACCTAATGCTATATATTTCTAGTCATTTTGTTTGATATTTAATTAACTACAAGGATAAAGTTTCTCGTAAGATATTTTGGAAAACCCTACCAGTAGAAATGGCAAAGACAATCCCGAAAGGAAATCTGTTTCCCTAATTTCACGCTTCCCATATCTTAGGAAAATTCCTTCCTAATTTGGCAGATTGGAAGAATGTGTCTAATTCCGAACATGGATGTTTGTACAACAGTGATTCGTACAGATTGGATTGAAGCCAAGCGGTGGAAGTTTTGTTGAAGCAAGTCCAATAACAGGTATTACTTAGTGCATTGAACGTATGACTGAATTTCAGATAACCGGGTATTTTTGTTGGAGATAGGAAAATATTGTTGTTAAACTGACTCTGAAAAGTCTGGAACATAAGAACTTTGATACCGAAACCATTATTTCAGTATAGGTAGAACTACTTTTGTTGCGAAATTTGTCGCAAAAATTTCTTCTCTTCGCAAAAATTTGTCGCAAAAATCTTTTATCATTTCCCGAATTCCTGAAAATTTTCGTACCTAACTAAGACGGCTATCTTGTAACACTATTTCAGTATGTCCCGCTAACACATACCTCGTTCTAGCAGAATTATCGTTACAATATCTACACACATGACTATTGTCTACATTTTGCAGTTCCTACCTCTTTCCTCTCAAGTCTTCCATCTTACTGTACGTCGTCCCCTTCTTGACGACAGCCACAGCGTAGTTTGGCGTCTTAGCATCGCCATACACTTCGTGGAACACGGGATGCAGATTGTATTTATAGGCGGCAGCTGCTACTCTGATATCATCCACACTTGCCAAGTCTGAACCGTTGTCTTGCACCTGTATGGTTTAAAGAGTTGAATTAAAATGTACTATTATGCTGAAAGAACGAGGTGGCGGAATGATTTGAACGTACATTGATTGGGCTGACAAACTTGGAAGAATTTGAGAGCTTGCTCAGCTCAATAGGCTAGGAAAAATAAATGTCAGAAAAAGTCTCTTCGTCTCTTCAAACACTTGTCCTTGCTTCTTCTTCTTGGTCATTAAAAATCACAATACACTTTTGAAATCGTAGAGAAGTTTGCTCCAAAAAGCAAAATGGAATCTTTGATCCACCCTGTTCCGTCTGCAAATCTCTTTTGGTTCGTAACGATTTTAAAAGCTTTCTGATTGTCAGAGAACTTTAAGAATATTAATGTGAAATAGATGTCATCAAAACTTTGTAACCTTTCTGTGAAAGGCCAAGCAGTCCTTTGAGACGATATTGTAATTTTTGGGTCCAAGATCTTGCGTGATCTTAAATCATAAATTATTCAGGGCCATCATAGGAAACTACCATTGTATTCATAAAAGGGTAGGTAAAAAGGTTAATGTAAAAGTAATGTCCAATGGATTATTTTTTTTTATAGAATACAATTCAAATGTAAGTAGTTTTTGTTATTTTGAAAAAAGAAAAGCATATCTTTCATTTTTCATCAATATTGGTACCTGACGGTCGTTAAAAACGAATTAGTCAACATTTCCATTGTTAATTGCTTTTTGGCCCTTTGCCATCTACCGTCGTAACCTTTACTTATAGGTAAAGGTATACACTGTAGATATGATACTATAGGTATAGATATAGTATAACTGTAGTAATCTTGTGTTTTTTACCAATGGATAGACTTCTGTAAATTTAGTCTCACTTGATGACTTATGTGGCTACTTATTTCGAACCGAGATACCAACCTCTTTTACCTTCTAAGTCAACCTATGACCTAACAAGAAAAAAAAGAAACATGCATAACTTACACATATTTTAGACGACAAACGGAACTTATTCGATATCTCTTTTCTCCCGTTTATCTTCTATAATATGTGTAAGTTATACCTGTTTCTTTTTGTCGCAAAAGTTTAAAAAACATTAAAGGCAAAACTTACGCTCTTCAGACAGTCATTCTCGGAGGCCTCCTGCACACAATCAAGGCGCGGGCGGATATCTCTACTGAATGCGAACACAGACATCGCGCGGCACTTAGCGAGCGCCACGTTGGAGGTCACACACAACCTGCGGGTCAGTGTGTCAGTCTTTCATAGCGAACGCTTTCAGATATTAAAAGCTACGGCTTCGGGGCTGTTTTGAGGGATGTTCTTATAGCATACTAAGAAGGTATTTAATGCGCTATTAGGTGGAACAGTTGAGATTGATAGTGTTTAACATTAGTATTTCGCTAAATAAAACTAAACAGCTCTGTTACGATATAGTAGTGGATTGTATTGATCATAGATTGTGGTCAAAAGTAAAAATACAAACTCGTTTTGGCAAGCATTGAGTGCTTACACACTTGGGGTTCAAGATTACAATTATTTGGGAACAAGGTATAATTACTCTTGATTATTCAAAGAACCTACTGTCGAACGGTAAAAGAAAACATCCAAATACAATTTAAGCAACAGAACATCGCAGTTTACAAGACTCTTGGTTGGAGATTACAAATGGATTACATTACAACAAATAGCGTTACCCAGTTCGTAATCCGCTTTTAGTTAATAATTTACAACACAAACACACGGCATTCGTAAAACATATAAAATCACGCTTACAATCTCCAACAAGATAATCTGACTTACAATTTGCAATCCGCAGCTTAAAACCTCGTTAGGAATAAATATGAATGTTGCTGGGACTGTGAGAGGATATGGGAAAGAGCGGAAGAACTAAATATTAATTATTAACCAAAGCCCATTAATGCTGTCTGTAAAATAATGGGTAATAGATATTGTTTTATGCCGTATTAGCATTATTTTTGCAGACGTTAGAAATATATTTATGATACCGATTTGATAGACATTATCTTAGCAGTTAGGCAATTCGAGGTTCTGGAATAATTTAGTTAATTGCTTCTTTCGTAAGGCACAATAAAATATAGATTTAATTTTATTGCTAGTCAAATACTAATGCCAAGATCAGAATAATCAATTATTCGTGTAGATTAAAACATAATTATCTTCGAGTATAAAGATTAATAAAGCTATTTAGAAAAAGGTCTTCAACTAATAAAAAATAAGTTTAGCAGTCATTTCGCAATTTCCCATTTGTCGTATAAACATGCAACTGATCATAAATACGCATTCAATATAATATTTACCTGACGACCAGTTCTGGCGGTCCGTGGCCCCTCTCAATCACCTCGGTGTAGTTAGCCTTGTTCAAGTAATCCACCGGCCGAATGGGAATGTTGTCCGCGACGTGGTAAATCTTTTCTGACAACCCTAGGACGCCCGTGAACCATAATGGTTTGCTGCTTGAGCCTGTGTAGGGTTGACACACCAATTTTTTACGAGATTTTTCATAGATTTTCATCGACAAGTTCAAATAGACAAAAGCATCCTAATTTGTAGCTTCATTTGAAAAAAAAAAGCTACATCGTTTTGCTAAAAGTTTAAATTCACAAAGCTTAGATGAGTTCGTGCCAGAACAAGCCAAAATATTTTTAGAAGATAAAGCAACCAAAATTCATCTCCATTTGAACTTTTATATTATCCTATAAAAGTATTAAAGCCACTTAGAAACTTATCTAGACTATGAGAACTATGAAGATATTTTAGCTTTGAATAAAATTCTGAATTAAAATGACTTGATGTTTATCTTCCACAGTAGTAGGATACTTATTTTAATTTTAAATGCGATAAATAATGAAAAAGTTTTAAAGATAATCCGATTACAATTTTTGGTCTGAACATTTTTCGTTTGATAGAAAAGTTTTCTCGTTTTGACAGTTTTACAACTGGTTACAAGAGTTCTGTTTTAGGGGAAAATAAAACTTAAATAGGAACAGTCGAGCGGCAACGTTGAGCCGTTTAACGTTATGTAAAGTGGAAAACAGAATGTTTTTCCCGTTTTGCAGAATAGGCACTTTTATTTTTTATGATAATAGTGGTATTACAGTTTTTTATTTTAGAGCCAGGCTTAACGTTGCCATTGTGTAGCATGAGCAAAGCGTACGTTACGCTTTCATGTTCGCGCAAATAGACGTAATCAAAGATAATGCTGTCTAAACGAGAATTATTCACCTGTGCTTTTAGAAGTATTTTTTTTGTAAAAGTCTATAAGCACTAACATTTAATGAGATCTGAGAGAATGTTTCTTTAATCATACTTAGGTTTATAAACAGAAAATGAAATGTACATACCAGCTTCAGCCAACTGCTTTATCTTCTCCCTCAAGGGTGACAACTTGGCGAGGACGTCATTATGAGCCAACAGTCCCTGCCAAGGCCGAGCCGCCCAGGAACAAGCCTTCTCCTTCACCGACACCTTAGTCCCATCCACACAAAGGTAACTGAACCCATCAGGGTTTTGTTCCGCCGTACCCGCCGGAATATTCCCAACTGGCAGCTACCGAACAAAATATTAACGTAGAACCCCTTAACGTATTATTTCCATCCATCATTTATCAGGATAAACCTTTTAGTGAACATAATTTATCGAATATCAATCATGTTCGCTTAAGTACTTGTCGATATTGCCTTGTTACACAGATTATACTGACTCGGATTTGTGTGTAAGTTCCGTAGAGCAAACAGGTTCCTTATTTATTATGACATGCAACTAAATAATTTGATATTGGCTAAATAATATTAATCGTTTTTATTTATACCGATCCGATTGTTTCGTCTGGCGACCTAAAAGTTTCCTATCTCTAAAATATACAACGTTATGTTTTTCCGCACTGCGAATGTTCCAGAAACTAATCGCTTAGCTCAAACAACGCAGCAATCGGGTCGTCAATCAACCCCTAACGAACACACTAATGCTCAGGCTCCTGTTATTTCCGTTCGAAGACTCAGCTGTTCCATAAAACACGCTTGTTTCATTTTCATTTTCCATTCCGCGTTTCGAGGCAATCGTGATTTCCCCAGAGTAATAGTCAGTGCATAGACGCTCAATAAACCAAAGAATATTAATGTCTGCATATTAAATTTTTATTCCATTGAACGCTCGCAATTTTCTGAAGACAAGACTGGAATGCCTGGCACTTATTTGATGCCGGCTATGCAATATGAATTCTCCGAGCTTTCATGTTATAAGTAGTTGGAATATACGTAGCGTATTGTCTAACCTTTTGTCTTACTTTTGATGTCAAATGCAAAGAATTCTTTTAGAAATTCTCGTGTCTAATTATTCCAAAAGCTCTGATAGTTCGAATGAAAGTTTTTTAGACAAAATTCTAGTCTAGTCCGTAAAATAGATTTAGCTTGTTAAGCCTATACGAGCAGTTAGTTTTCAACCTTTGGTTGTACTGTATAAATCAGCGGAAAGCCGTCGACTAACGTACGAGGGAAACCTAAAGGGATTCAGGATTGCGAACGGTTCGGTGCCTATTTATGATACTGGTTTTTGGGAACGTTCACAGAATTTAGTACTAGGTAACCTACGATGTTTGATTTCACGATAGTTTTAGGAGCTTTTGGCAAATAGGTGAATTTATAGATTTTTTCGTTGATTAAAAATATTTTGGCAACTGATTTGGTGCAGTGGTTTTAAGCATATGTGGAAACCCATGGCTTGATGTCACAAACGGCATTAATTTTGATGCGGTTTCCGGTATTACATAAATCATATATCATTTTGATAATTGGACTTCTTAATTGCAGTGTCTTTGGCAAGAAATAAGACTTAAGACTCTGTATTCCTACAAACTTATTTGCGATTCAAATACAGTTATTAGCGTGTAATCTTTACAAATACTAATAGCAAAAGCCAATGAGGCAATATCTTCAGTACTTAAGTATATATCCTCGTATTTCGACTAAGAACTCGGAGCTAATATATATTTTATGTAGCAATTTACTCTTCCTTGAAAGCTATTTGCATTTTCGGATTGAGATAATCCAATCTAAAAGGTTTCCAGGTGACTGGGTCGCTGGGAATTTGAAAGTCAGTATATAGGGCGAGGATAAAGTGATTTTAGAGAAATCCGATTCCGGGATTAGTTCCGACAGATATTTGGATACGCTCTATGTGCGCGGTAAAAGCAAATAGAGCTTTACCGTTTTAAATTTTAGGAGCGAACAATTTTAATATTTTATTCAGAGTGAAATGGAGTTTAAATGTTTTATTCTGTTTAAATGGAATATATTTTGTAGATTTTTCAGTTTATTTTGTTTAGGCAACGCAAATAGTCACGATTTACGCTTGCCCTATCCAGATTTTATATTTTATGCAACAAATCTGATGTAGTTGTGTATTTTAGGTTCAAAACTTCCATTGGCAGACTAAACGCCAATATTTGATTAATTGAATAATACAATCCGAATAACATTTAGCTATTTATTTAAACCAACAGACTATAAAATTCATTTAGCTTACTACTTAAATGTTTTTGATATTTGCGACGTTACGTAACTTAAAGATAGGCTGAATAATTTACACGTGGCGAAGAACAGGGCATGTACTCATGTAGGCAAGTTTTATTTCTTCGAGCACTGATTGAATTGCTCCAGTATATTGAACTGGCAAATCAAATTCACGTCACTTAACCAAAAGCTTTTCTATTCAAATGCGGTATCGGACCTAACCTCTAGAATCTTCTGTAAACTTCGTAACTACGCTTGACAAGGACCAAAACAGAATTTTAGGCATAAGGCAAAGTTGCTAAAACTAATATTTCTACTCACCCCAAAGAATTTCCGTACATAGATGACCTTAGTGAAGGCGACTTGTCCTCCGTTAGTGGAGAGACATCTGAGAGCGCCCTCGTACCCGCTGTAGTTGTCAGGGTAGTCGCACTTGTCGGGGTGCTCGCACATCGAACATAACTGGCTGTATTGACTCTCTGGAAATTGAGGCTGGATTACAATCTTAAAACAACATTTTTTAAGAAAAACCTAGGACAATCTAGAAACCTAGAAAGGCCAAAACATACAAATATCAGGACATGATAGTCCTGATATTTGTATGTCCTAGGCGATAATCAGCAATTTTTTGAATGAATTTTGAAGCTTTACAACACAATGGTCCTGATATTTTAATACACTGCATTATATTGGTAATATTCAGCAATTTTAGGAAGTTGAAGAGGTAAAAAAAATAACCTAAGTAGAATATAAAATTTCCTATGTACCTATCGCTGCAAAATTTTAATGGATATCGATTGAGTAGATTCGCGTGATGACAATGTAAGGAAGAAATCTACAAAATAAGTTATTGCAAGTAGTAATCAACTCACTCCAAACAGAATTAGTCTTAGGATCCGGAGACCATTTGCCAACGATGCAGGACTTGGAGAAGAACGTGGACAGTGCTCGGAGCTCGTTCTCTTTAGGAGATATCGAGTGGTCGTTCATCTTCGGGAATATCGATCGCTTCATCAACATCGTCAGAGGAATCTGTTGAATTAACATGTGTTGAAAACTAGTAGACATTGTCAGAAAAGGTTGAACTTATAATTTTAAATTGTTGTTATTGTTACTCAGCATCGGCTATAGTTATCTAAACATTTATTTCCTTTGTTTGCATTGTTACTTAGTTATCGTTTTTTATTTGTAACCTGCAAGTTATTCCATTATTTGGTACTTAATTGGTCTACCTCAATTCTAGTCTTTGCTCTTCTGTCCAAATTTGCTACCACCATTTTTACAACTTTATCAATAATCTTAAGGTCAAAATACCAAAAAAATCCATTTCTATAGTAATTCAGTTTCTTTTAGTGTCATCTATAAAAATAAAAGCGACATTCTTATTAATATCATTACAGCGTGAGAATACTCAAGGGGTTTCCTCGTGGAAATTAGTAGAACGCCCACGACCCTCGTTCATAAGTGAGGAATAACGTTTAAGAGCGCAATACCGCCGGTGCCATAAAAACAATATTTCTTACAGCTGCCTCTTGCTGTCTGAGTTGAATTCTAAGCAGGCTACGTAAATAATACTACCTTTTTTTGTTGTAAATTGAATTTAATAATGGAGGAGTAGGAATCTATTGTTCGATGTAACTGATCGTTTTTCGTTGATGGTTTGAAGAGCACTTGAATATTTTTTGTTTGGTCCACAATCAATCCATCTTTGATTATTCCGAATTAGTGATTTTAAAAGTGACAGCAATCAGATAATTTAGAAGGCATTAATTTTCTCTTACTATCGTTGTAACTAAACGAAAATGCGGATATAACAGACTAGTAAATATTGATTGTAAACGGAGTTATTGGATGTTGTATAAGAATAATATTTCACTTGTAAGTAGGATCTTTCGTGACATTTTCATATTAAAGTTAGGTTTATTTAAAGTTCATAGTATCACCCATCATTTATTCACAGCTACCACTGGGCCCTGTTAAAACAGTTATTGTTCCTTTAATGTCCTTAGGAAACTTGTATTAAGGCTTTATATGCTAATTTACATAGTCCTACCTCTTTGTCATACTAATGTGTTGTAATAGTCGGCTCAATGTTATTCAAGGACTAAAATAACACTGAAAAGGACAATGCTTTAGTTTAAATATTAACCTTACATTTTGAGGCAGTTCGTCGTAAAAACTCGAATAAATATTTGTTTTACAAAGTTTGCCGTGCTAACGCAATGTACCGACATAATTTCCTTAAAAATAATCTTTGCTCATTTTTATTTTTTTATCTCATCTCTGTCTTGTTACGTTGTTCATGTCTCGGAGCTAATGGAAATAATTTAATTCCCTTTAGCAGGCTATTTATTATACATTATTTTCTTCACTACAATATGTTATTCGCATTGTGTTATAGATTGAATACATGATACGAGTAGACTATTGATAAGCTCGAACGATACATGACTACTAAATGGATACCTACAGAATATGTAACGCAACTCTATATTTAAACGATAATATTATACGAATTTAATGTAAATTCGCTCGCAAATGGATGTATGAGCGTCCGCGGGGAAATCGTGGGAGCGTGTTAACTGTCGATTTAAATGTGATCATATTTATACGTCAACGTGTAATTTCCATGACTTTACTACTGAATTAACACACAACTGCTGATATGGGTTTATATTATACTTATTTCATTTTTCGTTCGTATTCCTCGTGAATTTATTCGACCTCTATGAAGGGTATGCTTTCCTTATTAACATGTCTGATTTACTTGCTTGCATCAGTATCTTACATGTTTCCAGACTCTGAAGTAAATAATAACTAATTTCTTTAACACTTACTCGGTCAACATTCCTAGGCAAAAATACGTACTTTCCGAGAAACGAAGAGAAAAAAACGGTGATACAGCATTCTCATTCATCAGCGTTCAATTACCAATACTTTGCGCATATTGGCGAGCCACACATGGTTGCGGAAAATTACTCTATTAACAAAAGCAATGGCGAAGCAGTATACTTCAGAGTGTTCAGAGCAAGTTAAATAGATTAGCTTATAGAGCCAGTCTAAACTCTCTCATGTTCCTTTTAAACACCCTTAATAATACAATTAAGAAAAGCGCAACACTTCATTGCCAGCGAACGAGCTACGTAATTGCTATTTCGTTACGTTAGAAGTGACTTCACATGTCGACTGAAGGTTTTTGCCGAAACTTTCTCAAGTAATATCATTTGACGTACTTAAACTACAACAAAGAGGGTTAATAAGGCAAATTAATTCATACCTGTTGGGTAATTACCCGCTCTACAGTCACTAATGTATTCGTAACATGGTCTCACTTAGGCTCGAAATGGTAAATGTGCCTCTGTTTCGTGTATATAGGATGTGGAGCAATAAGGGTTAAAATTAATTATTCTATCTGTTACTAACTAGGGAATTCAGGAATTTGCTCCAACAATTCTAAGATCTATTAGCTAGCTATTTCAATTGTTAGTTCAACGAAGAATTTCCTTTATTGATTCTGTAACTATGATTACCGAAATGGATAACCTTTTAGTTCGACGACGAAGGCAAACAAAAGGATATTTTCTATTCTACGAGTGATATTTAATGTTGAGGGAAAATATGTTCATTTGTAATAAAACCTTCGAGAATCTCCGTTTGTTATAAGTAATGTAATAAAGATATCTTTTATTATTCCCTAAGAGTACTTGTTCAAGCAAAGTAATCACTCTTTTGATTGAGATTATGTCAGAGATTTATAAGGTTTATTAAACTGGATTGGATTGTTGATTTATCAATTATTCCATTACGATTGTTGGCCTACTTTTGTTGAGATATTTTCTTTTGATATTGCTCACTAACTTTATTAAAAAGTGGTTGACTGAAAAGCTTCATTGTTGATTATTATCGTTGCGACTGAGAAAAATAAATGCAAAACAAAGCGAATTAAAAAACAGTAGTCTTCCGTAATGCGTATTCTGTTTACCTTACATACATTAATTAGATGAGTCAGTAAGCTTCTTCCTACCTAGGACAAAAGTAATTAAGTCTAGACACCCTACGACCTTACCATAACCTAAAAAGAGTTCTTAAGTTCGTACGCAAAACTGGTTAAAGTCAAGTGGCATCTAGGAAACACTCCTTAATTACGACTCGTCGTTACCTTGAACTCGCGATGGCATTAATGCATTCTGCAAGTGAATTCTTACCGGTTCTCCAATAAAAAAGTAAGAATAAACACAATTGACATGTGCATAATAAGTAAGTATATATATAAAAGGACAACAAAGGCGCAATGGAAGTAATAAATAGCTATATTGCGTCGGTAACGCAGGATTTTCCTGGTATTTTCAGGGTCAGATGGATCCTTTATTTTCAAATGCATTTTTCTGTATTATTCAATTTGTTTATACGTTTGACGCTAGAACAAACTTCAATCAATGTTTGTTTGAGTAAACTTTATAAGGAAAATAAATAGCATAATATTTGAACTACACCTACTTTTCGGACAAAAAATGAAATGTTTCTTAGAAACTTTGTCGCATCATTCAGCGATATCTTTAGACTGGTTATTTTAAATATGTAATATGAAAAATAAAAATACTTTTTAAAGAAACCCATATTATACTGAAGCAGAATAGTAAATTCTTCTCATCATTCATTACAACATATTATATTTTGTAGTATTATTTTAATAGTTCTTCCATCTTACCTTATATCCTACGTTTCTGTTGACTCCAGTGTGGCATGATTTGAGGCCCTTCAGCTGATCCAGGTTGTTGATCGGCAGGTCGTTGTGAACCACAATAACAGCTTCGTATCTGAATGGTGCTGTAACAAGTGGGCAGAAATGATGTAAGTATGGATAATGATAGATTATGGGTAGGTAAATTGAAGTTGGACCAATAAATTAGTAAATTGGTAAGAAAGAGGTAATTTGTCGCAAAATGTTGGATAATTATTTATTGTTCTTTTCTTTTCGTTTCTGACAATATCTCTTCACGGCTCTCTTAGCTATTTGGTATTTGAAAGGTAAAATTAAGAAGCGTTTTTAAGGTAGAAAAGTCGTAATATTTAGATTGGCAACTAGGACAGGATCAGTATTTTAAAAGAAGAGCAATAAATGTTTACCAAAAATAATATAATAATACGTGACATAATAAACAGGGGAATGATGATGATGACGTGACATAATGAAAGCGGGTTCTGAAGTTACATTTTCGGGCGTACGTAACATAACAGAATATGAGATACAATTCAAAGCTTGGGTTTGAATTGTTTATCTTATAAATATTCTGTTTACTATGTCTAATTATCACGTTTTAGAAATTGAATTTCCTGAACTTCATTACACTTTCTTTCTGAACTATGACACGTAAGGAGTGATTAGCCTATGACAAAACAGTAACGGACCATTTAGCTAACCTCCAGTTCATAAAATACCCGTTAAATGTGTAAGTAAAGAGTAAAGTAGGTACTCTTTGTAATATAATAGAGAAAGTCGGGGAAAAAGTCTTTTCGCATTATAGCATGTATGAACTTGTTATAAAATCTTTAAAATTAGAATTTGGAAATATGTTCTTTAAAATTTTAACTTTCAATTATACCAAAACCAGCCAGATACAAATACAATAGCCAAAAAGATTTTATTACAAGTTCATACATAGTCCAGTCATTTAGTAGTTTTACCTGGAAAGTTTTCCGGGAGTTTTGAAAATTGGGTATTTTATAGATTTCGATATGCTCTTTTCGAATTTTAACTTTGCCACCTCGTACGACCGCCGCTCGCGCCGCCATTTTGAAAAAATGGCGCCCAAAAACGGTTTTTTGGGAATATCTCCTTTCCGACGCATTTTACGAAAAAAATAATTTCTCCAAAATTAAACTAGAAAAAATTTCCTACACTTTATGTCTTATTCACTTTTTCATAAAATCAATAGTTTTGGACGTACGAGCTCCGCAAAGTATTGTTCATTTGCACCACTACGAGTGTTTCGTATATTTTTCTTAACTGTTCTATTACTGCCGCCGGTTTTTAAGAAGTAGGTGTCAGGGATTATGTCACTTTTGAATCGGGCCCTTTCTCTCGACTATGAACGAAACTTCAACGAAAAATTTGTTGGTAGATGCTATATTAAGAGAAATATTTAGTTTAGACTGAATCATCAATGTACGTTTATTGACGTACAGTTTTGATTATGTTTTTAGATCTATGGCTTCTTATACGGAAAATTGTTTTATTTGTGACAATTCACTTAAAAACCGGCGGCAGTAATAGAACATTTTAGAAAAATATACAAAAAACACGTGGTGGTGCAGATGAATAAGTAATACTTTGCGGTGCTCGTACATCCAAAACTATTGATTTTATGAAAAAGTGAATAAGACATAAAGTGTAGGAAATTTTTTCTAGTTTAATTTTGTAGAAATTATTTTTTTCGTAAAATGCCTCAGAAAGGAGATATTCCCAAAAAACCGTTTTTGGGCGCCATTTTTTCAAAATGGCGGCGCGAGCGGCGGTCGTACGAGGTGGCAAAGTTAAAATTCGAAAAGAGCATATCCAAATCTATAAAATACCCAATTTTCAAAACTCCCGGAAAACTTTCCAGGTAACCCCCTTATTTTCTACCAAATGACTGGACTAACATACTATAATGCGAAATTTCCCCGACCTAATATTTAGTTTCAGTTTGAAACTAGGAGAAGATAAATGCTATCACTTCGTTTGTCTAAATTACACACTTAATAGTGGTCTAGTCTGCAGGTCTCCTGGGCTGCTTAGTATTTTATATTCTACAAGGGATTCATCTGAACTTTGTGTTAAGTTAAAATACAGTTTCATTAAAAGTAATACAGTTATAAATAGCTTACTGTAACTTTGTTATAATATGTAAATACGTGTTTCTTCAGACTTCTATCTTCTTCGTCTTATTATAAAAATTTTTGCTTGCTAGAAAACGAAAATACTTTTTCGTAGAAAGCAGCAGTCTATTCTATTCCGAAAAAATTGTATGATATAAAGCACAAATGTTATTTTTGAGTATTGTTTCTCAAAATAAATAAACGTATAGTTTGTATTCCATGCCGGTGATCAATGCTCAAACCTTCGCTATATGGGAAGAAGTCTGTGCCAAGCAGTGGGACGTAAATAGGCTGTTCTATTCCAATAAACATTGACAGAACATATACGAATAATGAGTAAAAAATACAGTACTATAATATATTATGTTAGAAGTATATATCTACATTTTGTCAATTACAGTACCATGTTTCTACAACAAGGGGACGAGCCAATTGCCACGTAATGGATACCACCCAGCCCTAGAGAATACATTGTCTGGTCAAACACCTCTAGTCTAGTTGAAACCACAGTCATTCGTAAGAAGTTTGTTAATAAAAAATGTGATTTAATTTAAAAAGACAGCGATGAGATTACGTTTTGTTAAGTAGACTGAGAATGCTTGGTGAAAATAAACCTTAACACATTGACTTAAAGAGTTCCATTGTTAATTTATGTATAGTCAAATTCAATTCAATTCGTAAATAAATGTTCCTGATATCGAGTCTTGTAACACAAGCCTCATCTATTCTAATGTTAGTGTAATGAACGTAAGAGCTTTTTACATTGCCCGTAGACCATTCAAACTTTCTCTCGATCAGTCTTACACAACGCAAGAGACTATTTGATAACATTTTATCTATTTGAATAAATTGTATCTCATTTAAAAAGGTACTCTTTGTAAAGTTATTTCGTAACATGTTTCAAAGCAAACATTTTGAGAGGTAGACACAAACATTCTACGTTACGAATACTACGAATAAAAACATTTCTCGCTGTCTTGTTGGCCATTTTATTTCGGCTCGTTGTAAGGGTTGCTCTGCTGTCGCGGCATATTTGATAAATACATTTTCCCTCAAATTTTATATTTGGAATGAACAGCTGGGAATAATTTTGTAGACGACTAGACCGAAGCGGGCTCTTGTTGCTTTATACATATTCATTAATTATTGTTTTCGTCAACAGATTTACATAAAACAAATTCGGAATGTACCTTTGGTGTTCCACCTAATGCTGTGAGTCTATTGTACATTTTTACGATGTACACATTGATCACACAAAATACGGTATCATTCAATAAATCAGCAGACTCTGAAATAACATAATACCTACCTACCTGCCTGTTCTAGCCTACAATTTATGTTTCTTTTATAGCAAAGCAATGAATCCTTGAATTACACTTTATTTTTTTAGGATCCTGCTCTGAAATTTACCACCGTTCCATGCTACATGTTCTCTTGTACTCCAAAATAAATGTTTAGGCAGTAAAGATATGTTTGTTAGCTCCTTTATACAGAGACAGGGTGGAATTCATACATATTACATGACGTCAGGCCAAGGGTAGGTAAGTGCCCTAACCTAGAGATAGGAAAACAATCCTCTATGTATATTTCAGGGCTCTGATGGCATAGATTTCTAAAGGAAAAATCTCAACCTTTTTCTTAAGAGACATTTTTTCGTTTTTATGGTCTTAGGTTAAGAGGCTTTTTATATTTATGGGTGAGTGGTATCTCCGGCCTACAATTTTAATAATATATGATATTCGGGTAACAGTACTTACGTATGTTAAAGAAGAAAATAAAAGTCCAGACATTAAATACGACCAACGAAAAGCGTAATTTAAAAAACCTTTTGCTCTTAGATCTCTAGAAATAACAGAAGTACATCGTTCGTTAAGAATGTTTCATTTAAATTAAGTTACTTAACTTGACTGCGACATGGGAACAGTGCTATAAGAAACTTTACAAATTACAGAGATCTTTGTATAGAAACAGTCTTTGTACATTCAACTGAAGCTGTAATAAGCGGGAAATGAGAAAACGAAGATTTTCTAAGTCAGCTTAATTAGGGAATTGTCCTTCAGTCGAAAGTACTTTAACTGTGGTAATTAGACGTCAAATGTTTTTGGAACTGTCATTTGAACAAGTTTATCATGGGTTCATGAAGTTCATGGTTCGGAGTTCTAAAGTAAATAAGTTTGGAGTGAATCCAACAGTAAACTGAGCAGAATGTAGTGGTTTTCATTAAAGTTAACTGTTGCGATGTTTTGAAGTGACGTATAATGGAAGGTTCAAACATCAAGTGCTGTTTGATGGTCCAGTGTTTTTGTTAAGTTATATATTTTAGAAAGGTTTGTCTAATATCATTAGACTGTCTAAATGACTCCAGAAAGTAATTGTCAAAAAGAAATAACAAATAAACCGTATTCGGTTTAAAAAGTTAGGTATTTTTAGCAACAGACTTTATGCTGTGTGCACACAAGTCTCGGATAACAGATGGCTTCAGATTTTAGTGTCCAACGATGTGTGCCTGTTACGAAACTAAGTATGTGTTTGCAAGGCATTTAGTGGGATGGACACTAAAATTGTATGTGATGTACATTTTTAAGCTTTATTTTCAGGAGACCTACCACCTATTAAATCCATATTGGGATAAGATTTAGAAACGCTTTATAAATAAAACGTGACGGATTGCCGTCCTACCGGGATATGAGAGTGAAGGAATAGAGAGTGCACCTGTGTTTGCACACACGCTTGTGCACTATAATATGTCCCGCGTAGCTGGCTGGTGTCATAGTAACACTAGCCGCCGTGGCCGAAATCGGTCCGGACTTTGTTATTACTATTGGGATAAGGCGTCAACATCACTCTTCCACGAATACACCAGTCTATCTTAAAATGTATTACTAGTTCCTCAGTTTCAATATAAATAGTAAAACTACATACCATCAGGTTCATCCTTTGTCCTGTATTCTTGTATCACTACGAAGTCTTGATTGGGGATTTTGGAGGCCACATACATGTCCTCAGGGTCAACTGGTACGATATCAGCCTGCCTTTGTTGGACATAGTTTAAGCAGTCAACTCTGAAAGGAAATTACCATGTTTTAACTTAAATATGCCTTTAGGAAGATATGATTAATTGGACAGTACTACGGTTATATCTCAAAGTAATGTTATGGCAGTTGTGGGAGGGAGACACCGCTCTATACTCTGTGGTGCGACGTCACGTTTCCACAACTGAAGTTATATTACTTTAAGTCACTTTAACGCTAAGAACTCACGGAGCGATTTTTTCCCGCGCTCGCCGCGGTGGCGGGCCCGCAGACTCTGTAGAATGCAGATTTACATGTAAAAAACAAAAGCACAACTCACGACGCGGTTTACGCCCGCAGACTGTGCGATTGTTTGCGGCTCCCGCGGCACCGGCGGGCAACTTGTAGAATCACGCGGGCCGCGGTCGCCCGCAAGCTCTGCGGTTTGCGCCCGCGCGCTCTGCGGTCGATTGGCGGGCAATCGCAGTGGCGCAGAGGCCGGTCTTGCGTCTGCCGCTGCGATTGCGATAGTCGCCCGCAAACGTGGCGGGCGATGATCGCGCCCGCAGCGGCTGCGGGACCGCACGAATAAGCGGTCTCGTGAGTTTGGAAATAAATTCGCGGTTCCGCAACCGCTGCGGGCGCGGTAAGAAATCGCTCCGTGAGTTCTTAGCGTAAGACGTGCTGTAGACTACAAGGTAGAATTAACAAAAGCTGATGCATTTCGTTGTATCATCGCTTAAGTATTTACCGTGCCCAACTAAGCCTATAAAGATGATTAATTATTTTGTAACCTCTTATGTACTTAATAGAATGGAATAAATATTAATTGGGTATCGAAAATTTCTTTACATTAAAAGTTTAGAGACAGAATATTTAGCTGTCAGCAATTCCTATTTAGAAAACATAATTTATATACCGTCTTCGCAAAGGTTTGATTCAAATAAACTATTCAAATACAGTACTAAAATCAATACGACAATGTTACTATACTATTCTGTTCAAGATGACACTTAAATTGGTCATTGGTTTCGAAACTGATATAACAATGCAGTGAGTTGAGCTCAACGACGAATAAACTAAAAAATATTTAAAAAACAATGACATAAGAAACTAGTTCGGATACTCCTAGTATTTTTTACACAAAAAGATCTTTGATTGAATTTAAGAAATGATCGAAAGGAAAATGATTTATAGCAACTGAAGGCTTACGCTGACAAAATTAGCGTTCTTTACGTGATATTTAGTGCAGATTCTAATATGGAACGGCCAATTCATTATTAATTATCAATGTTACTGCTCGTAACTCGTAACTGGGGGGGGGGGGGGGGGGGGTAGGCAAATGTTGACGGAAAACTGATTTAATTTTCTCGGTCACCGAGCCGCTTTAGAAACTTACTTTTTATATTTTTCATATTTTTAACTGTACATTAATATTACACACTGATTTTAAAGAGGTTTGTTATTGTGTTTTGGAGCACGTACTAGCAATGGTTTTGTGTAAAACAATGACTAGACACGGTGTATGAAAACAGAGAAGTGTGTAGCTGTATTGTCTTGTTTCCGTTAGTCTTATGTTTTGTTGTAATTTGGTCATATTTGGTAGGTTTCCCTTTGTTACATTAACTGTGGTTTTCTTGACAACATTGTCGCGTAATGAATGCAGTTTATTTTTATTATTCATTTATGAGTTTGTTTATATACTTAGCACTTTTCCGAAACGTTAAATTGTGAATAGAAAAACTAACGTAAATATAGGAATTGTTTAGGGATTTAACGCAACCAAAACCAACGAACTTACTTAAAACGAACGAACCGAATGAATTACCATCATCATTATAAAACAGATTGTAGTTAAATGTACATTTGCATTATTAAAAAAGTATCCAGGATATTATTCACCCACTTACCTGTCTCTCGCTGGTATACATTCAAGTTGTATTTTCGACTTCGTCGGCACATCCACCATCTCTTGACATGCTTTCAGGTACTGTGATGGGACGCATATTTTATCTAAAAAGTCAGATATTATTAACTTTGTTTAATTAAGCTGTCTAAATATTCGTCTAGAAAAATAAAAACAAAAACTTTACAACACAGCAAAACTAAACTTGTTTTACTAAACTAATTTCAAAATTAGAACGAATATGCTTTTAAATTATTCAAATAGATATTCTGTAATGTCATTTATTTTTTAAAACTTTTTACTTTTTTATGGCTGATTAAAAATAAAATGTATATTATGTGGGCACAGTCTAAATATATTATTATGTGGGTGTTGGAAAATAGTTGTGCTTTAAAAATGTTTTCTTTTTTATGTTTGATTATTTCAACAAGTTTCATAACAAAGAGTTGAAAAGTCAACAATTTTGTCGGAAAATACTTTGTTCCATTGTTTGTTCCGAATATATTGCGGAGTGTGCCTCAAATATTGGTCTCCAATAATCAATATTTGGTGCAGCCTGACTTTATATTTTAGTATCTATCAATACAGCTATTTAATAAAAACCCAGACTGAGCGTGAGAGTGTATTGGATATTGGGAAACAATAATAATTAGTTAGCTAGAGCTACCGATAAATCTATGGCCTTACGTCGGCTAATGCATAAAGCCTTGTAACAGAATGTCAATGAACTTTGCCGATAATGGGTAATCTAATATTACGTATTTGTTATGATACTATATAGGTATAAGCAAGTTTATTAAACACATAACAAACTTGACCTTAGCAATGAGACGATACTTGAAATTTGTTATTTCATATTACATAAAGTAAAAACAACTTGCAATATTTCAGAATAATTTAACTTCTTATTCATACATACGCAGTTCACAAATATTCGAATCTAAACAACATCGAACTATTTATACGATTCCAAACGATTTAGTTTAAATTTATCGATATAGTAAATTACACACGTAAATCTAACAACAATCGATTCACGAAATGCGATTTGAATAAACACATCAAGAGAACAGATTCTACATCAATTTATAGTACTAAAACAGTTTGAAGCAGAAACCAGCATACGAAATGCATGTTAAAATAAATATCGAAAAGTTTTCCGATCTTATAAAATACGATAACTTCAAATATATTTTAACGTTACATCTCCTCGGTAACAGCATCAAAATATTTCTCGACGGAACGTTACGAAACATGTAAATATTTTGCTTAAACATGTTGGGGGTTAAATGTCAAACGGTTTTCGCATCTTTACCAATTACAAAATTGTCTGATATTGCTACAAAATTGATCATGACGCAATGTTAAATTCAGCTGTTATGAAACTGGCTATGTATACCAGACTTCTGTTATAGGATCAAAGACGATCAGATGACATGAAGGAAACGAACTAGAAACAAACAAAACATGCACTTTGACACATCGATTTTTCATAACATAACAATGGCACAGGAATTTATCACTCAGCCGATATATTTCAAATAGGACGGAATATCCAAGACTCCAAAAAACAAAATTAAAAAAAGAGCTCTTTAAATAAAACACATGGCAAAGGAATATTTCATTCGGTCAATACATTTCCAATGAAACGGAATTTTTGCAACTCCAAATGAAAAAAAAATCTTAAAAAAATTGAATTTAACATACATGAAGATTTGCATTGCACACTAACACAAGTCAAGGCTATTAGAAACAAATACTTTAATGCCATGGTCAAGGCAATACGCGCACTATCGGCACCCAACTACCGCGGGCCGTTGAAGCAACTTCTTTTATATTCACACGTTATCTTTATTGTGATTGTCTCACTATATGAACGGACACAGAGCTTGGACACGCAGTTCGCGGCCCATTGACTCGTGAGTTTCGTGCAACACTGTGTCAATTGTGTTGCTAACAGGAAAACGATCTGAGATGCAGACTTACATTGTGATAGATGCGATGATTGATATGCAAGTTTTGTTCAAAATATTACAGTAAAAACCTTTTGGTGATTTCGTTGGAGGCTCCTTAATCAAAAAATAATAAAATGTTTGATGCTTACCACACCAAATCTATTTTTGCCATCTACATCTCATACCTAATAATATAAAGAACTGTCACTTTTGTTTTTCTTCATTGTTATAAACTTTTGAATTAATATCGATCGTAATATCTACAATTTTGTAGACCCTCTAGTATTCGTATTGTTCTTGAACAGCTACTCAGTTTGCGAGAGTCATCGTTCACTTGAGACCCTGACTTGATTAAATAATGTACTACAAGCCAAACTCGGCTATTTTAAGACATTTAAATGAACATGAATTAGACAAATCAAAATTAACTGAAAAAGTAATAGATTAAAAAAAAAAAATACGAGAATAAAATCTCATAAATATTCAGCAACTATTATAACAATTCATCATCATTGATTAAAAATACAATTTCCAAAGTTGCAGGTAAAGGAAATACTTATATAGCCAGTTATTTTCTAGTACTGGTCAGCAAAAGCCGTCACAAACATTCTTTGTCAGTATGTTAGAGAAAAAAAAAACATAAAAAAGGCTATGCAAACTCTTTTCACATTTTCAGAGGAATTAAAAAAGGTTAAAACCTTGGTAGAGTTGAAGGCGTTTGTTTTTAAATATGGATAAAGTGTACATGGACTCCCTTGATGTAATTAATTATTAATTTTAGAAAAACAAAACTGACATATTTTATTTTGTATTTGTTTGCTTTGCACCAATTACCATTTAATTACCAGGATGTTAATTGAAATACCTGTGCATCCAAAAACATTTTATAAAAAAAAATAAGCATTCGAAATGTCAGTAATGATGAACCAATATTTTTATTTTAAGATTAATTGTTATTATTCAACGTTGATTTAATTAAACATGGATTGGATTCATTGCAATAATTGTTTTACTCAGTTAGATCCGGGGACTATTATGCATCTAACATCCTGTGGTCATATGTTTTGCAATATTTGTTTAGATAAAGGTAAGTAAATGAACTAATAAAAGCCTACGAGAAAAAAGTAAGAATTATGTGAATTAATTTTGGAATTTTATATCAGGTGGTAACGAGAGTACATGTTTAGTATGTCGAATGCCGTGTTCCGTAATGAAACTTGTTCCAGACGTATGTAATTTCCAAATAAATTAACTTTGTAATTTACTGAATAAACATAACCTCAAAACGAATTTTCTCATTACCGATTCAATTTATAGATGAAACAAGAGATCCAAGATTACTTTACCGATCCGGAGGAATTAATTAAAAAGTCCTGTGAGGTGTTACAGTTTCAAAGGCAACATAGACGGCGCTTGCTATCTTATCTTTTGCAATCGGTTGGTAACTAAGTAATTTGTAAAACATTTTAAACCTATATCTTAATTAAATAATATTACGGAGATTTTCAAAGATGGCTGAGTATTTTTTTTTTTATATAACTTATACAAGTACCTATACTTTTAGACGAAAAAGTTTTATACGGCTCGGAATGAGCTGAAACGAATGACGGAGGTATGCCAGAAACAGCATACGCAACTGAAAGAATATCAGAGACGAGTGAGAAGCCTAGAAGCGCAGCTAGCGAGTCAATCAAGTAACGTAATATTCTGTACTATTTTATACTGCCAGTTATTTTTATTTGTCTAAAAAAAATCAATTAAAGGATGGTTTGCTTTTTTGTTTTACAAAAATAACTAGCCTAACACTTGAGCTTTGTCCAGCGCCTTTGCTGACCGCACACAACATTCGAAAAATTAGTGCGCCCCGTGGGGATCGCATTCGAGACCTTTGACTTGATAGGGTCAGCGCACACCAAGAGCAGAGCAGAGCAGAGCATTTTCTGAGACTATTGAAAAATTAACCTTATAACAATTCCATACATTGCAAAATTAAATACACGTCCAAACTTGATGCTCGACCATGCTCGAGCTTGCAAGATGCGTGTTCGAGTATGTGTTGTGCAAGCGCGAGCGCGCTCGAGCCGCCCGCCGCCGCGCCGCCGCGCGCCGCTCGCGGTCTCAGTATTGCCACAGCGAGATTTACTCGGCTTGGTGCAGCGTTTTGAATGTTTGTACAATATATCGAGTCCAACATACAGCGATCGGATGTTTAAAGCCAATGCTTGGGAGAGAATCTCTCAAGAAATGGGCAACGCCTGGCAACCCAAAGTATTTTCAACGGAGCTTGCTCACGGAGGAGCGAGCATGCCGCCTGCATGGTCGAGCAGTCAAAATATTGCTCGATCATACGCGAGCATTTTGCAGTTCGGTGTGCGCTGACCGATAGTCTTACCATTAGGCTATCACAGCTTCAGCTATGACAGGATAGGTAACGTGATATCAAATAGCCTTATCTTTCTAGAAAATGAAAAAAAAGTAAAAAAAAAAAAACAACAGATAATACGTATCGGTGGTAGTCACAGATGATCAAAAAAGGCTCTACCTTCATTGAGCTAGTATGGCTATATCTATGAATGTTCCTACTTAAATAAAATATAATACTATACCAAAGCTTTTAACTTGCAGAGCAAGTATCGCCGTTCAACATCCCGATATCTCCCGGGACTAACATATCTCCGAGCTTCGTTCAGACCACACCTACTTATAAGCGTAACGCTAAGAGCACGCCGTTTTCGGTAAGTTTACCTTGTTAATATATTATTTAGATATTTATGTAATATTTGTGGTAATTTTAATTAGAATAACGTGATGGTAGAGGCGGTTGTGAAATTAACGTGACTTAAGATTTGGAGTAAAGTAAAGTTACTGCGAAAATCGTAAAAATATACTTACCAATTTATGTTGCGAAAAGTTATTCAAATTGAAGAAAGGGCATTAAATTCGTTGATCAGCATTCTAAAAGATTATCCGTTCCTACTTAATAACGGCAAAAGACAAATAAGGTAGGTAATAGTGCAGCAAAGCAGGCAAGAGCTGTGCTTAGTCTGACTGCATAAAAACGAATACATATGAAATGTTCTATATTGTTCTACGTATTTTGTAACATACTAACGACCCTTAATCTCAAACTAATACAACCAGCATATTAACCCCAAACAAAACTTCATAATCGGAAAATCTATCAATCAATTGATACAAGGCGAAGTTAACTGGTTCTCTTTGGTCCCATGGCTGTAGAACACCGAAATTGTATCGATCGATGCGAATACAATGCAAGTCACTGTGGTATTGATAAGGCGTATTAAACGTTCCTTCACTTTCTCTTAAGAATAATAATGTGTATTAAAGATTTTTATTGCCTTTGAAGGTTATTTATAGCCAGCACTTGGCTAAGTAACGTTCTTAAATATTTAATGATAATATAATATTTCACACCTTTTACACAACGCCATCTAGTCTCAAACTAAGCAAAGCTTGTATTATGAATAATAGACACCTATTAAACATACTTACATACTTCTAAATACATACATATTTTAGATAAATTACACCTAAACACAGAACAAATGATCGTGCTCATCACGCAAATATTTGTCCTGGGTGGGAATCGAACCCACGACCTACATGCATCGAACCCAATGATTCTATATTCCAATTGACAGTGATAAAGATAGCTTAATAAAGAAGGGTGACGATTTCCCGAGACCAGAAAAGAAAACATTTTGTATTGCATTTAATATTCCCTTAATGTGATCATGACACACACGATGTTATAAATATGGAAAAAAAAAACTCAAAATAGACTAAAATATGAATATAGAAAGAGATGTAAATATGAATAATGTCGTTATTAAGTTTCATGCAATCTCTGTCCTACAAATCAGGATAATATGTAGCTGTTTCAGTTTTAATAGGTCAAAAAGCCATAACACAAGAAACCAATGTGACTTTAAGGGGAAGAACAGTCTTAAAACTACAATAAACTGTAAACATAAATCATCTACATCACGTTACCATAAATATATTAATTGCAAATCTTATCACATTGTACACCATTCTGAATTACAATAATAAGGAAACTGATTATGTTTATTAGTATTACGAATTATAATTAAAAATCTTATTGCTGAGGTTTTTAGTTTTTAATTTCTGATTTCTATGGGTTTACATTACCTGACATTTATAAACGTCAAATCAATAGCCTTTGAGTGTCCCACAGCTGAGCAAAGGCCACAGATAGATATTAAACATTGATCATTTGTGGGCAGTACGCGTACTAGAAAATAATATTTGATATTATCTTCAATTTTAAGTATCAGCATAGTTTTCTGTATCAATAGTATTTAAGATTAAGCATAACTTCAACAATTTCGCTATCACCAATAATATTAATGGCCTAATTATAATTGTGAGTCTAAATTTAGTATATAATTTATTTATCCTCATACAGTGGGCTAAGGGAAATCCCGATAAAATAAAATCTCGATAACCTTTGACCCTAGGTACAACACTATCAGTCTAACCTCGTGACCCCGACTCGGATAAGTAAGCAGCGATCCGCTAACGTCAGTCTACATAGTCAGGTAATCGCTTTTACTTAATTACCTTATTTTGTTAAAAAAATATATGTATTTGTGTTAATTTGTTAACAATCTTAATTGGTCAAAATTCTTTACAAAATATTTATGAATCGATAATTATAATCGGTCCCAAAAGTATCGATAAGCTTGCTAATTTGAAAACACTATTACGAACATTTTTTAATCACATGTTTAAACGAATCTACTTCAATTTAGTAGTGGTCGTTAACTGTACGTCCAATGCCTAATATTGAAATAGAAAAAAAAAAACTATTTGCTAGACAAAAATGTTCTATAATTAAAAACGGAAATTATCTCGTAAATTCATGAGGAAATATTTTTAATGTCTGTAATTTTGTGGCCTTTTTAATACTCGAAATATAAGGAAAATATTTGTCAACAATTATAATGGCGCCTACGTTTTACATTTTACTGTTGACAATATGATAATTGTTGCTATCTCGATATTGTACCAAACAACAATGTTTATAGAACATTATTTAGCGAACAACAGCTCTCTGTATCTTTATTTAACTTGAATTTTTTTTTGGTGTTAGTAAATTAATGTAAAATTGATAGAAACATGTATGACATTATTCCTACAGCGATCAAACACGTCAAACAAGATCTCATCGACTGTCTTCACTCCACCAACTCCTGAGTCAGCTGGGTACTCCAACTTTTTAAAGAGTCTCTAACGGTATTCCGAATGTATCAAAAATTCGCTTGCGCGCCATTGCGAATTAAAAAAAAACATTTTTTTTTCCATTCAGTTTGTAGCATCGGAAACTGAAATATACAGCTTATTCTCTGTAGGCCTGTGGTACATTGGTTAATGGCGCGTATTCTATGCCCGAATAATTTATTTATGTCAGGACGCACAGATGAAATGGCATGGAGAATGACATGTTGCATGAAATACAGTTATGTGTTATGCGAAATTCTGTATAACGATGATTTTATTTAATTTAGTTTAATCTAGTATTAGGTACAGAGTTTTCGTGTAGCAATTAAACCTTTTTAGTTGTTGGGAATGTTTTCGTAGGACCGTTTCGAATTTCATTAGAACATTTAAAATAATCTAGATTGCCTTAATTTGCGTTTCAATTATCATACATTTAAAATTTTATTTCTTTTAGTTCCAATATAAAAGATTTTTCATAATGGTAACAATTCAATGTACGCGGTCCGTAATCACGAATTGAATTTCGAATATGGCGCTGATTGAGTGAAATTGCTTGTTCGAAATACAAAATTATGCAGACGTCAAATTGTATTTTAATATTTAAATGATTTTGTTTTAATGATGTAGCCATTTTGTTTGTTGTTTTTTTTTTATGTTGGTTTTAAATAGTAGACATCTTATTACAAAAACTCGTTTCATAGATCTTGTTAAATTAATGGTTTCTAATTAAATTAACTTTTTCTAATCATTCGAATTAACTGTTTAAATGTTTTTGCCAAATAATCATGGCTGATTGATTGTACCGTTTAATTGTATTTATTTCGCAAAAAAACTTTTACCGGATGGTTTGTTTTCTAGGTCTATTAGCAGTAATGAGTCTGGCTATGTGACGAACAGTCAGTGGTCGCCCGGTGTCTATTGTAATGGCCACGGAAAATGCTCCTTCAGCCAAAGAAAGAAGATTATGAGGTTTGATTAAAAAACCTTTTTTTTTAGGTTTATTAGTGAGTTTAAGAGTAAGTCATCCTGAATAAATTAATATTTATTTATAGATGAAAATGTAGCTTCTATTTTGTAATAAAAATATGTAGTTTCATAAATTGTGCACCAGATGCATTAAACTACCTTGTTTTTAATTACTTGTGTTTTAAAGTGTCACTGTTTTAAATTTACAATGAATGTACTAATTAATGCTTAAATTAATAACGCATTTTCTAAATAATACTCTTAAGATAACATTAAAATAATTATTGTTATAAGCTTGTTGTTACCTATGCATGTTGCATGCTCTCTTTTAATTTAAATAAACTCTGTTACTTTTATAAGTCTTGCCTTATTCAATAACTAACGTTCAAGTCTGCATTAAACGGCTGGATTTCTAAATGGTAAACCAAAAATGTTCTCGTTTAGGAAGACTGAATGCGTTTTGAAGCAATATTATTGTGGTTTTGTTATCAGAACCACAATAAGCGTCTGATTATTCAGACGCTGCTCTACGCTTTGTAGTGCGCCGTCTCATTTCCACAACAACAGGTTCACTTTAGCATGTTTCCCAGTGCACTTTTTCGTCTCCCGAAGGATAGAGATGGATCCCAATACAAAGAGAAAGACTAAGTAAAGCATGCATTTAGTTCAAAAAATAGCTTTACTTCTACGCCGCCATTGTTGCCTTTTTGCAGGAATTCTACCGGTTGATCAAAAATGATTCCGACTTTTTCTAGTAAAGTCTATCCAAGTTAGTACGCTGTCACGCTTCCACAACTAAAACAGTCTTACCATAAAGGTGATTGTAAGCCCTCCCTTATTCTATTTCTTAAATAATAAATTCTAACAGCTGGTAGTTTTGTTTTACACCCTCTCCCGCACTAAGTAATTTAATCCTTGTATCGCGGGAGGGTTTCACAAACAGTCAATTCACATGCACAGAGACACCCAGACTCAGAACAAGCATTTGTGGAACGCACAAATTCCTGTCATACTCGGGGATCGAACCCGCGACACGTCACACACAGTGTTAATAAAGCAGAATTGGCGTGGTGACCTATACCACTGGGCTGACTTTGGCTGGTGCAGTCATTAACTTTCATGTATTGGTATAATACTTATAAATCAAGAAAGGCAATAAAACATCCTTCTAGAAAGTTCACAAAACAGTTTTATTCGACATTAATACGGAGAACATCTAGTGATGGATGGGCAGTATTCCTTTGTTCTCTTGGTAGCCGCCGGTGGCCTCTTGGTGGCCATGTATGGAGTGCGCGCCGAGGTTGTTGAACTTCTCCAGCACTTCTGCGCCACCCTTGTAGCCTTTCTGCAGGAATTCGCCCTGTTGGCGAAGATAAATAGAATTTTATTTTTGGTTCTAAAATGTTCTTTAGTGAGGAAAATATTTTAAGACACTAGGTAGCCAGCGACTTCGTTCGCGAAAAAAAATAGGATGGTAAAATAGATGCTGGTCGATTCTCAGACCTACGCAATATGCTCGCAAAATTTCAAGAGAATTGGTCCCGCCGTTTCAGAGGAGTACGGTAACTAACATTACGGTAACTGATACGGGAATTTTATATGTGAGATTGAGAGATCGGACTGACAGTTGATTTTCCTGATACCTTAATTGGATTGTGGTGCGTAAATAGACCGTTAGTATACAAAGCAATTGACGAGTGGACGATGAAAAAAGACCTGATATTGTTTGTAACATAGATCATAAATGTTTAGACGCAAACACAATTTGTAAGGCTTTGACACATGATAGGATAATTCTGCGCCTCAATAAAATTTCTTTTGAAAAGTGAGTACCCTGATACATTATAAGCAGTATGCTCTATTTGCAGTTTGATAACGACGTATTAATTACAAATCAAAATAAACATCTATCCACACACTATTTGATACCACTTGAACTTTAACAATACAATTTTTGCACTTTTATTCCCATTTAGAAGCCTCCAAAGCCCTTACATTTGCGGTTTACTGAATGCCTTTTATAGCGGACAAGCGATTCAGTTTAACGAGTTTCAGGCAACTGTTTTCAATTGAAACAATGTATAAACTAAAGTAACATTTTATGACCCGTAAAAGTAGGCATTTGTTCTATAATAAATAAGTTGTGTGTTTAATTTTATGCCTTGCTTTCCTGAAGTTTGGGTCGCTTTTTAGTCGTTGATGTTTCGAAACTGTTTGTGAGAGTACTTTTTGTGGCATGTGTGTTTTAATATGTATTATTTTTAATTAAAGCATAAGTGTGACCTTTTTAAAGAAAATTAAAAGGGGAAAAACAAAAGCTAATCTTTGTCGGAGAATGTTTAAACTATAATATATAAATTCAAAGCCTGTTAAAACTAGCTTCCTAGAAAATAACGTAATAAACGAATAAATAATATAATATCAATCATAAAGAGAATAACGTTCGAGAAGTCGTAACTGTTAAGAAATAATATAATTAATAATTTAATAGCTTATTTCTCTAGTTCCTCAATAAACTTACATAAACTATACCGTTTATAGTTGAATAGTAGTGTATTTATAGACACGCTATGATTTTTTACTAAGATTAATTATATAATTACAACGCGATATTACCATTAATGAATAACGAAGATATAACTACGTATAGGATCATTACGTGTATCTACTTTTTTTGTGGTACTTTTGGAAGTTTTTACTGCTAACTGTCTCAATCATTAGTTCTTAAAAACGACTTTGATCTGTAAGCTGATAATCTTTATCAAATGGTCGTACAGAATAATTTACCTTCACTGTCATATTTTGACGAAAGAACTACTTTATCAATCATACTCATTTAAAATTTATAAATAGGACTAACCTTATTAGCCTTAGAGTCGTCAATCTTCTGTTCCGACACGTGATGTCCCTCCTTGCCTTGCGCATTGGCATCCAGAATCTTCTCCTCATGAGCGCCCTTGAAGCCTTGTTGAGCATTCTCCCCGAAGGACCCAGCGTTATGCCCAGCAACCTTGTGGTCCGCCTCATCATGAGCCTCGTCATAGAACGTCTCAGTTTTCTCTTCCTCATTCTTACTACTAGACGTCTTGAAACCCTTGCTCGTATGACCTTTCTTGTGACTCTTCGCTTTCTTCAACTGTTCCTCGTTAGCACCTAAAATATTTCGACATTTAGAACAGCTAATAAAAAAGTCACTCTACTTTACTTACTGCATATTAATAGGTTTTCATTTACAGTAGCTTTACTAAATATTAATTTGTTAGTTACGCTTTTTGCTGTCCTCTACTGAAACGGACGGTAAAAAGCTGATTGACAAGTGAGCGTGAAATTGCTACGAAATAATGAATTATTATAAAAACTGATTTATGCGTAAATGGATTGGTTCATATTTGACTAAAGTAAATACCTTGTTTGTCGAACTTCTGACCGCCTTCGTAGAATTTCTCGTCTCCGGCAGCCTTCTTCTTGGCTTCTTCATCTTTGTAAAAACTGGATTCGCCCTTCGCAGCCTGGGCAGCGGCTGAGCCCTGCTGGTAGCCCTCCTGACCATGTTTTGTTTCTTCTTCAGCTTTCTTCTCAAACTTTTCAACATTTTCTCCGGCATCCTTCTTCTGAGCGGCATCGTAAGCTTTCTTGTCGACAAATCCTCCGGCAACTTGAGATCCAATCAACGGATGGTAAAGCAAGCCGTTTCCAAGGCCGATACCGCCAACTCCAATGCCACCGAGTCCAGGGTTGATTAAACCGACACCATTGGCCAAGCCTACTCCGCCAATTCCTACTCCTTGACCGACTCCAATTCCGTTGTAGCCCACGCCGCCCACACCACCAACACCACCCACGCCGACGCCGCCGACGCCGCCAACTCCTCCAAGACCGAGTCCTAATCCTTGGCCAAGGCCGATTCCTCCTAAACCTATGCCGCCGTATCCTAAACCTTGTCCCAGGCCAATACCGCCAACTCCCACGCCGCCAACTCCACCCACACCAGTTACAGTATTGAGAACAGAAGTCGCGGCTCCCTCTAATGCTTCAGGATAGTCCTCACTTTCTTCCACTTCATAACTGTTGGATAAAGGCAATCCAGATTTCGCGTCCGCACTGATAGCGTCCAAACGTTCTTTCACATGGTCGTAGGGCGTCTTCTCATCAGCCAGCTCAACTTTGTGGGCTGCAGCCAAGGCAACAAGAGCGAGGGTGAAAACTTGTGTCAACATCATGTTGATTGTTACCGACGTTGTAAGACTGATGTCATTTCAGTATTGCACTTGTTATTTATACTAAGGTTAAATTCGGTGGAACGAAACAGTTTTTGTGTTAACCGTGTGATAGTTTTCACTGGGTGTCTCGGGGTCCGTGTCCGGTCGTTTCCATCCTGTGGTATTGTTTCGACTAGTCCTAATTGGAACGACAACGCTAAAATAAAACAATATGGTGTGGTCGAAGACCTTGCTTTCCAGTTCATTGGTGCCGCCAGTGGGGCGTTGGTTTGCGCAACCACCGACCCGCTATGGGTAACGCGGTTTTCTAGACAATTTCTTGATAATTTTCCCTTATTATCTAATTTAAAGTAATAACTCGTTTACATGCAAATGCTTATTGTTCCGAAACCTTTGTAACAGTTGCCGATCCCTTGATCATCGGTTATCGATTGGTAAATTCCGTTGAAGCATGAAGTGAAAAGGTTAATTAAAAACAAAAATGGCAACATTTAATAAACAGATGATTAATTTCCTCTCTGCATTATTAGGCATGTAGCCTTGGTTCTGATCGGACGATTTCACGTTATTGTTTTCTTACGCTCAAAATATATGTCGAGGGCTCAACAAAGGTTACCCGAGTATTATACTGGGCGTCGATTGATTTGCCAAAGTCGGCCTAAATAAGTCACGGCGAGATTTACGTGGGCCTCGATATAATTCACCCAAGAAATGTATTGTTACTACTCTACTGTTCGTCGTGTTGAAGTATTTCTTTACAAGGTACTCGTTGAAAATTACAGTCTAGTGTTACTTATTCAAATAATTCCTTTTTTGCATGTTGTATACAAATTCCTGGAATAATCTAGATTCAGACCCTTTTCGAACGTCAGACATAACCTTTATAATTTCATGTCAACTTGTCAGGGACAGGCTGATTGAGTTTTGTTGGGGACCGTTTTTGGTTTATTTTATTTGTGCTTAATTCCATTTTGATTAAACAGACGTTAAAACCTAGCCTTTACCTTTAGGAAATTTCAATTCATATTTACTTATGTTTTGCGTTACTTACACTCGCCTAAACTTTATTTTAATTATTCGGAAGACTAAATGTAATTAGACATCGAAATTCAGTAACAACTGAATTAAGAGAAGTACAATACTTTAGCATATTACTTTGCATCAAACTTATTGTTTATAAATATGACTAGCTGTGCCCGCGACTTCGTCCGCGTGAAATAATTATTTTGGGCATCATTTATTTTTGCGGACAACCTCCTTAGTTTTATAAATTATAACTGTTAACCACGACTTTGTCCTCGTCATTTTCTGTTATTATTTTAGACAATTTAGTTTATTATTTTAGAACATAATTATTTTAAAGTACCTACTTCTGCGTAAATTATATTTTTAGTTTTATTTTCTTGTGGCAGAAGTACATATTGATTTTCTCCACAACCTGATACGTTGATACAACTCTTAACAAATGCATTAATTTCGACCGAATTTGATTACCATAAAAACGGTTCTAGTGAGTTTACCTTAAAAGATAGACATATACTGTCGTGGACATTTTTTTAGATCATTTCAATAGAAATAATTCTTTTATACAAATATTTTTGCTATCTTGAACCGTTTTCGCAGCGCACGCAACGGAAGCCCTCAAGGATGAATAATTTTCCCCGTTTTTTTTTCACATTTACCGTTATTTCTTCGCTCCTAATAGTTGCAACGTGATGTTATATAGCCTAAAGCCTTCCTCGATAAATGGTCTATTCAACACAAAGAGAATTTTTCGATTCGACCCAGTAGTTCCTGAGATTAGCGCGTTCAAACAAACAAACAAACAAACATACAAACAAACAAACAAACTCTTCAGCTTTATAATATTAGTATAGATTAATTATTTTATAGTACTTACCTACCATACAGATTACTAGAATCAGTATTAATTTGTACGTAACGTTTCAGAATTGTCTAAAATAACTGCTTGAAATAAATCTCTTTTGGCTTAAAATTATTCTACTGTAATAATATCAGTAATTCAAAAGGCTATCAATTCTGTAGGTCGCACTTCATAATTTAAGAGAATCATCATTCCTTATAGATTTTCTTAGTTTATAGAAAATCGTTCGTTATCTTCACAGTTACCAATCTGTGTTTTTTTTTACATGTTTTTGTTGTTTGTTTATAATGCTAGCCAGAGATAACTGGAACAGATTCTTTCCCATTATCTATTATAATTATTCATCATTGTTACTTTGAGATCAACTGATCAACAAAGTATTACAACAAACAATAGATTACTTAGTAGCTAGTACTACAATGTAAGGAGTTAAAAGGTGTCTTCTCCAAAAGACAAATATGTTGATAATAGCTATGTGTTTATTCGCTTCGTGACGTATCTAGAAAAAAGGAACTCCACTAATTTTGCGATGGAAAAAATTACAGTTGACATAGCGTTATCATAACCATGCCAGAATAAAAATATGGAATCAATCAACGCTGACAATTCCTGCTTTTGTTTTTGAAAGATGTATAATACGTTGATGTTATCAATCTCAAATACCATAGGACTCTATAATTACGTATAATCATTGCAAATCTTTTATCACAGACAAATAATCAAAAGTATTCTATAATGAAACCATGAAAACTGATTTGACAGACCCCCATCAAACTCTATTTAATAATGCATGCAGTCTCATCTTATTAGGACAGTATCTTTTACAGTTTTCCAGAGCTACGTCATTCATCAAAGATATTGGTTTTTGTGACGTCACGGCAAGCCCAGTTCCGGCATCAATGACGTAGCATTTAGGTTTTACTTAAGGCGATTGCCTGACTTTGCAGTTTTAAAGGTAGTGAACCAAGAATTACCGACTTTGTAGGTAGATAGGTTCAGTGTTACACTGAATCGAAAATGACTAATGTAAAAGGTAAAAGTGTGCTTGGCAACAATTAAAATTTGGTCAGAATGTTTTTTTTTAAATTGTATAAGTTTTAATTTTAACTGATATCTCTGTTACCACGCTAAAGTAGCTTAAACTGCAGAATCGTCAAATACTTCGAACTTAAGACAATGAGTCGCCGATATTTAACGTGATTGTTCCCGAAGTGACTGTTGCAGTTTCTACAAAGTTATTATAACGTAATGGATATAAGTGCAATAGTGAGTCTTTAAAGATTTTGTTGATAGTTATAAACTAAACGGCGTTTGAACTCGGCTATTCGCACAACCAGTTTTAATGCAGAAGATTATTTCCTTCTGCCATAGTGCGCTGCGTCCTTCATCCCGGTGTTTCAAACCGAAAAGATACACTAAACAAAACAATAAGAAACATCCTTTGAATGTAGGCTTTCGTCTAGCTGTGCGACATTTACAGGCTGGTATTATTAGCGTTAGACATATTAAAAACACTACAAGCTCAATATATTCATCTTTAATATTTGCGACACATAAAACATTACATAAAGACCGTATCAATACATGAGCTAACCACGGCTGTAAGAAGATTTATTACGCTACATAAATATTCCTCTCGAGTTCATCTCAATATAAGAATGCTGACACATTTTCTCTATTATTCAACCGCGTGATCTGAATTGAAAATATATTTCATGTTACTTTTCCTACACTGTGTTTTATTCAATACAGTTGTAATTTGTTATTCGTAAAAAGGATTTATACTGTAGCAGCAAGGTAAGTAGAAATGAAACAGCCGTTTTGTAGTGTAGAAAATAGAGAGAATATATTTACAGATTTTAGAGCTGGTTTAAGTATACAATTCAGGGTGCACAGTTGTGCCAGGGGTACCGCGGAGACGTGCACGATCGACCAATAGGAGCGATCGTGCGAGAGAGATGCGCGTGCGAGCGAGATGGCACTAGAGTATATATGGCGCGTGCGCGGCGCGAGCGCTCCTCACTCTTATGCGGCGATGAAGCGATGCGTACCTCACAGTACTCCCCCCTTAGCGAAGCGTACGTTTGGTCTGCATACTCTGCCGGTCCTGCTGACGTATGGTTGGTGTGATGGTACAGGATTCACGATGCTCGGTGTGCTTGCTGTAGTTGTAGGGCACATAGCACTTGATGTTTCATTGCAGATGTATGCCGGTTTCAGTCTATCCAGCGATACAACTGTCTCTCGATGCGGTAGCTGGATCTTGTAGAACTTTTCGTGTCTCTGTAGCACTGGATACGGTCCATCGTAGGGTGGAGTCAGCGGCGCTCGTACGGTATCGTTCCTCACAAAGACGTGTGTGCACGTACCGAGGTCCTTATGTATGAAGGGACTGGCTGTTGTTCTAGCGGTAGTGCACGAAGGTGAGAGTGACGTCATCGTTTGTGTGAGGCGGCGTACGTAATCTTCGTCTGACATGTTAGTCGCAGTAGCCAATGCGAAGAAATCCGATGGTACACGCAGGGTAGAACCGTATGTCATTAGCGCGGGACTTAGGTTGTTGTCTTCACGCAGCGCTGTTCGGAGGCCAAGCAGTACGGTAGGAAGTTCGTCGCTCCAGTTGGTAGTTGCGCCTCTAGCCATTAGCGCAGCCTTTAGCGTACGATGCCAGCGTTCTATTTGTCCATTTGATTGTGGATGGTATGCGGTTGTGCGTATGCGTGTAACGCCGAGCTTTTTCATTAGCGCGTTGAACAGCGACGATTCAAACTGCCTGCCTTGATCGGTCGATATACGTAGTGGGCAGCCGAATCTAGCAATCCAGTTTTCATACAGTGCTTTTGCGACGATCTCAGCTGTTATCTCGCGCACTGGTATGGCTTCGGGCCATTTTGTGAATCTGTCCATGATAGTCACGCAATATCGATAATCGTAAGACAGTCGAAGTGGGCCGACTATATCGATATGGATGTGTTCGAAGCGTTGCGATGGCGGGAAACTTCCTAGCGGTGTGATGACGTGACGATGTACTTTAGCTCGCTGACAGCCGACGCAGTTTCTTGTCCATGTTGTTACGTCTTTGTTCATAGATGACCAGAAGAACTTTGATGTGACTTGCTTTCTAGTCGCCTTGATACCAGGGTGGCAGAGATCATGTTGTGCTTTGAATGCAGCAAGACGATGTGCCGGTGGTAGATATGGGCGTAGCGTGGAAGTTGACATCTCGCACGTGATTGGTCGCTGCGTGCCAGGCACAGTAACGGTGATGAATTTTAAGTTTGGCTGCAGTTTTAATTGTTTCAGTTCGCCGTCTTGTTCTTGATCACGTGATAACTTGTCGTAGTCAATGTTTGAGGGACATTGAATTTCTTCAATACGGGATAAGGCGTCAGCGACTGAGTTTTCGTCTCCCTTTATGTACACGATGTTTTTGCAGAATTGACTAATAAAGTGGAGTTGCCGTTCACGTCGCTGAGTGTCGCTGCTACTTTGCGGCCTTGTGAGCGCATAGGACAGCGGCTTGTGATCAGTGTAGACGGTGACGTCACAGCCTTCGATGAGTCTTCTAAAATGCTTCACAGCCATGTAGATCGCTAGCAGTTCGCGATCATACGTGCTGTATCGTGATTGTGTAGCACTCAATGTTTTCGAAAAGAATGCTAGCGGTTTCCAGGCTCCGTTGTCGCGTTGTTGTAGCACCGCCCCGACGCCGTGGTCAGAGGCGTCCGTCATGATGCAGAGCGGGGTGCCGGCGATAGGGTGCGATAGTGTCACACATTCCAATATACTTTGGCGGCATTTTTGGAATGTTTGTTCGGCAGCCGGCGTCCACGTGATAGGAGTCTTGTCATTCTTTTTACTATTGTGCAGATACTTGTTGAGTTCACTTTGCATGTCGGCTTGATTAGGTAAGCAATCTCTGTAGAAATTTAGCATTCCCAGAAAACGACGAAGCTCGATGATAGTTTTAGGTTGAGGATAACTGGATATAACTTTTATTCGTTCTTCAGTTGGTTTTACGCCGTCCGCTGTTACTTGATAGCCGAGAAAGTTGATTTGCGCCTGTGCAAATTCACATTTGTCGACGTTGAGTGATACGCCGTAATTGTTCAGGCGCTCGAGAACTTGATGTAGTAATTTCTTGTGTTCTTGTTCGTTTTCAGAGTACAACAAGATATCGTCGACGAATGAAAAACAGCCCTCGATGCCGCGCAGTACCTCGTGCATGAATCGTTGGAAGGTTTGACTTGCATTACGTAGGCCAAACGGCATGCATGTGAATTCAAATAGCCCGAAGGGTGTGATGATTGCAGTTTTCTGTGCGTCTTCTTTGTTTAAAGGTATTTTATAGTAGGCCATTTTCATGTCGAGTTTTGAGAAGATCTTCTTATTGTGTAATTGATAGGTGAAATCTTGTATGCGCGGAATCGGGTATTTATCAGGTAGCGTGACTGAATTTAGACGCCTGTAGTCGCCGCACACTCGTAGACTGCCATCTTTTTTCTTTACAACATGGAGTGGGCTGGCCCACGGGCTCTTGGAAGGTTGACATATTCCCATTTCCATCATCCGTTCGAACTCTTCTTTAGCCGCTTTGTATTTGTCGGGCGGTAGGGGGCGTGCACGTGCGAAGAGTGGTGGGCCCGTTGTCTCGATGTGATGCACTACGTTGTGTTTGGCGGGAGTTTTCAAGGACATAGGTCGCAGTAAATCTGGATACTGTTTGAGTATGTCTTGATATGTTTGCTTGTTGCTGAGTGTGTACACGGCTTGTTGCGTCGACGAGGTTTCTAGGGCGTTTATTGAGAGTTGAGTCACCTTGTCGATTAGCTTCTTTTGATGCAGGTCGACGAGGAGTTTGAAGTGGCGAAGGAAGTCAGCTCCGAGTATTGATGTTTTGACGTCTGCGACTACAAACGTCCAGCGAAATCGTCTTCTGAGGCCTAGGTCGATTATTAGTTCTTTCTCGCCGTAGGTATTGATTGATGAACTGTTCGCGGCGTAAAGTTTGTACAAAGTCGGTGAACATTTCTTCTTATGTATCGGGGTGGCGGCTAGGACAGAGATGTCTGCACCAGTGTCAACGAGGAAACGGTGATTAGTGTTGCGATCGAGGACACATAGGCGGTTACTTGTCGTAGTCACACCGACGTCCGCCACGGTCGGTGCTTCTTTTAGTTTTCCGACTTGTTATGATTTCGCCTCGCACACGGTGACACGCAGCGTCTTGCCTGATCCCCAAATCGGTAGTGGTAGTAACATACTCGATTGGGATCGTCGAGTCGTCGTCGAGTGGATTTTGACCTTGAGCGGGACTGTGGATGACGGCGATGGTGTGGTCTTCCACGGCTGCGAAGTTCGGCGATTTCCACTGTCAGATTCTCGAGTTGTTTGGAAAGTACTTGTATTTGCGCGGACATGATTTGCTGGCTGACTGCTGCAGAATCTGGTTGTGCCGAAGAGACAGCTGCGATATTGCTCGATTCAGAATACTCCATCATTTTGTCTGCCATTGCCGCGAGCATGTCGAGTGATGAATCTGTGTTCACCGACAATACAACTCGAGCTTGCGCTGGAAGGTGGTTCATCCATTCTATTCTGATGCCATCTTCGGTGATCATGTTGCCGCCGAGTTCGCGCATGCGCCGTAGCAACTGAGATGGTTTTTGGTTGCCGAGCTCCAATCCGCTAATAAGGTTTTTGAAATTTTTGACTTCGGACTGCTCGTACACGGAGAGAAGGCGTTCTTTAAGGGGTATATGCGCAAAACGTCTCTTTCTCAAAATGTCCCAAGGTAGAAAAACGTCTCTTTCGCGGAATGTCTCTTGCGCAAAACGTCTCTTTCGCAGAATATCTCTTTCGCAGATTGTCTATTTCGCAAATTGTCGCGCAAAGGACTTAAGAAAAAAAAATGTTTTTCAAAACAAGATTCATATATTTTTATTGTCATTTTATCAATTATCATGTTAATTATTTATGAAAATGATTTACAATGCTATGTTAATGTTTAGTTTCTAGTAGTAATAGCTCCTATTATTTTATCTGTGGATATGTTACTGAAAGTATTGATTCTTTTGACCTAAATTTTTTATGTGTGTAAACTGTTTGATACCTATATTGACATTGTTTTTATTTGAAATAAAAACTTATGTAAATATAAGTACCAAATTTTTTTTTTCTTAAGTCCCTTGCGCGACTATTTGCGAAATAGACAATCTGCGAAAGAGATATTCTGCGAAAGAGACGTTTTGCGAAAGAGACATTCCGCGAAAGAGACGTTTTTCTACCTTGGGACATTTTGAGAAAGAGACGTTTTGCGCATATACCCTTTAAGGGCGTCGTACTTCTTCGTTTCCGGCGGCTTGATGACGATGTCTGTGATGTGTTGAAGGTCTGTCGGTTGTAGTTGGCCCAGGACGTAACGGTATTTATTTTCGTCGCTGGTCTTCTGTGGTTCGACGATAGCTTCAAATTGAATAAACCACATGCGTGGATATTCCCGCCAGAAGGGAAGGAGACGTGACTGCACGGAGATGGCGGCGAGGTCTGCAGGCTCACTGATTTCTGGCTTGTGTTCCATATTTTTTTTCTCGGGGTCACCAAATGTAGCAGCAAGGTAAGTAGAAATGAAACAGCCGTTTTGTAGTGTAGAAAATAGAGAGAATATATTTACAGATTTTAGAGCTGGTTTAAGTATACAATTCAGGGTGCACAGTTGTGCCAGGGGTACCGCGGAGACGTGCACGATCGACCAATAGGAGCGATCGTGCGAGAGAGATGCGCGTGCGAGCGAGATGGCACTAGAGTATATATGGCGCGTGCGCGGCGCGAGCGCTCCTCACTCTTATGCGGCGATGAAGCGATGCGTACCTCACAATACCTTTTTGGATGGTTGTTGAACTTTTTCGAGCTAGGTTTTGTAAGTATTTACTTGCTAGCCTCGGGTATACAAATTTAATCAGTGTTCTTTTGACCTTCACGATATTTTTTTGATGTTTTGCCCCGAAAGGAAAAATATTGTGTATAATATTTTTCCTCTATCCAATTGGCGAATTGACAGAAGTTTAATTATCATGATCTTTCAAAATCGCCATAAATTTTTAACATACTTATGAAAACACAACACATGTGAATAATAGAGCAGTTTTATACAAAAACAGGCTACAAAATTTGTAGACATTCCGAGCGCCTGATTAAAATATAAAGCAACGCGTAAATTATGCGAAGCGCAACACATTACGTAAGGCGTTCGTCAACTTTGTTAAAACTTAGGAATAATTACCTATGTTTTGTAAAGACTTTGTTCTTGTATGTAAATAATGTAGTTTAGTATGAAACAACTTTCTTCATATACGTAATTAAATAATTATCGTGGTAGATTTTGTAAGGAATTTCTTAATACGAAATTTTGAAGAATTTTGTTAGTACATTCCAAGATTGTTAAGTAATTTCGGTTTAGTCAAACAATGCTTATACTTTAAGATGGTCCTAATATTTAGAGTAGCTGTTTGATTCTGGAATTTCATATATTTCTTTATCATTGACGTGATATACATATATTATAGGTACGCCGTTTCATGTTAATTTAACAGCAAAAAAAGAACCTTGTTAAAATGTTTGTTAAAAGATACATACAAGACATTCAAGATAAGATTTTTTTCTTTTTCTTTCTTATACTTATTAATGAAATTAAGAACGTTCTTTTATTGCTAGAGAAAGCGAGGTTCAAGAATAAATTTTAATTAAAGTCTGACTACACATGAACTTTTAACGACAGCTTGGATTTCAAAGCTAAAATGTGAACGTTGAAAGATTTTACTTTTCTTTTGTCTTTAAGGAGATTCATAAAACTGCAAAATAAAACTGAAGAATAACTGTTAATAAAACTTTTAGAACGAAATTTTCCTCACGTAATATTGAGAATAGTTCAGATGGTGTTTTTTAAAGCTTAATTTAGTATGTGATAAATAGTAATAGGCTGTTAAAGTTTCGATTAATTGACTCATGATTTTTTGGGTTGTATACTATTTTTTATGCTATTTCTAATATCACCTAAATATATCAATTCCATTGCCCGTGAGGCACTTTCTTTACAATTTTTTTTTAGTATTAGTATTATTTTTTTAGTATTCTTAACAATATAATTAAGAGTAAGTTATTTCTCTACAATTTTATAAACGTTTGTAAGATATTACGTGCCAACATTTACCCGTCAATTATTTGCTGATGCACTTTCTACCAATCGTTTTGAGTATCAAAAAATGTTAGATTGTTAGCTTTCACTATCGTTAGCAATAATGTAAAAAGGGAGGGATTTCAAATTAAGTGAAGATGGTTTACAACACTTTTGTTAATTTACTTTCAAATGCATTTCACTGAACTCTTCTTGACTTAAATGTTCCCGTCTTTGATGACTCATATAGACTCCAGTTTACTAAATAAACTGTTGCTTATAGATAAATAAAGATATTAACAGATCCGGTCCAATCTCAAGAATGGTTCCTTTCACGCAGAACCAAACACTGTTTAGGATATGTCGTAATTAATAGCAGGTTGATTATTTTTAGATATTACAAAATAAATGTACAACTTGACTTCCAAAAAGTCTAATTTAAATGAATGACTATAGATTTGATTTCAATACTTTGGTCTTTTAATGACTTATCATTGAATTAATATATCAAGAATTGACATTGACTTGTATAGTATTTCTCTGATATGAGTAACGTTAACCCCGGACAAGACATATTAATATTTAAAAGGTACTGGCTGGTTTTAAAAACTGGCCTTCAATTTTATGTATCATACAGAGAAGATAATCGTATCAGTAAAAAACCTTTCGGAAAAATTTATACAAAAACATTCTGAATTTGGTTACTTCCAAACCTTTTAAAATTCTACCTCGAATCCGATGTAAATTCACGGAGTTTCAGCAACAGTTTTTGTGGCGTATGAATATGCAAACAGCTTTAAAAAAACCCGAGGATTTTCAAACCGTAGTTCTCGTAATATAGGTAATTCGGAAATACGCAACAGGTAACTGTGGTTAGTATTCTTGTCTTAATAAGTACCGTAACATGTTATTCCATGATAAAAAGTAGTGTAGATAGTCTCTGGTCAATAATTCCCATAAACTGGAATTCTTTTCAAGTCTGTGTTTCTATGTATAGTGCTACATGGATCTTTTGGGCACGTGGGCCAAATCATCGTAATAATATTTGATAAACTATCACTTTTGACAGACAGTTAAGTTGATTCTTGTTGCTAATATGCACACCAATCGCCCGCATGTTAACGTCATCCACGTGCCAAAATATCCTTAAATCTCTTTATATATCTATTAATTAAATAAGTAGTCGGTAAATATGTTTCCTGAGTTGGCAATATCCGATATTAACAACATTGCCATCGAAAAAAAAACGGTATTTTCGTATCATAAAAATGATAATAAAGATTACTTCCAATAAACAAATACTTATTTTTTAATAATTGACATTGTCTGATATACATTCCTTGATCACATTTTAATATTAAATTTTGTTTCTTATTTGTTAGATAAGGCTGGCGGCAAGAAAAAGAGGCCGTATATCCAAAAAGCAATTTCTCACTCAATTAGATAGATTATATTGAGTTGTTTCGTGTATTCCTATAATTTATCAGACAATTTATAGATAGTATTGTTGTTACAAAGCTAGTATGAATGTACTATATTTGTTTCTATGATATTACAACTCGTGTGCAGATTGTCATTTATTTTATGATAACTATTTCGCGACAAGATGGAGTTGTTCGAATTTGTAGTTGTGTTTTGTTTGTAGCACTCATGACGGTTCCTACTTGATATACTTACGATAATTTCGTGAAATAAAATATGTTGTAATTTTAGTTTTCTCGCACGCCTTTAATTTAAGCATTGCGCTATCTTTACTATTTCCCCCAGTCAATAACTTAGGACAATTTGTGTAATTGCGCAATGTTATTGATTGATGATTGTAATCGTGTCACTTTCCGCACACATCTAACACTTCTTTCACATTTATTGAATCAAAATAAACTCTCAAAATAATATTTTATAATATTAGATGAAAAATATTTCACTAGCGATCATCATACAGAGAAACATCTCGCAACTAAGTAAGTAGTTACGGCAAAACAGTTGTGGAAGCAGTAAAAATATCTTGCAATTATGAGCGTGCAATACTATTAAGCAGAGGAATTCAACAGACAATGCCATACGCGAAAATGTTCGGAAACGAAGAAAGTGAGACGGCTGTGTTGAATATTACATGAGATGTGGGTTATCTAGACTTTGTGGATACACTGAATACTAGTGAATACTGCGCGGTTTATCACGACGTCGTTGCTGGCTGGCTGAAAAATAAAATGTGGATAGTAGATATTCATTTGTTTGAATTGTTATTTTGGTTGGATATGAGATGTGTTTTTGTTTTACTATGTTTAAGATTATCTAATGAATCTGTGATAGCCGTATTCTTGAATGATACTAAGTGATGTTCCTAAATGTCTATTCGCCTCTACATTTGATACTTTTTTAAGAGTAATAGCATGACTTTGTAAAAGTGTAAAACGACGCCTCCTCGCTGTCTATTTGTGCTCCCGTATGTATGCCTTAATCTTTAAAACTAGGCAATTACTCGATTCAGATGCGGTTTTTTTTTGCTAGATAGAATGTTTCAAGAGAAAGGTTTATATCTATACTAATATTATAAAGCTGAAGAGTTTGTTTGTTTGTTTGTTTGAACGCGCTAATCTCAGGAACTACGGGTTCGAATCGAAAAATTATTTTTGTGTTGAATAGACCATTTATCGAGGAAGGCTTTAGGCTATATAATATCACGTTGCAACTATTAGGAGCGAAGAAATAATGGAAAATGTGAAAAAAAACGGGGTAAATTGTTCATCCTTGAGGGCTTCCGTTGCGTGCGCTGCGAAAACGGTTCAAGATACACACAATATATGTATGTAAGAATTATTCCTATTGAAATGATCTAAAAAAATGTCCGCTACAGTATATGTCTATCTTTTAAGATTAACTCACTAGCACCGTTTTTATGGTAATTAAATTCGATCGAAATTAATGCATCAACGCACATCCCAAACTACTGGACGGATCGGGCTGAAATTTGGTATGCACTATGCAGGTAGATGTTATGACGTAGATATCCGCTAAGAAAGGATTTTGATAAATTCTACCCCCAAGGGGATAAAATAGGGGATGAAATTTTTTATGAAACTTTGTCAAAATTAAACCGATCGGGCTGAGACTTTACATGCACATAGGTAGGTACTATAACGTAGGCATCCGCTAAGAAACATTTTGATAAATTCCACACATTAGGGGATGAAATAGGGGATGTTTGTAGAAATCTTCTTAGATTTTTGACTAGCCATGACTATAAACAAGTCTCAGGGGCAAACTCTCAAATTTCCGGTATTGACTTGAGAGAACATTGCTTCTCTTATGGGCAGTTCTATGTTGCTTGCTCACGAGTAAGTTCTCCCAGTAGCTTGATAGGTTTAGCGCCAAATGACAAATTAGTTAAGAATATTGTGTACAAGGAAGTTTTGTAGGCCTTAATTTTTTACACTAACTTGCTAAACAATAATACTTCTTAACGCGTGCGAAGCCGCGGGCAAAAGCTAGTGTACTATATAATGCGTAAATTCGTGCGAAGCTTGGATGGATAGCTAGTTTTTGATATTTTATTGACGATAAATGCTTCTACCATACCTATTAAAATACGGTACCTATTCATGACGTACAATGGCAATTTATACTGACCCTGTATTATGAAACTGATAAGCGGACTGTTGCCATTTGAAATCGAGAAGATTCAACTCTCATGGTAGCGGGTGCTGTACTCAAACTTCGCGCTTGGTTTTGACACGTCCCTTTGTGCAATCATAAACTTTATACGCCTGTCATACTGCGGAACTTTATCCCAATGGTAATACGTAGACATATTGTAATGTTTGTTAAGTAGGGATATATCGTGCATATCTGAATTGCTTGTAGTTGTCAAAAAAAGGAAGGCATTGTTTTTTGACGCTTGTTATTATTTATGTTGAATCTTGTAACTAATAGGTTGGGGAAAAGTCTTTTCGCATTATAGTATGTATGAACTTGTAATAAAATCTTTCTCTCTCTAATAAAATTAGAATTTGGAATTATGTTCTTTAAAATTTTAACTTTCAATTATACTAAAACCAGCCAGATTCAAATACTATAGCCAAAAAGATTTTACTGCAAGTTCATAATACTATAATGCGAAAAAACTTTTTCCCGACCTAATATTTGCTTGAATAAATGGATTTTTAGCAAGCATCTTCTTTCAATCTTCCGATACCGATATCGTATCGGATAATGTCAAAACGCACTTACTCATTGTTCCTACTTCATCTTCTTAAGTCAGTTTATCTGAGTTTATAGTTCTTAATTAATAAGTTAATCAACACAACTATGTAGCGGCGAAATGCAATAACTTTCCAAGATTGTTCATAACAGCCGAAAGTCGATATTGTAAAATAATAAATGCGAAAGTTTAGTTCGTATCGTTAATTAAACCTTTAAAATTTCGCTACGAGAAAGTTCAGTGTGTAGAAAAGTAAATAGCTTTTATAGATTGATTTGTGTTATAATAGAACAATTAAAAGAAGATAGAGTACTTGAAATTTTCTTTTGTTGTTATTGACATTCAGTTTATAATTTCAAACTTGTGTTTTGTATGTCACTTCTTTTCGATTTTATAGATAGTGAAGGTAGAGATATTGTTTGATTAACAACTTAATTACTGAACAAAATTACCTATAATATAAGACATTTCTTATACAGTAGACTCCGGTTATAATATTAATACCGCTTCTTTATGTGTAAATTTGCATTACACTGTTTTGTCATTAGCTGATTAAAAATTTGTGTGAGAGGAACGATTTTTATTTGGAATACACTGTTGCTGAAGAAAGTTGTCTATTTTCATGAACAGATTACATTAGAAAAGCATATTTTTTGCTACGATCAGGGTCCCTTTTAAGCACAGTATATTCATTACATATAGGCACCATATAGCATATAGGTTGATTGTTAAACAAACGACGATCGAAGATACAACTTAAATAATTTTACAGAATAAATACATACATTACTACTTACAACTGACATATAGTTTAAGAAAATCTGAATTTTTCTCAAGTTATAAAACGTATTTTCAATTTTTCAAGATCACATTTTGTTTAACACATACCAAAATTGTTTACATTAAGTTAATTACGTAAACAAATGGAGTATACCATCCACACAATACATATATCCCTCTGTTATCCACAGTAAATACTCGTATAGTTGACGTGTGCCTATAACAATCGAACAGGCGGCCTGCCTCGCATTGAGCTCTAGCGATCAATACTCAACTGCACCTGGCATTGTGATGGCTGACGGCTGCTTTTGATGTAGGTAATGTATGTATGTATGAAGTGTTGTTTACGAATCAGAAATGGGTAGGTATTTGACTAAAAAATCTATTCAGTCCATCAGATAGATTTCTAAAAGACATTGGATAGGTACGTATGTTTTTAGGGCTCCGTATCGAAAGGGTGAAACGAAGCCCTATTACTAAGACTCCGTTGTCTGTCTGTGCGTCACTCTGTCTGTCTGTCTGTCTCCAGGCTGTATCTCATAAACCGTGTTAGCAAGAAAACTAAAATTTTCACGAATGATGTATTTCCGTTGCCGCTATAACAAGAAACTAAAAACTAACTAATAACAAACTATATTAAGTGTGTCCCTATAAAATAAATGTGTTTTTACCTAGTACCAAATATTCTATTATAGATGATAGTACCTACAGAACCCTTTGTGCGCGAGTTCGACTCGCACTTGGCCGATTTTTATACATTGCTTCATTAAATGTGATGAACGACTATTTTTAAATGAAGAAAATTTAAAATGAGCTTACTCAAACATTTATTCTGAAATACGAATCTAGACTAAGACTATGCTATAAAATTCTTTTACCACTGTCGTCCAGATTCTGTTGATTCAGGCAGTCTCAAAAAGGTTGAATACCTATAAAGTTGAAAAGAACCTGAATTCCTAGGTTTTATTCGACTGTTTTCGATTCAGTTGAGAATAAAATTTCTATTGGAACATTAACTTTCTGTTTATTACCTAAAAACCATTTGGAAACTGAAAAGCCTTTTCGGGTCTAAAATAGTCTATTTATTTGATATTAACCTTTTTTAATAGCCCAAAAAGAGCATTTTGCGGGCTAGGTGTTCTAGATTTTACTTTTTTTTTTATTTGTTTTACCAGTCTCGTGTGAAATTATCTAGTCATAAGCTTCATACGATAAAACGCAAAATAATTATATTTTTTTAAGTGTCTGAATTCAATAATGTATTAATTGTATCTAAAACAGAACACTTATCATTATTTTGTTTAGTACAGGATTATTTTATATTTTTCTTTTATAAAACCTGCATAAACTTGTAATTTAACGGTAATATCGCCATCTTTTTTTATATAAAACCTCCTTTCGGAGTTGTCCTCGACTCTTTACCTTATAAAAATGTTTATCATGCATTAGCATATGCAAATTTCTTATCCCTTATCCTCGAAAAGGCTTCCAAGGTCTGGTTGTAAAACAAAAGTGTTTCATACCGCTATAACATAGCCCCCGTACCACCGAACCTTAAAATAATACTGTCGCAATTGTGGAAAAGAGACGCCGCTCTATGCCGTGTAGAGCGCTATCTCTCTTCCACACTTAGAAGAATCTTGCTCTAAGATATCGTGGTAGGTATTTAGGTTCCCCCAGACCCCATAATCAAGGTTAAACAGATTTGTGGTGCTATAAGGTAAGAGGATAATAGTCCTCTTGTTGACACATCCCTTAGTTGCCTTTTACGACACACTTGGATGGTTTCGGCCATATTTTGAGGCTGACATATGGGCGACAGGACACGTTGTAACTACATTGTAAAGTAGCTAGGAGTTATCTGTTGTGTTTAAGTATTTACAAAACTGGTTAGCTTCTGGCTGTACTTAAGTTTTTTTAAAGCTACGAGTACGTTTCGTTTCCTTGGTGCGTAGTACTTTTGATTAGACTATCTGAAGTTGAAAGACAATATTGAGGATAGGATTAAAAAAAACAGAATTTTATAATAAATGAATGACAAAAAAAAAAATCGCCAAAGACAGGCTTGGAAGGAGATTGCCAAGCTGTGGGATCTTATACAAAAAAAAAACAAAACCACTGTGCTGTTATATTTATCATTAGCCTATTTCAATACTCTTAATTTAATATTAAGCGCACACTTCGCGGTCATAGAACCCCATAACGCTGGGTGTCTTTAGAAGATATCTTACCGCAAAATAGGTAGACAGTGTAGTATTTAGTCAACAAGCAACTATTATGTACGGTAAGGGCAAATCAACCCGATTTTTAAACAACGGTCGTACAAACATCACTATACTAACTCAATCACTTATAAACCTGCAACAACACACACAAACAAAAAATAAAACATCTGAATACATAAAAAAACACAATTTCCTCGCGACGTGACGCCGGCAATATTTTTTAAAAGCACGTTTCTCCGAGCTTGTAATGAGCGTCCATATTGATTTCCAACTGGTCGTGGCGTATGGGTGTAATTGGTGTCTCCGTTATGACGCTTTCACACTGTAAGTAATAATGTTATTTAATAAAGTATTGAGTTTTTTTTGGTTTTTTGTGTGTAACTATTTATCTGAGAATTGATTGATTGATAATTCTGTCTTTGAATGTGTCTAAGTGCGGCTCGGGGTCTCACCCCTCGAGTTTAATTGTAGTAATTTTTAAAAGAGGCGATGACCAATGATTTTGTTTTGCTATTTCTTCTGAAGCCAGTTATGAAACGTCAACTACAGCGAGCTTTTATTAAAAAGTAAAACAAAAATAATGACATGCAAATTGAAACTATTTACTTCATATCAATGACCGTTTATCTTGTTTGTCATGAGATATAGCTAAAACTAATCTATCTATTTCTTAACACACATATTTTTTCTATTTGAATTACCAGGTTTTGAGATATGCACTTATGCACGTTCAACGAAACAGGCTGAGGTTATGTAACCAACGAGTTTCATTGATAGATTTGATCCATCTCCCTGTACTGTTGAGCTACTACACTAAGTAATTTTAAACTACTTGAACACAATGCATATATGCCTTAAATATTATTGATACCATTTTACTGCGTATGTATGTATTATGGATCAGAAACCCTCACGGGCGCCGTTAAAACACCCTTCCGAAGTTCCATCAGAATTTGATCAATATTTACGAGCGTATAGAGAGCAAATATACAAACATGCTTATGATTTTACTGAAACGTCGTAAAAATAAAATTATTTTCGCATATTTGCAATCAAATGGTAAAATGTAATGTAGGTACCTATTTTCGGTAATGAAACCTGCCGTTTAGTATGCATAAATATTTAAAGCAATTAATACAGTATGTACAAAAAGCTACTAACTACTAACAATTCCATTAATTATACAACTGTATGCATGCAATGCATAAACAACATTATGTACAACATTAAATACTCAACATTTAATGTGCCGGCACCATTACTCCGCAGGCGAGGCAAGGGCCGGGGGGGGGGAGGGGGGGGAGGAGGAGGTGATCACGTCACACATCAATCAAGATCACTTGTCAGTTGACATATCATGCAGTTTCATACACACCCTGTATTTATCTGGTAAGTGATTAGTTGGGAATTGGGCCAATTGCACTCGTGTATTTTATACGGTAATGCAGTAATATACTTGTTTTGAATTAATGCCGGACCTTTTACGGAGGTTTATTTTAATGAGTGTGAGCTTTTTCTTTTTGCAATGATTGTGGGTTGTGCAGTTGGATGTTCGTCATTGATTTCACATGCTTCTTGTATTCCGTTGCTGGTTTGTAAGCGATTATTGATGTGATTTCTTGTAAGGATTTTTTTTGGATTGATATTGTTATTTTTTTGAGTTGTTTCTAAAGTAATTTTAATATAAGGTAAATGGCAAGAATCACTCTTTTGCCAGCAATGATAATCAACCAAGTTATTTATCTTCTCATCTCAGAAAATTGCTAATGTACCTGGCGTTAAGCCACTATTTTGGTGCGCGATGGATGGATGTATGAATAGTTGTTACCCTTTCGCGGTCAAACGACTGGATCAATTTTAAAGAAGCTGACACCCGGGATTAACATAAGTAGGCTACTTAACCGACTGAGTCAAAGGAGTAATGTTTTTGAAGCTAAAACCGACACTCGCGTAGGCAAAATCTAAGTAACAGCTGATTGGCAGTAAAACGTTTTTAATGGCGCTTTCAATTTCCGATCATGGATCTCAAGTTCATAAGGGTGGAAAATTTCTAATGCTCTGGATGAGCATTAGAAATTTCCCAATATTTTACTGCCCCTTTTTATTTGTCTTAGTCTTTCCAGCCAGTTACGAATTATTACTGGATTATCGAAAAACAACTATAAAAACTGCTATCGAAGCTTAAATAATAAGCGCCCTCTAGTGACGATATAAAACCAAAATTGTTTAGTCAGAGAGCCTTTATAGTCGTTTTAGGGCGTTTTTATTTAACCCTTAAACGTTGGCTGGTGGAAATAAGACTCCCTAGATGTTTGATAAAGCGATCGTTAAATAATATAGCTATAATTATGCCTGGGAAGAATTACGTTGTAATTCCTCCGTCATATATCTGTGGTAAGTATGGGCCTTATTTTTGAAGGCTTATGATTGAATTTTGTTATTCTGTTAGTAAGAAATGTCTAAATAGTTAGACATGAATAGTATCTACATTTCTTTGATCTCGATTAATGGGACCAGCCCTCCATACCGAACTAGAAAAATAATTCTATGATCATTTTAAAATTTAATGTTATTATTGAAAATCAATCACATTGTTGGCATGGCATTTGCTTATAACTAAGACATCATTGCATTTAACTAACAATATGTCTACAGACTACATACACAGGCACCTAAAACATTTCCTTCAAAATCACCTAACATTGCCATATTTAGGTAAATGCGAAACCGCTGTAATTACCGGTATTTACCTATATTATCGTATTATATACCTACTAAGTACCTACCACCTGCCTACTGTGGAATGTCAAACGAACTGCGAACATACCCATACAATATACACATACAGATACAATACATGTATGTATGTATGTAGGTAAGTTCTAAGCACCGTAGTGAAGTCGCATTCCTTGGTAATCCCACATTCCATAATAATATCATCCCTAAGTTATACCCAGCATTCTGTGACAAATGTTAAGGTAAGACACATAATGCTTGTTAACATTTGTTATAGAGTATTAAACTTATGGAGTTGATCTGAGAGACCTAGTTTCTTTGTTTTATGGCACATTTCTAGAAGAAAATGTGGCAGATATTTGATTGTGATCTAATTGTTGATGTATTTATTAATGTCAACAGCATCGTATAATTAATTTTGTTATCAAACGTTCTATAGAACAATAAAAATATTCACTTGCTTTAGTACACCATTGTAATACAATTTCTTGGTATATCGAGCCTCTGGTAAAGAAATTAAGTATAGTAAAATCCTTTCGCTGCGTGAAAACGTTAATTTTAGACTATCCATGAGAGACTCATATAGAAAAATGTAATAGTCTATGCGTCTTATGGATGAAATTGGAAATAGACAACAATTTTTGTATTTAATTAATGTCATACCTATTTGTCTTAAAATGACAAGTTTTTTTTAGTGATTTTCAAATATTTTATTACGTTTACAAGCACTCCATTCTCTCACTACTCTATGCACACCCACACTCGGGAATACAGCATCTAACGGCAGCCATATTAATTCCTATCCTGACTTCATTATTATATTAAACGCACAATATGTTACCCGGAGCGTCTGTTCGCGCTTGCCTTTAAACATTGAATGTAATGTTTAATTAATTATTTATCAGCTATATGTGGGAACATTATGGGCGAGTTGTATCGTCTTATGTTACCGGGAATACTGGCGAATCGTTTGTTGGTTCTACTGTTGCTTATTGATGGAGTTTCGTTTAGTATTATTTGTAATCGTAGGCTAGTCCTAAATCAACTGCAATCTAAGAATTTGAAACGATTTATTTTTATGCACGTATGTTCTCGTATGGAAGATATCTTCAATTGTTTTTTAAGCGTATCAATCTACCTTTACATAATACAATTGTTAGCTGACAAACTATTTTTTCAGAATGACCAATATCTTAGACAGCAAACGGGTCTTATTCGCGATGTAATTCAATACTTTTTTTCTCCTGACGTTTTGGCTGAATTGCACCGACCGTGGTCACGAGTGGACCGATTAAAATATGTGTACAAATCGCGGAGTTATAAAAACATTTGTCACCAATATTGTTAATAACAATTTCTTCTATCGTAATTTTTTTTGTGGGAAATCATCAAATGACGCTGCCCACTGCGGGCGCCGCGGGAGAGACTGTCAGACTTTTACTGACTAAACCCCACTATGTTCCTCCTGGAGCCCTAGCTCTCATGAACATCCCGCAGGTCTTCTACCGTACCATCCCACATAAAATATCACTGGCGTACTGATCGTCTCTCACCCATTAAGCATTGGATCCGTATCAAAGGCTTTGTCTAATGCGGTCTAAAGTTCTTTGTTGTCTGCAACATTTGATAATACTTGGAATATCTGTCGGTGGTATTTAGGGCAAACGGTAAAATATCTGGGGCATTCTAAGAACAAGGTCTAGATTTTTATCTCACCTTTTTTAATATCGAACTTAATTTCGGATTTTAAATGAGTGAATTCAAATAATTATTTTTAATAAGTACATGTTTTATTATTTAATAATATGTCGTATCGCTCTTTAAACCTTTTATGTTTATTTTGTCAACCGTGTAAAAAATGTAGAAACAGCTGACCACTATTTAAATATATATTTATGTGGATATGTGTTTAGGTAGCACCTAGCAGCTTTCCAGGTTCCACAACTATAAAATTGTACTTGTCCTACTTTAAAACCCCAGGTAGGCCTTTAGAGCAATATGTATTCCTACCTGGAACTTACTTAATCTACTTCATCTTACTAATAAAGAAATTGCAGTGATAAACCTTTGATTTGGTACAACTTTATCTAGATTTAATTTTAATGATAAACAAGCATCTCCACCAAGACATGGCAAGTTTTTTACAGAATGTCTTTGGTGGGCTATAATATACAATATCCAACACTCACACAACTTATAATAGGTAGCAACAAAAATGTACAAAACCGTTGACATCCCCCGCCATGACACGTGTCACCGCCAGAGCTGTCAGTTCGCTGTGGAGAGGGGAGACTGCTGAAACGGAAAGAATTAAACGGTTGCATGATTGAAACGAAATTGTAAAGGGATTTTGTTTAGTCAATTGTTTATTTAATTTGGTTGATATGTTGTTTTAGGAGATATGAATATGTTAAGTATGGTTAAAATGACGGAACCTTTGGAAGGAAAATATTTTCATTTTAAATGAAAAATAGTATTTTTACTCTTGCATTTTTTGAGCTCTCCGCCCATTTCTGCGGTTTTATTTTCGACGAATTTAATACTTTTAAACATAACACTTCAGTGTTTCTTTAAACCTGATATACATTATTTGCATAAATAACTATTATATATGTTATGGACCAAGTGATAAATTGAGCAGTATACATAATGCCCGGGCACTATGAAAAATGCCCAATATGAGAGTGCACTTTGATAATAATTATTCAAATAATCAAATTGACCGGGCACTATACATATGGCCTATCACCTTTTGGGCAAAGTAATACAAATGTTACAGCCAAAGTGATCAATCTGGATATTATAGATACTGTTTAGCTTATTATAATATATAATATCTTCGAAGAATTAGATAAAGTAATAAAACAAGTAGATATTCGTTTCAGAATTAATTTGTATTTTAATTTGCCTTAAGCGTACATATCATAAAGATTATTTTAACAATTAAAATAACATAAGATGATATTTTCACCTCAATAAATATAGATTTTGACAAATAAAAAAAAAAACCTAACCTCACCTAATTTAGGTTAGGTTAGGTTTTTTTTTTTATTTCTTCCAACATTACGACCGCAATCAACATCGGAACTCGAACTCTTACGGTGTCCCCAATTGCAGCCATGGTTTATTTAGCGCTTGATACAACTTGATATAGCATTAGTATCAAATTGCCCAACTATCATTTAGCAATATAATAATGACCTAGCGATATGATAATAATGGAGTTAAGATAGTAATTAATCACTTAGCCCGATAATGCTAGGCATTATTCATAATGCCCAAGCATTATAAATAATGCCCGCATTAATCACTTGGTCCATAACATATACACTATACAAAAAAGGTTTAACCAAATCAACCTGCTTTTTTAAAGCCTTTTAAATATACTATTCCAACTCAAAACGTTACGTAACTATCATTATAAAACAAAACAAAATTTCCTTAATTACTCAAGCGAGTACCCATTTCAGAATTCAGTTGAAATCTGAAGCCGGGACGTAAATGGATTTTTAATGAAGTGCTACCAGTACTGTAGGGCTCTAGAATGTAAAGAGTCTGAGAATTTGTAGGTTTTAAAGAATAGTTCTAGTTTTCGAAGAGTTAGTAAACCGTGGTCCGTATGTGAAAGAGTTAGTAGGTAGATTTTTTTGTTAAACAACTCCCTCACCAAAAAAATGATTCTTGTATCGCGGGGGGTTTCACAGACATTCAATTCACATGCACAGAGACATCCAGACTCAGAACAAGCATTTGTGGAACGCACAAATTCTTGTCCTACGCGGGGATCGAACCCGCGACACGTCGTGCACTGTGGTAATTGGCGTGGTACTGATGATGATTGATGACTGCACGAGTGGTATAGATCACCTATACCACTCGTGCAGTCATTGTGCATCCAATTGATGTTACGACTCGAAATTGTTACGTAACTTTGACCACCACTAAAAAGATTTTAGTCGTATTGCTTAAAACCTCATTACGTTTATCTTTTTTTACAATCACAAAAACAAAAGAAACAAATAAAAGACTTTCATGTCATCTAAAACTAAACTTCCTTAAATCTCAATTGAATCTGAAACTTAACACAATTAAAATTAAACCGTATGACTATAAACATAAAGTACATTTTCAATTGTAAGGTAATTGTCTTAGAGAAAGCATTGCGTTTATGAATAGTGTTGCGGATGCTTTAATTAGTTGATGGAAATGGCGTGCGCACGCGCATCTATGTCTAGGGTTGTCACTTACATGCAAACGTCAACCATGTGTATGTAATTGTATGTAATTCTGACACTTGTAATGTATGATTATTTGGACGGTAAAATTATTGTATTTTTGTATAGTGATGATGACTGTAAAAGAGTTTCTTATCTTGTATGTTTTCAATTGGATGTTGTTGAGCAAAATGTTCGTTTAGGATCCTGATTTGACGTTTCTTGTTTATAAATTTCATTCAGTTGAATTGGAATTTGTTTTCGACTGCATTTTTGATTTAATGTGACCAGGGCACCTTAAACGTCGAAAGCTAGAATCTAAATAGACCGCAAAAAATTCCATTCAAATTAGTGTTACTTCTTTGTGAATATATCAATAGTATTTTAAATATGTAGGTAATAGGTACCTATTCGTATTTTTTCTTTTATTTATTTATGGCAGTCTAAGGACAAGTGTGCCCCAGTGTTGCCTAATCTTAAACTCTAACTACAAAAGTAACTTATCAAATAAAAGGTGAAAAAAATTAATGCAAAATATTAATTATTTTCTACAATAATATTTGCAGCATCAGATGCTGGTTCTGCTTATTTTATTTGTATTACGCACAGCCCTACAATGCATGAATGCGCTTGACATTGAGTCGATTGCGATTCGATGATGGTAATCCAGTTTGTGGGGCAACGCGCCCTGGTTGACGTGCGTATATTCAATATATTAATCACGTTACACTTTACAACTGGGAATCAAGGAAAAGTCTAAGTAGAGCATACTTCTTGTTAATAATTGTTACTTTTCTGACATCGGATTTAAAAAGTTTAAGCAGACCATTTTGTCTGCTTGATAATTGCTAAGTTTCTGACATACGATTTGAAACATATTTCTATGTGACATAATTGTTAGTTTTTTGACATCGCATCTCAAAAGTTTAAGTAGAGTTCTGATTTAAAATTGTTTTGACATAGGATTTTAAGATGACACTAAGTAAAAATCGGATAAGGGATATAGAGACAAAATACTTTTTTGAAAAGGTTGCACAGAAAAGTTCTTAATTTGTACTTAGACATTTGTTTGAAAATAAGATTTTCATTTATCTATTAATAAACATTTTAACATGCACGATATTGACAACTCTAGAAACTGTTTCGCTCTTTTGTCACTAAAGGCATCAAAATATTGAGAAAACAGGATAAATTTACTTACTGATCTACTACCATACAAAAGGCTATAGAAAGAAGTAGGTATTTGCACAGTCAGTATTTGTTCAATAAATTAGCAAAGCGGTTAAGTAGCTTTCTCACAGTATATTGGCAATTGGCATGACAAGCAAATATTTGTTTTAGTAAGCGTTTATAGTCTGTCAATATTCCCACGATACCGATATTAATACTAGTGCGTAGTAGAATAGATCTAGACGTAGTATAATGTAGGTTAGATTGTTTTTATTCTGAGTATCCCAATGTTGGGCAAAGGCTGTTTCTTTCTCCCATCGATCTTGGGTCTGTATTAGGATAGACCAGACGGTGATTGGTCAGGTCTGATTGTGGTAGACCTAATTAAACACTTCGAATGACGTAGGACCGTGAGTTCGAGTGGTTGAAAAAATTAAAATATTTCCCTCTACAATTTACTAAGATAACAACAAATGATTAACAAAGTATCAACAGAAATAGCAGTAAGAAAAACTATCACAGAAAGCTGATACTATTAATTACCTTACGAGAAACGAATCTTCAACAACATCAATGAAAATCGAGTCAACAGACATGTCACGTACTCCTCAAACATAACCACACATCAACAACGTAAAGTTCCTATACCAAGAAACCACTCTGTTCAATAACTCCAGTCATACACACACTTCGGTAAATACATCCTTATAAACACAACAAACACAGCTCTAGTTCCGTTTCAAATCAATTCCACAATAAATTAGGTTACAGGATTGTGGCACATAACTTTCATTGAGACACAAGACCATGATACCCCATAGAAAAGCCGCAGCAATTATTCGAAGGTACGGTACAAATTACATATTTAATTACAATCTAACATCTAACGAAACAATGAAAGTTCAAGAGAATTGCTAATTGGCCATGATTATGGACGAAGAGGTGAGACGTCTAGATGAGACGGTTTTCTTGAGTTTTGGCGCCAATGTTTGTGACAAACATTCTTATGTAATTGTGACAGCGCCAATGTTGGTGGCAAACCTTCTTATCACATTAACACTACCTCAATTTTGGAAACCAGGGAAATGCTTACGTCGGAGCGAATTATGCGCCAAAATTAGTCAGGATTACGACCTATTCTATCTCGAAGCCGGTCCAAGAATGGTCAGTTTAACCCATGCTTTTAGATGTAATATTTTTTCTCTCACTATTTAAAAAAAGAAATACATTTATGCAGGGTTTTATTGATTGTGTTCACTCGTCTCTTTACTCTCTCCCGAACAAACATCCAGACTTTCGCGCGCATCCACGCCATCGCAACAAAGCTTGTGATTTCAACGTTTTTCTTTGCAACGTACTGTAAACTGCAAACTCCCAGTGTTTGCGCTTCACTCCCTAGTTACCTAATTACAGTAGGCCCCGAAGTTTTGTTTATTTTGTTGCACAGTGCGACGTTGTTGGCTTAGTTGGGCACACAGAGCATTGGCAAGGCCGCAATCAGTTACTGTGTTGTTGTCAACATTGGAAGCTAGTGTAATGAAATTTTATTTAATGAATAATGTGAATGTTTGTAAATACTGTTGTTTTATTTTGTTCCGTTTTCTATAGGAACACGTTCCTGTACTGTACTAAAAGGCCTTATGTTTGAAGTACACGCGGTGTTGTGCACCTTCCATTCTGTTTTCTAGTACGTTAGTATTTTGGTATCTTATACTTATTTATCTTTCATACTTTGCCGCGAATATGTTCTTAACATAATAATCAGATTATCATAGAACTTTGCCAGGTGTTCTATATCGCCTGTGTTTTTTGACGCGAAAACCAAACTTTATACGAAAATATCTTATTTACATAACGTAGCTTTTGATTGCACTACGGAATATTGTTAGTAAAATATAAAAATCAACATTTGCCATACCACATCCAGCATCTTTACATCTCATACCTTAGTTATCGTGTTCGGTTTGCGCTTGTAAGCGGCGCGTGCTCGCTATCAGCACATCGGCGCTTGCGCAGCGCAGAAAGCGGAGCTCGCCTGTAACTTGATACACTTGTAGCCCATATGTTATACTGCTCGTTTTATGTACAAATATAGTTACTGCGGATTCTTTTGTTTTTATGCCTAATTTTGTAATAGGTAGGATATAATTTAAGCGATAGCGACGCACAAGATTTAGGTTTTAGAATTAAAATAATATCGAAAGACCAAGGATAGAAAAAAATAAGAATAGAATATATTAGGTTAGGAAACTGGAAAATTATAGTTTCACGAATAAATAGGCTTAAATGCAAGAGACGTAAGTCTAGAGAAATGACAAGATAATAAAGCATTTATTTTCATGATTTGGCTAAAACCTTACAAGGATTCAGTTTAAATCACAGACCGAAAATGAGATAAACTGTTAAAACTAAGCTAATTATAAACCATCTTGTGTCAGCTAAGTTTACTGACATAAACTTTAAGCAAAATACATTTTTCCTCCTCTCTAAATACTAATTTAAGAGTAAAGTTAAATTTCTCCGAAAACTATTTACATTAAGCTAAATAATAAAAAACAAAAGATAAAACTTTCGTTACTAAATACCATTAAAATGACGTAAACCGATTTTGTTAAATCTCATTTAGATGAGGCGAGAACTATTATCATAGTTCGATACATTGCGGAGTCGGACAGGTCTGGTATCGAAAGTGATCTATCATAGCCAGCGATGTATCGCAACCCGCACGATAAAACCGCTCGTCTATTGGTGTAATTTTTATAAAAATACTAGATACTTTTAAGTTATTTGTGTATTTTCAACAACTTCAAGTTCTAGGACACAAGAATATAAATAATGCTAAAATATGTCTATGTAATAAGTATTTAGAACAATAACGTTTTGAGCATATTATAGTAAGTAAGCCTGTTTGCTTTTTTTTGTTTTGTGTTCCGTATAAAGTTTATTTTAAATTCAATTTTTAACTTACTAATAATATAAACGCAAAAGTTTTTAAGTATGGATGGGGAAGTATGGAAGGATGTTTGTTACTCTTTCTTGCTTAAACGGCTGGATCAATATTCATGAGATTTTATAAAGAGTTAGCTGACGCCCTGAATTAAAACATAGGTTACTATTTAACCGACTACATAAAAACATACACGATTGCAAAAAAAAAAAACACAAAATAGGCGATTAATAACGGAGTTTCTCATGCAAAAAAATAAATTATTGCGGTTTCAATAAGCCGTTCAAGGTATTCCAAATATATAGGATTGTAATTCTATAAAATATGGGTATTTATAAAAGAATTCCTAACAATAGCGTTGGGCCGTTATCTGTAGCCTCCTTTACGATCACAATGAGAGATTTATTGGTGGATTGATATAAGGAATTTTCCTGAATGTGATCTATTTGGTACAGGTATGCTGTTGGTAACCTAATTTTGGTTTTGATTTAGGATTTAGATAGCAAAAATATTTGTTTGTTTATAATTTGTGTGACCAGTTAAGCGCGTTCATTTTTGTTGGTAAAAATAAAAGGAACGAAAAGAGTTAAAAATGTTGTTATAGAAGACGGTTATCCCCGAGTAGAAAACAGAAAACACGAATCGAAAACCTCTTAAAGACAGTAAAAGGAAATTTAATTTTAAGTAAATCAATTAAGAACTGTTTCTTTTTTCAAATCGAATGCTTTCTACAAAAAGGCCATTCGTTTCAACATCATTTATTTAACAAACTTTTTGTCTGTCACCTTTTTTCTTTTATACAGTTACGGTAAGCAAATCGGGCAGTATTATTTTAAATACACCGTTTTATTATAAAACTAATTTACGGAACACTAGAATTGAAAAAAAAAAACAGTTTTTTACACTGGTAGCACTTTCTCCATCGTGTGGCAAGAAAGCGTGATCCTAAATTAACAAACTGTAACCGAGATAGGGGGCAACATAAAAATTGTATTAGTTTATATCGTCGGAGATTACTCGCTCATTAAAATTGTTACCTAATTAATTTTATGCAGAATACACTTTGTGGTGTTTGTTTAAGCTGTTGGGAGTAATTGACATGAACGGTTGTTGTTACCAACGCCGTGAGTTGAGATCGTTTATAAAGATGCTGCAGTTTTATGTAGGTGCATTATTGTATTATAGAGGTATAGCTCCTAGTGTGACTTGCGAGATGACGTCAGATAGGAACGTGTGGAAAAAGAGGACGTGCAGGTGAATGATGAGTTCCTAGTGTGGATAGGCATTCCAAAATCAGTTCATGTAATTTTGGTAAACAATCTTGGCGTAAAAAAAATGGGCGTAAAATATAGCTGTTACCGGTAATAGTATAGTCATTCTTCATACCTGTCTCGCATCTTACTAAAAATTACTCGTGAACATTGGCCCACACTTTTAACTGACAAGGAAATGGATGAAAGAGAAGGCCTTAGGCCTAGGCTCTTACACACACTATTACTCTTTTAAATAACCAAGAAACATTTTTTTCTTAAAACATATAAACACACAGAAACATATAAATAGGTCAGTAGGTCATTACTATCCAACATTAATCTACTATGACACCAACTACACACATCATAGAACACCAGTCTTGACTTACTAATAACCTAGCACGGTTTACCCCATCGAATTTTATTACTCTCAAAACGGGTCATGTAAATACCCACGTGTTTGATCGGCAAGGGGAAACGGATTGGAAATTGTATGGCGATCGATACGGAGTAATAGAAAGGTGTTGGGCCCACAACTTGGACTGACCGATCTGCTGCCAACGATTAAAGGATCAAATGCTATCAATCTATGGGTGCTTGTTATTTAAATCTTCTATTCTGTGAAGCTGGTTTTGACAGTTTCTTGTAAGATAGTATTATTCAAACTAAACTAGAGGGTTATATAGACATGCTATAATGTGGAGCGTGCGTATAAAACTCTAAACCATCACATAGCTTAAAATTCCTGTTGTTCCTTATATAGAACGCATGCTACGCAGAACGATCAGTTTAAAAAGTCTCCTTGCACTGTTCGGGGCTAATAGTGCTACAAGAATTTTTTGAAATGTGGTCGAAAACGGGACTGAACTGTTTTGACAGACAGTTGAGTTGATTCTTATTGTGAATATGCACACCAACGCCTTCATGTTAATGTCATCCACGTGCCAGAAGATTCTTGTAGCTCTATAAGAATCAACAAAAATCTACTGTCCGACTTACTGTGCTCACGTATAAATCTAATTTAGGTTTTTGGTCAAATACACACAACACAGGTAAAACATACACAAGAAATCATTTCAAATCCTTTAGTAAGCTCCTCAAATCAGGAAAAGGATTTCTCCAAATCTGTGAACTTATTACAATTTTAGCCAATAAAAATCACTCAATATACGGCAGCTTTATGATGAAATAACTCGGTATTACCGAGGGTCAATCCTGGGCCAGTCTTATAGAAATCAGTCGGTTCATTGAACTTTCCCGAATAAACGGCCATTTCTTTGAGGAAAGCCGCCTTGATCCCTGAAAATAGTTGGAGAAATGACCAACATTTGTATTTGTATGATTTATTTTATTGGAATGTCGATTTTATTCTTTTGTAAATTGTTTTGGTTTATCTGGTGTCGGTATTTGCTAAAAAAATACACGTCTCTGAAGACCATTTTTATTTTATTTTACAAAAAAGAAATTTATGTTCGTTTAGTGACAATAATGCCTGTTACGGTACTTATAATGTCCTGTAGCAAATACAGTGTGTCTATATTTGTCTTCTTTGTAGTAAGTAAAGGCATTACCGAATTATTTCTTTAAATAGCCAGGAAAAGCCATAGTAGTGTCATTTTTGTGACGTATTTAATAAAAACCATATCAAGTTTCATTGTTCTAATTAAATTTTATCTCACATTAAAACATAACTAAACAACATTTCTCAATTCCATAAAACAATCTAATTTAAACTTTTATTCACAATTTTCGGACTTTACTCCATAATTCCGTTCTGAAATTCATAAAGCCCATTCTATTTCAGGCAGCATTACGCGAACTATTTCCTGAAACCCTCTGAAGCGCTTTGTCAGTAACAGCGGAGTTCATTAATTTGTGTCGCTGTTTTTTATTAGATTTACGAAGAGCTAAAGCCTTGTTTACAATTTATGAGCAAATAGGTTTAGCGTGCAATGCACCTACTTTCAGTTTTTAAAGACACTTTGGTTGTAGTAAACTCTTTTAATGGTAAGTTGTCAAAAATAGTATATTTATATCGGAATTTGTACTAAAGTAGGACAGTAATGATTGTTCTTTTTTCCATCTATATAATGTTTAATAGGGGAAGAGGACGACCAAAGAAACGATTAATGGATTGTTTGAAAAACTATATGGCTGCAAAGAGTGTTGCCTGCGAGATGACGTGCGACGATAAAGAAGACATGCTGCGCCGACCCCAAATAATAATTGGGATAAGGGCAGGGGAATGATGATGATAATGTTCAATGGGTGGTCTTTTATGCTTTTAAATATTCAATTTTTGAGTTACTCCAATATAAATATATACAGGAGCCTAAAACTACAAGCATTGGTTTTGCGTCGATGCGTAACAAAAAAAGATACTTTTAGCAGCTCCTATACCTTCAAGCTTTTTATAAATTCTAAAAGTAGCCTCTATGTTCATTGACAGGTGTGATACAAATACCTCGTTACACCCCAGATCTTAAACCGCTATAATCCAAAACAAATTGCACTAAACTAAAATGAATAGTAAAAGTTTCCTGAAACATAATGTCGCAGTCTTTGTAGAGCCGCTACTACTGTTACGTTATTAATCTCGATCGTATCTCGCCCACACTAACAAGCGGGGAAAGAATCTAGATAGTGTTCTCGATTAGCGGCAATTAAACTAAGTCTCCGGTGTTGCTTTGTGCCTCTTGACGAGCCAACTCGAAAATGTATCACGTAGGTTGGACCCGTACTATTGGTTTTTAACGGTTTTGAGTACACTTTGTTAAATACTTATTTTTTTTAGGATGTAATCGTCGATACTCGTAACTTAGTTGGTAAAGCGATTGCATTTTTTTTACAATATGTTTTTTTTTTTTATTTTAGCATTGGCATGATAAGTTACAAAATAGCATTCATGAAAAAAAAGCCATAATCAATACAACGTTTTACAAACTATTGTCCATTATTGACATGTATTTCGCATTGTGCTTATCCACTTGGTGACCTAATAACTGTTAAGTACGGCTATCCGTGCAATAACATTCGTTACGTTAATGAAGCAATTAGTATGGAAATTTTGAATTTATTGCCTGCGTCGTTGTTCATACAAATTATAACGTTTTGATTAACCTAATTGTGATATCGTCCAAATTGATTCGTTGCATAACAATAGATGTTCATTTCATGTCAAATTGGCAGAGCTTTCGAATAAAAATAAAACTAGATGTGCCGGGTAAAAATTGAACTCATAATTATTATTTAATTAATTACAAATACTTCTATGTGTTTTACGAATCAACCACCAGTAGTGTCAATTATCTAAAGGCCATGAAGTCCTTATTTAAAATAATCCCAGTCACGTAAAGTCTATATAAATGAATGAAAAGAAATCACGATGACAGCAAAAGAACATTAAAACACGTATCGATTTCACTTCATTCGAGACCCAGTAGTAGTGGCTCCGATTATATCTCCGAGACAGATTGCGAGTACGAACTCGTTAGCAAGATAACACGATTAATGTACAAAGCTAGGATGCTGAACCTACGAGGTATTTATAGTACACACTATATACTAGTGACCAGTCTGCTGACACAGTAGCAAGTCTCATAGTACAGGCAATGAGGGGATAATGTCACCTCTTCAAGTAATTTGTCGACGTTTTTTACTTTGGAGTCTCGCGGGCCTACTTGTACATTGTTCTAAGGATTCATTTTTAATTTATTAACTTAATTCTTCAATTAAGTCCTAGTAAAGTAACACTGGCGAACGTTTGCGATATTACATGACCCACTTAGAAATTCCCTAAGAGTATAAACTTAAAAACATTTACAAAAAAACGTGTTTGTTACCCATTAAAATCCAGTCCAAATGAAAAGGAATAACTTAATATTTTTATTCATTTTAAAATATATTTTTCATTGAAAGGAAAACGTAAACGTATTTTATGAAAAGCGAGTGAATTTTATTCAGCTTTTCATGGAAGTGTTCATGTGAAAAATACGGAATGCTGTGCCCATTTTCAATGGACGTGCAAAAGCCATTCCGACCTATTCATAATAAACGATCATGAAACCCGCCTACGCGAATTTTTGTATGTATGGAATAATTATGTATGGTGTTAGAGATTTATGTATGAGTTGTACATGACATTTTTAAAATTGTGTTTATGTAAAATATAAAAATGGCTTAGACTACTTTGAAAATATTTGATTTGTTTTCTGTATTTGACCTTTAATCTGAGAAAGGTGGCTGGGTCCGAATCAAGAAGGCGGAAGACCGGCACTAATGGCACACAATAGGCGAGGCCTATATTCAACAGTAGATTGCAGTAAACTAATTGATCACTTTATTGATTAAACCTTTAAATGTATTGCTTTCAATATCATATCCAGATCACCGCGTCTCTTACGTGCTCCCAAAACATCACAAATAAAAAATAAACTTCAATAAACATTTACAGAATTATAGCTACTGAATTCAGATTACTTTTACAATTTTTATACATTTAAGATAACTTTTTCCATTAGTCTTTACTTCTTATTGCCATATTCATTAGTAAGTTTATACCACACTATTATTCCTACTGTTTACACCGGGTACCTATACATATGTATTATGCAAACATATACAAACTAATTACCTTCCACAGCATTATAATCTGTACCTTCATAACACTAAAGGACAAGGGCTCGCAATGATTCCTCACTCCTATTAATAATTCACTTGTAATTCCCGCTTTCCAATCCTAACTCGAATCATAGTATAAACGTGTATGTAAGATCATATGTTTAGCGGGAGAGGAGGCGACAGCGGAAGCGGGGAGCGAGGTTTGTAAGAAAAACAATTGACATAAGAACATTAACATTACTTTTGTATCGAGAATTATGGACATTTGTACATATTTAGTTGTTGTTATTGTGTGGAAACTAGAAATTCTTACCACCAGTCCTTACTTAAGGGGAATTGTATGGTCGAAAAAACTGGGTTGAGGATACAGGCCTATTTAACCTAGATAGGCCGTAGCCCTATCTAATATAGTGTATATGGAGGTAATCTAGAATTAATCTGTTTCAAAGTTTGCAGAAAACAGACCCCAAATATAGTTGGAAGAAGAAATAGTCAGACACACTAAATTTCAGTCACTTTTATCAAATTTCAGCTGTGTAGTTACAGCAGTGATAGCCTAGTGGTGTGACCGTTGGACTCTCTTATAAAAGGTCGTGGGTTCAAATCCTGACACGCACACCAATGGCCTTTCGAAAATTGTGTACGTATCACAAAGTAATTATCGCTTGCTAAAAACAATAAAGGAAACCAGACCTTACTTAATCTTTATCGACAATCTCTTAATACATCACCAGCTAGTCCAAAAAAAATAAAATCTTTTTTTTAAATCGCTCTCAGTATAACCTACCCCATACAGCTTTTAAAGTATTCAAGGAACGCAACATCTAGGCCGGTAATACTTAACCGCTGTCTTCCACGCCGGCCACCGTCATAGTTCAGTAAGTTACCACTCAAATATTTAGTTAACAGACTAATTAGGCTAATTACTTTGCTAAAACGTATACTGAATTAAAATTGTGGAACATTCTGTTGTACTTGGACTATAGTAGAGAAGTGGGTGTTTGATGTTAAATGACTTAATTGTATTTGATGTTGTTGAGTTTGTGGTATAGAAATGTTTTGTATTTACTTATTATGATTAGTTTGGTGAAGGTACGAACTTATGCATTATCAAATTTAACTGAGTCCAGAAGTTCACGAACCACACGAAAAACATTCGTATTAAAGAACCAAAATTTGTTTGGAGAACAGAATCTTAAATATTACGCAATGACGATTAAAATTTAAAACTACGGCAATTAGTCCTCAGCATTTTTGCCCTTTATTTTTAACTGTTATGATAAAAAAGCCCATATTAATTATACTTATTAATAGCTATCTAATAAATTTTTGACACTCTCGTAAATGAGAATCGTAATTTTAAGCTGCACATTGATTTTTTTGTCATGTTTGGTGTTGAATGAATCAGATTATTTTATACGAGGAAGTACCACTATAACCTCATAGTTCAACACAAATTTCAATATATAATATAGTAGGAGTTTGCGGCTGATACCATAGGAATGCGTCATGCAGCAACGGGAAAAGTCGGCGGTTTTGCGGGCGCGTCTAATTAAACCGCCGCATAATTAGGTTGCGTTCCACCCGCGTACGCGCTCCGGTATATAGGGTGAGCACAGACATGACAATGTGTGTACGTTTACAGTTTGTGCTTTAGAATAAACTAGGGTTTGAGTGTGTAAGGTATTGTTTGGTTGAACTCTTGTAGGAAGAAATTTCAGAGTTCGATTGAGCGTTGTTCGAAGACTCAATATTGATACAATCACGTCTTTATAGGTATACATTTTTTTTTCTAAAATATTAAATCTATAAATTAATATTTGATGTCTAGAAATCGCAAAAGACGGAAGTTTGGAAGGAGAAAGGGGAGGCCTTTGCCCAGCAGTGAGACTTATATAGGCAACATAAAAAAAAATATTTAAAAGATTACAGTTCAAGTCATAAATTAATGTTGATTTATAGTTCGATATAGATAATTAAATTATCTAATTTAGTGTAAGTGGCCAACACCGTCCTAAAGTTTTATAAAAAAAATAATAAAAAAAACATTGTATCCACATTTCTAGCCTAAAGCACATTGCCAAAGAAATCCTTACTAACACCCACAAACGGTCTCCTTGCAATCCTGTATCACGCACCTGTAATGCCTCCTAACTTTGTAAACACATCAGCACGCCGTAAAGGTTAGGCGGCGATGGCAGACATAAAACTTCACAGATTTACGACACACTCTGTCACCAATTACACTTTTTATTGTACACGGGGAAACGGGCGCTGCTTACACCGTAGCGTAATGATGGTGATATAAAAACAAAAAACAATCAGTCATTTACTCTGTACTTATTGTAATGATATCATTCATCAATGAACATGTTTGAGGACTGACAAAAAAGTCTAAAATTTGGGAAATTTATAATTAAATTAGTTGTTGGTTGTTGTAGAGTTCAAACCATTAAAAAAATATGTTTCACAATCAGGAATAAGACATTTAATAAGTAAAATTTTCGATTTTTCTAGTTATGTATTTTGTTAATTTTTGAACAAAAGCAATATGCAACGATACTAACAAAATCCATTCGCACCTAGCAACACACAACTTGCTATCTTTTCGCTATAAACTTCCCAACAGTTTCCACAGTATTCAAAACAGACAGAAGTGACCAATTAAGTCGGCTGACTCATCGTCCAATTAATTACTCTTTACTGTTTTAACAAGAGGCGCTTGACACACGCTCAAGCCGCACAGACAACCACACATGTACTGCCCACATGCATAACTAAAATCGCTTTTAATACAAGGGGATAAGGTTGGTTTTTACTTTTTGTTGTAGGTTTTTTTGTGTGGTAGGTTGTATGTAGCATTAGGATTCCCTGTGACGGTGTCGTAACACGATTGAATTAGATGCGCATACATCCAGACTTGGCAATGACTTGGGTAGATAAGTTTGCTGGTAAATGTGTATTAGATAATGCGAGTAGGATTTGCTGTTAGATATTATTATGTTTCGTATATTTGTGATAAAACAAGGAAAATATACGTGTGTGATGGTTTTACAAAAAAATGTAATGAAAAGTTATGTCATAGTATTATTTTGCTGGCCAAAGTTGGTTGGGACAGTCTGAATGCAGAACATTTAATCAAAGTAATCAATTCAGAAGGGAAATTACGTAGCTTTGATTTCTATGAAAACAAAACACAAACAGGAATAATCCGGATTATCTGATTTCTCTAATAATAAAATAATTTATTTTTGAATCACTCTGTCTGTTATATAAAAAAAAAACTACATCAAAATCCGTTGCGCAATTTGAAAATTTAATCAGGAGCAGACAGTAGGAACCAACCTTATTTTATAATTTCCGTAATTGTTCGAGTAACGTTCGCGAGCACACTTCTGTGTAAGAGAGGCTGACAAGTAAATTTGACAGCCGGCGGCTTTCCCGGTGCGCCGGCGCAGCGGAGATGCGGCTAATCGGTATAGCGTTGCTATCACTTTCACTTGGATGTAGGGTTGCTACAACAAGGATAATATATCACGTACTTATTTTAAAACGTTTTTGGTCATGTTTTATACATCTCTTTTGGTTGTCTCTTAATAAGAAAAAGTAGTTTAGGAGAAGGAAATACTATTTATAATACAAAAATGTGATCCAGCTGATCACATTGTATTATCAATTTTTTTTTTAGAGGATTGTTGAAAGGTATTTCGAAGGTTTGATATGTCGTGTATTTGCCAATAATTAATTATATTTATTTGCAGGAGTTCATTTATATGTGTTTTGAGGAATGTGTGTAAGATGTTATGTCTTTTGCACTTAATACTGTCGTTTCACAAAAAAATGCAAAAATAGTATAGAGTAAATAAGATATAATAATATATAGTACAGTAAGTGCAGTGTTGGTAAGTAGGAGAAGAATAAGATATAGTAGAGTAAATTTGAAATTAGTCACTTAGCAAAAACATACACTGCAGTTAGCAATACAGTTGTAATTCTTATACGTTACTTTTTGCAGTTAGAAATCACAAATTCGATTAGTTTAGACTTCTAGACTGATAAAAAGCTGTGATAAGAAGCAGTCAATAAACGACCTGTCAATATGAAGACTATCTCTTATTTCTTTACTTCAGTTTAGTTTTTATGTGGACAGCTAAGTATGTAGGTCTAATTTTAAAAGTAGTGCAGGCTTTCCTTCTTTTACAAAGCGGAAGATTGAACGAAGCGAGGGTGGGTCGCAAACTCGCTAGTAAAAATAAAAACATTTAGGGTAAACGCAGCTATTAACGACCCATCGAAAATCTGCAGGTATTACCGACCTAAAGTAGTAATTGGAAATTTTAACGTAACCAGAACTATTTTTGCTAAATGTAGGCAAAGTCACACACGCGTTTATTCCTTGAGCATCGTATACTTTTACTTTAGTGTAAGTAGCTGTGCAAAAAAGGAATAAAATACGTCAGTTACTGCGGGGGCAGCGTGGACGCAGGTCTTGTCGTACTGTCCCTTGTTCCTTCAAGTAAGTACGTGTCTTTTCTATTTAAGACCTTTATACAAACAAATGACGTCTATAATTTATCTTATATTACTAATTGTATTCATTTAAGTGTCAACTCTTGATTTCTTACGACCTTTTATTAATAAAAAGTAATTTGAAACTATAAAACTTTAAATTAAAATGGGACGGTGTTAGCTTCATCAGTTTTAGTCGTGGCAGCTATCAACGACCCATGAGTCGGTAATGGCAGCAACGTTACTTTTCATTTATTTTATTTTTATGTTATTATACCACATTAACACAAGCATTTTTATGGACTAGTTTAAATCTAAGATATCAGTCTTTATAAAAATCTATTAACGACCTAAACTTTTTGGTCTAGTTTTCACCTTTTAGCGTTGTCAATTTAACAAAAGTTAAGATGTTTTACGAGAATCGATGTTGAATAGTTACATTTAATAGATCATTGTTTTGTGTATAAAAACTGTGCATTTGTTCGTATTTTTTGTGACATTAATCTATTATAATCTATTTTTCAGTCCGAAGGTCAAATCATTTAAAATAACCATTTTTTTATGAGTCGGTAATACAATTTATGTTTATACTTACATACTTTATCACCGACCCATGAGGGTCGGCAATACCAACTATAAGACGCTAATACCGATCGTTTATAGATTGTTCAGTTTGTCACCTACTTTTATGACATAATAGGTAAACCTATTAATAAATCCAACTCCTTGGCTAAAGGAAAATGTAATATACAATTATATCTTTTTCCAAATGTATGAAGTGAAACACCACTTTCCGAAGCAATTAAAACAAGGAATGGGGGTGCAAGCGTATATGAGGCATCCAAAAGGTATAATATTGCCAAAACTACATTACGAGACAAACAGGACGGGAAATATAACCAATGACTGTGATGATTAATATTATAATTTTCTAAATATGATTATGATCTCAATAGCATAAGGATATATCCTAGAGTTTGAAATCCTAGTAATAATATAGAAATCCTAATAACAGTATTATATAATTAATTTAAAAGTTTATAATTATTTAGTTCATAGGTATACTAATTTGTTTTAATAAAAATATCGGAATTAAAAAAATACGAATAAATATTTACTGTTTCATTTGGTTTTATTTTATTAAGATCGGTAATCATCATCTTCATTAACTTATATAAATTTCATTGCTGGATCAATCCCCTATCATACACGATCGGTAATAGCTGCATAAAAATCGTTAATAGCATCACAGCCGTTTAAATGGGTCGGTAATAGCAACATTCGACTAAGTCACATTCTAAATTATTATTTACTAGATAATCATATATTTAAAGGTATTTGATTTAGTAAATATTGTTTTTTATACATAATACTAGCATATAAAATTAAAATATTAATCTTCAGACGAACCAGTATACTAAAAAAATACGGTTGATTTTAAAATTGCCTTAAGGGGGTCGTTAATACCTGCGTTTACCCTAGTGCAAGATTCAAAACTGCGGACCTATGCAAAATGCAAACGTACCTATATAGATTTCTTTGTTTGGTTAGAGTGCAGACTTCACAAGATTATAAACCATGAAATTCTGTTCTTTAGGCTAATTACATAACTTGCTCAAGCAGCCAAGTCAAGCTATACATAAATGTACCATTCAAAACAAAATCGAACATCATCAAAATGGGGTAAGAATAAATAGAATATCACAAAATACTCGTGATAGCAGCCCTGACCACCCAACAAAACATGTCCTCGCCTGAGATTTGTGGACTAAGAAAGTTACGGGATTGATTTACTGTTTTATAACAACTATTCGAAATCTTCTGCTCGATATAACTTACTTATGTTAACTTGACTGATTCAACGGCTTTAAATGTTACATTTTGTGGTTTGGTGTTACACATTTTGTGTATGAAATATTGTTGTTACTTTTGAATGACGGGCCTGTTGGCCTAGTGGTTAATGGCACTGCTAATCCGGAGGGCGTGGGTTCGATACCTATCCAGGACAAATGTTTGTGTGATGAGCATGACCATTTGTTCTATGTTTGTATGAGTTTATCTAGTATAAAATACGTATGTATTTAGAATTTTATAAGTATGTTTACCTGTTGCCTAGTAGGTACTCATAACACAAGTTACTCTCGTATACTTAGGTTGAGACTAGATGGCGTTGTCAGGATGTTGAGCACTTCAATAGACAGTGGACTAGACTATATGTTATATATAAAAGAAATTAATTATTTTTTGTACATATCAAGGATTTTACAAACATACAAAGTACCTACTCCAGAATTAAGACAAGCGTTTGTGGATGATACATGTTTATCCTAGACACAAATACAGCGTCGATATTGAGTATGGTACTCATTAGCGTGACTTACTTTAACATTAGCGGATGTTTTCTTGCTCAGTATTGACAATTTAGCCTTAACTTTTTTTATTGCGAAAATTTTCGAGAACCTCACGAAATAATTACATAACGCAATAAAGAACTATTTTTGTTTTCAAAAAACCTTTTACAAATTTAAACCTAAGCTATCTAGCAGCAAGTTTGAATTACTAAACAGACTTGCAATAGACAACAAATAGGTACCTACTGGACTAGCTGAAACGTCGAATGTAGGTAAGATAGGTAAACTCGTTGTGTGGCCAGTGTTTAGTGGGTCAGCAGATGTAAACCGTGATTGAATACTACCCAACCTAACTACCTATCGTAGTCTTGCTTTATTTCCTATTCACGGACTTTCATTGTGGGTGCTTTTTTTATTTTGCTGATTAGACTGCTACTTCTTTTTCTATAACATTATTTCGCTCAATATTAGGCAATGTAACCTGTCCTGTATCAGATTTGTTTTTTTTTTCTGTTTCTATTGTCAACACCCTGTGTAAATCTCCAGAATCATATCGATCAGTTGACCCTGTTTACTTAGCCCTGATAAATTGTAGCTACTTTTCGTAAATTATAAACATGATATACGGAAAGCAATAGCTAAATAATATCGTGTAAAAACTCGGCAAAGTGAAATGACTCGTAAGATGCGCACGCGCAGATGATGCGCGTTGAAGTCTTTAATAGGCAAATACAAGTAAAGAAATAAACTCCACCATTTATGCTTTTTCCCAAGGTTTATACTATTTGCATACAAAATTACGGCATAATCAGCTTAGCAGTTTTGCAGTTTTACCATAAAAGTGACAAACACATACATAAAAGCACTTAAATACATATTTACGTGCATTTTACGACGTAAATACATAATCTCATATTACCATTTACGCATATGAAAGTTTTCGCCTTATAAAGTATAATTTGTTCCTTTGTAGGACTCAGTAAACAAACAAACGACTTTCCGGATCGTAAAAAATGTATATGCTAATTACGAACCATTTACGCGCGAGCTTTGTCAATAATTATACGGCGAGGTAACGATATAAGTGTATTTTCACTAAATGCTATCTTAAACAAACTTGATTAATGCCCGACCCATTATAATGCCATCATGCTGATATCGGCAAGTAATTTAATTTTACTTCTTATTTATCTAAGCGCAATCATGAGTTATATGCTTCCATTAACTAAGTCAATACAGACGACTCGCAACGCCACATAAAATCGCTGTTGTACAGATTCTTGATAGGAATTATAGCAATTATTCTTTAAAAAATCCTTATTTATTATATTAAGCCAATGACTTAACTAGCATACCGTGCGATTTATTACGTCGCTCCGCATAATCCGTGCGGTGTAATTATTTACACACGATTAGTACCACTTTTACGTTTACAACAACCTGTCCTTAATAAAAGTGCAACAATTTTACTTATGCGATTTCGAGTCGGGCCCGCGTCTGATCATTTCTCCTTAGGTCCGGCAGTCGCGCCCGCGCAGTCGCTCCGCACGCACGCGCCACGCTCCCGCGCCCCTCGCCGCGCACACCTCGCCGCTCGCGCATCAAGTGCTATCTCGACTAAACACATCTGTGACAGTGACATGGTTTTGTGCTTTAATTGGATTCTGTGACGGTGTCATTAGAACCGTAAGTTTCCCATTCAACTTTTACTTAAAATTATAAGATGCTGATCGATTCAATCGAGTTCGTGCAGCACACGTCATAAATAAAACTAAGCAACGAATTAGCACGCGACTCGGTACACACAAACCCAATTCATTGAATAGCAATTAATACGCGATCTGCGTTAGTGCGCTTCTGACTTCGTGCACGTATTTAAATTATTTAGAAATCCGAGTCATCACTTGCAAAAAAATGCACGAAATCGGCGGAGCGTCGCGTCGGCGCCGGCGACGGGCACGATATGTGGCCGACGATGCTCTGATCCGTATTTTAAGATACTGCGGCTATTTCTCAGTTATTTCTCCATTAAGAATTAAATTTTGCGAGAAATGTGAACGATACGGATTGTGCGGTTTCCTCTCCGCACTTATCGAGCGTGATTTCGTCTTGATTTAAATCAGCTGTCAAATCGATTCTGCGGAATCGAGCTCGCGCGCGTATGCGAGATATTTTTTGTAATTATCGAGACTTTAAATCAAATTACAAAGATGTGGTTTGTTATCTTGCAACAAAGACAATTTATTGCGTGTGTTGCAATTTATTTGTCTCTCTAGGAAAACATAATTTTGTCTCAATTTAGAAGCACTATGCGCCATATGAAAGTTATAGCGGAATATTTACGAAGCTGCAGATTTGAGCACTTAAGAAACTTTCGCAAATTACTCCTAATAATAAACCAGTTCAAGATAATCTCATACGAACCCAGTCTAAAACACAATAAGACGACACACATCCCGTGTAACACATTTCAATAAAAAAAGTACAATTTGACAGCCGGCTGAATATTTTCACGCACAAAATCACGTGTGAATTAACACACGTATTAAAATCTTTAACACTAATGAAAATGTGGAAAATGTATTCATCAAAAAAATGCTACAGTATCGGATAGCACTGCATTTTCAATTCGGAATATTTAATATACAAAGTAGAGCAACGTACTGTTTTGCTTATGCAAATGTAGCATTTTTTTTGTTTCGTCGCTCTCGTATCGAGTAATTACATTGTTATTCACATCTGCCGAATTTTCCTCTTCATTTAAACATCGCGTGTTGTGATTAAACGATTCATATTTTGCACATTCGATTGAATACGCGTTGATTGAATTCAAACAAACGCAATGCGGTGCGTTTGACGCGAGCTTTATTGTATATTAAGGTTTGTTAATGAATTGGTAAATGTATTTGGAATTTTGGTTTTATGATAAAATATGAATTCAGTAATGAAGAGCCTATTATTGTGGTTTTAAATTGGGAATATTAAAGACGATGGATGTGTTTAGAATGATTAACTTAAACAGACTGAAACAGTCATAAAAAGTAAGTTCATCAAAATAATTTCGAATAATGCACGTCGCTTTTTTGTTTATTTAGTACAAAAAAACCAAATATGCTAGGTTGCCCTGTAAATTCACCATGAATTTATATTTATTATTATTTATTACTAGCCGTTAGTGTCCCACAGCAGGGCAAAGGCCTCCCTTCCCTCTTTCACCATAAATTTAAAAAAGTAAAATCTTTACTTTATTTATTTAAAAGATAATCTCTTATTTATTGACTTAAAACTGCTCTCCCTACCCCGTTATAACAAACTCCATTATTTTCTACGAAACGTCGCGATCGACCATGTTAATAATTCCTAATAAACCTATTAAGTGTATTTACGCCTCTTAATTAAGATATTAACAGAAGGCCTATAATTTATAGAGTCTAAAGGTCAGTGTACCGGTTAATTCCTCCAAGTAATGGTATCATTTGCTTGTGAGAATTCGCGACTGCATTTAACTTAAAGTTATGTTAAGTAAACTGTTTTACAGTAATGTTTTTGTTATTGTCGTGTTTGTGAGGCGTCTTAAAATTGTGTTAAGTTCAGTAATTAAAGGTTGTGTCGATTGATGTAAGTGTTGTAAAATAAATTAGACCGGTTAAAGATTAAAATAGAATAATTGTTTATGAAGTACGATATAATATCACCACATGATTAACAGATTAGACCCAACGAAAAAGTTACATGGTGCCATAATGGGCAGTTTTATTGCTAAGCGGTATTTTAGATAAAAACCAGGAACCCAAATATTGCATTGTTATCAACTAAAAAGCTATGTTATTTTTGTGGATCATCGATTTTAAGTGGATATAAATAAAAGGTTCTTTGAAACAAAACTTTTTTATGCAAATTATAATTATCCACATAATATAAGTAAAATTGAAATAAAATACAATGTATTATGATTGGAAATATAACCATGTACATTGAACACAGTTGCCGTTTTAAAAAGTAATAGTTTCATCAATTTTGCTAACCTACCCTGTCTCATTGCATTTTTTTAATACGAGCCAACCAGTCCAGAGATTAATGCATTCACCAAACAAATTAATACTAAAAGATCAGTACAAATTCAAAAATTTCGTTTCACCTTAATTGCTAATTTGTTCCTTTTACAACGATTAGCGCTTTCGTTTCGATCACTTTATGATCATGCTAAGACCATCCTTCATTTAGTATAGCAATTAAAAATGACTCACAACTTTCTATGGTCAAATATTTATATAATATGTACTTTCTTTATAATTTTAAGTCGTCATTATCGATAAGGAAAAAAAATATGAACCCTGGGTTTTCCGAAATTGAAATCGACACTAAGAAAGCAATGATTAGTATCTTACGGTCATAACTGAAATCGGATTCATTTTAAGAGGTACAGTATTCACTCAGAAGGCGTTCCACCTCCTTTTAGTAAATACAACGATAAATAAACTAAGTAGAAGATACTTTCGTAAATTTTAAAGCTCTTAGATACGTATAAAATATACAATATCTGAACCGGACTTAGAGTAAATATATGAAATAACGCGTAAACAAACACATTCATACTCTTGTCAATTCAAAAGTCAATATGTAACCTTTTTGAATAGACATCTATCTAGACTTACAGTTACCTTCATATACAGTCTACCACACGCTAAGTAACATAAGTATTGCAAAAATGATCCTTACGTAATTGAAATAGAGATACTTTTTGCGTTTAAAACTAAGAAACTTGTGTGACAGCCTGTATGCTATATTCACCAATATGTGATAATTTTTGCACCGTTATCCGTGGTTTACAAACTTTTTGCGAAGAAACTCAATTTTCTTTTGTTTTTTTTTTGTTAAAGTTGTTACGTTTGTTTCAGAGTTCATTGAACTCGGTTGAATGGTGAATGCATGTTTACTGCTAATGTTCTGTATTTGAATTTGTTTAAAAAATAATTGAGGATTTATTTTATTAAAAGGCTTAAAATTTGTCGTTAAAAGCGATGTAAATTTAATAATAAATCGAGATTTATTCTTTGTATAAAACAATAAAATAATAATTTATTAATGTAAATATTAAATCAAAATAAAGCCGTAAAACGCAAATTGTGAGTTTCAATTACAAATTTTTATTCGTCAATATTTTATGAAACAAAAATTAAAATGTGTATATCATATTATGAAAATGTGCTTGCTTTTAAAATTAAATTACATATAGTTACTTTCTGCATATAAAATACTAGGCGGTCCAATTACTAACTAAATTAATGAGCAAAGACATAAAATTAAAAAGGGTTTACTAAAAATAAATTTTGGTCCTCCCATACAGCTGATGACAACTTTGTATCGAAAGACCAATTTATATTTTGGTAAAACGGTTAGTCAAGCAAGATAATATATGTATTCATATGTAGGTATATGCAGACGAAAATACGGGTGTCTGTTTATAATAAAAGTCTGGAAATAAAAAAAAACCTAATAATTTCAAAACATTATCACTATTTAAAAGTACATAATATTTCCTATATTAATTACCATAGATTTTCACCCATACTGCTATAACTAGGCGCATCGGCTGTCTGTGTTAGTAGCTCGCCCAGTGAGAGTTACTACGACCCAGTGCAGTGTAGCGGCCGGTAGGAAATCAAATGCTTTTTATAATGCGATGCGAGATGCTCGAATGCAATGCTAGTGTTTGAGTTCTCGGTTTGTTTCTTTGTGTTTTACGCGAAAAACAATGTAATTAGGGTAAAGACAAATTTTGTCCGACCTACTGAATGCGTTTACAAAATTTCATAAATATCCTTTAAGCCGTTTCAGAGGAGTATGGTCACTAAGACTGTAACACGATTATGTGTAAGATAATTGATTCTTTATACGGGAGGAGTCTTTGCCTAGCCTTAGGACCATTATACGCTGATTATTTATTATACTACGTTATTTTAAAGATAACAATTGTAGGTATATTATTATTTGATTATTATTTTAATTAATTGAAATATATGTTAATTTAATACATTATACATTTAGATATGAAGTGGTTATGTATACATGTGTTGACATTGAATGACAATGATAGTAGTAAAAAAATCTAGATTTTAAAGTGGAATAAAAAATGAACTAAGTAAATGTTTATTTCATGTCGGTTTAGAAGAGGCCTAGGATTCACAAGGTAGTGTAATAATTTAATGAATACATCTTAATGTTTTTAAACTTTCGCGACTTGAACACATGTTTTAGATAACAAACGGGCCTTATTCGCGATATACCTATAATTTGACATTTATTTTCTCCCGACGTTTCGGCCGAGTTGCCGCGACCGTGGTCACGGGTGGTGACGTACAGAGGCGGGAAACATCTTTGTTGTACACATGTGTAGATATGACTGTATAATCTCTACAATGTACTGACATAAAAAGCCTTTTGGTAATTTGCTAGGTATTTTTAGGTCAAAGACACTATATTTCACATCGCATAATTAATCTAAGATCAAGGAATCTTTCTAACACCAACGACATGTAACAATAGATATTTTTACAATTAACACGCCAGTGCGAATTGTTAGAAAGTTCACACGTATTTTTATTGATTAGATAAGACATTATTCGTTATTTATTACAACAAATAAAGGTAAGCATGTGCATGTAATATTATCATAAAATGCAAATTAACAAATATCAAATTTCTATATTCCTTTGGAAATTAGTTTAATGTCCATCATTTCCTGTTTTCAATACTAATTATGGCTATTTAAATGCATAATTTCACAATTTATAGATATATTTAAAAAATAACTTTTGTCAGTCAACAAACTGAAATTTTATAAGGTATCAATGAATTTGTTTTATTAATAATACAATGTATGTGCAATGAGTCTATAAATCCGATAGTGTGTTCTTTTACCAGAATACTAAAGACTGCTATTTATTTTTTGGATCTTTGTTGTTGATATCTTTTCCATAAAAAAAATACCTAAATGTCCGGTAAGTTATTAAAATAGATGAAGTTTATTAAATAAAACATCATTAACCAAGTCTCAACAGCTGACTAATGTCGTTACGTCATCCACAACAATTATAAATGCATCAAAAACATTAAGTTATTTTTAAACAAACACATAATTACTGGGACCACTTAATTTGAGCTTTCTCCAAAACTCAACCAGAACAATTTTATTAAATGAAATAATTTCATACGGCATCATCACTTTACGACAGTAAAAAATGTAACGGATAAGTGGTTTAGATGAAAGTCTTTTATTTAAAAGAAAGTTATTGTAAAAGCCTTTCATAATTATTCATTGTTAATTTTATTAGGGAGCTTGGTAATGGGTATTAAAATTCATTGCTAGAATACTGTTTCGGTGAAATACGGGTTGATTAAATTAGGAGATGGCTATTAAAGTGCTTTGGCCATGAATGAGAGTAAAAGTGTTTTTGGTGATTATTTTCTAAACGTTGTGTATTAATAGCTCTTAGCTTCCGCGGCGAGCAAAGTCTCATCTTATGTAATCGAGTATATAAATAAATATACTATTTTAAAATTAATATGCGGGCTGATAATTATAGATTCTATTTTTTGCGCCGTTTGTTTGTATCTATCATAGAATTATTAACAGTGAACCTTTTGAACCGCAAAGAACCACCAGGTTTTACAAAAAAAATAATTTGCAACAAATTGCAAATTATTTAAAAAAAAAAACCTGGTGGTTCTTTGCGGTTCAAGATTTAATGCTCAAAGGTTTTACACTTACACTACACAAGCAGGATCCTAAAAAAATGTGCTTTTTAATCTAATCCTTGTAAACGGGGGATTTCAGAAACATTCAAGTCACTTACACAAAGTCATTCCGATTTAGTACCTACAAGTTTTCTTGGGTCACTAAAACATTTATCCTACGCAGGGATCGAACCAGCAACACGTCGCGCATTGTGGGTTTGGAGTGGTGACCTATATCACACGGCTACCTATGCGTTCTAATTGTGCAGTGCAGTTTAAAATATTTGTTTGTTCCTCAAAAACGAATATTTTAATCTATACATTGTGGAATGCAAATAAATAATATGAATATGAAATGAATGTCAACTGTCGGAACAATTCCATTCAGTCCAACAAGCTTTAACTGCGCAGGAGTTAACAAATGCTATGTGTATCGAAAGTTGATACTTTCACTTACCACGGCCTGTTATTAAAAGCCTAATTAATATTTTTATTCGAAAACTTGTTTATTTGAGAAAATAAACAGGATTCTCGTTTATTTATAGCTGAGTTTAATTTTATTATCTTATTGCCATTCAGGACGTAAAAAGATGAATACCAGTCTGATTGCATAGGTAATTTAATTACGTGTAACTTAGTCTTAGATGAAAGTGATTCTCAAGCTAAACACGTGTGTCACTATTTGGAGCTGACGATCAACCTTAGTATTAATATAATTGGTTTATTTTTTGTTATTTAACGTATTTGATCGTCTGATTATAAAGAGAGCCGAAGAATCTCACAGCAAATAAGTAAGTTTATTATCAATGGTTCCTGTACTAAAGTTTTGTTAAGCACTTCCTGCCTATCTATGTTCCGTAGGTAATAACGTAAAATGACAATATTTTTCTATAATTAACAGCAAAAGTTATGGTAGAAAATTTCCTCATTTCCTCTAAAAGCTAATTAGTATTATTAACTTAAGGATGATTTCACGTGTCTAAGGTAATTATAAGGTGGAAGTCTAAGACCATATCTTGGACTTATGTTATTGCAGTTGTGGAAATGTGATAGCGTATTACACGGCGTAGAGTAGCGTCTTTCTTCTACAACTGCATTAGGCAATAGGTACGTACATAGTAAAAATTAAAGTAGTTTCTTGCGTCTTTCTGCCTGGCCCTATGTATGCTTTGTTCTTCAAAACGACGCAATGGATTTTGATGCAGTTTATTTAATAGATATAATGTTTCAAAAGGCAAATTTATAAACGTGCTTATGCTGAATTTAGTTCATATAAACGTATATATTAATAACACTGGTGAAATCGTAAAAATAGCGATTTGAGCGAGTCTCTGACCTTTAAAAACCTTTAATTGAGGGGAATTCCGCGATAAGTCTAGAAATTTCACAGACCATTTCAAAAGTATACATTCTCTTTGATTTTAACACAGGAACAATAAAAACGAGAGAACTTTTAACGAAACTACACAGGAAACTGTTGCGTCGACCCGATTATCTCACATCTAAGAATGTATAAAATTAATTAACGAGTTCAATGACCTGCCAAGTTCAATGTTTTTTGTTACCTCACCAATTTGTATTGATGCTACCGGTGTTGTATATAGTTTGGCGGTATTTGTAATTCCTAGGATTATTGGCGATAATAATATAATACTTTGCCAGGATTTGTTTTTGAATTAAAAAAAAATCGCAGGAAATCGGAAAAGTTTGGATTCGTAAATAAATTATAACTTCCATGTGAATTAAATGAAGCCATATATTCTGTAAATACGATATATCATCACTATTATGTATTTCTTAATTATTTCGAGCTTTCTGGAGTCGACACATTTTTTACGATACTAATTATAATAAGTCACAGGGGTACCCGCAGCACGTCATGCTTAGTGACCGACTATCCAATATAGTCAGACTAAAAAACATTTTAAAATTTCGCACGTTTCCAGTAACATCGATTCCAATTACAAAAAATCGGCAAGAACATAATAATAGGCTTCGTTATTTTTAATCTTTCGCCAATTTATTATTACGTACGAGTCTTCGAGAGGCAGTCGTTGACTTTCGACAGTTTTGCAAGTTATCACGTGGCGATGAAAGTTAACAACCAATTGTAGGCGTCAGTGCGCTTAATTGAGTTTCTGCAGTGTGTTGGTGTTATTGGTTGATAATTTTTAGGTTTTTTTAAGCTGTGATTGCGAGAAAATGACTTTATTTGATACTAAATTTAGGTAATCAAGATTTGAGCGTATTGGACTCGTTGTTTTGACAGAACAGTCTGTTTTACGAGCTGAAGAATGTATCGGAACTACCAAAAGGATGGATTTACACGTGATTTATATTATAAGTATAGACTTATACGACTAGGTCACGTGATTAATCGAAAATAAATGTAATTTCAAGTAATTTGTATACAATTGAGCGATTTTATTAGCGTTAATGTTTGCAAAACTTACACTTTTATACGTGACTTAGACGTTCACTTTATTCTTTATAAATATGAGTTTAAAATTTAATCATATTAGTGCAAAAAAAATACGTCTTTGTTATTACACACGCTAATTTTATCCTTACAACTTTAACGTATTAAAACCTGAATCATAAACACTCTAGTACTGCTTTATTCAATTAATTTACCCACTATTGACAGATCTTAAAGGGCTTTTGTCGCGGAATTGATCTCGAGAATCCCACACCAACTCGTTAATAGGCTTATTAAGGCTGAGTTGCGTGTTCAATCGATGTATATATTGTATATCTTAATGTCATTTCGCAAGTGAAGCCTAGCGTTTTCTATATCAAGTGATTGGCGTATAAATGTGTTTGGCTTTTGAATTATTGAATGGGAATGTAAGGTTTGTTGTTTCTGTTCTTAATTATGTGTTTTCTTGATGTGGGGGCTGTGGGAGTGTGGCTAGTTTGGTGGACCCTGTCATAGATAGTAACGTCTATATTTACTAAAGATCTGATGATAAATCATACTATCTTAGTCATTTCGCTTGATGATATCATGGCGTTAATATTTTTCTTGTGATGATCCCATGATCTTTACTCGCAAATATTTGGCCATTTTGAAGAACTCACTGGGTTGTAGTTTGACTCAGCAATCATCATCAATAACTGAAACATTACTACCCTAAATAGAAAAAGAACGAAGGTAAATTCAAAAGGTTTAGACCAGTGGGACGGAAAAGTCATCACGAGAGAGAAAATCTTTGACAATAATTTTCATTGTCACAATTTAAGTTGAATCGGTAATATCGGAATCGGGAAGACTATTTCATACCTACTTCTCATCCTAAACCGTAAAGCAACTGACAATATTGGAAGCTAAAACTAAAGCATTTATTTTACTACCGTTATTTTATTGCAACACAGGTTATCATTAACCGAGTGTCAGCTCATATTGCGGTTATTTCCAAACAATGGTTTACGACCAGCTATACGACTTACTGGCAGTAAACCGTTCCTATTTCTCACCAACTGAACAATATAACACATATCATAGTTATACTGTAATAAATATTGGCTGTGATTAAAAAAAATACAGCCATTTTGTTAGCAACTGCTCTTTTAGTCTTATTTCGTTAGCAATTACAAAAGGAAAACACGGAACCTTTATAGGATCATTTCGCTTGTCTGTTGAGTCTGTCTATCTGTCTGTCCGTCTGCCTGTCCGTCTGTCTGTCTGTTAAGATCTTTTTTCTTAGGAAAGCTTGAAGGTGTGAAAATGGATTTTATACCAAATGTACCAGGTCTTTATTTATCCTGGAACTTTTCTTTGGCCTTCCCCTTCCTCCCTATCCATCAACATTCAAACTCATCACTCTCTTAATCACACGAGCCTCATCCCTGATAATGATCCCTTTAACTCATAATGATTTCCACAATCATTACCGCTTGTAAAATGTCACTCATCTACAAAGGTTGCAGGGTTTTCAAACAGCCAGCTAAAACTTAAAAGACAGTTAATGTTTACTTTGATTTAATATGAGACACGATTGATTTACGGCGAAGGAAAATATTCTAAGGAAACCTTAATTGCATTGGATCGCCAACACGCGGGTGAAAGCCTTAGTAGGACGCTAAACGCTGGTATTCATAACGGATGGGAAGCAATTACAATAATTAAGGATACAGGGTTTACCACTATACCTTAAAGTAAAACTGTAGCAATTGTGCAAGTGAGACACCGCTCTATACCGTGTATCGCGCCATCTCGCTTGCACAACCGCAATACTGGACCTTTAAGTGCTGCTGGTAGTAACTCTGGGCGTAGTACTATATTTCAGTACTGATACGATCAAACCTTTTATATGTTGTTGTACAACTAATTTCTACTTGCTATATTTCTTAATTAAGTGCATTCATCAGTTATTTCCGAATACATTTTCTACTTTGCAGAAATTATGCTAGAGACTTAGGAAGCGGGTGAGGATGGGCAAATCAGTTTGATGTATATCTAAAGTTGATGATATGATCTAAGTACCTTAAAGTAAAAATAAATGTTAAAAGCGTAATTTGATACCAAAGTGCACTTAAAGTCTTTTCCCAACAATTTGGACGCTAGCTGCTGGAAACCAAATCAGCCGTAAGTGTATACCCATCCTAATGGATCGTTTATTGTTACTCAAAAATCAAAGTGCTCGAAATTGGCGCTGAAACGTGATCAGAATAAACACTTCTTACGATTTACGAAATGTTCTAAACATTACGAACAGTCAACCACATACTAGATAACCATCTGTTCCAAAAACTTCCTTAATTTTAACGCAGTAAGGTCTATATTTGGGAGTCGTTGTTGCAGAAGTTGTGTGGGGAATTGTACGAGGAATATTCCATGAGTAATTTCACGAGATTTTAGTATCAATTGTGGAACATTCAACGCTCGCCTCACACCGTGATCCCTCCACTTACAATATTAGCAAACATAGGTTTTATAATGTGAGGCACTATTCTGGAGCGCAAGGAATATAGACCAGACCTCTCTGCTGTTGAATACAAGCACCGATAATTTGCCTATAAGATTTGTATTTTCGTCGACCTTAATAATGATTTACATAGAAAAAATGACTCAACCGTAAAATTATTGTAACGGTAAATTTGAATAATCAATAAATAAATCTTATTATTCCAATAAATTTGTCAAAACGTCTTAAACGAAGCATAGATAAAGAAACGAATACATTTTCACATAATCATTTAACGTAACGACTGAAAATTAACATAAAATTTGAAATTCAAATTCCGAATCTGAAATCTGCGAAATAACCGTTACTTTTCCTATAGGCGTACAGGGATGTGAATTTAGTGCGCAGGCGCAGAACTGAAAGAAATGAGGTGATTTTTGAACAATTCAACATGGCTAAAGATCTTTGAATGCTGATGTGTATTCGTCACACGATAACACTGAAATTATGCTATCATTAAAAAAGCCGCTATATTCAGTGTTGCTAGCAGTCTGGATTCCACAATAGCAAATTGTTTTAAGACCTTATTGTACCGGCACCGTTTGAAAAACAAGATAAGTCTTCCTACTGGATATTCCTTTTGTGGTTATTTATTCAGGTCCAAAATAGTAAAAATAAAAGATAAGTCTTCATAGACACGATAGGTACCAGTTACAGCAACAATTCCAGAAATCCTTCTAAAATTACCACCGTATTATAATTAAATTTTGCCGTTTGTTATAAATCAGAATATGTATCTGGCCGAGAGCGGGAGCAAGAATCCAACTAATGGTTGCACTGATGCGTTATTGATACACGACGCGACTCGCAACGGTACCGGCAGAGCGCATCACGCCGTGTGCATGCCGTGTTCAGGGCTGGCACGCGGTAGAAAAAGGAGAATTTTTAATTGTAGTGTTAGTTAAAGAAGATTTTTTAATTGTTCGTTGGTATTCGTTTGTAGGTAGGTAAGTAGATTGTAAGATATTCTCTTATGAATACTTGCAGTTTTTGAATTTTTTTCAGTAGTTTTTTTTTTCCTAGCCTGTAGTGTCGCTTTACTGGGCAAAGGCTTTCCCTTAAGTCCTTTTACGATTCTCCGTAATGTAAGATATCAATTTCTTTTTTTCCTTATTCAATATATTTATATTTACATGTTTATTAATTGCTGTTAGCATCCTTTTTTTAACTTTAGTTTTGAGTGTTAAAAATAACCTTAATATTTTTTAAGTTGACCAATCTTTATTGATCGTGCATCAGGGAATTGTGGAGGGTCTTCAGGGGTGTTATTTACCTTGCTGTGAGATACCATTTCTCTAAACCTAAAGAGTTTACAAAACCCAAAAAAAATAATAGCAAACACTTTTACTTTCACGAACCCTTGTTAATAAAATTATATCGTATTTTGTCTAAAGCGCTTTGTTTGATAGTCACTGTACTGTAATCCGTAATCAAATTACCCAGTTTGTGCTATGTCTAATAACAAAACCTAATTTGATACTAATTCTAGAAATACAGGCTGAAACAATACGCCGTAAATTGAATTAAACTGAAACTAATTTTATTGTTTCCAGATAAAATTGGTTGTCTCAATATTTCTCTTTCAATTTAAATGTATAACTGTTAAATATAAATTTCGTAATTGTTTGTGATTTGAAGATTTATTTGGTCCCGGTTTTAAAGGGTGTTAATTATCACGAAAATTAATTAATTAGTTATCACGACACACCGCATGCCAAGTGCTGTCAGTAGTCTTGAGGTTAACCAATAACTGTCGGATTGAGAGATTTGAGAAATTACAGTAATTAATTAATTACAATGGTGTACAATAAAATATACTATGTATTTAAAATTTATCAGTTATCAGAAACTCTGAATGCTATAGCATACCCATAAATGTCGTATTAATGAACCGTATCAGTTCAGCTATAATGTACTATACGGTATAAATTATTTTGGTATATTTGTAACAAAATATATCAATAAACAGTACGAATGAATTCGATCCAGATTAAAAATTACACAAAGTTTTGCGCAATATGTAAAACTAGCTGTTGCCCGCGAGTTGGGGCGATTGTCGGTTTAAACTGCAAAAATATAACCACCTTGGCGCAGTTTGTTAAAAAATTAAGTAAAAGCCTATATGTTAATCCAGGGCGTCACCTAACTCCTTACCAATTTCAACAAAATTGATCCAGCCGTTTTGAGCGTTAAAAAGTAACAAACCCTCCATCCAAACATAATAACAAACTTTCGCGTTTAAATTATTAGTAAGATAAATATCGAGTGTGACAGCCCTACTCATATCAAAAGCTATTCGTAACCGGCATATTATTTCACTGCGCATATTCATCACTGCATTTTACAGATACCGCGTTATGATCGATTGTAATAGCAAATTTTTGTTTGTTTTTCATGAACCGTTATTTCGATTCACTACAGACTATTTGTGTACTATTCTAGCTGTAACAGGCCGGAAATAAATCACAAAAAAAGTATTTCTAATACTTTAGATTCAAATTAGACCGAGTAAATGTCCAGTATCTAATTTTAACAAAAGAAAAAAGGTTTTAATAGAATCAGATCTCGTTATAAAAGACTCAATTCTTGAAATAAGAATAAGTATTATTTTAACCTACTTTTGCATAGAGAAAGTTGTCGGTTTTCAGTCGTTGTAGCTTTTAACTTTGCAAGTTGCATCGCTGTCTATTCACATAAAGTAATGTTTTATTCAGAGCTTATTTTAAAATTTCATACTTGTGTATCTTTAAAGTTTTGTTGTTTTATTAAAATGCAATCGCGAAATTACGAGGTTGAAAACATGTTTCAGCGGACTCACCATAAACTCTTGAAGCAGAATTCTTTCCTTTGTGGAAGTAAGACGGGGCACTACGCTTACATAGCGGTGTCTCTTTCCCACAACAACAAAAGTCATACTTTAAGAGATCATAGTACAGGCCCTAAGCCACCACACCTGTTTAAAAATTAAGTCCCTTTTTGTATCTCCCATAAGTGCGTGTTATTAATGACACTTATTAACTTCAAAGTATATCATGTAGTTATAAGGTAAAATTACAGTTCGACGTTTTGATAGCGTGCTGTCAAATCTGCATACTTAAGAAGAACGGTCAAGAGCGAGTGTGATTCACGAGAGTGAGGGTTCCATACATTGTATAAGCTAATGAAAACGTAATCTGCTTATGTTTTACATTTTATATAAATTCCTACTTAATACATCTCAAACATTCACAGTTTCTTATGAAAGCGACGAAGTTATCCGCAAATAGACAAAAAAAAACATATACATATACGGTCGAATTGAAAAACCTTTTTGAAGTCAGTTAAAAACGGGTTTTGATAGAGAAACGGACAACAAAGTGATACAAAGGATTCGATTTTTCCTTTCGAGGTACGGAACCCAAAAAAAGTATATGTTTAAAAGTAGAAAGAATAAGGAGTCTAGAATTGACGCTGACACGATAACTGTCTGTCAGTTGGTATGACTACTAGTTGTCTTTAAATAAACTGCTAATTAAGAAAAAGTATGATAAAAAGTTATTTGTATGTCCGGTAATAACGTGATGGGTAAATGATTGTACTATCGTGGTTGGTGGAGTAAAGAAATAAAAATATGTGCCAAGATTGTCAAAAAAAGCTCACACTTATAAAGCTGAAAAATCTCACCGGAAGCTCTAAATAATCAACTGTGAAGACCTAAGTCCACAGACGCGCGTGGCAACCATATTACATTTTTCACGTTTGTCAAAATATCTAGCTGGCCAGATTCGCTTTGAGAGTTCCTAATGTGAACATCTTAGTAGTCTGGTAACAGACACTAAACCATTTCGGGTGATGGATGTATACATTAGTATTTTTGCAACTTTTGAAGGGTATAAAGGTAGAGGCAATCGAAACCTGTACTCACTTTTGGGAACCTACCGCCACGTTTTAAAGTAATATCATTGCAAAAATGGGAGACGGATCCCTATTGACACTCACACACTTTCAAAATTGCGATAATCTTGTTTTTATAGGCTGTAGTATGCCTTCCCTAAAAATAAAATCCAAATTCAAAACTTTATTCTTCATAAAAAGTAACTTTTTTTTTCATTTAAAACATTCAACCTCTACAGTTAATATCTTTACAGCCAGCATCTGTCGTGAAGCGCGAACGATCGTAATTTGCACACCGCAAGCGACTCATTACTTCTAAGTGGGCTCACGTATTGTTATAGGACACCAATGTCTCTTTCTTTTTACTTTATTTGGGCAAAAGAAAGAGACAACGATAGCTGTATGTATAGCGCTATCTCGCTCTAAAATTGGAAGAATTGTGGTTTTGGAATAAGGCTGCAGATTGTTTCTTACCGGAATGTCATCGATTATGCGTCATTTTCAGTTTTTTGTACATTTCTACTTTCTAATGTATGAAGATTGCTCGGCTGGGTATTTAATAGGTGTGGCGAAGATTCTTTTGTTGTTTTATTTTATTTTTGTGTTAATATTAGGTGCGTGGGTGTGATTATTAAAAAGTTAATGGTAGAATGAAGAGTTGACCGATATCGCTATATGAAGTTATTTTTAGTTTTAAAGAATTATAATACATATTTTTATATAATTACCTAACACATAAAATAGCTTAGTCCGGCACTTAAATACTCATAATTATTTATAATTCTATTTTCATCCATAAATAGCCACTAACGAAAGTTAGATTTTTTAATTACACGACTATTCACAAATTTAAACACACATAAAAATACATTTTGTTATTATCCGTCTATAAAACAACAAATTTCTGAACTGCTATTATTTTTACAATAAACTAAAACTTTTACTGAAACAGTTACAAATATTCCACAAATAACCCATCTTAATAAAAATCCGTTTGTTAAGCATCAAACATCTCCAGTGCAACTTTTTTCGTAACTTGAGCGTCGTACTAACTGTACGTGTGGCTCATTACCCTGGCCGTAGCGGTTACGCAGCGATTACATAGCGATAGCAATCAGTATATTTGAAAATATTTGTGATAAAAAACGGAATGAATCAGCTGTTCGCTTTGGTTTATTACTGATACTTGTTGGTAAACTGGATTGCTGTGGTTTTGGTATTTGATACTCTTTGGAAGTAATGCGAGGAGATTTTAGGGTACTATCATAGCTATAATATTATTATAAGTAATCTACTGTTAGGCAGACCCTTTTCAAGTAGGTAGTTGAGAAACTTAATAGCTTAGTAGGTATATAAGCAAAACAATCCTGAGTTTCCACCTTTCCTTTTTTGTTTTGATTCATCAAAAACAAAGTCTAGCTTATACAAAATCAATTAGTTTGCAGATATGGAGTTTAATTTCTTTGCTCAGACGCGAGAAGGCGCAGAATCACGGAAATTGTGATATTTATATATTATAGCTTCTTAATCAATTTGAATACTATTATACTAAGAATATAGTTCTTACAATTCTAGTTCAAGTGCCGAGTTACTTTCGTTCAATAAATAATACTACTAAAGATACTCATACAAAAATCAGGTTTACATCGAAATAATATAACTAGTTTACGTTACGATCTCAATTCCCATATAAATTTACTTTCATTTCGTTTGTAACTTTCCCACTTAAATAATATATGTACAACAAGCCTATCAACAAATCTTTTCATGTTTTTTGTATCATTTATTATTTATATGTTTTGTTATTTGTGATGTTATATTTTCATAATACAAGTGTTGTTTTAATAGATGAACCTTTTGATTTCGTATGTTTGATTTTGGTACATTTTTTTATTATTATCGCATTGTTACTTTTTTAAACAATGACACTTTTGACTGGTTTTGGTTTGACTCCCACCCAGGACAAATGTACTATATACCTAAAAGTACTATAAAACTGCTGTGGGACTGTCCTAGCTCAGTTTACCACGTAAAAACTTTAATAGCAAATACTTAAGATATACGTACACAAGCCAACACACATCATCTATAGGTATCCGACAATTTTAAATCTCTTCTCTCTCTCTCTTAGCAATATGAACACGCTCCTAAGTAAAATAAACTTGGAAACTTGCGTTGCTTCGTGTGAAAAGGGCTTTTGCACACTAGAGCTTAATTAAAGTTGATGTAAGATTTTTGAATCTGTTTGTTATAACTTTTCATACTTTAAACATTTGACACTCATCAAATCTTCTCGTCCAATCTGTTTTCTGTAATCGTCTCAGTCAATTAAATGGTCATGGACATTTGGCTTTAGGTTTTTACGACACAAAAACGTTTATTCTTCTTATTGAAATATCAATGAATCTGATAACTTACTAACAAATATTTTGCCTTAAACTATTGTATATTATGTCATTAACTCTCTTAAGCGTTTCACCAAAGATACCTTTCCCCAGATTCCCTTAAAATAAACCTTTAATTCCTCATCTTTTCTTTAGATATGAGAATTTGTGCGGTTTCTAATTCGACTAGATCGGGTTTAATTGAAGCTCGTTAAGCGGAGTTGAAATCTGACCGGCGACCGCATCGTGAGCTTCGCTAGTTATATCATATAATAGATATTATGTACTTTGAGCTATGTGAATTGGATTTGTGCTATGTGCGGTTTGGAAGCGTTGAGGAATTCAATGTTGTTTAGGTATATCGGTGGCCAAAGACCGCGTTATTTGATCATTTAAGTCATAGATTGTTTAAGGTAGAGTTTTGGCTTCACACTCCACAAGCAAAACTGAGCAGATTTATTGTCACTTACAGAGCAACTAGAGTCCGTACGTTTCGAAAATGCCTGAGAAAGGCTATTTTCTCTTTCATCATAATATTGTTATGTATATTAACACTTTATAATCTTTTGTTTCCAGGGTGTGTGTGCAGCAACTGCAGGTGCGGTGATGCGCCGCGAGCGCCGGCGAACGACACATGCATGCCGCCCGCGCACCCGGTAAGACACCTAACTAGACTACCTTTATGGGTGACTTCGAAGTCGTGGGTAATATTTTAAACTAAGACACTATTAATGACACTAATTGCGTTAGGGCTACTTTTACGCAAAAAAAAAGTTAGTAGTATCTCTAAGTTCCGCGCGGCCGTGGATGATGCGACGGCCGCGTTTAAATATTTTGATACTTTAGATCATTGGCATTATCTGATTAGTTATGTTTTTTTTTTCAATAGTAATTTATTACGGTAGTATGTTACTTATTATTTAAGTATACATTACATTTTTAATAACTAGGTAACTACCAACGTTATTATTATTTTTTTAGGTAAAAATAGCCCTAACGCAATAAGTGTCATTAATAGTGTCTTAGTTTTAAATATTGTCCACGACTTCGAAGTCACCCTGTATACCTGTAGCAATATCATGTTTAGCGTGTGTTAAGCACGCGTTTCGTGGTTCTCCTAAGATAATGATAAAGATATATTGCGAATGTATTGAATAAATTGAAGCAGAAAACTAGGGCACGTGCCTTACTATGCCTGTAGTAACTATAGTAGTGATCTGTCGCATCGTTGATAAGATTGATCTTATTATACAGTAGATTAATTACATTTTTAATGGTAAAGTGACTTACAATAATGAAAGTTTTCAATATGAAGTTCCAAGTAATTGTTTTTAAGACATAATCTGCAATAAAATACTCTGCATATTACGAATTAACGAATCATGTACAATATACGTTGTATAAAACTTCCATGTAAGGGCATTTGCATTCACAAGAAAAAAATGAACTATCTGGTTATACAAAACTACAAAACAATAATTACATGTATCATTTTCCGCTTTTCTTTTTCATTTTTTCCAGTAGTCCAGAGTTTATTAGCAATTTCTTTAGTAATGTAGTCACACGCATACTTTTCAGCACGATACAGTTATACAACCAGATAGTTCCATTTTTCCTTGTAAATGCAAATTGGCCCTTACATGAAAGTTTTATGCAACGTATTGTACACGATTCGTTTTCCGTAGAAAAATAATGTCCGGAGAGAGATCAAGCGCAGGACACACATTTTTACGAGCGTTCCGAAACACCGAAACAGTGATATTTATTTCTTGACCGCACACAACATTTAAAAAGTCGAGGCGCGCCATGGGGATCGAACGCGAGACCTTTGACTTGGCAGTCCTATGGTCTTACCACTAGGCTATCACGCTTCACTAACTGTAAAGATCTATAAAAAAGTGTTGGGTGGTTTGAGAGTAATCTACAGATAGATAGACAAACGCAGAGAGCAACTTCGTTTCAACAATGTGTTTATAGTCATGCCATTGACACACTGTTAACTGGGTCAAACTATTAAAGTTAAGTGTTATCAAACATTTACTTAAAATAGACAAAGGTAATTATAATTACAATGATAATCATGAATCAAATAAATGTTGATAATTTAACAGCCCTGTTGGTCTAGTGGTTTGTGGCCCTGACTGCTATACCAGAGTTTGTGGGTTCGATTCTCACCTAGGGCAAAGGATTGTGAGACGTCTAGTACTCATAACACAAGTTGCTCGTACGTTTAATTTAAGACTAGGTGGCGTTGCGTGTGAATGTTGTGGAAAAAAAACCTCTTTCGCTTTGAACAATCTGTCCTTAGCCCTAACAAAAGCCATTTATATAATTAATCTTATTAAAGAAAAAAATAAACAAACACTTCCTTTACGTCGAAGAACGTTCATATAATAAACTAATAAAATAATGTTACCTTGCGTTAATTAATTACAAGCTTAATTAAAATGAACACGGTCGTGTTGATATGTATTATCATAATTACTGTGTTGCAATTATTTCTGTAACAGTTGTTTGAATTTACTCTTGTGAGCAATTGGATTGGGGTAAAGTAGGTTAGATACACAGTACTAAGGCCATACGTTGTGAGTTTATTGGGAATTTTAGGGAACAATATTGGCTGTTTTAATTATTAATCAGTTTCAGAAAAAAATGGTCCTGAATAGGTCGAATATTTTGCAATTTATTTTTAGTTTACAAGTGTACAAGTTATGTAATTTTTAACGTTATTAAATTACATTTTTATTTATAAATATCATCATCATCAGCCCGTTGTAGTCCACTGCTGGACATAGGCCTCTTCCAAGGTACGCCACAGACCCCGGTCTGCTGCTTTATGCATCCAGTCGCTGCCGGCCCTCTTACACAAGAGGGCCGTCTATCTGGCCAGAGGACGTCCCATCTGTAACGGGCTGATGATGATGATTATGTATAAACATTTTTTTAAACATGTCTTAGATATCTGCAAATTGCATATAAATATTTAAACAACGTAATGGCTGTTAAGGGCTATGAAGTACATTCCTGTTCCAAAAAATAAAAAAGTACCTAGCAAGACAGTGCTTAAATTATCAAGAAATGTTACATTTATATGAACATCCTGGTCCGATACTAGAAACACAACAAATGAAAATCCTTACATAACAGAAGACGAACAGACATTCACTCTGAGTCAAGCCACATGCGTGACTAAAGGATGGGTAACGCTCAAAATCCGGCATTTCGTAACGAGTTCACAGCACTTTGCACTGGCGTGGGAGTGCGTTTACCTTATGTGTCTTGGTTTTTAGGATCTTTGTCTGGCGAATTTAAAAGGAAAACAATAATATAATTGGAAATGCGGATTAATAAAGAGTAAATTTGAATTTATTCTACTGATTTTAGATAATTTAACCGTAACCTTAAGTTAATTTTTGAAAATTTTATAATTATGGGCCTTTGTTGCCCCACTGCTGGGTAAAGGCTTTTAAATTTCATTTTACATTGTATAAAAATTGTAATACAAAAATGTAGTTGAGAGAGACCAAAATAAGCGCGTATTTGGACATTAAGTAGATGTTCATTTATCACTAATGTCGAACTTCTGACAGGTACAAGATTTTCCATTAATTCAATGCGATCATTATAACAATACCACCTTTAAAAGTTCCACTGCTGCACAGGTCTCTTCCCACATAGGGAAGGTGATCAATGTTATCATTATTCAATATTTTTTTTAGAATTGTTATAGGCATATATTTCCTACATAATACATGATCTGTCTAGTTTACCTTCCCTATGGGAAATACACCATGTCGTTTCACATACTTTCCCACCAAATTATGTATGTAAGAGTCCATTATAAATATAAATTGTTCCCTTACTTTATTTGTTGGTGTTGTATAATAAAGTCCGCGCTTGGGAGGCCTCGGATTATTTTTACACTGCCCTGACCTACTTATTTTTGATGAGCCTGTTGATTCTGTGACCTGGTCGCGGAATGATAATAAAAACGTTAGTATTATTGTAAGAATTTATATTAAATGTAAACAGTATTACAGGGAAATTTGATGCCCCAGGTATTAGGTACTGAAAGTGTCTGAAAGACAAGATAGAAAACTCGAAAATAAATTACACTAAGAGTTGCGTAGCTTACCTCATGATTTAAGAAATGTAATTTAATTAAGCCTTTTGACAAAAAAATCGAAAAAAGGAGTGGCAGTATTCGAAAAAAAAACGTAAACAACAAAGAAAATGCCTATTCTGTCTTTCAATATTGATGAAAGAAAGGTGTTGATATCCGTAGCAAGAAAAACGTGTGGTGACACCACAAATAAATGAATGCTAAAAGAAAACTGTACACTGCATGGACGTATGTATGTATGAATGTATGTATGTTTCGATTTAAATCCAATAACAACACTAACTGGTTCCACATTTCACGATCACATTGACTTTTTATACATTACAGAGTAATGTGTATGTATTACAAGTTGTATTGAAATAACATGAGATATTTAATCATAGATATGCAAGGTTGATTTACTTGCGTTTTTATAGTTTTTAATCGTTTTGTTTGACTGAATGTTAAATATGTTTACACTCAGTACTTTATTGAATAAGTATACAACATGTAACAGAAATAACGCACATCCACAGACACCCCAAAAAGAATATCCTTTTTTATCCACAATTAATGTATTGAAACATTTTTATAATTTTCTTAGATATTTGTTTTTATTACATATTGTCAGAATAATTTGTACAAATAATTGGCAAAACGAGTGAAATTTGAAAGTGTGAACCGCTGTGAATTGCTAAAGCCTTATTGCATCGACTTAAGGCTCATTTTCGTTTACTTCGAGTGCTTTATGAAAATAGTGTCTACAATTTAATTATTTCTAAATAATTTTTTTGGAAAAAAAAAAATATTTTTATTAATGAAATGGATTCTGTTATCGATTCTGAACAAAGTGGTTTCAGGATGTGCGTTAATTATGTTACACGGTGTATAGAAGTTTTCTTTTTTGTGTGTTTTTAGAGCTTGAATATTTGTTGTTAAGTGTTATAGCAGAAAATGATTTTCTTAAATGCGCTACTTAATGCATAAGCGGATATTTTTTTTACTCGTGAATATACTAGCACAAATGGTCAAACACAATTAACAACCAACGATAATTATTTCAATTTGTGACTATGTAAATTCCCGGTAGGCTGAGAATGAGATGGGCAGACGATAAACAAAGGCAGATGTATGCCCAGCTTTAGGTTACCATAAACTACAGAAATCTTCAATAAAAAAAATCTGTCGAGAAAGAAATACATCAGAAACGAAAACATGCTATACCGGTTGGATCTCCATTCTAGTTGGATTTCAGACTAAAAATAACCAAAAAAAATCTTGCAACGGCTATTGTATGGCCACTGTAAAAGTTCAAAGGAAAAAGCTTTGAATACACAGTATTGCAGAGCATCGAATCGGAATCCAATACAGGAATTAATTGCTACCAGTGAAGGATATCATTTCGGTACAGTTGTTTGTTTTCCGAATTGCTTTGTGAATTGAATACGATCAAAGGAATGTATTCAGGATGTTTTTACATAATTATCTGTACTAAAGTCGATTCAGTGATTCTGGGTCTGGATAGGTTGGCTCTTTTGAAATGTATTAATATTTCACAATATTATGGTAAGCTTTGTGTGTTACATGATATATTTGGTTTATCTTGCACGCTTCCTATTTTAAGGTATTATTTCGTAATCTGGAAAATAGTATGCTAGTGTTGTGGAATTTGTTGCGCCGTTTCTTCTCCACAGCGAGAGCACAGGAAGCGGTGAAGGGTGGGCGATACAGGGTGCTGCTTATTATACACTTGACGTTTATTCTTGCTACATGTTTTGGTATTTTGATAAAAAATGTTTGTTTTGATTTTCAAGGTTGTGATTATATCTGTCTAAAGGGCAATGGGCAAAAAAACATTGTGTTTTAATTACTAATGCATATTTCTTTCGCAATATGAGGCTAATCGGTGTTAAATGTGTAGACCGACTTGTCAACGCATCTTTATACTGAGTCAAAATCGACATACTACTTATGTGATCATAGTTAGATTATAAAAGGTAACTTAATGTGCTCTCACGATGTGTGTAACTAAAGTTCACAGTCTCATGTTACACATTCTTCTTAGTTTTTACAAGCTTAAGATAATTAAGAACATTTGTTTACACGTGAGATTATTCAAATATTTAAACGATTCAAAAACAAGAGCATAATCTGACATGCTCCACATAAAAGTTCCCGATTCTTGTAGGAAAGTAAAGCAAGACTTTTTGCTATTAAACGTATCACTCAAAACAACGTTGATGAATGAAATAAATGTTTCATACACACGGGATTTTTAGGCAGCCATTAAAGTTATTCCCAGAGTATAATACAGTAATAAAAGTTGCATTAAAAAGCTCGGCTTTGAAGCAGTTATTACCTTAATTGCTTAAACAAAAACACTTTCTCTATTCCGTATTAATGTTGGAGTTATTATACAAATATTTTAATGTCTGACCCGCCATTGTTTTTGGGATTGGGTAGGAAAGTGACAGTCTAGGTAATTGATGTGCACTTGTTTTTTATCCGAGTGGCACAGTTGTGTATGGTCACCCTAATGCTTGGTGCGTTGAGTGAGTTTTATTAATGATACTTTTTTGTGGTTTATGTTTTTATTAAATGTGGTTTATGTGCTATATATTTTGGACACGTTGGAGTTGGAGATTTTTTATGTTATGCTAAGATTAGTGACTTTTCAAAAATGTTTGGGACTTTTCTAACAATGTTTAAGGAAAGTTTTTTTCTACCTCCTTTCGCTTTAAAAGTGTCCTGATTTTGTTTTATAATTCAAAAGTTTACATTTTTTCTTCAACAGCATTTTTTTTTGCAATACTGGAAAAATAATCCCGACTTTATAATTTAATTTCACAAAACAGTAAAACCCATTAGTTCTACAAACAAGGGTCTAATTAAATTTCACGTATTCATTAAATCTACTTCAATAATATTCAAATTTCCCCAACATAGTCTTCCCACGCCGGCCCTAGTCATCAAGGGTCACTCGGCTAATAAACTAGAAACTCTAAACTAGAATCTGTAATTAATAAATTATGCCCAATTGAGATTTACGAGTATACGATTCCTCTAACATCGATGTATCGATGAAATCTTTACGATATGTCATCGAGATATCGAATGGAATCGATTTAGTAATCGATTCGTCTCGAGGTTTATGGTTCTGTTCGGCCTATTTGTAAGTTGCAGTGGAAAATTGTTAATTAATCGGATTTGTAGGTTGCATACATTTGTGTCATAGCTTAGTAGATGATGGATTTATTTATATGCCTATAATACATCTCAAATGAGGATGTTGCCTGTTAATTGTTAGAACGACAAAAAAATTGTCTTGATGTTTTTTTCGCTGTATTTCTTTTGTTTATAAAAAAATAGCTTTTGTTGTACCTAAGTAGATAATTTCTTAGAACTTAAACCACTATTTTAATCCTAGTTTAACCGTTTTAGATCAGTTATAGGTGCGGTAAAGTCACGTCGTAACACTTTTTTATATCAGATTTTTTATAGATTTGGATTAAAATCCGCAACGAATAGCCGTGTAACGTGTATTTAGATCAATAAAACACTGCTTTAGTTTCGGTCTCGGTTCAATATACATCTATTTGTTTGACTTTATAATATCTACAAAATTAGTTCCAAATAATTATAGTTCGGAAACTGATTTTGGGTTCTTCGAAAAGGTGGAACTATTAAGCTAATATTGAAGTAAAATTAATATGCCCTGAAATATTATTTTATTACCTAAATCATTATTAAAATTATTTCTGTGAAAGATGAAAGGTAAATTGTGTGGGCAGATCTATAACCTAAGTACTGGGTTTATCCTAAAATAATAATTTATATCGTTTATAATTTAAAATTTAGGTTGCGGTACGCCCCCACGACCTTAATGTTTTGCGTCGTGAACTTTTAAAGTGGTCTATTATATTATTGAAGGAGAAAAGGTGAACCGAACCTTGGATTATAAGTGGCAAAAAGCTTATTTAGTAAGTAGTTGTAATAGTACTTTTATGGATAAAATGACTACTAGGGTCAGTTTCTTCGAAAACTTAACGTATTAGTCATTAAATAAGAAAGAAATAAGAAAAAAAATAAAAAACAGAAGCCTTGAAACTCCAATTTTCCTTTTATTTGAAACTAAATTATGAAATGTTTTCTTGAGATAACGAAATATTTTAAGAGGCTGCCTAGGAAATATCATAGATATAATTTGATGAGCTGTTTAGTATTAACTGTAGATATATTATTGCTAAGTATTATTATTCGAAGTTTATAAACAAAACAACAGCAATACCAATACTACATACAACAATAAAAAGTACAAACTCCACACAATAAACTCCACTTAACCAGCTGAACGCATCGACTCCCAGTAATTTATCACTAGCTTGTTAATTAAACGTTCGGTTTCAGTATTAAAAGCCGCCATTTTGACTTCGATTTATTAAACTACCTCCTTTATATGCAGACACCCTTCGACGCGTTTGGATATCATGACTTGGAATATAGTAACAAGAATAATAGACATGTGTTTAGACCACCGAGGTGAGAGAGAATGTATAGCGAGATAAACTGTTCGGAATAATTAAGTTAATATGACTGCACGGATAGCTGAGTGGTATAGGTCACCATGCCAATTATTACCACTGTACGCGACGTGACGTAAGTTCGATCCCCGCGCGGGGCAAGAATTTGTGCGTTACACAAATGCTTGTTCTGAGTCTAGGTGTCTTTGTGCATGAATTGAATGTTTGTGAAACCCCCCGCGATTAACGATTACGTCATTCCGTAGTGTGGGATCGTTTTTTTGTTTTTTAAGAAAAAGTAAGAAAAGAATCAAATGAATGATCTGTGTATTGTAAAATTTTACATCTTTTTTCTGTTTCACATTATGTGGGTAGCTGTTTATAAATAAATAGTTTATCACGAAAAGATTAATTGATGGTTCAAAACTGGTAATTATTTACTCAAAACTAAACAACGTATGTTGGTATCTATCTACATTTATATCAATTAGAAAAAAAGACGAGAGACATAAAAATAACAATAAATTCTCAAAATGAATACATTATCAGTTCTCATAGACCATGATTTCTTTCTTCATCCTTTTATTTGACAATTAAGTCTTAAAACCTAGTTTATGACTCATTTAGCAGTTAAGTAGGTATGGCTAATATTCTTAGGTATAAGCGAGAACAAAATACTTATCTCAATAAAATATTGTAATACGTTTTTGGCTTAGTTCAAGCTAAAATATTTAGCTTGAACTAAACCAAAAACGTATTAGCTTATTTGAAAGTTTTCTCAAAACTAATAAAATATTTTATGCCGATTGAAAAATTATCACCAGTCTAATTATAAACAATTGAATCATGATACCATTTCAATACAACAAAAGTAAAATGAGAATTCTTCACTAACTTTCACCCAAATAGTGTCCAAAAATGTTTTATTTATATAAAAAAATATAATATTTGCATTGTTCTGCAAATAAAACAATTTCGCGAAATAAACAATACGAAATTTCCAAATCGTTCGTGACTGTACTCATTAGTATAGACTAAAAACTTTTTAGTCTAATAATACGCGAATTCGGGTGACCTGGTTCGTGTTTATGATATTTGCACGTGCTAACTATAATATCTAGGCTGAATGACTAAAACTGGGGGCTTAAAACCATCTTTTACTTACCATAATATCATTTTTGTTTCTATTTTAATCCACAGGCTAACTTCAAGGGAAGAAACCTGGTCCTTTTTAAAGGCTCTAAGGTCAACCAATCACGACTATGATTACTAATATAACCATAAAACTGAAACATGTCCTAACATATTTAACTAATTTCCGTGTTAATCAGCGTTTGAGAAACAAGCGGTCAGACTAAAACATTTTTTAATTACTTATAGATTTTGTTATTTCATTTAGGCTTTGCCTACAACATCTAGTTACAGCATTTATATAATTCTCGTTAACCTTTTGACTAAGTAAGAATTAACATACGGACATTTTTAACAGAAATTGAAACTTCATCAGAAGCCCTACCACATACTAAAGTTTGTAAAACATGAACATACACCTACAAAACATTGTAACGTAAAAAAAAAAACACGCAGAACCGCGCTCCATTACTCGCAATTAAAATTCACAACACTCATAACAAAGTCGACACAGTTATAAAAAAACGTGTAACTCACTAAATAATACACATTAAAGTGACCACGTGGGTATAACAGACTTGTGACAGTTGTGGAAGCGAGACAGCATTCTACAATATGTAGCGCGCCATCTCGCTTTAACAACTGGAACAGTATTACTTTCAGATATGTTGGTAGGCTGGTCATGTTATATGCATTGACGGCAGAAAGCAGCTGGATTCATTGCTTCATTTATTGTTGGATGCCTGTTTCTAACTTTCTGTTCTGTTTTCTAGATTTGTCTGGGGTTTCAGGTTTTAAGTCTAAAAGAGCAGTATTTTTATCGTATTTGTGATACTAACTTTTTTTATGTTACTGTTGTCTGACAGGGGAATTGAGCGCAAAATGCATGTATTCGTAGTTTATACCTCAACGTATTTAAAAAAAAGGATACTTACCTAGTTGTTTCACGGTTTAGGGTAGGCGACTCGAAATTCTGTCTAGTCTAATCTATGTGCAAAAGGTAAAGGTAAGGACTTTTAATTTATGCTTAATTTTGATTGCTGGGCAAATGCCTCCCAAAAAAACTGCCACGATTTACGAACCTTATTTTTTTGTCAAACTCTGTACGTCAACAGTTTTACAATCAACGTTTCTCAATTTTTATCTTAAAATTAAATAAAACGTTCCTCAAACAAGTGACGGCAATTAAGCCTAATATCGAGCGGAAAATCTGTCTTTGAGCCTTTAGAAACTTTCGTAATTATCTTAATTTCATGCTAACTAGCTTTGGGCAATTTAGGAAATCCCTAAACGCTGTGACTGAAAGTAATTTATATTAAACTTTATGTCTTAGCTGATGATAAGACGATGAAGTCATTACATTATGATTAAAATTATTTAGCGTCAATATATTAGTATCTTGTCCTGGATTCCGCAAGACCATACTAGACCACGTGGTAGGCCATTTTTTTTTATTTCGTGGTGAAACGTTAATGACTTTAACCCACGCCTTGAGCACGGCGTGGGGATACGTCGGACTCTCACCAAATAAAAACACCCCAGACCCCTTGTACTACCTAAGCCAGCGTCACGGGACCGCTCGCGCATGCTCTGTGTGACCCTGGCTAGACGTGGTAAGCCCTGGCGGAGATGGCGTGATGACTTCGACTATTTCATAAAGGAATTGGCTAGACAAGCCTCCGAAAGGGATAAATGAAAAAATGAGAGGGAGGTTTTACCCAGCTGTGAGTATTATAGGATTATAATAAACACGAAATATTAGTGCTGGCAATACCTTATTTAGCACTGAAGATATTAAAATATAATATAATTGGTCTGTTTCAAATATTAATTTTAAATAGGTACTTTTGCCAAGGACTCTTCCAAATCCCTCTATATTTCCCTTTATTTATTACCTAATGTTCATTAAAGGTTTTTAAAGAATAGCTAAGGAACGTTAAAGGCTAAGAGCTTAAGTAAAACTTAAAACACTAATGACTTCAGCCTTGCCTCAACCAACCGCCTATTCATATAAATATTACGTTGAAAATTTTATAAATTACACTCAATGTTTTTATTATAACTTTAAGAAAGAAAAGTTGAGAGAAAAAGTAAAGATAATTAAGTTTGAAACTTAATGATACGGGTAGGTTTTTTACTTTTTTATTGTAAAAGGAAAGTGACAGTGGTTTTTGGTGGCAGTGTGTTTTAAATTTGTTTTTACAATGGGTAAAAAAAGTACTTAAAAATAAAAGACGATTCAATTCTATTCTATAAAATACAGCCAGACACAACAAATGATCGTGCTCATCACACAAACAATTGTCCTGGATAGGAATCGAACCCACGACCCCTAGTATCGCAGTCAGCTCCACTAACCACTAGACCAACAGGCCAGCCAATAGTTAAAAGGGCCATATAATACCATCGCAACTATTTATCCCGCATGCTACAGTTCGTATTAGCAAACACGCTACCGTATATTCAATAACTCTGAATATATTTAGATACATAGATAGCTATAAATTAAACATTGAACCTTCATGAATATTGATAGAAGCCCTTTGCTTCCAAAGCGAATACATTTCTGTAAGATACTCGCAAATCTATGAGCTTTCGGTAAATCTTAGAGGTGATTTAAAAGTAAATCTTTACTTCATATTTGAGCGATTACTTAAACATCACCAAAATTTACTTGAGAGCTCAGCCCTTGACTGTGCAGTTCTCTTTTTCTCTCTATATTTCAAACCAACTTTTGGACCTCGACAAACATACTATTGTGATTATTTAGGTAACAGTTATTTATCATTCAGTTGTTGTAACTGCTATAACAATTATTTTACATTTTGCTAAAACATTGAAAATCAGATACAAAAAAATTCGTTAGAAAATCTGTATTATGAAACTGAATCGGAAATTGCGACAAGTCGGCAGGTGTAATGATAATTGCTTGTTTAAGAAGTACAAATTTAGTATAATCTGCCTATTTATCAAGAAAACATAAATCAATCTACATTCGTCCACTCCTTGTTATTAAGTAACCACTCAGTCTAGTACTAAATGCAGATTGATATATTATGAATAGCTAATATCAAGAGAATTGCCAGCTTTACGAGTGCAGATAAATTAGAAATATCTGAAATGGAGTATTTAAATAATGATTTAAATCAGACGCGAGTAGAGCATAAAGTAGTCTGTTACCGTCGTGGAAGCAAGACAGCGTTCTATGTGCAGTATAGTGGCGTCTCGCTCGTTTAACGACCAGAGTTTCCTATAGTTGTGATATGGGTGCAAAAAGCAATTAACGAAGTATTTATGTGTCTATGCTAAGCAGGAGTGTAAGTAAATTAACAGGATACTTGATTTAGTAGTTAATGGAAGCATCTTTCATGGATAAATTTATTTGTAAATATGGCTGCGCGTTTTGACGTGTCAAAAAATGTTTTAATACTATTCTGATAAGTGTCGTTGACCCCTGAGTTTGTTTTGTCATTTTTTCTCAGGTTAGTCTGTTAGGAAATGTCGACTATATCGAGCTCATTTTGCTATATTTAAGACATATAAAAGTGATAGAATTATCCTACTTATGATTGAATTATTTCATTTAATTTCATTTATAATTATACATTTCTATTAGCCGCTAATGTCTCTGTGAATCTGATTCCTCTTAACGAATTAAGACGACACCTTTTACCATTAACGATTCGGAAACAATTTTGATTCTAATAAATAAAAGTTCATATGTACGTCAAAATAATGTCAACACATCGTCAGAAACAAGTGAAAGTCATAACAGAAATTAACCAAATATAAAATCTTTAAATTACCGCATTATTCAAAAAACAATGGCAATCTGTGTCAAAAGCACAATTTATTCACACACCAAACATTGGACAACCAACATTGGCCAAACAATGTTCTGCATTTTTCAAGCAAACAATAGCCAAATGTTGGAATGTTGGCCAAGCAATTTTGCAACCACTGTAGTGGTAATTTTAATTAATTTATTCCGTGTGGTGTCCGGATATAAAGAATAGCACCACCCCATATCCTCCACTGGGTGTCGTAAAAGGCGACTAATGGACCTTAAGATTCAGTGCCCGGCAGGCGGCCGACTATAAAACCATAGCCAAAACTTTAAGCAACATGTCTAGAGGACGTGTTGCGCCGACCCCAAGTAAAAATTGGGATAAGGGCAGGGGCATGATGATTTAGTGGTAATTTTAATGTTATGCACACCCATCCCGCATACAAATTGTTCTGGAATAAATTATGACAAATTTTGTACGAGTGTTCATACATTTTCAAGTGAAAGTGATTGTAGTTGTAAGCTTATAAATTTGAATATGACATCCGAGTTATTACGAATGTACGACTCGATGCTACAACCGTTTTGTATTAAATGACTTGCAGCTGTTGAATTTGAATTACGTAGCGTAAATAAATTACAGTACAACCAGCTAATAAATCTTATAATATTTTGTAGTATTATTATAGGGTCTTTAAAAGTATAGGTAATGAATATGGTTTTTTTTTTCGTATATAACTGTTTAAATTAAAAGAAAAGAGTCCATAAATGTTCATAAATGAGCCCGAGAATTAAAAACCAGCTTTTCGTTTATTTTTCATTAAATCAAGCTTTACTCCACTTCAGTACTTAAATTTTTAAGTTGTCACCCAGCCACATAACCCCAGTGAGGGTTGCTTAACCTCCATTACGAGACAAAACCTATTAGGTTTATTAGCCCATCCTTATGTCCTATGTTCTTAAAGTAATTTTACTTTAACATATTGTAATTAAAACAGCAATATAAATTGAACTTACTGTATTATCCACTCTGTGGTTACAAGTAGTTACGGCTGATTTATATCCAAGGAATTACCGCTAAGGATTGTGAGATTAAAATGCCATTAAAATATGCGAGTTACAGCCTAGAACTAAACGAAGTAAGTCCTTTTCAATTTGCAGTATACCAAGATAGGATTCGTTTTGTAATGAGTGCAGTTAATGTTTGCTGATACTTATCCATTTTCCATTATTGTTTTTATTTACTAATAAAGATAGTAATGAACTAATTCTATAATTAATATTATTATTCTATAGTTTGACTGCCCGGATAGCGGAGTGGTATATAATACGTCACCACGCCAATTACTAATGTACGTAACGTGTCGCTAGATCGATCCCCGTGTAGTAGAAGAATTTGTACGTTCCACAAATGCTTGTTTTGAGTCTGGGTGTCTTTTTGCAACAGACAGACAGCCAGACAACGAAAGTTTGTCAAGTAGTGACAAACTTTGTTTTATACTATGTAGTGAAGACAATATTTATTCTTTAAGTCAGTATAGTATAAGGCTACAGTCTTAAGTTCGTCGTGTAACAAAGTTCCTAAGTCTTCCAATCTACAAATCTACCAGACAAATCATTACAGTTATAATTTTCAATTCCACAAACTCATAACTTCGATTTCAAGTCCTTTTAATACTGAAAATTCATAAGAAATATCTCCAATGTACCGTTATTCGCCTAATTATTGCTAAGAGATAGGACGGCCATCCAATTTGCATGAGATTAACATTCTTAAGGGAATTTCTTTTCGAGGAATAATCGCTTCACTATTACCGCTCACTCAGGGCTTTCAGTGAACTCAATTTAGGTATCTAATTTTCCGTTCTCCGAAATTTATCATGTCTGGGAAAAGTTGATGTAGTCAAGGATATTTTTAGCGGGAAATTTATTTAAATTTATTGAACATTTTTGGTTTAAAAGTAGGCATTTGGTAGTGGGTGATTTAGTGTATCTTTTTATCATTACTGACGTTAATTTCTCGCTTAGTACATCAGCTTTTTTTTTTCAAATTAAGGTAATTTTTTTTACTGCAATTTAAATGTTCACAATCAATTAACAAAAGCTGTTTATAATAGGCACTAGATACTCAAAAATCATTCAAAAGCCATATAATTCAAAAGTAACAATTGTTTAACTCTATGTTTCTCAAAACTAGATTTATTTACACTCCTAAAAGCTTTATATAATCGCAGACCGTTACACAAACGCTATATTTTTCCATAGCGACATGTTCGAGTCAGCTCAGTGAGATTTATTTCACTATCTGAGCAAAAAACCACAGCAAAACACAAGTTGTTTTAAAAAGTTTGCAACACAACTAATATGAACCTTTTTGCAATGCAAATATAACAGGAATGTACTGTAAGTCTGCAACTAGGGAACCTTCCACTCACTTTTAAATTACAATTGCAGTTTTTAGAGCGAGATGGCGCACTATACAGTGTAGATTGCTCTCTCGCTTTTACAAATGTTAATAGGTATTTTTTAAGAAGTGGTAGAAGTTAGTATAAAACTTGAAATAAACTCGACTGAATCATCGTTTTAATGAGTCAACGAATTATAAAATTTACATAATCTTGTAGCGAGTGGGTCAAACGCAAGTCCGTGAATGAACCATACAGGGAAAACCGTACATTTATATGGACTTGTATTTGGGTATGTATTAGGCAATGTTTAGTGTTTATATTGTTGTGATGGATACTTTATTTGTTATTTTTATTGAAGCTATCGTTGAGTCATGAGCTCCTGATAAAGTGTCGGTTGAGTTTGAAAGTTTGTTATTGTGTGTTTATGATGATATCACGTGAGTACAATTTGTGTTTACTATTATTAAGTATTTAACCTTCACCTTTTATAGTAAGGCTTGCAGTTGTGGAAACGAGATAGCACACTACACGATGTAGAGCAACGTCTCGCTTCCGCAGTCCTCCTTATTTCAAACGTCCAAATTAAGTTTTTTATAGACGGCATTGAGGAGGTAGGATGAGCTCGATTTATTTGCACAAAACTGGCAACAGTTAGCCATAGACCGAAATAGGTGGAAGGAGGGAAGGGTGGCCTTTACCCTGCAGTGGAAAACTAACGGCTAATAATAAGTAATTCCGGCGGTGCGCTGAGAAATGTAAAAGTTTGTAATAAAATAGGCTGGATTTATCGCTCGTGTTTCAAGTCTACTGGCCTATTTTTAGATACAAGGATATCTAATAAACATGGACTTTAGATACATGGGTAACTAAAAATAGGCCAGTAAACTTGCTGTTTCGACATCACTTACTGAAAATTTTAAAATTAACCTATAGCTATGTATTGCTAAGTGTAATTCACAATAGCACACATTTCATTTGGCACCTACCAAATAATAAGTTCATCTAGTTCCCAAAACAAAGCCTGAATCTATACATTGCTGTATAGTTTTGATAACACAATTACTAGGCAAAGCACAAAGCGACATAGTGTCGCCAATCACGTTGCCTGAATAATAGATGTTTAATATAACATGCGCTGCGACAGTTGCCAACTGTGTGTGCATTTATTGCACAGCTTAATTTATAGAAAACAGTGAAAATGTACTACATTCAATATTTTATTGCATTCCATATTGTTGTACATGTGTTAGCCTAAAACTAGTTCATTTTAGTCGCAACTATACAATTCTATACAACTTTAAATAGATCTTTTTTTTTCTTTTCGTGGGAAATCATCAAATGACCCCGCCCGCTGTGGGTGCAGCGAGAGGGAGTGTCAGACTTTTACTGACTAAAACTCACTATGTTCCTGCTGGAGCCCTTTGGTTGCCGGGCGAGCGGTAACTCTTACGAACATCCCGCAGCCCCGGCAGGACTTTAAACAGATCTTGGTCGTACTTTTGATGCCCTTCATATAACTTTCATCAAAATAATCAGCAGTTACACAAAAAAGGGATCTATCAAAGGATCATTATTGTTAATTTTCGTCTAAAAATAAGTGTTTGATAAGGCCTATTTTGTTTAAAAAAACGCGTTATAATTTTAGCTTAATCAAATTACGTTCAGTTTTATGTGGACATAAAAACATTCAGTCGAATTAAGAAACTCCTTTTTTGTAATTGGTTGTGTTTTCACATTCGAAAGTACTGTTTCCTCCCACTTTCTTCCAATTTTATCTAAAATCTAATAATTACCCACTTATCTTAATTTCGCAACTTTTCACTTCCTACAATTTATTTAATTCGTAATTTAGCAATCGCAAAACAAGTCATACTAATTCAACCAACAAAATTTCCTTACCACTTCAAAATGAACTACTTTAAATTCCCCACGAAATCTTCTTAACACTTATCTTAAAATAAAATTAGAATTTCTCAAAATAATATATTCTAGGTTCTATAAAGAGGAGTCCAGGAGATTTTATCTGTAATTACGGGCCATAATGGACGTACAATTGTTGGTATAAACGGGAAACCATTTATACATACAACGGGTTAATTCTGATACAAATGGACCGATTAAAATTAAAACGGTTTGTGAATCTATTTATTGATGATAAATATTGGTAATGGGTGCTTTGTTGTTGGTTTCTGATTTAAGGGTAAATGTTTTGGTTTGGTTATCTTATTTGTAATCATTTTATTAGATTTGTTTTGTTGTATATTTGTGAAGAAGAAATAAACACACAATAATTAAGTCGTAAATTGTGAGAGGTTTTTTATGTTAAATCTTTAGAATACAGAAATGTTTTTTTCTTAATTCTGCTAAAAATAATTTAGCAAAATACTTACTATATTCTTCAATTCCTTATTCGTTTTAAAACAGTTTCAAAATCAGAAAAGGAATACCCGAAACAAACTGTCTTTATTTACTCTTTCAAAGTAACTGCAAATATAAAGTTAAAATACAATAGATACTATATAACCTTACCAAGATATCTCAACAAAAACGCTGCCGAAAATACAAAGGCACATATCCCCAAACACACAGTTAAAGTAGTTGCATACCTATACAAAGAAAAAATACAACAGATACTATAATCTTACCAAGATATCTCAACAAAAACGTTGCCGAAAATACAAAGACACATGTTCCGAAACACTTCGAAACACAGCTATAATTTAAATAACTTAATTGAGAGGAAAATAACAGTAGAAACCAAAATGTCACGCGAAGCTGCGTGTCATCTAAACAACACGACCGTTATATCATGAAACTCTTTTCTAATGTAAACTATTCTTTATAAGATGTGTTTAGTTGTTTACTGTACCACGACATCCCGTCCACATTTGAAATTCTGCTTTGAATGTGACACCCCCCTACTATGAGACTGGCATCTCATTTTTATGAAGGCGTTTTTTGTATACAACATAATATGCCTGCGTTAAGTCAGTTTTTGTTTATACTGAAGTTGATTATTAGATTTTTTTTACTTCTTTCATATACCATGAATTATATCAAATTTGCCATTTCGTTTTAAGTCCTATACTTAACAATATAGGAGTACGTTCCTTGTGACCGTCCCTAGCTTCGCACGGGAGAAATTTCGATATATTATCCAAATAAAACTTCCTCTTAAAACTTTACATTTATTTAAAAAAACCACAACAAATTCAATTGCGTAACTTGAAAGACGTAAGCATATACGGGGTCATACAGACACGCGTAACCACTGTTTTAGACTATGTATTGATATGCAGTTGTCTTATATGATTTATTGGTCGTGAAAAGACACCTTTAACCAACACTTTACTATCACTACATAGTATAAAACAAAGTCGCTGTCACTATCTGTCTGTCCACTTAAATCTTATAAAAAAGGAACGGATTTTGAAGCGGTTTTTTCTAATAGATTAAATGATTTAAGAGGAAGGTTTACGTGTACAATACTACAGTATTTGCCAGCGTGAAGCTAGGTTAGGTTGCTAGTCAAGTATAAAAAAAAACATATTTAGGTCGAATTGAGAAACCTCCTCCTTTTTGAAGTCAATTAAAAACAGTCGGTGTACCACCTCACAATGTACGACTGTTACACTTCACGTACTAAAAGAGAATGCATAAACGAACATACTTATTGCACCATCGTTAATGTTAGTTAAAAATGCTAAGAATTATGTCCTGACTTTACGATTCCCGGAGTAACGTCGTCTATAAAACGGCTTAGTTGTTAAAGCCTTCTGGTCTTATGTTCGTAATTTAAGGCTTTATTTACCTCTAACTTTTTACTGTGGCATACTTAGCTTAGAAGTAAAAGTCATCAGGCACTAAAAAGGCGCTTATTTTCTTTAATATATTGAACAGGCTACTCATACAGAAACTATTTTTGAGGGGTGCAAAAAATGTTTTGTGTTGTACGAAACTGAATTAAAATAATTATCTGGAGAAGTTAATAACAGGCATGTTGATCCCATTTAAAAACCAATACCGTTAGACTTACGTTTAGTATTTAGAACTGAATGCCCTAACAATAGCCTAACAGTTATTATAAACATCTAGCAATTTTCCTTAAGTTATTAAGGTAACAATAGCAGGTTTAGGTAATAAATCTTGTAAGACACCGGTGGTAGGCGCTAGCTTTTCTACACAGGAGCTGTGACCTACATTCTACACATTTTTGAGCGGGCAAAACCGCAGTATCCAACCTAGTTCAGCTTAATTAACTGAGCACAATGCGTTATAGAAATATTTCAAATTAATTATGGATATTTCGTTCAGTGCCCTTTGTGCGTTTCAGAAGGGTTAACTATTATGATTGGGACAAAAGCGTTATTGTAAGAGCGTATTTTAGGGTTTAATTTATTGTTTTGTTTGGGTTTCGTTTGTTTATCGTGTGTCTACTCTTGGCATAGGTTTGATATGGAATATGAATGTTGTTTAATGTAGGAAACTATTAAAACTCAAAGTATTACTCAAGACAACACAAGGTGGAGACTTTTGTATTTAATATTATTACTAAACGTTGTTTTAAAAATACTATATCATTACCCATTTTAATGCAAAGAAAGCTTACTTATTTTCTATAGTTTACAAAGAAATAATTATTTGAAGGCCAACATTTACCTAATCTTCAAATTAATTCATCACACAAAACGATGATTAAAAAACAAATGTCACAGAAACGTGTCACAAAAAAGTGAGCATCGAATTACTGCAATAAAAAATCAATAAATTATATGAACACGAAAGTTATACGAATAATAAAATATTATTGACCCGACGACAACATTTTATGTCATTTAAATACGATCTGCAGGGTCAAAGGTCAAACATTCGGTCATTATGGATACTTAACCTATAATTTTGTGACGACTATTATTAAATGCGATGTAAAAGTGTATGGACTGGTTGGTCTGATTCCCATGGGTAATAAAAATGGGTAGACAGCTGGAAATGGTATATGAATGGGTATAAATATAGAAATATTATATTTAGTCCATCGTCTATTTAATTAGAAAACAGTAATCATAATACACGTTAAGCATACCTATAAATAGATGCTTTATTTTTTATTAATGAGAAAACTTTTTTACAACAGAAGAATTAGATTGGCTTTTTTTTAAATCAGTGTTCGATATTTCATATCTTGAGAAAGGCTTAAGATTAAATATTATTACACTACGAACCATTTGGGGTAAAAAAATGCGGGTGAAACCGCGTGTGACTTGAATAGTGTAAAATTAGTTAACTCGGTCAACGAAAAGTGGATTAGGAATATTAGGTTACTTAAAATATAAAGTTCTAAGGGAGATCTCTAAAATTTAGAACAAAATACAGAAAACCATTTTCTATCGTACGTGACTTTGAAATACACCGAACAACATAAATTATATTAAAAGTAATAACTAAGAATCGGCTTAAAGACTTTTCCCATGATCACAATCGATTCTAAAAACCATTCTAACAGTACCGATGCTAAGAATCGATGAATCGATAACTTTAATCGATAAATATTCAATTATATCGAGCGACAAAGGCTTTATCGACTATATCTTTAAACTATTAACACACCGTTGTGTTGTAATGAGTACGGAAAGTAACTACCAATTGTGAACCGTGGTTTCATTGATTTAGAAAAGAATCGGAGAATTGCGATGTTCTTGGAAGACTTTTTTGGTTAGATCTCTTTGAGATTAGGTTTGGTATATGATGGTAAATTCATAATTATCATAATACTAGGTAGGTCTATAAAATTAAGGCAATTTAAGTAAAGTGTTTCTTATTTTAAGGAGTAGAGTAAATAATTTTTTAATTTTTTACTATTTATTCATTTAAATTTTCATGGTTGAATTCTCCCCAATCCTCGATGATAGTTTCGTCTCGTGCTCTTCTTCCTTAGACAGTTATGTTAGCGCGGACAGTGACTCCCCACCTGTCTCTTTACGTGACAGAATCGACTCTGCATTTTCTAGTACTCCTAACAACCTCCACCTTGTCCATATTAATGCCCAGAGTGTTCCAGGCCACTACAACGACCTTCTGGCATCTATTAGCAGTGATGTTGTCGACGCGCTCTTGATATCGGAGTCTTTCCTAAAACCGTCTCTCCTCTCTACTCATTATGCGCTCCCGGGTTTTGTACTGATCCGTAATGACCGAATAGGCAAAGGAGGTGGTGGTGTGGCAATTTATCTTCGTGCTGATATTCCGTCTAAAATAATATTCACATCACCTAATTTGTACTCGGAGTCAGCTGAGTATCTTTTTATCGAGATTACAGTCCACCACACCAAAATGCTGTTGGTCGTCGTATACTGCCCGAATCTCAACATCAATTACTTTGACTCTCTTGAAACTCTTCTGCACAATTACTGTCCCCTATATGACCATTCAGTCATAATGGGCGACTTCAATACCTGCCTTATAAAAAGCGACCATCGTTCCCGTAAGCTACTATCCCTTCTGACTTCCTTTAATCTTCACATTCTACCTACTTCTGCTACTCACTTTGCCCCTAACTGCACACCTTCCCTTCTTGACCTTATGATTGTTTCTTCGCCTAATAATGTTTCGGTCCATGGACAATTAACTGCTCCTTTTTCTTATCATGACCTCGTTTTTATGTCGTATCGTATCCGCCGTCCCAAAGCCAAACCTCAATTGATACAATTTAGAAATTTCCGAACCATCGACGTTCAGGTGTTGAGAAGTGATGCTGAAGCGATTGACTGGGCTTCGATATTTACATCTGGGTTTATCGACAGCACAGTATCGTCTTTTAATTCTTTGGTCTTAAATTTATTTGATAAGCACGCTCCTGTACGTCGAATTAAAGTCAGGCACGACCCTGCTCCTTGGGTTACCCCGGCCATTAAGGAGGTTATGATCAACAGGGACAGAGCTAAGAGTAGGTACAAGCGGAGGCCATCTGATATCAACTTGGCATTCTACAAATCTCTCCGTAACCGCTGCAATCGTCTGTGTCAGGATGCAAAGAGGCGCTACTTCCACGACTCTCTCGATAAACGTAGTCCTTCAGACACTTGGAAATTTCTCAACAAAGTCGGTATTGGTAGAACTCCCAAACTTGACATCGGTAATGACATTGACCTCAATGATCTCAATCTTCATTTCTCTTCATCACCGGTTACATTGGGGTCACCTGTCAAAACCTGCACTTTGCATGAACTGTCCCGTCTACCAATACCGAGCTGTCCTCCCTTTGTACTCAACTCTGTCACTCATTCTGAGGTAAAGAAGTCTATTCTGGCCATTTCTTCTTCTGCTGTCGGCGTGGACAACCTCTGCTCGAGGATGATTACACCTATCCTTCCGCAATTACTTCCCATCCTCACCCGCATTTTTAACCTTTCCATCTCCTCTTGCATCTTTCCAACACTTTGGAAAAAAGCGCACGTAATTCCTTTGCCCAAATCCTCAAACCCTACCTCAGTCTCTCAATTCAGGCCTATTTCTATCCTTCCTTTCCTATCCAAGGTCCTCGAGCACATTGTTCATCGCCAAGTTTCTTCCTTTTTAACTTTAAATTCTCTTCTTTCCCCTTTTCAATCGGGGTTTCGCCCCGGTCACAGTACTGTCACTGCCCTGATTAATGTCACTGACGACATTCGCTTAGCCTTGGAGAACAAGCGCCTCACGGTACTTGTTCTTCTTGACTTCAGTAGTGCATTTAATTCAGTGGATTTCGACGTACTCTTGGGTGTTCTCCGATCTATCAATTTCTCCTCTTCTTCTATAGCTTGGTTCTCTTCATATCTTCGGGGCCGTTCGCAGTGTGTTCGCCATGATGATTCTGTATCTGAATGGTGTGACCTCGCTGCGGGGGTGCCTCAGGGTGGCGTCCTCTCTCCTCTTTTATTCTCCATTTTGATTAACTCAATCACACGAGTAATATCTTCCAACTTCCATCTTTACGCAGACGATTTGCAAGTATATCGGCACTTCGCTCCAGCTGATGCTGATGCCGCTATTAATGCCTTGAACCTCGACCTGTCTCGAATAAGTTCATGGGCTAAATCTAACGGCCTAAGACTAAATCCTAGTAAGTCCCAGGCCATCATTATCGGCAGTCGGCATCAGCGCAATTCTCTTAACATTGATGGCTTGCAACAATTATTGCTTGACGGTATTCCTATCCCTTACACCGACACAGCCAAAGATTTAGGTGTGATTATTGACTGTAATCTCTCGTGGCGTCCCCATATAAATGAGGTTAGTCGCAAAGTTTTTCACTCTTTCCATTCTCTTAAAAGCCTCCAATATTTTCTTCCGCTCAAATCTAAAATTTCGCTGGCACAAACTCTGATTCAGCCAATAATAGATTATGCCGACGCCTGTTATTTAGATGCCACTGAGGAGCTACTGAACAAACTCGAGCGCTTGCAAAACATGTGCATTCGTTTCGTCTTCGGATTACGCAAGTATGACCACGTCTCCAACTTCCGCAAGGATCTCAAGTGGCTCCCTATTCGCTTCCGCCGGAACACTCGGATATTATGTCTCCTTTTCAACATCCTTCATAACCCTCACTACCCTTCCTACCTGCGAGAGCGTTTCTCCTATGTTAAACCTCCTGACGCTCCGTGCAGATCCCACCTTAAAACCCTCCTTAAGTTCCATCCTCATAGCACGGATTTCTACTCCTATTCCTTCTCCGTGCATGCAGTCAGACTGTGGAACTCACTGCCGCCTGACATACGTAATACTCCATCCATTTCCTTATTTAAGAGACGAGTAAAGGAATACTATCTGTCCTCTTAATTTCTTTATTTATTTATCTTTTTTGTCCCCATTTTCATTTTGTATTTTAGCATGTAAGTATTTATTCTTAATCTTCTTTAATTGTTTGTCCTGATTTTCTTGATTTATTTGTATAATAGCATTTGTCTCGTTTTTATTTTATTTTGTTAATAATTGTACACCTGCCATTGTTTTTAATTTATGTTTCCTTTTGCAGGTCTGCTGGAAGAGATTTCTAATTGAAATAAGCAGTACCTTTGTACACCGTATTTTTATTTAAGTGTTTCATTTATTGTGTCTGTGTACATAAATTGTTAAATAAATAAAATTGTAGTACTTTTTCAGTTATATGTTTTTGAGGTATTTGCTCTTTGTATGCAGAAATTTGTCAGTTTGCAAATAGAGCACAGTATTGAATACAAAAAATACGGTGTAAAATTCAAACCTCAGACAAGACTCGAACCTACTACATTTGGCAAAACAAAACGGACTACTCATTTTACCAAATTAATTATTTTCTGATCCGCAAGTTTCTGCGTATCTATTAAAGATAATAAAATTAAGAGAATACATTATATTTCAAACTGCTTTTTTTGTATTTTTGAAATTGGTTTTCCTATATAATACATTATTAAACTACTACAATAAACAATTTGGTTACACGTGTAACTGCATATTTAACTAACTCCTATTTAGGTAATTATGTTAATTATTCCCTGGATATCGGTAAAAGTTTGAAACCCTAGTAAAACTTCTTTTGACAGGCGTATAAGCCTCCGTCGTGACTTAAATTGGCTGACATTAATACGATTATGCAGCTTAATAAAATCTACATACCTTACATATTATCAGAGCATATTAAATTACTTTTCAACGACATGCTTATTAAATAAAATTAAGATGGAAGGCATGGCATGTTACTTACAACTTATGCTTTCGTTAAGTCAGTCTGGGATTGTTTTTATCCAGAACTAAGCTTATTAGTTACTATTTGCTTATTATAATAACTTTTGTGAAATGGAGTTTTAATTGTTACATAATTATTTGCTTTCGCGTAATTATAGGGAATGCCCAAGTTTTAAACCCAAGTCGCCTCAAGACCCGCGTCAGCTCATGATTAACGACTCCGGCTAGGTCAGAAACTAGTCCTTTTTGCAATTTCAATAAAAATACAAATACAACTACGTGAATAGTCGTCGAACAAAGACATAAAAATAAATTGAATGATTCCGAAGTATACCTTCCTTTTTTACTACGAGAGTTCATTGAACAGGTCAGGCAATATCATCAATGCCTTACAAATAGCGTGAAACTACTTATTTACTTAGAAAATAAAAAGACTATTAACGCCGGTTCATTTAAGGGCAAATCAAATATTAAAAAAATAATAGTCGATTTACTTACCCCGTTTTTCTATTGATGCGGTACAGATGGCTACGAAAGTGATTAAATAAAGTATTATTTTTAATATTAAAACCTTACACATTCTGTTTTTTTAAGTGAATTTGATCCTGCTCAGACGTTGCCACAAAGAGAGATGATTGAGACCCTAAACAATTGCAGGTTTACTAAAAAAGATTTCTCGTTGAAATAAGCAGTATTTTTATACACCGCTTTCCTATTTCAGTGCTTCTATTAATTTATTATATTATGAGTACATTAATTGTTAAATAAATGATTATTACAACTTCTAAAACACAAAATCACTTGAAATATCTTAAAAAATCCAAAAGCCACTTAAATTAAATTTCATCCTTAAGAATAATTGTATCATGAATCGTACATTCAACAATTTGCAGCCAGCCTAATACAAACTCCAGTACCGGTATCAACAATCTAAATACACCCAAAACAACACAACTTCAGCAACAGATTCAAAATCACCTGCCGTTCGTAACACATTTAAATTGTAAATACTTGTGCGCGCGACTACACTCGCCCACAATACAGACGAAAGTGAAAATGACCTTAAAACGTGTACAAACATTCGTGGTACCGTCTGGTTTTAGTTGACAAAAAACAAACAACATCCAGGCACAATAAGACTATAGAAAGTGCTCTGACAAATAAAGAATAAACACTTTTTTTCTTTACCATTCTTTCTTTCGTAATTTCGTTTATAGTTGGACGGGAAAATTGGCTGATAATGGGCTAGCCGCAGAAGAGAATGGCCAATGAATTCGGGCCTAAGTAGCGCGATCGGTTGGTTTTCAGTAGCCCCGTATTTTTTAGCGAGCGTGAATCGCACCTGCTTTAAATTGGAATTTCGTTGTATCACGTTCACGCCGTCAAGTTGGCTGGACCGACTCCGATGGTGGTGCCAACTGCGGAAAATGTTTTAGCGACGATTTCGTACTACATTTACACGTACATTTGTATGTGTTAAGCTGTGTCAATATTACTGTGATAATTATAATGACATGGTTTAGTAGGTCTTAAACGTATACAGAAAGTGATATATTAGTTCTGTTGAATAGTCTCTTGTTAAAATACTTTTAGCCAAGTGATTGAATTAATTTCTTTTCTAGATTTATTTTTGCAACTAAAAAAAATAACTGTTAGTAATTAAATTAAAATGTTTTAGAAGATATAAACCAATTTGCGAGATGCTTTAATTAAATATTATTTGACAGCTCTCTGATGTATTGAAGGCATTTCTTTCCGTTTGTAAATCAATTTACAATATAATTTGATCAATTTTCTTAACAAAGAACCCAATTTATTTCTTTGTGTCAACAAAATTACTTTTTCATTTAAACTAGAAACCCATTTATTATTTTCATTAAACCAATAACTCAGTTTTTGTATGAAATAAAACTTAATTGATATAGTTCTACAATAATTTCGATACGAGAAGATTTCTATTACAAAAATACTTTTATGTACGCCGGTTGATTATAACGCAATTAGAACGTATGATTTTGCAGCTGTATTTGAAAGTAAATTATATTTTTTATTTAATTAAGTACCTAACACAAATTTGAATTTCGCTTTTATCAATACAAACTGGCTTGTAAATGTGTCAGATGTGATCCTTTTTTTCGTCTGCATCTATACGAGTATTCTTTCTTGTAATTGCGGTAGAACATCATGATTTCGCCATTTATGCTAGATCTTTGGAAGAACTCGAAAATACTATTTTACACCTTTAAGTCTCTATCTTTCAAGATTTCAATTTGCAACGTGCACAGCCGCTTTGTCGGTTTATAATTAAATGAAAAACAATCTCCAATGTCCATAGTCCCATACATTACAATATCAAACAATAATATATTTCCCCTTAATATTGACCCTTACACCATATCATCCTCATTCATTTAATTGACGTTTAGATCGGCGACTTTCATTTAAAGATATCTTGCCTAGAATAAGCTGAAAGCCTACCGGCTCCTAGACTAAGTGCAGTTGTGGAAGAGAGACGCCGCTCTATGCTGTGTAGCGCGCTATCTCGCTCTCACAACAAGTCTTAGTCCAAGAGACAGTGGTAGGCCTCTACTCTGTATCGTAGAATCTACTGTTTGGTAGTAATATAATGGTAAAAGGCTATGAAGCCTAGTTTCACTAAGGGTCAAGGCGAGATAGCAATCTTAGTTGCCATGCAGTAAATTTACTTACTACCTAAAACGAACGTGTAAGTAAGCAATAATGTTGTATCTAATCCGTAAGTAACTATACAATGCAATGCGTGTGAATTTAATAGAGATTATTTGTATGCAAGTACCATATTTTCTTTTTTTTTTTAATTTTGCTATCAATATAAATATGCGGCATTTTTAATACGATCGGGGTCTATAAACACGTTGGAAAGTAAGTTAAAAATATATCTTTAACGTAATAAAACAAGTTACCGTAACCGAATTCATTATTAAACCTAACGGAATGTATTAAAATAACGTCGTAATAATAAAAATCGATCGTAATCGGAATTCGAGAAAACAATCGACGTGAGGACGTACCGGAATCGATACGAAACGAATCGAATCGATTCTTATCGATTTTTTATTACAATCATCATCGGTGTTACCGTTTTGTGAGTTTTGTAAGTTATATTATACAATGATTAGTAACGATTATGGTTTTTTCTGATGTTTCCTCTTACGAGGTTAAACTGCAGTTTTTTTTTTTTAATTGGTTTGTTGCATGTATGGATATAAAATGAAATGGAATCGTTGAATGTGACACTGTAACAATTTTAGGATACCGTAATCTACAGTCGATACGAAGTTATTTCTTTGAGGATGATTAAAAAATGACCTTAATTGTTTTGTCTCCAAATTATCCGATAAAATTGATATAATAACATGATACAGGGAATTGCTTTATTACAAAATGTACTCATTCATTTTAAAACCTGCAATACGAAACCCGTACGCGAATTACTATATCTAGTGCCAAATCACTCACCAACATTTACAAATCTAAAAAACGGCTAAACTTTCTTAACATTACGTCAAACTATTTTCAGACGTTCCGACTAAAAACCTCTCTTAATCATCATTCATTACGTCTTTCTACAAATGAGCGGCACATTTTTTCTATAATTGTCACTACGTTTTCACTTTCACTAACCAATGTTCCAAAACCCAGTTTTTATCAAATTACGTACCATAAAAAATTTAAGAGACAAAATTAACACTCTTAATTTCACTTGTGGAAGAGTCACGTAGTTTTAAAATTCACGTCCATCAGTATTCAAGGCAGGGGTAAGAAGCATTAGGTATTCTCCTTGCGACGCTTTACGTAACGGCACTAAAGCGCTACTTTGATATCCATCGCTGCAATAAAACGCGACACTTTACTCAAATTGTATACAAACGCGTCAATGTACGTTAAACGTAATGGAAACTTTGTGAACTTTAAATTTTTTATCGTTTTTATTTTGTCGTTGCAGACTTTGTTGTTCATTGCTTTCTTGGTGCTTAATACTTTGAAAGGCTTACGCGTGGACGCGTCGATGTATTTTAAGTGTTTAAAATTTACTGCTATTATGTTTTTAAAAACTGGTAGTTGTTTAATACTTTCACTTGTTTTTAGATAATTGTTGTTGGTAATTACGGGATGGTAGCGCATCACCAGTTTGCAGTTATCTTAAGGCTTTTTTAGTTTGTTTTTATATATTTACGTTGGTTTTTACTTGCGGTGCGGCCAGCGAAACTTAGTTTACACTGAGTTATATTGAGTTTATAATTAGTTTTTAGGTTGGGCTTTTGAGAGCTTTTGAAAGCTTTAGTTTCTAGAAGTTTTATATAATAATCTAGGTTAGACCTAATACTATAAATTATACTAGTGCGGTCGTCAGCTAATTATTTTTTTTATTTATCTGACTAACAGAACAGTCATCCTTAAGTTAAACAAATGCAATATACATTTCTTTAATTAATGACAAATTTTACCAAGAAAAAGTCTGATACAACTAATTGAATGACAGATTTTGAGTGACAAATTCAAAAGAGCCTGCCATGAGTAACACATGTTTCTCTCGTAAGTTAATTTAAATAAAACCAAGTAAACACGTAGCATGTCTCATTGCATTAACTTAACCTAACTTACATTAAACTAAACCAACAATTTAATCCACAAACATTACTTAAAGACAAAATCTAATCTAAGTAACACTTAGAGCATTGTTTAAACTACAATTGTCGCCTTTATTTCATTTATCAGTAGGCTTAACTCAATCCTGCGACATTCCATCTGATAGTGCGCTCTAAAAACGCGTTTGTGCTATAAACAAATCGTCAGTCGCCCACGTGTAACCGGCCTAAGATCGATTTGGTGCGACTTATCGATTCGATTAAGCATTGAATTATCAGTGTCTTGTGTTTTAAATCACAAGTGATTATTGTAAGTGCTTGTGACGGGAATGTTTGGTGTTTGAAGTACTGGCTTTATTTTGTTTAAGTTGGAGAGTTTTTGATGTAGCTTTGTCATTCTTGGTTGTAGTAGTTTTTTTTTTAAAACGACTCTCGTACCAAGAATTTTGATCATGGTATCGCACGGGCTTCACAGACAGTCAATTTACATGCACAAAGAAATCCAGAACAGGTCTTTGTGGATCTCACAAATTCTTGTTCTACACGGGGTGGAACCCGTGATATGTCGCACACAGTGGTTATTGGCGTGGTGACCTATACCACTTCGCTTACAGTCATGTTGTTTGTTTATAGAAGTATTCATGACTTATATTTCCTGTTTACATAAGGCCTAGTGTTTTGATGTTAGAACTTATTGGCACAATGTAGAACTTGGTTAGAAACGTAGAAATGTTAGTGTCAAGGACAGTGGTCAGTGTCATTTTTTATTAAATTGTACGTAGCTGGCAACGAGTTAAGAAAGATATAGATAGAATATTTTGTGTGATGATCAATTCTTGTTGTAACTCCAAGCTTAAGCATTAACAGCATCAAGTAGTATATTTATAATTAGCAGGTTATTCAGTAATACGTCCTTAAGAGTTGTTTAGCTTAAAGGCTAGATTAGGTAATTTAGTATCTGTTATCACATTAGGATTATCATTGCGTCACGGATATTGTGATTAATCTTTGCTGTGTTTAAGTAGCAAAAGAAAAGAATACCTTTCCATACTAGACTAAGCTATTCTTGTTATATATCTATATACACAAACCACGCAATATGTACATAGCAAGCCCTATGCAAAAATAAAGAAATTTCGGATCAGAATATATTACCGTATTTCAATAAACCTATGACTCATAAAGAACAAAACATTATTTCAACATCAAAACATAAGTAGGATAAATCATACCGTGAATAATCTGACCGACAAGTCGCCCACGTGTAACCGGCCTAAACGCCCAACCGTCTACTCCCAACACGTGTTCCGTAGCGTTTTCACTTTTTATTAGGGCTATTACAAACTCGACGATTAAAGTAAACGCTGCGACCGGTCGACGGTCGACGGTCGTACGTACATAATTGCTTGCATTATTATTTATAGGTATTCATTACAAAGATTGGGTTTGAAAGTGAATGGTGCCATAACTTTCGTAAGACGATTTGGGTAATGAGATGCGAGGTTGGTTGTGAAGGATTTTAAGCCTTTTTGGGAAGGGATTAAGTTTGGATTTTGTATTAAGGTTTATTTATTTTTGTTGTATTTCTTTGATGCAGAATTTCCTTAAATAATTTAAGTCCTTTTATGTTCATTGTTCTGATTTGTGTATATGTATTTGTAAAGAATATTAAAAAAATATTGCGATATTGCAAAAATCATAAAAATCAAACCTCGATTTTAAAGAATTGCAAGTATGGTCACAAGATACTGGACATAACATATTTTCCAACTATGTACATAACTGAGCAAACATTTTTATCCTTTAATTGACAATTAACATACAATCTCATTAATTTACAAGTTATTGGTGCAATTGTAAATAGTTTTTATTTAATTATAATAATCGGACTTATCTTTTACTTAAAGGTGCATTATTTCTTATTTATTTTAGGTAGTGTTTTTTTAAGACCTTAATTCAACTCATACTAATTTTCAGAATTGTTCAATAGCTTATGATTGAAGAGTCTATTGAGTCTGAAACTAGTCGGGGAATCCCGAAAACGCAAACGAGTAAAACGAAAGTATAATAAAAACACTAAATGAAAGTTGTCATATAGGTAACGTTTTATATTTAATCTCTTACAAGGAACAAATTCACCTCAATAAAGCTATAAATAAAGTTATCACGAAGTTGATATGTTAATCACAAGTTGACGCGTAACTGGCCCGCAGGTTAATTCTCCAGTTAAGTAGACTCAGACTAATTACTTTAATAATATATTATGGTTAGAATATCTCCATTTTAACCTTCTTGGTTAAAGGCTTGTAAAGAGGTTACAATGAAGATTAATTTTATGAGCCTGCTTTCAACACCATAATTATGTAGGGTCGGTAATTAGCTGAAAAATGTCTTTGATTATTAATCTTTCCTTATTATGCGTTGAAGTACAAAATTTGTGATAGGATAGGGTAAAATTCTTCTATCAAAATAAGTTGATGGAAGAAGAAGACCCAGTTTAAAATAACGTAATTTTAATATAGTTCTGTTATGATATTGTAATCATATTATTCTATGAATTTCGAAATATGCTCTCATTTTTTTGTACTTTTTCTGCGTTTAGAGAATCGCATGCCAGAAGCAGACAAGTCTTTATAAGATCAGATAACAATAACGAAATATTTTCCATACAAATATTTAGAGCAAGTAATTAATGGAATTTATTGAAATCTTAAGAGAAGCTGAATACTAGATAGTATCGCAACACGAAAGAACGCAACATCCATTTGTTGCGACGCACGACAACCCGCCATCTCAAACATAAGATTTTTGATTAAAATCAATCCGTGACATACCGTTCTATTACTTTCTCTATTTAATTCTGAAAGTGACAAACTATTGTCAATTAATAGACGAGAAAACGACCGATAACAATGATTGAAGCATCGTTTTACAAAACAATAGATAAAATAAACAAATACGATTACTCGTCACGGCTCGGTAGAACGGGATGCAAGATTGTGTGCTAACGAGAGTAAGCGAGATAGAAGATAGAAAAAAGCTTCGATCGCCGGTAGCGGAAACATTATTTTCACCTGATTTCAATATTATTTCTTTGTGTGGCCGTCAAATCGGGAACGCGGGCGGTGTAATGTATGATTTCTCTGTTTGCAAATCACATTTCTAATGCGTGTGATTAGGGTCAATAGATCGGTGGTGTCTTATTCTACTACATTGTAATAGTTTTTTATGTTGTCGTCAGATAAATGATGCTGACTGATAAATATGAGGATTGTCTTCGATATGCGTTGTTAACATCTTGTTTTCAAACAGGATATTAGATATAGGTAATATCTGGTACCATACAAGAAACAACGAAAGTGCCTGAGAAGGACCTCTTGAAATAAAAACCTTTTTTATCGATTTTTGTTTATTTTTTACGTTACTTACTTCAAAATGAGGTTTTTCTACATTCGACTATTAGAAAACCTCGTGACTTTTGATTTTATTTTTGACTAGATATTCTAAAATCATTGGAATCTAAATCTTTGTCATGCAATATTTAGGCTAAGATCTAAATCCCTCTTGATCGAATAAAAGATTACAGGTTGTCCGTCCAATGTATAAAAAGACATGTTTTATAGCAAGCGTCGTCCAAAATATAATTCAATCAAAAAATAAAACAAAAATCTTTTAATCAAATGTCAAACAAGACAATAGCCACAAGTGAAACCACCTCATCCAAAAACAGGCACTTGTAGCAGCCCACTCAAAAAACGTTCGTGAATCAAGAAATCCCGGATCAAAGAAACCCATCTACTTTCTATTGTAGTATGTCTTTCTACCAGACGGTATGTCTGTCTGTATAGCGGCCATTATTCATTTTGCATGTGCCTGACATGAAGTGTTGCGATTGTGATCTATGAGGCTTGAAGATGCTGTTATCTGATTTGCGTTCGTCAGGAGTCGGGTGTCGTCCAAGGCGGTACGCTTGGGCCAACAAGTTGGGTGGTTCGGAATTTTTGTTTTTGATGTTGTTTGTGATTAGATTTTTCGATACAATAATTTTGTTTGTTAGATGTTTCGTCATATTTAATTTAGTTTATTTTATTTGGTTTAAGTTTTAATTAGAATTAGGTACACTAAGAGCATAAGTACTGTAGTTAGTGGTAGTAATAATAGGTTAAGCAAAGTAGGTAGTAGGTAATAGAAGTAAAATTCTCCATATTTGAGTCATAATACATCTAGAAAAACCTGTGTTCATAATTTTCGGATGTTATTGGTCTGATTACAGTCGTTGAAGTTTCATATTTTTGCGGACCCTTCAAAACGCGAACCCAATTTTGAACTAAAAACTTTTCTTATCTACAGCGTGGTATCGTCATTTACGAAAAAAAAACGAAAATCTGTTATAAAAATGTAATGGTGTTGAACATCCTTCCCATCTGTATGTCAAATACACGTCGGTAGCAAGGTGCGCCCGCGTCGGCACATTTGCTTACTTACAGTCCCACCGTGACAGCTAACAACAACACTGTGTAATGTAGCTACCGGCGTAGTATTTATATTTATTTTAATACGAGCTTCGTATGAGGAAACTTGATATTTGTTATAGGGATTATTAAAACTTTAATAAACTTGGGTTTGATATACAAATAATGCAGCGACTGAATTTTGTCTAGAAGTGAACTTTAATTACAGATTGATGATGATTATGACTATGATGATAAAAAGAACACTCAGACTTGTAAACTCTTCTGAAGCACGATTTCCCTATCGGACCTGTACCATCACACAAAAGACGACTGATCTATCCGATCTAGCAAGTCCTACTTATGTAAGTAATACCAATAGACTAAACTATCGAGGTAAATCAGAAAATGAAAATGTTAATACAGTTAATAACAGTCAGTGTAATAAAGATTTGTTACCATACATTCCAATATTCATCGAGAAAATCGCAGCGATCAACGTAAAAGTTATAAATTCAGAGATGACGACTTTCTTTCAAGATAAATCTTGTTTTATGCAACGTCTATCGTTCCCACACGGGTACATGGTTGTTGTAACTATAATAATCAATGTTATCAACATAATAATTGGATTAGCCTCAATCGCGGCTCATTATAACTGTCCAGCTCGACCATTTCGGTCGTATAGTATTAAATGTCAAATGCTGGGAGTGCGTGAGTTTTAAACGTTGACTGCAGACTTGTGGGATTTTTAATTTATTTATTTTTATTAATCAAATAATGAAAATATTATACAACTGTACCTGCAATTCCAATTTTTGGATCTATTCCGGTCCAATCCCAAAAACTAATACCACTTGTATTTATTTCTTATCGCAGTTAATTTCTATTCCGAACGAATCCCACTCATAAACGAATCCCAAAATTAGTAAAATGGTTTGAAGGTACTAAAGGCAGTAATACTAGTCAGTAATAAAGGCTTAAGGCGCTTCGTTTGCTCAACGCTTGGCTGTGATTGGTTGATTAGGATTTTTAAACAATAAGATTCTCGATAAGACAAAATGTGTTTGTAAAGATTTAGGATTGAATTACGATCATTATATTAAATTATTAAAAAGCAAAATAAACTTTTTTCTGTGACTGTACCAAAAGTTATGTTTTGGGAATCGTTGGGAATAGATTAAGTACTTCATTTAAATATTTGAAATATGGTCTTCGTTTCAAGCAAAATAATAATTTAATTTCCGAACTAATACCAGTGGTATTAGTTTTTGGGATTGGACCGGAATAGATCAATTTTTGGTCTACTGTCTGGAAAAGCTATAATAGTCTGGATAAAAACAAGAGTTTTCTTAGCATTGAACAGTTCATAGATTATTAAAAAATACCAATGTCTATGGCTAAGCTGATCTAAATGTTCTGCCTTACCAAACAGGAAAAGAAGAAATCTATTCATTTAAAATAAGTCAGTTTAAACCTTCTTTCCAATTTAAAGTTAAGCACACAATTACATTAAATCACTTTTCTCCGTCTTTTCTCAACGTACTCGTTCAGTGTAAAAGCTTCTTAAAACGTGATAAAGTGACTGACTGATCCAGAGATTGATAATATGCAAGTCTTAAGACTTATTGTCCCATCAATTTTATCTCGTGATTCCCTTTCGGATTTATCTTTTAAAATATAGCTCTTGTGAACGGAAAAGCGAAATTGTTTAAGCTTAAGTTGATTTTTGAATGTAGGTCGAATAGATGATAATTTTATTTTCCATCATAAATGTAACTGATTTCTTTAAATTACTTTTAACACGTACTGTACGACAAATGATTAACATAAAATTATAGTTACGTAAATTATTAATTATGAAACTACAATATTTTTTTTGAAGAATTTGTAGAATATTATTTTTGGAGGAGCTGTAGTATACCTACGTTTGATACTGATAAGGTAACACCCTGACACAGAACAAATGATTGTGCTTATCGCACAAATCCTGGGTGGGAATCGAACCCACGACCTCCGGTACAGCAGTCAGGGTCTCTAACCACTAGACCAACAGGCCAACCAATCATCATCATCTTGTTATAATATACTCGCCCGCAAAATCTTCTGTCTCTATTAAGCTCAAGAACTCTCTTTTCACTCACAAATTATAAAGGTAACTTAATAATTCATCGGTATAAAACCTCTTTGCTACTATAAATCCCAATTCCTTTAAGATAAGACCAATATCCAGTGAATCCTGATGTGTTTGACTTCACACACTTTATCTTAATTAAGGTTTCTTTTCTCTACACATTTTTCTTTAGCTTCGGTATTAAGAATCGTATATTCCCATGATAGGCCGTTTGTAATTTATTTACTTCTTATCTTTAGGGTTCTGTAACTCAAAAAAAAAGGTCTGTTATGACCTTTATACTCAAAAACAAGTACTGATGTCGGCAGTCCCTAATAGCTCTGAAAAAATAAAGCTCAAAGTCAAAGTGAAGATTATTCAAACTGATGATGTCATACATACATACATACATACATAAACGTCACGCCTCTTTCCCTTGGGGGTAGGCAGAGATCACATCTTTCCATTTGCTACGATCCTGGCATACCACTTTAGCTTCATCCACACTCATCAGTCGCTTCATACACGCCCGTCGGTTTAGGGTACTCCTGACCTGACCCTTTTTTAGGATTTTCCCTATTTGGTCCTGGAATGATGATGTCACATTTCCTATATTTTTGCAAAGGAAATTAATACCAATACTTACCATTCGTAACGTTTACCTACAATATTGAAAGGTAAGAAACAACTTCTGATAAGGTGCTATGCATTGCCACGCACCGATCAAATGCGAGAGACGTTACACGGAGATTGTTCATGAACATTCTCCGCCTTACTAAAAAGGAGCAATGTTCTATAGTATTAGTTCTCAAAAATATCTAAAAACTGAATATGTATCTACTACTTATTAGGTGTCTCACAAATCACGAAAAAAAATTCAGTCTTCAAAGTTTTCATGTTTCGGCGGAACCCTAAATACGCGAATCCAACTCGCACTTACCCTTTCTGTCTTGTTACGTATAGAGAAAAGAAATCGCGTTGTATTTTTTTCCGTACCTATTTAATGAATGTCGTGTCTCCTAAATTAAATCGACCTGGGTGTCTGCCGTGCTCATGTAGACTTATTAAGTTTCTGCCTTTTCTATATAAAAGGTAATTCTTTTTTTCTACCGATTCTTGTACCGTATTTTGTTGTTTACTCGACAGAGCTTGTTCTTATATGTGTCTAGTTAGTGTTTCATAACACATAAGTGAACGGCATGTAAATTACTATTTTACTTAAGAGTTTTTATAGTATTTATCGAACGCGAAAAGAGTGTTTTTAATTTTTAAAGCTGTTATAAAACTGAATAGTTAGTCATCAGGCGAAACTATAATAACAACAGTAAAAAAACACAAGATAGCAGCAAATAACCGCAATCTCAGTAATTAAACAGCAAAAAAATGGCGGATTGTAAAAGAAAACTGATTTGTAATCGTCTTCGGGACTTTATGGGCCGTGTGTAAGAGAGCCCGAACATAAATTTCGCTTACCAAGCCTACTCACAACCACTACCACGATATCTCACTAGATAATCACCTCGCATAAGTAACTCGACGTACATTCATTTCTCGAACAACGATTAATAAAACCCACTACAATATAAACGGCAATGGATATGAAACGAGTTGAAGTTTACGAAGATTAGAATATTGACAAATAGCCATTCGAATTGGATGTATGGAAAGTAAAATGAAAGTAGGAATTGTGTTCTTGTTTGCGGAGATATAAGCCGTGACTGTCTGAAGACCTAGATGTGAGCAATTATTTTGTGTTTTACAGTAAATGTTTGGTTATTTTTTTAGTTCTAATTGCTGTTATTTGCATGAGTAATAGCTGTTTACATGTAAACATTTGCATTTTACAAGTGATTTGGAGCTTTGTTTTTGAAAAAGTGACAGGAGATTAATTATTGTTGGCATGCTATTAAACGATTACAGCAGATACAACAAAAAATAATGTAAATACTTTTTTGTATTACTAGATGACTCAGTAATTTATAGTGAGTTTTAGTGTTCAGATAAGCAGATGCTCTAAGTAAAAACGATACCCAGTTAGACTATGTCCAGTAAATCTTGGCAGATCTCACCATAGTTAAAGAATGGTGCTATCGACAACGTATGTATTAAAAACATTACTCTTTGCTTTATAAAACGCAATCTATCTGCACCACACTTTAAAATCGAACAATTTGCGAAGTTAAAGCGAATCTACGTTTATAGCCGCATTTATATCACTAATACGGCAACTGTACGATTCCAAAGTCCATAAAATCTCATATAAATAAGCCAATATAAATTCGAGTTCCAATAGTAGGTGGTCCCGACTAAATTGTAAAGAGATTTCGATTTACGACAGAAAGTTGTGGTTTCCAGAATTTCGGTGGGTAATAAAGAGGTTTCGCGGAACCATTGCTTTTTGGGTTACGATGCTACAATCGCCACATAAAAGTTCGGCCACCGATATATCTTCGGAAAGGACTGCGAAGACTCATAAATGTAAGACGTAAAATGTGCTGGAATTTTGATTAAAATGCGTCTGGAGTTTCTTTTTTTTCTTGTAGCAACAGCATCAACTGGAGACACGCTGTCTAGCTAGAAGAAAACTTAGTTACAATCTAAAATATACCGTATGTCTTACCGTAAGAGTTTATATTTGTAAAGTCTAGTTATATGATGGGTCCGTTCTATAGATTTTAGTTTGAATTCAGATTAATCCTAAGCTTCTTTGAAATCTCGTTTAAAGGATTGGGTTCTTTGAAGTTTTATTAGTTTGAAGTTAAGTGAAGAAATAGCTCCGTTTTTAGTGTAAGTGTACATATTAGAGGCCCAATCTAAATCTTTTCTGTAGAAGTTGTAACCGGTAGGACAAATCGACGTTTCCACGACGTTCTTACGTAAAATGTTTTTTCATTGACATCTTAATAAAAAAAGAATTAAGATACATTCTTAGACAAATACTCTTTGTCTAAGAATGTATCGTGTATTTCTTGTTGGAAATTCTTAATATAATTAAATAAAGTAAACCTCACCTCACCTCGCATATCGGATATTTATTTAAAGTTTCTGCTGAAGTACTCAAATATTAAGTTTCAATATTCTAACTTAACACAAAACTGTTTTAACTTCTAACATTGTAATAGTATCATTTTCAACACAAACCGACTAAACTGAATTCTGCCCCCCCCCCCTCCCGGCAACCCCTTCTTCACCCCCTTGCTCGCCTATTTTATACCCTATTTCAGTGTACAATGTCTTATGCTATTTGAGAAGTCCATACATAGTGTATGCTTCATTAGTTTGGACTAAAGTAACAGTTTCCAAAGACGATAAATATTGATTTTATTGAAACTTAAACGACTTTGTACCGACCGTTCAGTACTGTAAAGTTTTGATTTCCTTTGAGTGAATTAAGTTTAACTAAATAAGAAAGACGGAACTGGAATCCCTTGATTGTGTCGACACGTACCTACCGTTGTCAAGTTTCCAAACATTCTCATTTTCATTATATCAATTCAATTATTTCTTTGGTCATTTTAATCGCCGAAAGGCGGAAAACTGCAGAAGGAATGGCACTGACTAAGCAAGATAAACACACAAACTGTTATACTCAAACCGAATATACGAATTTCTGCCAGAACTCCAAAAACGATTGTCCCTTATAACTTTAACAGTAGATTGGACAACATAGAATTCCGTAGTATGCAAATGTACACGCAATGTGTGACGTCACTGAGTTACCAGTACGTAACACAATTGTGTTCAACTGCATTGCTCACTTTAACGATTCCTATAGGTAGTTAGGTACGTCCTATAGCCATTCTCGTAATATTTAGGGCACTATGGAGCCATTTTCGATTGAATGATATATTTGCATGACAGGCGGGTGCCGAACTATTTATTGCATGACGTAAGTATTTAGGAAAATTCTTATGTGAAAAGTTAGGTTGGGATTTTTTAAATTTTCAGATTGATGATGAAATTTTCAGATGGAAGCTCTATTTTTTTACCTGTACTTCCATACTATTGCTAAATGTCTTCTGTAATTTTTCTTTCTGAATAAACTGCTCCTGTATTTAGAAAGAAAAACGCCTCTTTTGTCCTTTTTTCCGAAAAGATTAAAAGTCATATCTTTGTACACTCGTTACACCAAGTAAGTAAGACATCGCAGCAAAAATAAATTATGTAAATACGAGTTACACTTTCAAAAAGTCAAGGAAGCGCTTTGACCTAACACAGCCCTTATGTCAAAGCAATAGAATTCACTTTACCACTTGTCACCAGTACTTACTTAATATTTATATTATCTATACTAATATTATAAAGCTGAAGAGTTTGTTTGTTTGTTTGTTTGTTTGTTTGTTTGAACGCGCTAATCTCAGGAACTACTGGTTCGAATCGAAAAATTCTTTTTGTGTTGAATAGACCATTTATCGAGGAAGGCTTTAGGCTATATAATATCACGTTGCAACTATTAGGAGCGAAGAAATAATGGTAAATGTGTAAAAAAACGGGGAAAATTTTTCATCCTTGAGGGCTTCTGTTGCGTGCGCTGCGAAAACGGTTCAAGATACATACAATATATGTATGTAAGAATTATTCCTATTGAAATGATCTAAAAAAATGTCCGCGACAGTATATGTCTATCTTTTAAGATTAACTCACTAGAACTGTTTTTATGGTAATCAAATTCGATCGAAATTAATGCATCAACGCACAGCCCAAACTACTGGACGGATCGGGCTGAAATTTGGCATGCAGGTAGATGTTATGACGTAGGTATCCGCTAAGAAAGGATTTTGATAAATTCTACCCCCAAGGGGATAAAATAGGGGATGAAATTTTTTATGAAACTTTGTCAAAATTAAACCGATCGGGCTGAGACTTTACATGCACATAGGTACTATAATGTAGGCATCCGCTAAGAAAGATTTTGATAAATTCCACACCTAAGGGGATGAAATAGGGGATGTTTGTAGAAATCTTCTTAGATTTTTGACTAGCCATGACTATAAACAAGTCTCAGGAGCAAACTCTCAAATTTGCGGGTATTGACTTGAGAGAACATTGCTTCTCTCATGGGGCTCTATGTTGCTTGCTCACGAGTAAGTTCTCCCAGTAGCTTGATAGGTTTAGCGCCAAATGACAAATTAGTTAAGAATATTGTGTACAAGGAAGTTTTGTAGGCCCTAATTTTTACACTAACTTGCTAAACAATAATACTTCTTAACGCGTGCGAAGCCGCGGGCAAAAGCTAGTTTACAAGTATATCTCTTTGTCGTCAGGTATATAGCAAATAATATCAGATGCGAGTAATAAAACGTAAAATAGCTGCGAGAGAGTTTAATGCTAAATATCGTATAATTTTATTATTATTGTTTTGTATAATATTATTTAAGCCTGGGGCCTTTGTGACGGCGAAAAGAGAAAGACTTGAACAATAAGTAATTCATTTTATATTAAACTTAATTTGTTATTTATAAATTACACTACATATAATATAGACTTTAATTAATATTGCATTCTGTAATAAATGAGTTTTCTAATATAAGTTCATTAATATTGTGAGTTAAGGTGCGTTCATACATATAGTAGTGTGACCCAACAGTTGCGCGACTTAAGCGCGTCAGTAACGCGATATCTGCAGAACATGTCTATTGCTTTTAGTTAGGATAAAGAAGCCGATTATTTCACACACAGTCATATTCAATACACCTTACTTTAGTTGGCAGAAATGTGTTCAAATACTGAAATTGATGAATGTTACACACATTTTGATTGCACGGATAGCCGAGTGGTATAGTTCACCATACAAGAATTTGCGCATTCTACGTATGCTAGTTCTGAGTCTGGGTGTCTCTATGCATGTGAATTGAATGTCTGTAAATACCCCTCGAGATACAAGGATTAAATTATTTAGCGCGGGAGTCGATTCTACAAAAAATAAATATCCATGTGCGTCAAGTAGCGTCTAAATAGTATACCTCTCTTCATATTTGGACATACCTTTACGTGTATCATTAATAAAATATTAGAATTATAATCATTGTTCCAACATTATATTAAACACGTGTTTCTAACTCAATCTTATCTATTTCACTACACAAACAACAAGTAAAGCTATCCCTTACCATCCGCTATCTCTGCGACCGAAACTTTTCCAATGATAATGCACACATTCATGGGCCTTTATTCGATTTATATGTTAATTTATTGAAGGTTTTCCGTGTTGGGAATTGTATTAGAATCATGAAAGCACGCTTTTTGTATATTTAGATACGAGTAATGGGTAATCAATTGATATAGCTGTGGCTATTACAAATCGTGAATGTTTAAAAGCCCTTGTTCAAGTGCAAAAGAGTATTGATTTAAGTGTCGTTTGCTGTGGGAAAGCTTTGGTTTAGAGTGTTTTAATTAAGCGCTTTGCACTTAACTTTTCAACTGATCAATTGTTTAGTGGGCTCAACTATCAATTGTTTAGTGGTAACATTCATTTAAGTAAATATTTATATTTTTCCTGAGTATGTTTAAAGACTGCTGCAAAGGAAGAACCTTTATAAAACCGCTTCGCTGTCTATCCGTCCTTCCGTCTATTTTCCATACCTTTGATTTATAGATCACATTTTATATGTTGTCCCAGATAAAAGCACTTATGCAGCCAGGCACCCAGCCCACCTATGCAGACATGAGATGAATGAAAAATGATGAATATAAATGATAACAATATTTATCTTTCATTTAAGATTACATTTTATTATCCCTACAAGCACATCCAAACAAGATGTGAAATCCACATAGTAGAGTCGAATTTGAAACTTTAAAAAATCTGTGAAAAAGCAGTAAAACGTAAAATCTTTTATCAAAAACACAATATCACCGGCTATAAATTGAAAAATGCATAGCAGTAAGCAAACTCGGCTTGCGAAGCGTTCGACAAATAAGTAGTATTGCTAGCTTTATCCTACGGCTACGGACATGCAATAACGGTCTTTATTTGCATTCACTTGTTTATCACCCGAATAGCATTTATATTAAAACTGCTGTTTCTTTATGAGGCACATGTTTATGGGTTGTTGTAGAAAAGAAGAGTGGGATGTTTTTTTGGTAAAATGTCGTAATGTGATGAAACTTGAGGTACTAAGATTTAAAATCCTTTTATTACGTGGGTTTTATTAGCCTGTAAGGAATAGATTGAAATCTCTTAATTGAAACGCATTTTTTTAGAAAAGAAAACGAAAATCAGAGCGTCATTTGGGCTCTTAATTGGTTTTACATAACTCTTAAACTTAAATAAAGCCTTAACTATAGTGTGCAATAGTTTACAAAAACGAATACTTTGCATTTGTTTTCTCTTGCTATGTGAAACCCAATGCTGAATCAAAAATTTCCCTACTTGGGCAAAACGTGTGCGATAGAAAATGACAAATTAATAATACTTCATCCGAACATATTTTCTAACGGATTTTTCCTAGAGAAGCGATAACAGGCTAACAGGCTGCATGCGAGTTTATACCTCGAGTTATTGCTCAATATGAATACTGCAAGGACATTACGAGTACATGCTTCATGTTTCCAGTTTAGATGCGTTATAAGCTTTGAGATTGACCACTCGAATGCGGCGATATGAAAATTTTACACCTGTGTCGTAGAGAAATGATTCAAATTGTGTTATTTACGTGTTAAAACGAACACATTAATTTTGGCAAGATAGCTGATTATTATATAACTGCTATAATAGTGCCACTCTATGTTAACTGTTTGATTATGATATACTAGCTTGTAGCCTGCAACTTCGCCCGCGCGAAGTCATTGTTTGTTAATCCAGGGTGTCAACTACAGCGCGGTGAATGCAAAAACGAACCTTGTACCCCCGGCCATAGGCAGATGAGGATTGGATAGGATGCTCCAGTGATTTTAGCCAGTGAAAGTCCGGCACACCCTCTCAACCCGTTGACAAGAAACAGTATATGAGAATTTCCACTGGGATACAAAAAACGGTGTCAACAACAAAAGATGCTCCAGCAGTTTGAGCGTGAAAGAGTCACAAACATCCATCTATTCATTACGCGTAAAAAAAAAGTAATATTACTGCAAATAAACGTTTCCATCAAAAACAATACGCAGTATAAAGCCAAACAGTGTAAAGATATCAACTAAGGTTCATTACCCTGGCAACATTGTATTTTACCTCCCCAGTGTTGCCAGCGTTGTCATAAAATTTCACGAGAGTTCACTAGACTAGAACTACTAACCCTATCTTAGAAATTATCTTCATACAGTAACTGTCACGGAATGATAAATGGTGGGTTGGTGTTGGCTGTGCTTGCTCAGCTTTCTACGTTAGGGGTCGTTGATTCGATGCCCGTATGTACATAATTAGTTATTATGAAGATATTTTTTGACAGATCAAAATTTGTTTTCAAAATTCGTTCATTTTCGTTAGTAAAACTGGAGCAACGGACTATAAGATTTTCTTTACCTTGTTTATGTTTTTTTCAGAAGATTGTTTAGGTAAGTTTGGTATTACGGAGAATTTCAAACATGATTATTTTTTAATTATTATTATAAATTTATGTGTGTCGTAATGTCCATTGGCCAAATAACAAAATTATCTTTAACAAATATTGGCCCAACATACCGTCTACATTCACAATAGGACCAATATTGGACGCCAACCATTCCGTAGCGCATAAACCTACACAGCGAACGTTAATTAGGTCATAAAAATATTTTACTGGACTATCAAACTTTACTACCTAATTAAAGTATTTGTTTTATTGGAAAAGCTGGGTTTAATAGCTACGAGCTTCCATTAATATTCTAAGCAATGTACTGACTGTAGGTTCGTACTAGATACAGCAAACCTTCCACCATTTCCACCATGACTTAAGGTAAGAGTGCTACAATTTTGAAAGAGAGATGCCTATATTCACGTTGTAGAACGTCGTCTCTTTCCCACAACTGCAGTAAAATTGTTTTAAGTGATAGCAGGCCCCCAGAGCAACGGCGTTGAAAGATTTTAATCTAGTGCACAATCTTAAGAGTAACTGCCAATTTATGCGTATCTTGACATGCTGAAGTTTATCACGTTAAACGTGGCGATTTTATGGTCATTTCTTGTTAGAAACTGTGTTATTTATAGCACCTATATATTTATGAGAATCCCATCTTTTTCATCACAATTTGATAATAATTTTTTTCTAGAGTGGTGCTTAAAAAGTTCATATTTTGAAGAAAATTGGTGTAAGCGCTTTCAAATTTTTAAAATGTATGGCTACACATAGGTACTTAAGCTCTTTTTGGGCGATTCAAACCTATTAAAACTTAAGGTAAAGGTGTTCCCATGGTATTACCATAGGGAGAAGCCATCCATGCGCAATTTAAAATTTCTCAAAGAATGAAAAAAAAATGCGACGGAAATTAAATTCCAACAAAAACCGTCATTCGAACATATGCCTACCAAGAAACACGTCCCTCGGGAACCACGCTTAATGTTATACCCTGTTAATGCCGGGCATAAAAGTGTGGTCGTATAAGATATGTCAACGAAAAGACAGCCTGAGAGAAACGGGCCACCGTGTTGCGTTTTATTGGCCCCAGAACATCGCACATAAATTCCATCCAACCCGTACGATCACAGGCGTAATTCCACGTATTGGCACTTTATAAATTTCATTCTGCTTCCTTATTCAAGTTTTTATGAGGATCTCACTCTTTTAATACCGGCCTGTATAAGTTAAACCGATAAGCACTTCAAATTAAATGCTTAATTTAATGCTGCCGATATGGTGTTGATACGTTAAGTTATGGCCAGGAATGAACAGAAGTGTCTGTAAATTAATTATCAGCTTTCCTAGGTGTTTAGGGAATAAGTGCTTTTAATATAGTCAATATCCATCCCGGTATATTAGCGTTTCTATCAATCGTAAAGTCTTGTAACTGGCAGTTAATCTGAGTATTCCGTAAAATATCAGCTAAGTATAAAAAATAGGCAAAATATTTGTCAACTCATTGTCAGTAACTTTTTAAATATTAAAGTCTTTCACTTTCCACTGTCTCGTGTAAAATCAAGAGAGTAGCAATTTTATTGTTCTAAAAATTTTGCTTTCACTGATTACCCGATAACGACTTGATTAGCAAAATGTCTGACATTACTGGCAATTCTTTAATATAAGAATTTTTATCTACATTTAGATTTTACATCTGGAAACTTCAATTTAGTTTTAGAGTGTCAATTTGTGATATTCAGTTGCTAGTCTGGTGAGTTTATGGTTTCCATTTCTGCATCCGATCAGCCCCGAAATGGATTTGCAAATATTTCGAAATCGCTGAACGTTTTGGCACGATGCAGTAAAATCGTATTTCCTCGATTCCCAGTGAGTGACGACAATCGGAAATCAAGCTTCAAACCTAGAATAATGTACCATTTTAGAAATGGCAGAAGACAAAACATTTTAACTCCAAAAATACGGACGTTTTTAGGAAGTAAATGTCCAAAATGTCCAGCAGAGTGTTTAACTTTAGTGTGGGTGTTTTATTCTGATTTGTTTCTGGTAAATAACTATACCAAATAAAGGTTTCAATATTTGAAATTCCTCTTCTGATAATCTTAGCTTAAAGGAATATCCCTGAATACAACAATGCAAAAATAGATTTGACCATCCAGACAAATAAATATCAAGGAACAAAGCCGTGTAATCTTATTAAGTAATTCCACCAACACACGAACAGTGTACTGCTCTCTCTAATACACACAAAGGCACATCTAGGAAAGCACTAAGCCGTACGAAAGCGCTTTGATTTATAAGAACTGTAACCTCGCCTCAATCGTCGACTAGAAAATTCATGTAGCAATTACAAATGATCAAATGAAATTCCGCATCAACTACTAATTTAGCTCTACATACCTACATTTTACGGCAGTTTTAGCATCCAGTTTAGTGCTTTGATTGGTAGTCGGTACGTCCTCTCGTACGAGCCTGGGCGGGGTAAAAGATAAAATATTGGTAGCGATACTAGTAATTTATAACGCTCATAAGTTAAATGAATGTGCGTGATTCATTGGTAACTGTGTAAAGGAAATGTAATCTTTATGAGTCTCATTAAAGTGTGGTAGTAAAACTGCGTTCTCGGCTAAAGCGTTTCATGTTGGCCAGGAGTCTTGTATTCAATCAAGGTTTTTCATTAAGAGCTATAATTATAGTGTTTGAGTTCCTAACCCAATTAATTACGATTACCAAGGCTTTCCTTTAAATACAATTACAATTTAAATACCTTTCGGTAATTATTAAATTATGTATGCTATTTATCAAATTAAATACCATTTTCTAATATGCCTATTTAATTTATATTCTTTAACGTCGTATTTTGTCTTGTTAGTGTAACCGAACTTTTGGTGTCCTTAAACGTTTTCTATTTGATAAATTGACCCTGTTAAAGATACAAAAGTCAAACTAACTAAATTAGTATTAACGACGCAAAAAAAGACCGCATTTGTTTAATTCTCCCAACGCTCGAGGTTGATAGTAAAATAAGAAAACTTCCACAACTTGGTATTGGATCTACAAGTTTTATTAGATCAATTAAAACTAAAAGATAAGAAAACAGTCACAGTTCAGAAGTAGTGTCTAATAATTGTTTCGAACGAGGAAAGTTACCAGAGGTTGTTAAAAAGTTTAACGGGAAAGACCCTTTTACTAAAAACTTTGGCTTAACAGAAGAAGTGGTTCAAATGGGTTGTCTTTGATACCGGCTCTCAGAAGTAAACAGAAAATGAAATTTGTTACGAAATTTTCGTTGAAAGAACTGAATGTCATCTGTGACTGGAATTTTAAATTCGAATCACTTGAAAAGTTTTTTGATCAGAATTTTTGGCTCTTTTTAAAGATTTGAGGAAATTAGAATTTGGGACGGAAGTTAGAGAAACGGAGTTTTAAATTGACAATAATCCTGAGTAGGACGTGCATGAAATCTTTCGATTAATGTTTTTTTTTTTATGAATCGACCTCTTTGGAAATTAAATCATACCCGAAAAGGTGTCATGCGAGTTTAACAAAAGCTATAAATTCAAAAACGATACACACAGAAATGAACACAAAAGGTTTAAGTTAGATACAAGACAAACCCAACACAACATTATCGACCATAACAATAAATAAAAACGAGACAAGAACCCGCTTAAAAGAGACATCACAATCAGACAAACGCAAGTATTCGCAGCTAAACCGCATACCGGTAGATCTTGGAAAAGTAGCGTCCACTGCGCATTGAACAATAATTCTTTAGACGATTTCCAACTAGCACATACTAGTTGCGTTTTCACTCAACATCACGACCGGTAACATGTATAAGAATGCTCTACAAATGGCTCTCAATGACCTATCTAGATCTTTTTACACCTAATTAGGTGAAGGTATGCATTTGTTTCTCGCGACTGCCGTTGGAGTTAAAGATTTTGGATGCTTGTGATTGATTATATCTGGTTTTATTAGACAGGTTTCTGTGATAAGTAATCTGCTTTGAGTTATTGTATACGTTAAGAAACCTTACGTCTCAATTTTAGATTTTTTAAATTTTGCACCTTTAGTTAATATGCCTGGATGCATTCATATTGATGATATATTATAGAGTGTGAGATTTTTCGTGGACAGGGTGTATTTTTAAGGATTTACTCCATTTCTTTTCTGTTTTTTAGCTGTAACAAACTAAGTAAAAAAGTATCTCTTAAATTTTCATGTCACCGATTCAAAATAACAAATTGTTTTACATCAATAGTGTTACCCTACTGACGACTACCCTAGAGAAAAAGTGTAAATGGTTTACCTTATGTGGGTCACCCGTACCATTTGAGCTTTGTTTACATATTTTCTGAGAAGGGGTCACAGTTTCAGGGGCTCTACACATATTTGCGTTGTTATTTGCTGTGTAGTGAAAAGTGAATTGGGGAAAACCGAGTTTTTGTTTTCGGAACCGGGACAACTATTATTGGAAGTAGGCCAATCTTTGATCAGTGGATACAATAATAGGTGGGTTGGGTTTATACGTTTTGTGAAAGGACTCTTCTTATCTTGATCCACATTACGTTGGTAGTTGTCGGCAGTTTTGAATACGTGACGAAAAATAATCCGAAATTAAAAGTGTTTGTATAAATAATAACAGTCTGTATACACCTTGTCCATCATGTATACATCTCTAGGCATAGGCTTCTTTCTAAATATTGAAAGTTAGTATGAAATAAAATAGTGATATTTTAAGATTTAATATTACATGGACAGGACAGGACTCCGACCACCACGCTATTTTGGAAACCTCTCCGTACCCTTAGTTTAACATAAACTTTGTTTAAACTTGCCATTAAGTTGGTTTTGAATAAACCAGCAAGTTTACTATCAATATAACTCTCCCTAAAGACGTATGTTAACACTAAACAAGCATTCAGGGGTCTACCCAATTCGTATAAATTTGGATAATGTCGACAGTTTTTCCCGTGTATTGGATCGGGAGCATTTTTCCCGCTCTTTACGATTTCCATCCTTGGTATCGACGATAACTATCAAAAGGGTCTTTTGTAGACCTTTAAGAATAAAATGTTGGTTAGGAAAATTACATTTGGTGTTTTAGACATATGACATTTGTTATCTTGTCTATGTTTCTATAGCTTTTAATTTTATACCTTTTGAACTGGGGGAAGTGACCTTTTTATAAATCTGTAGTTCTATATTTATTTTTTATTTATCTATTTATTTCAGGCATCAAGGCCCATACAAATACATACAATACTAGACTACAATACAACTAAAAATATAAATATATTCTAAGGAAATGTAGAGTGTAATTGCATCGCAAGACACTAACTCAATTCTTCTCGTTAATGTACAAACCAGTCTGACATTTGCAAGGCTTTGTCAGTAGTCAAGTTACTACTTCATTTAATAAAGAATTCAGTATTCAGTAAGGAACTATTGTAATTTTAGAGGCATAATACTAAAGAGTTCGACTAATATGCTACCTTATCTTCAAAATACTAACAATCTTGTGCTAAAAAAATCTTTTAAGAGTATGCTTAAAGATGTCTATACATCGTCATCATCATTCCCCTGCCCTTATCCCAATTATTCACTCGTTCCTATCTGACGTCATCTCGCAATCAACAACCTTTCCAGCCATATCATCTTTCACACAATCTATCAGTCTATACAATAGCCATTTATTTAGTTCCCACATCCCTATGATACATAGTACCTATCTAGCAAACCCTTGGCCCTTCACAATCAATTTACTTGAGCCCTCATCTCCCCCTTTTTCGTGTTATTTTCCTTTTCGTTTTTGTCTTTATTCAATTATTGGGCCCTTCGACCCTTTTTCATTTGATTGTGCTGTTGTGGAATGCGTTTTATTTAGTTTGTTAGGTTGCCTGTTTTTGTGTGGTTAGCAATTAAGGTGTTCTTATTATAACAGTTACAGATATATTATAATATCTTATCGTATGATGAAGTAAAAATACTGTTTTTTTTCTTGATCATTTAAATTGAAACAAAAACCTCTGTACACCGCTTTCCTATTTAAGTGCTTCTTATAATTTATTTGTTCACGTAAATTGTTAAATTAACAAATAATTACAACTATTAATACAAAACACAAGGCAGTCGCTATATTGTAAGTAAAAAATAAAAAAATCGATGATCTGCGAGTAAAAACTACAATTACAAAAGAAAAAGTGAAAATCAATTGAATGTTATTTTCTAAATAACTCATAGCAATAGGCAAATTGAATAATAGTCTATTATTATCCGGTTAAAGGCTGTATGTAGGTGTATCATTAAATAATCATGTTCCCTTCAATTTAGTTGGAAAATCGTGCGTGGTGCATGCTAGGTCAAGTAACATATTTCACATAGAGTAAGTTATAAAGTGCAGAATGGCCACTCAACATACTTTTTGCACTGATTTATTTAGCTCTATGGTATTAGATTGGAAAACCAACTGAAATTCAAATGGGGGAAGACATTAGCTTTTCGCCTGGTTTTAAAAACCGTTTATTTAGGCTATGATGCCTAAGGTATACTTATTATTATTGGCTGTTAGTGTCCTACTGCAGGGCAAAAGCCGCTCTTCCCTTGAGATATACTTACTCGAATTTAAGATGGATTCAAACGTAACTCACAAGTCAGTATTTAAGTCAACCGAAAAGTGGGTGCTTTTAGGTTGACTTAAAAACATTTGGTCATCACGCGACACTTTTAGATTCAGGTGTCATGTTAAGGTTAGACAGTCTGTCCAAAACTCTGACACCCGAAAAGAGATCAAAAAGTTGCTAGTTAAAATCTAAATAATAGAAGTTTTGTTTCAATATAGCATTAGAAAACAGACTAAGTAAAAGTAAAGACTAATCAAAAGTAGATCCGTTTACATCCGTATTGAATTCTAGTATCAAACTTCTTACTAAGTAATTCATAGATCAGAATTCAAATGTCAATAAGCATTCGATATTCAAGTTCGACATTCACAAATCACATGACGTGACGTTCCGACAAGCGTTTTACTTTTCCATTCTCTCCAGCCAATAACAGTCAAGACTTCAAAGAAACAAATTAAATAATCACCAATCACAACACAGCGTCAATAATCACAAATTAATTTAATAATAATTTAATATTGACGCTATTCAATACTCCCTTGTTACTGACACGAGATGAGCTGTCAATAATTAGGGTTGGCAAATGTTTTGCAATGATTATAATTATTGGACGTGAATGTTATTCTGGTGTGACAGATTTGTAACGATACAATATAATTATAATTACTAACTAAAGAACAGGTGGATGTTTTTTTAATAATTTATTTAAGTTAAGGTTAAACCGTTGTCGAAATGTTACAGTTCTTTTAGTATTTTTTTAGCGTTCTTTCTTAAGATGTCGAACACTGTCTTCATATTATTATGTTTGTTTCCCGTTATTACATTGTAGTAATATGTGCTCTTTTTTACAAAACTTTATCATGGCACTAATACTATTACGCCAGTATACTATCGTGTACTATTTTAAATCATATTTTTGTAAATCGTCTCAAAAAATCCTTGCCAACCCTATCAATAACATCAGTACATCTGTATGTCAGTACGTCAAGCGAAAGTGACAGTTGTGAGCCATTGATACATAGCTGTCAATCAAACGAGAAAGCTTGGCTAAGTACACCGGCAAATTTACTTGTCAAAACATTATAACGAATTTGAAGAAAGTGGTGTTGTGTGCCCTAAGGTCGGTCGTGACTGGGCAATTTTTGTTGATATGTGTACTAGTGCCTTGCCTAGTAAGCTATGGTAGTTTTGAGGATAATAATGAGTTTCAAGAGGTTAATAGGAGAGAATTGAGAGCATTGTCAGTAACTGCTGCTTATTGCTAACGATTTCTCCAGTTAAGGTACTGATATTTATGTAGACGTTTCGTTTGTTAAGTTTTAGTGTTTGATTTGATAAATTAGATGCTGCTTTTGACTTCGCCCACGCGAATATCAGTTATAGCTTCAAAAACTTTACTCCCCTCTGAAACAGTGGCTTAAAAAGTAGGCCTTGTCTTAATATAAGGTGTCAAAAACTTCATAATTAATATGATGAAAATTGATCCAGCCGTTTGAGCTTGAAAGAGTAACAATCATTCATACAAGACTTACAACCTTTTACGTTTAAAATATTTGCAGAATTGTCTTTTGCCTTATCGATTTAGGCTTATCGATATTAGAAACGATATTCGCTAGATGGCGCTTCTGAATAATACGAAAATCATATTTGATCGCGACGACCCTATCTTCAAGCAACAAATATTTATTCCATTTACAACGTTTACCGTATTTTCCATAAATAACATAGCAGTGCTTAGAAAATAAATATCCTTTAGTATTTACATTCCAAGATGGATGCTCGCTTGGAGTTACCATTCTATCAAAAAGCGACCGTATAAGCTAGAATATTTATCTATTCAAATATCAGCATTCGAAATTCAACTGCATTGAAGTTTTAAAATGACGTCGACGTTTCTATTCAGCTTGTACTTTTGAAGTTGTTTTATTTTAAATAGACAATTTCTTTAAGTACTGGCAAGAAATAAGACTAATAAACAATTTTTTTTCGTTCCTTTTTTATACGTTGAAATAAGTATGAGGATTTTTTTTTAATAAATAATTCGATTTATATTGCGCTTGCCCAATGATGTTGTGCAGCTTCGCACTCGTGTAGTACTGATGTATTATACATATGAATTGTAAACCTATTTTTTTTAACACAATAGCATCTATAAAAATCCCGTATAAAAAACCATTACGTGTTTTGAAGATCTAAGCTACATAACGACAAACAGACGCGGAAACCTACCTTGTTTTATACTACATAGTAAAGCTTCCCAACACACACCTAAATAATTAATATCTTTTTTCAGCAGAAGCACTTCAAAACAACAGAAGCGAGGTTTCATTTATCAACGTCCCGGAACGGCGGTAAAAACCTCTTTTGTTGGACAAACTGGCAACACGAGCCATAACATATCTTTTTAAAACAAAACCTTACATTGTACGTCAGAAAGGTCGTAAAATATGCCTGACCCACTAACGTGGGTATGTAGGGTGCAAATGTATTAAGATAATGGTTGTCTGTCTGCAAACAAGGATTGGTGGCCAATGTTTGTGGTTGGGTACCATATTAGGGCCAATAGTGTTAAGCCAATGTTTGGGATTACCAAAAAATCTTTAGTGACAAAAAAACTTAGCCAAAAAGTAAAATTTGTTGTATATGGTACCTGAAGTCGTTATAAGGGATAAATATTTTATATCCATAATAACATACAAAAAGACTGAAACATTATTTTCGACCTTACTGTAAAAAAACGTGGTAAAGGATTTGACCTAAAACAACCAATGTTTGAGCCAGCACAAACTAACATTAATTTCCTTAATACGTTTACCAACATTGGAACCAACATTTGAAGCTGTCCGTGCACAATAATATTTACACTGTGCGATCATTTGACCCCAACAACCCAATTAGGCGGCAATAGCTCATCGGTTAAGGTGTTTGACTGACACGAGGTCTCGGGTTCAAACCCGCGCGTGGAACTGCTGACGTGCGCCCATTCTTACTTAAACAGTGTTAGTACGATTTAAATTTAAAATAAATGCTTTACGCGTTTGTTTAGTTTTCAACCCATATAGATTTTGCAATTATATTATTTGAAAAATAATCTTTATGATTAATGTGTTATTATGTTTTAAACAATGGATTAGAAATGATACTAAAGAAATAGATTAAAAATAAATTAACAACCATTTTATGCATTACATTATCACACTCTTTGCAATTAATTCACAATAATAGTAACAAGTTAGTAGAAAAAAGAAATATTGAACGACTCTTGCCTCAAAAAACTATCTCATAAAAAACATTAGCAATATAGTCTAATTAAATACGGCACTTAACCAAACATGTTTCTTATTAACGCTAAATAGGGAAACAGCCATATTGATTACGCATATAATTCACTTTAAACTATCATATAAAAATAAATGCCGTCTTAGAAAGCTAAGCAGAACGGGTAAAGTAAGTTCATTTTATTTAATTACACTGCGATGTATCGTGGAAATTGTACTTCTTGGCTTGGTGACAGATACTCAGGGTATGGTCATGGTTTTTAGTATTAAAGAGACTGCGAAAAGCCTACTGCCACATCTCAAAGTAATATTATTGTTGTTTAGAGCGCGGCGCTGTCACGCTGCCAAAACTGCAATAATATTACTATGCCTCATAACACTAAAAAAATCTTTTTTTTTTCTTTAACAAATTTGGCAATTTGTTAGACATCTACCCAAATGACATACAATCGTAATCAACAGAAATTTCTTAACTGTATGAAAATGTAATTTTGCATCGATTAGTCGCTTGACATTTTCCTGTCATTTTCATACATTAAAGCGTTCTCTATCGCCTCTAACAATTGTCAAAACGTAACTTTTTTTGAAGTGCTTAAAATCATTTTTTTTTGTTAAAGTTGGTTATTCAACACTCATTTTTGTCAATTGCAATTGAATAAAAAAAAATGTACCAGAACTACATCAAGGCATTACTTTAAACGGTCTACGGAAATATTCTTTCCCATCGCTTAGCTGTACGACTACTAGTACGGCTCCGTAATTGATTATAAGTATGGTCAATTTAGCATAGTAACGGTACATGTATGACATCTAATTTGTGTTTAAACGCTTCCTATTCCACATTTTCTAATGAAAGTACAATTTCACTTGTTAATGCAGCCCATAATGTTATAATAATATGCCAGTAATTGTTAGTTTTCAGATTTCGTTTTTGTAATTTTGTAGTCGAGTGCATTTGTATTGTGGAGTATTATTGATTTCTTGCTTTCGCTGTTTCGGTTGATGATGAAGTAAAAGCATGTAGAATGTGTTTAAGCATAGCCTGATGATATTTTAAGTATATTTGTACGAGATGTTTAATTTGTGATCGTGCTTTTCTTTTTTTTATTTCACACAGATATATATCGTTTAATTTACAATTTAGAAACAAAATGTACCAACATAAGCGATCTTGAATCTTCAAGAGTTTTCCTCCAGTTAATTCTGGTCACACGTGGCCAGAAATCGCAAAAGATATTGAGATATGGAGGAAGAAAAGAGAGGCCTTTGCCCAGCAGTGGGATATATATAGGCTACAAAAAAATTGCAGAGTGAGACTTTAAGCAGATGTTATCAAATCATAAAATGGTTGGATTGTTTTTTTTTTAAAGCAAGTGGTTTAATGTCATGCTAAGCAGCGGTGTTGTTTAGGCAGCTTAGTTTGTAGCCCCAACTTATAATAATAGAGTACTAGATAGTAGAGAGAGTTTCAAATTGCTTAAAACTATAGCCTAAGTATATTATTAGTATTAACTAGTACCTGTACAAACATTAAAGCCCTACGAAAATGAATTATTCACCATCAATCAATAAAGTACACAGTTATTTCATTCAGAGCACAATAAATAAACAAAGAAAATGCATAAAATGAATATTGGTTAAATACTTAACGAATAGATTAAACATGACATGTTTCAGTGGCTTTTATAATGGAAATGACCGCAACTGGAAATGGATTTTTGACGTAAACCGCTTACCGAAGCTGAATTCCATGAATTTGTTGTCAGAACGAAATAAACGGATAGGTATGTTTCAATGAAATTGCTGTATGAATAAAACGTTAGTAGTGCTTATGATAATATATCGTCGTTATCAAATAAATAAATGTTAATTCCATAATCATGTAACTATTATTCGTCAAACTGCAGTTTATTCTGTTACAATTTCTGGCAATCGTTTTCTTTGAGAATTTTAGTTTCAAATATATTTCTGAATCTTTTAAGCTACTCTCCTGTAAGGGGTCAATCCAAAAATCTTATTCTAATTGGTAACAATATTATATTTATTAATCGATATAACAATGTATGATAGAAAGTATGAAACTATACTAAACAAAAAGTTTCTACATTCAAAACTAAACTTTAATATACCTACAAAAAAAGGTTGTGTTTCAAAATTTAAATCAAAGGAAAGAAACGTTGTCGGAAATGTCGAAAAAGCTGTCTTCTTTGGAAAACGAGTATCCAAAATAACACCATCGATTTCAACTTCTAAAAACACAAACAATCTCACCTAAGTATTTTATAGCTACTCATTTAATGTCATATTATCTCAGTATAATCTAAACAAGAACATGATAGGTATAAAAACAGTATTAGCATCAGTTTACATCCAGTTCTCACAATGTTCTGTAGCGACGAGATTAGTTCGCACGCCTGTCAACACTTCTTGTTCCAACTAGATGAAATGTACGAGGAATTAGAGATGCTGGAAGTGCTCTAAATATTGTAAAATAATATTAATTTATGCTTACAAAATAACACTATCACAAATAGTACCAAAGCGATGCTATTTGATATTGATTAAGGTAAAAGAAAACATCGCTTATTGCTCCTATTGAGATACAAAGTTAACCAATTTGGTAGAAAATTAAATGCAATACCTTGTGAAACAAAACTTTGGCATGAAGGTTCATGAAAAAAAACCATATGAATTTAGTCGTAATCTGGTGAAATGCAAAACATCAATAAAATTATGCTTGCTCTTTGTATTTACCGGGCATTACCGGTACATCATTTCCCCGTCAATAATAAATTTTCCTCCTCCATAAAAAAAAAAAAACTACAGCATATATCTCAATACAATTTCCTCCAACAAACCAGCAAGTCCCATTCAGTGTTTTTACATCTTGATACACACTAGGCTGTCAGCTTTTTACCGAGGCACTTCTATTTAAAACTTCAAGGTTTATTAACTCGGGTGGCCCACATTAACGGTGGCTGACTGGTCGACACAGCCCAGTTTTCACCAGTGATATTTTTATAGAGTATTTACGGGAAAATTGTCGCGGTATCACTTATGGGTGATGGATTTTTGTGTTTGTTCGTTGAAGATTTTGCTTAAGTTACGCAGCTTTTTAGAGCCGATTTTTTAATTTAAAAACTGAATGATTAATACGATCCTAAACTTAGAGGTTTGTAAATTTTTAAGGCCTTTAACTTTTTTATTCTTAAAGTAAAGATAACTCATTACATTTTACAAAACCTATAAACGCTGCCTGACCTATGTACATCTTTATTTATAAAATGATCTGAAACGTTGCCACTTCAAAACAAAATGTAACACCTCCACTCAGATATCATAAAAATTTCGATTTGATTTAATGACATATTATCCATGAAATCTCTCTCTCTTATCAGTACCATTAGAACCCATAATAAGGTATAAAACATCCATAAAAATATAACTCAAAGGTGATCGTAAGCTCTCGTAATATTTCAACAAGCTCGTTTCAAAGGATCGCTTTTTTAATAAAAATTCCGGCCAACTTTATGTCTTTGAAGCAAAGAGGATTTTTCTTCGACCCGTTCAACTCTGTACCAATAAACGTCTTCTATTGACAGATCCACGGATTGTAGAGCTTTGAAAACTGCGGTATATTTAATTCCACCAAAAAGGTTTAATACTTAAACGTTATAACGGTTTTCTCATGAGTCATCCCCACGAAAGTTATTATAAAAATAAAAAGGTTTAAATTAAAATAAAAACGCAATTCAATATTGTGGTAGAAGTAACTGACAACTGGCTGTGTTAAAATAGTTCTGTAACTTTTTTTTAAGTTTTCGGCTAATGTGAATATAGTGTAATAAAAAAACATGCACAATAGGTTCTTTTTCTAATGCCGGCTTGTGTGTCTACAGCCTATTTAAAACAATTGAAAGCGATCAAGCGAGCCAATTTCTTAAATGGATTTTATTTATTTAACTTCGTTCTAAATTCGAAAAAAGTTGATCGGCCATTAACAGAATTGCTTTTTACTTTTAATAATTTTAATGGTTGGTCTTGCTCGTAGGCTCCCAGTCAAGTGGCTATAAATCCACAAAAAAGTTTGTTATCCAAAGGAAATGTTCTAAGATTAATATTATTTTGTTATATAAGTATGTTTTACACACTTTCGCGAGAAATATTCGCTATCTGTAATAGATCGTAAATGCTTTTTACTTCGACACTTTGAACGAGTACAATAAAATATATAGCATTGATTAGTTTTATTGAAATTAATTCTTAATTTGCAATAAAACATCACGTTTTACGATGTATTTACAGTCATGTTATTTAGCATGAAATTAACTAGCGACTTGTCCTAACTTGGCAAGGGTGCAATACTGGTGTATTATGTATATTTCTTCTCGAAACATCATATCTATTGAAAAAAAACGCATCCATATATCCATTGTGTAGTTCTAAAGATCTAAGTATACATAAGGACAGAGAGACAGCAAGAAGCGACTTTGTTTTGTACTATAAAGTGGTTTGTTGATATATTTACCTACTCTATATTTTCATTTCATAACTAAGAGATTTTAGTTATCCTGATAATAAGTAGACGAGACAAATGACAGTTGTCATAATTAAAGGGGAACCTTTTATCGCAAATATTTTAACGACAGAACCATTAGTCGGCGAGGTATGATAAACGATTCGAAGAAAGTTGTGAAGATGTCTGGGCGACGGAACCTTCTAAACTTAGTATTTATGGATTCATAAAATGCCATTGTATTTATGTTTAAAAATCTCTATATAGGTTTTAGTTGATCAAAGGCGGTACAGTGACTAAACAAATTATTGGAGTGACGATAAGAACGATATTGAACCAATCAAAAGCTAAAAGTTTAAACGCAATTACTAAAAATCATTAATCACTTTACCTAAATCCAATCAAGCGAAATCACGCACAAACCTTAAACAAAAGCAGGTAAACGAATAAAACAGGCTTTAATTAAACCGAAACGTTTATTTAAATACATTAAGCAAACCTTTCTCGAAACAGACCACAATCACAGTTGGACAACAAAGAGACTACCACTAACTTTTTAAGGAGTTACAATGCAGTTGTGGAAGCGAGACAGCGCTCTACACGGAATATAGTGTCGTCTCTTTTTCACAACTACTATAACATTACTTTAAGTAGTGGTAGGTTTTCAGAACCGACTTGTTTGTACAACAACAAAAGTTATAATGTAAATTTTCGTTTCCCTACATAGTTTGTGGGAGTTTTTGAATCACGTCGTGACAAGGGACAAAACGGTGCGACGTTATGAGATTTCTGAGGCAATTTTTGAAGTTACCTCGCGCCGCATACCAAACGATGTATTGTTGCGAATTTCAGAATTTCAGAATTCCACTGGTGTCTTTCTCGGTACTGCGAAATTGAATTTTGGTAGCTCGGTCCTTTGTGAGTCATGGGTGATTGCTATGTGATGTTTCGTGTGTGTGACGATGTTTATGACAATGTTGTGTTTTAAACTACTAAATGATCTACGCATTTGGGAAATAAATGCAAGTTAGTTTTGCTTTTGTAGAATAATCTTTTGGTAAATTGAATCGATAGCAATGTTATGTGTTGCAATTTCCCTGTCAGTTTCTATTTGCTTTGATATAAAAATACGTTATGCAATTCCTGGGTAGACATTTTCAGAATTTATTTTAGCTCTCATTGATAATATTGTAGAAGTAAATATTAAATTAATATCTAAGAAAAAAACTGCTTTCTGCAACATTTATTACACTGTCGAGAATGGTTTTGCCAATCAAATTCCAATTTAAATTCGTTGAATAAGATCTAAATCACTTTCAAACTTAAAATATACCGCATCTTTACTAAAACCTCTTGTGCCTCTCTTGGCAAAAATAGGCCACCTTCTTTCCATTTTCAGCTGTGAAAGTGTCTTGTGAAAAATACGAGCCTCAGAATTCATTGTGTGGGATAGCTTCTAGAAATGAATGCTGACGTAGCTCGTAGGTTTTCAAGATAAAACACGTTTTTGTATGTTATTTTTATTTGAAGCGTCAGGGGATAAAATGTTTGTTTTTTAATGCATTTTTTTTCGATGGTACTATGACAAATGTTAAATGTGTCGTAGTTTCGCTGAGTTTTAAGTGTCATTCATTATCTTCATGGGTTTTGCTGTATATTTTCGAATGCTTTAATACGATTAATAAAATGCCCGAATTGAGAACCTCCATCTTTATTGAAATGTTAGCTAAGTGCTTAAACATACAACTATCAAACCTTTAGTTGTTTTGTTCTTTTTAGTTTTTAAATATATAAGCGCTTATAAATGGTGTATGTCTATTAAACACAGACAACTATTACTCACTAATTTTACAACTTTTACTAACCATAACATACCATAAATAATAACTAACGCCTGTGTTACCACGTTATCGCGTTTTTAATAGTCGGTATTAGAAGTAGAGCAGCAAAAATTGCAAGCTTGTAAAGATTTTAACGGGCGCTTCCTTTATTATAACACTGATAAGAGAATGTTGTGTTATCTTTTGTTTTATGAAAGTGTTACAAGACTCGTTACAGGCCTTTTATGTTTTTTATTTTCAGTGTAGTTAGATATGAATGTGAGTATTAAATGTGCAAAACTTTGAGACCAGCCTGTTTGGATAAAAGACATACTGAAGAGCGTTAACGTTGATAAAAGTTTCTGAAATGAACGAGAATTACATTTGTTGCGTTAAACGCTTGTAGAAATGGCACGGTGGTGATAATAGTTACAGCTTTTTATAAGTTCTTAGTAATTTTAATCTCCTGTTCATTATTTATGTATCATTGTTGGTCTGAGAATCGGCCAACATACGGTTACTAATGCGTACGACATCGCGGGCAACAGCTAGGTAATATATGTATAGATTGGCGGACAAAGAACGACCACTTGAAACTTTTTAATAGGCAATTTTGAATCTTCCATTGTTGAAGGAAACCTGTCAAAATTTTTCGTTATTGATTATTTTAATTTTCCTCGAAACGTACCCTATTACCAATTGGGAAAATTAATTATTTTTTTATTCGGGTTATTAATTCGGCGTTAACCGTTCCGTTTCTAACTCCAAATTGCTGTTAAATTATTCATTTTCGGTTTGGTTTGTCTGAAAACGTGTTTTCAATTTATTTTGCTTCGCAGATGTTTGAGTTTAATTTAATTTTCATTGTTATGTGTTTTCTATTTCAATAAAATGGTTTTTATAATATGAGTTGTTGTTTTAAATATTGTTTAGGTTAATTAACATTAACGATTGTTTAATACTTTTTTAGGGTCTTCGGCATAAAAAGCTATGTAATTCAAACATATACATTTTCACAAACCTCAATTCAGTCAAAGAAAAATGAAAGTGTTTGAAAATCAAATATTTGATTAACTTAAAGGCCCTTTTCAGATAGTGTCAGTGTTGACTTAGAGTAATTATAAGTATTACCTACCCATAACAATTTTGTTTGTCAAATTGTTTTGAAAGCTTTTGCTGATTTTCTTTTTTCATTTGTCCCCAGGTGTGGTTGTGATGTCATGGTGGTGGGCGCTGGCGCTGCTAGCGCTGTCTGCGCCCGCCCGCCCCGCGCCTCGGGCGGGCAACGGTGAGCAAATTTACAGTAAGCATCACTCTGCACTATTTCCCGCTTGATTGCGCTCCTGCTGGCAACCGATAGTGTCGAATGTGTCGATCAATAACTCTATGGCATCGGTGTCTAGTCGGGGGGAAGGGATGATATGAAATTGGTAGGAAACAAAAATAAGGAAAATCATAAAAATATATTTGTTTTGTTTTTTGTTGTGTATCATTCTCTTGCAAGACACCGCATTTAATTTAATGTGTAATTTAAACATGATTATAACTTAGATATAGATAACTTAGCGATCAATATTCAACAGTCATTTATTTTATTACTTTACGGTTATAAAAAAGCCTTTAACTAACGAAAACATTATCGGTTGCTCCAAGGCACTGAGTAGTACAAGCAATCAGGCGACTGTTCACACACTTATCAGATTTGACGGTACTACGTCAGTAAGAACACTTACTTTCGATTTTCTTTGACATATTGCACTTGTTGTGTCAAATTTACTTGTATCTTGTATCTACACGAATAGCTCTGATTTTCTTGCTGAAGGGAATATTTTGTTTGAAAAATGCGAATTACGCTATTCAGTTTACAAAACTAGAAATCTGAGTATTTTTTAGAATGACGTTAAAATTACGTGTTTCGAACTTTATAACTGACTTTTATGATCATCACTATATATGATAATCATTTACACAAACCCTATTTCTCTTTTCGTCGTTTTTAATTTCATACAAATTTCTATTAGCAGCTTTTCCAAACTGTAAACATTTTAGCTACCATCTGCAGAGCATAAAAATCTATTACGTTTCCTACGGCGCCTTATTAAATATTCTTGAAAACTTCGATTATTTCCTTTTCAAACGTACAAAAGAAATGTCAGGAGTTCTAAATTGTTAAAACGAAAGCGAAATTACTGCGTCGATATTTTAATGCTTACCAAAGTTCCTTTTTTTTCTTTTCTTTGTGTAGAGAACTTAAGACACTTTGATTACTCGCAGAAGATAGGACTTTTATCTAATTCGAGTTTTGGCGACGATGCTTTTTTGTTTCAGATGTATATCGTTTTTGTAATGAGGGTTGAAAGTTGTTACAGAAAGTTACACAGAGATTTCAAGCGATTTAACAGTTTTTGGTGATACTAGTCCTTTTTAGAAAAAGAAAACTAAAAAATCCATAAAACTAACATTCAATTTATATTTAGTTATAACGTTATTGTTAACACGCATTTTTTTTGTTATATCTACGAGTATCAAACCGACTCACGCTGATTTAAATCGCATTAAAACGTGCAGGCGTACGCCTGCACGCCTGTTACTTAGTTGGTGGATCAGGTTTAGTCCGTAAGAGTTTGACACTACCCGCTTCTTCAATCAAAGAGGTGGGGTCCATGAGGATTCCCCGTCTTACCAAAAATAAAAAAGGGCCTGTTACTTAGTTTAAAAAGTTGAAAATTCTAAAGGATAACTGTATCGCTGTCAAAAACGATATGTGTCCATAAAATCAATATCATGTTTGACAGTATCGTCAATTATTTTACAACTCTCATAATAGCTCCGTTACTTTATAATAATCCTTTTTACACATTAAATGACCGACAGGATGGGTCTTAACAGCAACATAAACTGCAATCCAGTGTTTACCATTAATGTTCCTCATTAGGACTAACGTAAACTATTACAATTAGCTTATAAACTGCAGAAATTGAAAGCAGAAGGACTACTATGAACTCGTACAGAAATGTGATAGTAAGTGTGGAAGAGAGACGCCACTCTAGACCGTGTAATGTGCTGTCACTCTTTAACACTCGCAATAATATTACTTTAAGATATGGCGGTAGACCTACAACCTTATTATTGTAACATATATGTACTGCAACTTTGTAGTACCGCATTAAGAGACGATACCAGCGCCATGATTCCTCTCGCTCTTGTATTTATGAGCTGAACTCATTTAAATATTCACACAAATCTCGGAGCGTATTATTTTAAAATTATTGGTCTGATACTGGTATGTAAATGGTTTTAAGTTGTTGGGAGGAAGTCTTGTTATATCGTTCATTAGAATACGTGTAATTTTCTTATCTGATCAAACGCAGTGTCGTTCCAAAGCAATTCTAAACGATAGAGTAAAATCAGCAAAGCAAATGAAAGCTATTCTTTCATGATTTTGTCTAAATACTTTCATAAATATTTTCCATGTAAACGCAAAAAAACATTCTCACGTCTATGCAAAAAAGTTTTGTAAAATTTTGTAGGTAAGGCTCGAAAACAATAGGCAATTTTTCATAATTGAAGTTCATGAACTGGGCGGAGAAAAAATACCGTTTTCGGTCTACAAAACTTATCTAGCTCTTAGTATTTAAATTTACTGTTAAAGTATAATTTGGTTACATTGTTGGCCTACGTCTTGTAACATATTACTCTTGTTGGCACATAAAGATTGGGTTTGTATGCAAAATATGTATAATAATGAGTTTCGCGTTGCTTACATCCATAAATTTACGTATTTTTTGCGTAATAACGGTAAATTACGAATAACGGTTGAGAGGTTATGTGATTTACGGTTTTTTTCGGTAACAATACGTAAGTACGCTGTAAAAAAATAGAATGGGTATGAATAGAGGTTGATTATGTACTTTTTTTAATAACATGTGATGAATTTATCAGGATTTTAAATGATGAATCGTAAGGTCTAGGGAAAGACTTTACCTTTTAAATTTAATACTATAAATGTTACCCCCAAAAAAGCTGTGAAAATAAAATATGTTGATACTTAAAATAAGTTTTAGAAGTATTTTTCCGACGTCAACTATCTCTATATTAAAGTCATCGTCATTTACATAAATTATGATAAACAATTTCCTTTTACAACAGAAATTGACCTAAAAAACAACAGAACAACACAATAAATTATTTCAAGTAATCAAGTAATTATCCGTAAAGAAAATTATATTTAATAGCGTGACCACAATTTTATAGTTTCCGGAACACGACGTCTGGGCCAAAACTACGGGCCATGGAAAGTGAGTTGGTTTCACTTTCATTATATTATCGTATGATGGGAACATGCCTTTATTTGTTTGTTTGCCCTTACATAGCTTAGCCATGGTTTTAGTAATGGGAAATTTGTTTAAAGACTTTTTATAGATTTGTATTAAATACTCCTTGTATTAAATGAGGTTTATTTTTCTAAATTTAAATGCTGGAACATAACAATCATTGCAATCAATTATGTTGATGTTATTTTCGTTTGGGACCGAAATTGTATACTGCTGGGTGTTAAATTTTTTATTCTTTCTAGTTAATGAAATAAATTCGTCAAAAAAAGTAAGCACTTGTTTATATTGAAGTAATTAAAATGTTTACACTAGCCCTTTTATAAACGAAAATGCTCCGTTGGATTTTCCAACATTTTCCCAACTTTAGGACTCTCTACTGGCACAGAGCAAAGCTTTCAATTTGTGTATTTTGTAAACTCTTCACTTTCGATCGCGCTCTCGTCCACTTGACGACTTGACTGTACCAATAATCTCGTGCCAGTACTTCACAGCCCGTCAATATCGTCTTATACTGTCCAGTGCAAAATGATGTACAGTCGTTAATAAAAGTAGCTGTAAGCAGGATTTTTGTAATCACCCAAATTTAATGGGCTGTTACACTTGAAGCGATATTCTTTTAAAAGGACTTTAAATCTTAAACAGTAATTCCTTCAATTGATTATAAATAATAGCAACTTTGGTTACACATTAATCTGAAGCGTACATGTAGGGTCGAATTGAGAAAACTCCTTTTTGACGTGAGTTATAAATACCACGACGAAAATTAATTAAGAAATATAAAAAAAATAACATCTAAAAAACACTGCCTGATTAGAACTTATTCTAAATAAATCATAATTGCAAACACTTTTGCTCACACCAGTACAGAAAATCAAGCACTTGTCTACTAACCAGTACCGATAATCTCGTTCAATAACACTTAACACATCGAGGCACGATAAGTACTCCCCCGAGTTGCAATCCGCTAAGTAAACGTATAACTGGGTGTTATTAGTATTATGTTCTAGTAATACTCTTTTAAAGTTTAATCACGTCTCTCTAACGAACTTAATAGTGGGTGAAGTTGTGCTGTTGAGGAAGGTTGTTGGTTAGTTGCTCAGTTTATATATTTCAGTTTAAGAATTTGTGGTGGCCTTGCGATTCTATGTATGGATTTGTATGCACGAGGCAGGTTCGGTTGTTTTTATTTTTATATTTAAATAAAAAAAAAACAAGTACCAATGTAACTTTTTCAAACTTATATGTACTTTATTATTTATTCTAAGACATTATTGACAAACGGTGAAAGAAAACATCGTGAAGAAACTAGGATTCCAAACATTGGAATCTGTAATCTCCAAACCGCAGTAAGCTAGCCTAGTGATCAATGCTCAAAAGTGGCCAGCACAGTCTTCAGTCTCTTCTTCTAATCTTTAAAGCAATTCATTATCTTTGTCAATTTTTACAGTTCAGATTAAGAAAAAAATACGAGTCAAATGTTTTTTTACTAGCTATTACATTAAATTACATTTTTACTTTTCGTACCCCATCATCATCCCTATTGTACTAACGTATATACTTCTGTAATGATACAAAAAAATCTGAAACTCGATCATCGAATATTTGTCGTGATCAAACCGGAGAATCGAAATATAAGAAAACAAATACTCAAAGCTTAAATAAAGTATTTGTTTAACATCAAAGTAACTCCACAAGATACAAGAGTTTACCTACTTGTCTTCTCGTAAGGTTTCCATTAAAACTTCTCCGAGTATATCCTGGCGAATGACAGGACTGCTATGATTGATCGACCAAAGAGTTTTTATACCAAGCCTGTTTTTGTTTACACCGTATTCTACGATGCTGACACCTTGTATTTCGATATTTACTGGAGATGAAAAAAGGTCTGAGGGGTTTGAACTATGATCGATGTTGGTCACACATGATATTTTGGGAAAGACAAATTGTAGACTAATTTGGAGTTCGGTTTTTAAGATTAATATCTTTTACATTATTTTTTATCGAAGTCATTAACACTATCTATAAATATTTCTTTATAAAACTCCTACTTTTAATAAGGTCATTGACAAATTCGAAGACAGCTTTTAAATAATCATCATCATATTCATCCAGTCGCTGCCGGTCCTCTTGTGTAAGTCGTCCCGCCATCTGGCCAGAGGACGTCCCACGCTACGTTTACCAAGACGCGGTCTCCACTCCAAATAATGATTTCCCTAAACATAATTTGACTAAAATTAAACCTTCCGTTTCTTATACCAACAATTGTAACCAGTCTAAACACTACACCTATTCTGATCACCAACCAACATACATAGACCTGTATTTCTATACAAATAAAGCGGTAATTAAGGAAGGAAATAATAGCTCAAAGTGTGAATGGGAGCGGATTGTAAGAAGCGCAACATATACGTCTAGTGGTCTGGATTGCGAGTGAAATCTTACTGTTGGACACTCGTATTGCAAGCTAGAGGCTTAACGAAGATGTGGTGTTTTATAGAGCATTTTAATTTAGTGATTGTGAAGGTTTTATTAAAGGAGGAGTAATACAATTTTGTGATATGGTTATGAAGCGAGAAATTTCACATTAAATGAAACATTGAATCCAGGCCCCTAACAGTGTAATGATGCTGATGATGAATGATTGTATTATGAGTTTTACATAACTGATAAACATTTTTCTAGAACATACATATTATAAATAACTTACACCCAGATACAACAAATTATCGTGCTATCACAAAAATATTCACCCTGGGTGAGGAATAAACCCACGACTTTTGGTACAGCAATCAGGGCCACTAACCACTAGACCAACAGTGATACTAGACCACAATAAAATGTACCAGTGTTTAAACGCAACAAGTAAAGATAGTGTTATTTTTATAGCAGCAATAACGTTAGAGAAACCACGTCTTATCTATCTGATGATAATGTGATTGTGGATGTAATTGTAGAATTTCCGTGAGATTGGCAAACAGTTTTAGTAGTGGAAAGTGTCGGTAAGAGCCATGGACAAAGTTTATGGCCCTTCGTTGGTGGTAAAAGTTTGACTAAGTCAGTTTACCTTTTACGTAATATGGAAGTTAAGAATGTTAGTTAGGAAGTTTAGTTGGGGAAATTGTTGTCTTAGCTGTGTGCCTGTGTTATTTGTTAACAGTGTAACTGAATATGATAGCAGTTGATAAATATTACTTTATCAACTTCATTTCTGTGTGTACGATGTGTAATGAAACTATTCCAGATCTGAACTGGGTTTCAAATTGCTGCAATTGACTAAACCTATCCATAAAAGTATTTTACATTCATTCAAATTTTTGCGGTCTACTGCTGGCAAAATGCTACTTGTGAATTACGCTGCAACAACCGTTCAACAGTTTTCCCATACAAGCTTTGAACACGGAACTGGACAAAGATTTTTGATTAAGTTGCTTGCAAATATTCCTATATTCACACCTAAGCTTTCTTCATTGATTGAAACGTTAGATCCTACAAAAAATATCAATCAATATGGTATTGAAGTTGTCGGACGCCTCTGCTATTACCACTTCCATTGTAGGGCGTAATTGTAGGATTTCCGCAAGATGTGCAAACAGTTTCACCGACACGAAAGTTCTTGTCGGCGAAATGACCGACTGACACCAACGAGGTATTGCCCATCAATCCCAAGTGTTAAGACTTGTTTACTTTATATTTTCCAGTAAATCAAGCTCAAAATATGACAGTTACTTACTAATCATCTTTTATGTTCTTGGGGTTAAAATTGGCGAACAAACGATGGCTTTTCTTTGTGTTGGTTTGTGCTTTTTTTGATAGAAATAGGTCGTGACATAGATTACATAAAAAGGTTGTTTAAGGCTGTTTAATTAGAAATCATTGAGTTAATTTGATGCAATAATTGTTTAGGATCTTTAAGAAAAATATATACTTATGTATTTTTCTTTACAAATTCCCATATATTTTCTAGGTATCTTGTATGAACATTCATCTCTTTATTTATTCAGCCTCTAAAATAAGTAGACAAGACTCAAGAAGTCCCAAGTAAAGTAAAATATTCTACAACATCTTTCAACTACATATTTTATCCGGTATTTTCTGTTATACTCAAGTTTGACATGATTTCCTAAGTCATGTTTCCAGGTTTGAAATCTCGCATACTAACATATTCTTACGATTTACGTGTCTTCACTCAAAGCACTCTCTCTAATGGAATGGCGAGCGTGAAGAAGCTCCGCAAAACTCGCGCCCCATTTAAATGCAGACTTGTCTATTCTAAGTATATTCAAGTCTATGTTTTCCTTAATGTTGGTAACATGCTATATTTCAAAGATTTTCACTCCTTTGTGGAGATACAAAGTATTTACTTGAATAATGGACTTGTCTTCCAACTGTCGGTTACTTACGAGTTTGTGAGAAAAGTTGTTTGAAATTTTTAGATTTTCTTCTTCTAGTTTCGGATTTGTTTTCTTTCATTCTATTTGCTTGGAAGATAAATTGTGATTTAGTGGTTTCTACCTACATACACGAACGCTTTAAGAAATTCTAAGTAAAGATTGGAATTTATTAGCACAAAATCTGTAATGCAGATATTATTTTTTCTTACTTTGAAATTTGAAACCGTTTCTTCATTTTTATTAATATTGTTATTAATATGTTATTTTAACAATATTAATAAAAATATAGAAGAGACTACCCAAACCAACAACGTCTTTGAGACCAAATCACCACGAACTGCTTCAATCTCACCATTATTCAATACGTCATCATTCTGGTCTACATTTAGACCATCAAACTCCTAGCAATCGTCGATATGAAGTTATCGCACAAATGCGTGTCAAATATCGCTTTCGTTTGCGCTGTACTTGTTAGGTCGGTACGGCAGGTGTTGGCATACTTGTGCTGTACACCTCAAGGCTTTACCTTTGTTGCTTTCTTTGTTCACACCTACATGTTCTATATTATATGAGGTAATGTGTGAACTTTTTGAATCATGATTTGTAAGGGTCGTAACGATATTTTTTGTCTATTGATAGTAAGTTCAATACATTTTTAGCGACAATTTTGTTTTTATTTTTGTTATTATATTAATAGTTTATGTTTTGATTGTCATTATATTAAATGTTTGTTTTGTTTTTTATCATTTTACTTGATTTTACCCCCAAATGCGTGTCCTAGCAAGTTCTAAAGCAATTACTACCCAAGTAGAAAAAATAATATTTGAAATTAATATTTTGTCCATTAATTGAATTTATGTTCTCAGTGTTATCTTCTAGATTGACTTGATTTTGTTTATGAGTAGAAAAGCATATTATTATCAGCTCGAGTTTTCTAATCTTCATCGAGTTTATCCGATTGACCGAATTTCATATTTATATCTAGTGACTAACGCAGGTTGATTAGAATCATAGACAACTATATTTATGGCAGACCTCGTTTCAAGAAGTGCCTGTCAATTATTTCAAATCAGTGGTTGCGAACCTGCGGTGATTATTTAAATGATCTTTAATTTGTTAGCGAATTTGAAACGTTAAGCGAGACATTTTAATTGGGAGTCGGCTTAGGAATATTGACTTTTGACTGTTTCTGAATAATCCTGAGTGTTACATGTTATGGTCTGAAATATATAATATATCCCTTAAGTTCTAAAACCAGTAAAATGCCGTTAACACAATTCCGCAATTTAATATATCAATTATATTTAGACGCCATAAAAGATTGCAAGCCTCTGTTCCAAGGCAATCAATTTGAAAAACGTTTACATCCTTCATCTTGCTTATTTATTATATTCATCAATAAACAGGCACAAATCTAGTAATAATATAATCTATTCTAGCATCCAATATTAGTTATCTGGTGATAACTCATTTTGTTTTATGGAGTAATTTTCTTCAATCATTTCTGACGCTTCTTCAGAATAGTATTTGTATTGGATTTCGCGAAAACGTTGACACGTATCATTTGTCATGCTCTTGTATCCAAATAATTCATTATTAGATGTAATATCTTCGTTCTTAGGTATTCCGTCATTATTAGTCTCGAAGACTGGTGGGAAAACTTGCTCTGTCATACATTCATCTTTAATGACATCTTCTTAATTATGTTTTTGTTCTGTAAATGCTTCTACACCATGTTTTATTTTTCTTTTCTTGCTGAACGAACCTAATCTGTGACTTCTAAAATACTGTATATTAATGTATATGTATTATTACAAATTGCAAAACATACCTTATTTTGGGTTATAATTTGTACTGATTTGTTATAATTTGACTGTTACCCGTGACTTTGTAAGCCCAAATATGGGTTATAAAGCAGCCTATAATGTTAATTTAAAGTTTCAAATTTTACATAAATTTATCTAGCCGTTTGAACGTGAAAGAGTAACAAATATCCATCCATCCATACAAACTCACAAACTTTCGCCTTTATACATTAAAGTAGAATTCTACACGTCCCATTTATTCTTTTGGATTGCGTCTGTTACAGACCTCATTAAAAGTTTAACTGGAAATGGATCTCCACTAAGTATATTAAAACTCATGTTCGAAAAGTTTTACTACATTAAAATCTGGGAACGACGGTTTTCGGACCTAGTTTTATTATTTTGTAGTACTGGCAAAATTCGAATTTTTGCTGCTGAATATTAGACTTCATATGTGATACTTCATACTTCGTACTTGATAAATCAAACGAAATAAATCAGAGCATTAAATCATTTTTTGAAGCTAATAAAATTAAATGTACGTTCAACCGGTAATGGACATATCTAATGGAATACCTCCCATATAACCAAAGATCATTACTTAAACAATAATTAATATGTCAAAGTACAGTTTATTAGCATCCCAATCAGTAGCAATATTAGTATAAATTCTATGATCGTAAACTCTCGTCCATAAATTAATTTTGTACTAAAACGGTTCCATTCAAATTGGATTTCGATTATAACGTTTTGTCCTAATTGAGTTCATTTGTGAATATAATACTTACGTCAACGAATGCTTTATCGGTAGTATTGATGATCCATTCATTAGGAAAGCCGGTAGCAATCCAACTATTTGTAAGATATTCATCATTCACGAAAATCTTTGAAACATTAATTTTCATTGCATGTCTCTGATTTATGTTTATCTTTATGGATATTGTCGTATTTCATGGCTATTGTCATTCTCACCAGTTTTAATGTTATTTGTTTGAGATTTATTTTATGAGTGATGGAGTAATTTCCTCAGGCACCTACTCTGTGAAAATTACTTCTTTTGTTTATACTATCCAGACAAGGTGGTCTGAATCTTTCAGACAATATTTTTTTTTGCAATCAACACCAATGGCATTCATTGATTAATAAGTCGTGATTTAAGTACACTATCACTTATAATGGCTTGAGCAATTTTACTAGCGCTTGCGATTAAAGAAAACCATTTTGATATGATAAGAATGTCGACTAGTATTGCGTTTGAACAAACTCTTTAATCATGATGGTCTGCCCTAACATCATGTCCAACTAAAAACCGTTACACAACATCATCTCGCTCCTAATCATTTCCTAAATCCTCATAATCCAAACAATTTTCCAGTTCATTAAGGTGAAAAGGAGAAAATGGGTGAGTTGAGTCGACATGTCCACACACAGCCGCCCAGGTCCGCGAATAACAAACTTTGCATAACGCTAGACATAATTGTTTACTTACCTACTCAAACTGCTTCGAGTAAGCAAAGTGATCGTTCCTATAGATAAGGGCAATCGCAAGTAACATGAACATTTAGAAGGAGAAATTGATAAGTTGATACAAACGGGCTTCTTATCTTCAATGGAGTGTTTATGAATTTATCTTAGTTTTCTCTCCTTGGTCGTTGAAGTGCATTTGAAAGTCAATTTTAAAGTAAGTGCGAAATGTAACTTGTTTTTGTGTGTTAAGTGTTTTGGTAACTAAAAATGTATTCATGGTTACGTTTGTTGATTGAGGAATAATATAAAATGATTGAGTGTCAATTACAACTAACTTGACAGTGGAATCACTTTCGAATCTCTTCTAGCGTTTATCATCAACGTTCTAATGTTATATCGACTTTCCTTATCGGCGAGATAGGTTACTTTTTTTGTTGACGCGGTATCTACAGCTGCTCTACTGCTTGTAAACAGCATTTCATCCAGTTCATGAGAATTGAAAAAATATCGACAAATCTCTTAACATTTCACAATCCCTCTAGGTATTTATTCAACGAGCTTGCTCCAATATTCGCTCTCCGAAACTTCCGCACGTGGGTCCCAAAGCAATAGACGTACAATTGAAATAGTTCCATTGTGCCAAATGAGATTAGATAAACCCCTGGGTTTGCCCGCTATCTGCCATTGTGGGCACCGTGTTTATTCATGGTTATTAAGTAGAATGCACTTATAAATCTGATAAGGGAAACAATTCAGTGTTGATTTTAAGTATAAATAAACAAGTGGATTGGATAAATGATATTCGTTGCGAGCTTTCAACTGCTCTTGTTAGATACGAGTATCTTTTACAAGATTTGTTGGGAAAGTACATTTTAGAGTGGATGTTTTCTTAGAAGCTTACTTAGATAATAATATAAGGGTGCAGAATCAGATCTATACATTAGAAGTTTTGTCTACTGGGAATGGAATCTCTACATCTACTTTTCGTTTTTTTGGTTTCGATAGTACCATTAATTACCGTTCATTAATAACGCAATCACAGCTTGTAGCTATGCCACTACTGGGCAAACGCTTCATTTCATGTAGAGAAGACCAAATGGACCTTTAATTACATTTTACAACCGACCTATTTATTCGACGATTTTAAGGAGCGTTTGGACCACAATCAGCTGACGTGTACTTAACAGAATTACTTGTTAGACATATGTCAATCAACGCAAAGCGAACAGACACGTCAATGATAACATATATCAATCGCGTGCCATGACATTTCTATTTCATGGCTTTTGCTGATTGCCGTACTGTATAAGGTTTTACGGAGGAAATCAATTTGTTGCCCATTGCTGGGATAACTAGGGATTACATTTTTTTTACATGAAAAAAAAATGGATGTCTGTAAAAGGCATTTTGTTTATAAAAGCCCTCATTTTGTCCGTAGTACTTAGATTTTGAATAGATCTGTTTTTGTCATTATTGTAGATATAAATATTTTAAATAAAACCATGTAAGTGTCATATAAAAACATTGTATTATTAAGCGCAAGCGCATTTAATACCCATAACTTTCAAGTCACATCACACTTTTTTTAAAACAGTACCAACAAAAACGTTTCATATACCACGAGTATATTTTAATCGTAAAATTTTCTGTACTACAAATTTTATCACTTAAAAAGCAATGATACAAGTCTCTGACATTTTAATAAAGTCTGTTAAGTGGATCACCATAAAGTCTTCACAAGAGATTTGAAATCGATTGCGGCCCAAATCGATCTCGACTAATAACAGATATTTTTATTACGTGAAAACTAGATAGACGGCCGTATAATTTGAGGTTTGGACTTAATGATAGTTAATAGATGACACTAGTATATGATTGTCATATTGATTTGCTTCGAACTATTTTTACTAATAAAAAAGTTGTGTAGTTTTGTTAGAACTGAAGTTGTATGAACTATATGAATACGGCGTGTCTAGATATTTAACGTAAGAAAAATACCTTTTAAATATTTTATTTAATACAATACAATTCTGTACAATAGGCTTACATATTGTACAGAACTAGATGAAATAAAAAAAAAACAAACATCATCGAATGGCGTTATTTTAGATTATTCAGTCGAATATAATAATCTGAATAGCAATAAATGTTCATCAATAAAATTATTATGAGAAGTCCAAAATAAAAAAAAAAATATTCTAAAATTAAAGTAAACGAACAGACAGTTCTACATTATTCTTATTAGTAAAGATTTATCATTTGTCCGGGACAGAGAACGGTGATTTTATGTTTTTGATTAAATCTCAAATTGTTATCTCGGCTTATTTATGATGCACTATTATTTTAACGTCACCTTAATTGTGTCGGTTTAAAATCCTATTACTTTATATTTTTAAGGAAAAGATAATGTTTTGAAGAGGCAAGATTCTGCTGCGGGACGTTTGTAAGAGTTACTGCGACCTGGTTTTAGTCAGGAAAATCTGACATTACCTCCCGTTGCATCCACAGCGGGCGGGGACATTTGATGATGTCCAACGAAAAAAAAGGGGCAAGATTCTACTTCTGCCAAAACAAAACAAAACAAAGCCGTCATTGATCGCCGGATTCTTCATTGTGAAGTTGCAATGAAATCTTTCTTGCAAATTCACAATGAACGAAAGGAGATTTCAACCCAGCAGTGAGGAATTTACAGGCTACATGAATCCGTATATGTTTTAAATTATAATCTTTACTAGCTGAATCATTTCAAAGTTCGCATTTACGACCAAATAATTAAAACTGCAATCAGATTTAAAGCCGTAAAGTCTCGTGCTACTTAAAGGTGTAAAGTAGCAGATAATTAATCTGTTATAACCATAATATAATTATAGATAGGTAACTAGTTTTCTACCACTAAGCGGGTCTTTAAATATGTAGGTAAGTTATATTAATTAATATATTATACAGTTTAGGAATGTTTGATAAAAAAAGTACGACTTAATTAAATAATTAATAAAAATATACTTAAGATAAACATCCTCGCATTTCTTTATGGATATTTATTAAAGGTTTGAGTATTAATCTAAGAAATTTAATTTTGTTGTTGATCGTACCATTTACTTGGCTAGTGGTAGAGTTTGCGTGTTTAAATTAAATAAGGATGTTAGAAAAACATGTATATCGATTAAGTTATTTATAATCTTAATGACTACATCGCCTTTAGTGTAGGTTATAAATTTTTAATGTTTTTCGTATTTTATCCAACTTACTTTCACTTAATTAATTATATTCTCTTCCTTCTATATTGATTAACAGCAATCGATACGGTAAACTATACATACGTAATTATTAATTAAAATGTTTGAAGTCAATACGTTGTAAATCTAACTTAATACGCGGTTCTTAAGTAAACTTATCTCGCGAAATAAGTTGACCAAACAAATGTGTAACCCAACTAATCCTACTAGGTATTATTGTAAACTTGAAAGTTTGTGATTGAATATGAGTATGGAAGGGTGGATGTTTGACACTCTTTTACGTTCAAACGGCTGAATTAATTTTGATGAAATTCGGTATAAAGGTAGCTGTTAACCTGCATTAATACATAGGCTAGTCTTTAACCGACTGCATCAAAAGGGGCATCATGCATCATGTTTTTAACCGATTAATGCGCGGATGAAGTCGCAAGTAACAGCCAGTATAAAACAAACCTAACATCTTTTTCTCGTTTTCTTCATTTATATGTTTCTTACAGTTAAAAACAAAAATCTCTCTTACCTAACCACCAACTAAAAACCTACCAAAAATAACCTAAAACTATTTTCGTCAACCGGCCAAACGGGCAGTACACATCAAAGTACCACTTAAATAATATATCGTAACCGGCAGCACCGATTTACATAAGTCGCCTCATTTGTGAGGCCGCCATCAATCACTTAAGTACGATCAATCACATTGCTTATCACGCTTTGAAACTCCACCTACATTTTTGGGTTGTAAAATTATAGTCATATTTCATATCTCCGATACAGGTTAGGTTGTTTGGGAATACGTTGACAAATATAGGCGGTACTTTTCGGTACTTTAGGGTACTTTGTGGTACTTTGTAGCACTTTGCGGTACTTTTAGACAGGTATCCCTGAGGTGCAAAGTTGAAGACTGTGTGACGAATGCTGTCATTCGGAATTACGTCGATGTGAAAATGTGGTTTTGGTTGAATATCTTGAATTATAGAAGATGTAACATGATTTCCCCGATTTTTCTATCGTTTTTCCCCGTTGGCAATATATTGCGATTGAGTGGTTATTGTCTAAAATTTTAGAGACGTCGTACCTACTTTTTTTGTGAAAAAGTTGCTTGCTTACTTCTTACCTAATAAAACTGCAGGCTTCCAAAACACCTCAAAGATTTTGAACCAGAATCTGCAATAGTGGTAAGCCCAAATCACCTATAAAGGACCAATATGTTACAGACATCATACAAAAGATAGATATGATGATATCATAAGAACAACAAATGAACTTATTTACGCACACATTTTCCTTTCAAAAGGACTGATTGTGATAAATGTTGGAATAACACGAAACAGAAAATAAATGGGATAGACACAGGAGAATGATGATCATGATATTTCACAGCTCTGTCATGGATTTGTATGAGATTTACAAGATTTTTTGAGATAAAAGGAGATTTATTGTTTAAGTTTTCCGGTGTGTTACTTAAAAAGGATCTTTGTTGCTGGATTTACAACTACGAATTCTCTTTAAGCATTTTCCAGACCATTTATCAAATTGCGATGAAAAGGCAGGTATACCTGAAGCACGCAAAGAAAAATAATCACTTTTATCATTGTAATGCCATGCTAAGCAAAAAGTTTTTAGTACACAAAATAACTACACCACGTTTGCTCAATAAAAATGAAAGAAACTCAAACAAAAACTGGAACCATCTCTAAAAATTAGTCCAAGACGATAACGTCGATTGCAATCGTAGCAAACCACATCTAGCATTGGAAAGTACTACAAAAACCTACAATAGGAACCACCTACATAATTTCTAGGTTATGTCCACCGTGATAACGACTCTCGTGGGAATATCCGTGGTCGTAAAACATAAGCATCTTGATCATCATGATATCCTGGTAGCGTCGCTTTAACTACGCTACTCTATGGCTCTTAAAGAAGGGCTACCGTTGTCGGAGCGAGACGCCACTACAAACAGAGTTTTCCGTCTCGCTTCCGCGTCGCAAAAGACAGAACGTTTCAAGAGTTATACTGTTGATCATCATGATATCCTGCTAGCGTCGCTTTAACTACACTACGCCACTCTATCACTTTTAAAGAAGGACTACCGTTTTGAAAGCGGGACGCCGCAACAAACAGAGTTTTCCGTCTCGCTTCCGCGTCGCAAACGTCCTGTTTTAAGATCTAATACAGGTAGTACTTTCGCGACAGTATCTTAACGTTAGATGTTGTTAGATGAGGAAACCAGATAAATCACTACATATTATAAAACAAAGTCCTCCGCCGAGTCTGTCTGTATGCTTGCGATAAACTCCTAGAATATACCTATCAAGGTAAAAAAAGCAAGATTCCAATCAAAGTTATAGTTAACTATCACCGTTACCAATATATTTTGAAGCAAAGGTCTCGATTTACGATTAATAACGTCCACAATACATCATTACCAAGAATAATTGCGAGTTAAATCCTAGCTAAGTACTACTGTAACCTATAAAACAATATCTCAGTTGCCCCACTTTTTCAAGTCACAATAATACGAGCGATAACCAGCGCGAAAATTGTTTATAAGTCCTTAGCACCATTCTTATAGCTGTTAGGCTTATTACACACTAAAGATTGAGACTTTAGTGCCGCTTTTGAATGACAAAAATTGCTCTTATAATAAACGCGAAAGTTTGATAAGTGTTTGTAACTCTTTTAACTTAAACGACAGGATCCATTTTGATGATATTTAGTACGAAGTTAGCTAACACCCTGGGTGTTTGTGTTTTTGCAGCTATAATCGATATTATCGGCAACAGCTGGTTTCATTATACTTTTTAGATTTGATGTCTTAAGCTTTTTTTTTCCAGAAACAAATCACTACGTTATTCATTGAGATTTCATATTTATTATGCTTTAGTACCTACACTAGTCTACGTCAGCATGATGCAAATTTCCTGACAATCCAGAAATAAAAGACTACGGTATCAATAATATAAAATAAATGTATTTTGGTGTAAATGCAAATATTTGTAAATTGATTCGTATAAAAAAAACATCGAAATTATGTGATGATATTCGTACTTAATTAGTTTAATATTAAAAATTTAATTCCCAGCTTCCGCGAGGCGTAACTGTACCGTATCGTGCGACACCGCGCGACGTCATAAGCTCGTGATTAATGAGTCTGTTTAGTACCAAAACTATTCGTGCAACTCTGATATCCTCGCAAGACAACAGTTGGTTTTAAGTGATAAGACCAGGTCTTTGGAAATATGGAGCTCGTACTTCAATATGTATCATAACCTCTAGGATCTTGGAGTCCATTGCCAACAGCCATAAATCTGTAAAAAAAAGTAGTAACTACTCTATATTTTAACACTTTATTTGTTATTGTCTTTTAAATATAGTACGTGTAAGGTTCCATTGTTAGGTAAATACCTCCTTTATTTCTTTTCAACCATCTTTTGCCATTTCTGGCCACAGGCACCTCCCATAATATATCTGACTAGACCTTCCCTTTCATATTGACAATTCAAATACATTTTCTAGATGAGCTTCTATGTATATGTATCAGTATATCAGCTGGCACATTCATTAAACATACGAACGCGATGTAATCATTTAATACAGTAAGTGTGAACGAAGACAGGTTAATAACAGCACCTGCTTAGCGTAACCTGTTCGTACGTGGTTCATCATTCTTTAATTAACTGGAAAATTAATTGGCTGGCATATTGAATATGATTTAGTTATTATGGTAAGATACTTCTAACAGTAGCTTTTAGTAACATCGTATTTCTAAGTAACTGTATTAAATGGTAAATAAATTATGGTTTTGGAGAAAATTAAATAGTGTGACATCCTTCTAAGCAAAATCACATTTCTAGTTACATTAGTTTAGGTTACTAAAAGACACTTAAATCTACGAATAGGTATATTTGGAAAATCATTTTTGTGACGATAAACCTTTTAATTTAGAAGACTTTTTAATTTAAGTATATACTATAACACAACGGCATAGAACAACAGTAAATACAAAAAAACAGTCTTATCGTTTTTTCAAAATTTAGGTCTCATTTTCAGTGCATTCACTAGATCCAAATAAAAAAGAAGTCCCGCGGTTTTGAACACCGTCAACCAAACCGCATGCACGTGACATTGTCACGGCTGCAACCCGACAAAATAAGCATAGAGAACCTACTACCACATCTAAAAGAAATATAATACAGTTGTGGAAGAGAGACACTAGTCTACAACGTGTAGTGCGCTGTCACGTTTCCACAACTGCAATGATATTAATTTAAGACGTGGCTGTAGAGCCTGGTTCAAGGTGGCGCAGGACTGAAAGACGTAGAAGGATCTGGAGGAGGCCTTTACTCAGCAGTGGGTCACTATAGCGACGGGTCCTACGTAGACTAGTACAAGTGCAAAAACACAACTTTTCAAGAGAGCGGTTTAAAGGTTCTAAAGCTTGTAACTTTGTCGTAAATCAATAAAAACACTTGAAATTTTAGTATGTTATATTTTAATATTTAAGAAATAAGACTGCATTATTGGATTTTCTCCTTTTTTTACACTTTGGAAAATAGGATAACTTGCATTGATGTAGCCTGTTTTTTTTACTATGGTAGAACCTGTAAACTGATACAAGTGGCCACTTACACCAGTATTTAGTGTACTTGCTTATACTTATAATAAAGGAAATCTGAAGGATTTTACTCTATAAACATACTATTTTCGTGTTATTGACCAATATGAGGTTATAATATTAAAAATAATATCTACTTTTATCGACTTTTTAACACTTACAACAGTTTAGTCAGTACTGGAAAACTACTTGCAACAGTTTTCTGTATTATTATTAACTGTAAATATTTAAATTAGTGTGGTAAAAAGTTAAATAAAAACATTTAAAATACAAAATAATACTTAATTTTAGATAGTAGCATTCTTAATAATGTAAAATAAAATCAATGGCCTTGCCATCTTAAAAATAATAAAACAAAAAAATGAAATCTTCTTAACTTAACAAAAAAAAAGGTTTGATTTTTAAAGAGGTTTTCTTACGATAATACCAAATGGTTTTTTTTTTATTTTTAAGACTAGCTTGTCTTGAATTTCATGTAATTTTTCTTATAAATAGCATTTCCACTATCTTTTTTCAGTTACTTGTACGTTGATGTTTATAATTTATTTCTCAATTTGCTAGAAAAGGTATTTTATAGAAATTAGTATTACCTTTGTGCAACTCTTTTCTAACTATGTGCTTCTATTAAGTGTATAGTTGTGTACATATTATAACTTGTTAAATGTATAAAAAAGTAACACAACCCCTAAAAACAGGGCAATGAGACCTCAGATTCTAAATCAGATGATGGAAAATTCATTACATTTTTACAACTTGTATTAAATTGTGATTTGTGTAGGACACCCTTCATACGAATGCCTCATCACATCACCACACTCGTCATACTTGTTTAAATATGCATATTATACATTTGAAAATATCCTGCTAATATAGTTAACGCGAAAGTTGTATAAGTATGGATTGGATGTTTGTTACTCTTTGACATTCAAACGGCTTAACCAATTTAAAAAAAAAATCGTATGGAGTTAGCTGACAACCTGGATTAAAACATGCCTAGACTTTTAAACCGACTGCGTCAGAGGAGGGCAATATTTTGCAGCTATAACCGACACTCGTGCGGTCGAAGTTGCGGGCGACCACTAAGTCCTTTATAAGTTAATTTGAATGTCTTTTGTATTACTAAACGTAACTTTTGATTGAAATTAATTGTTTTTTCAATACTACAACTTTACCAAAATAAACTGAGGCTGCGAATATTGTTTACCTCTGGAATATACAACATAAAAAATCATGTACTTTGGTACATAAAAAAAATTTGTCTCGTCAGTTACCAAGTAGTAAAATTTGGTAACTCCTTACGTTAGTTGCTGCAAAAAATGTATTAAAAGTAGTATCGATATATATTTTACTAGTAAATACATATTATTATTATTAAAATAATATAAGTTACGTCAGATAAAAATATCACGAAAATAAAACAAAGTTACATGTGACTTTGTATACTACTACTTTGATATAAGTGATGATATAAGTGTAAAATTTATTGAAAAAAATAAAATAATAATTAAAAAAAAACAAAAAACCCGACGGTAAGAAACAACCACTAACTAAAAAGGGAAAAACAAACTCTATAATTTAGTGTGAAGAGTATACAATAGGTACACCGTGCGTTTACATTATATAATTTATACGTTTAAAATTAATGCAGGCGGTACAAACAAATCTACAATCAGTACAATCTGTATCTAGCATTAGTCGAACATTAATTAAAGCCTTTTGTAGAAATCTTAGTACTGTCAATTTAGTAATTTGTTTGTCAATTTTTAACTCATAAATTTATTAATAATTGACCTCGTGGGCTCATTAATTGTTGTTACTTCTTACCACTACTTACTCAAAGCAAACAAAACTTGTTAAATATGTAAAAAAGTAAATCAACCCCTAAAAACAGGGCACGGAATAGTTTTAATACAAATGAATACGTTGGCAGTTAACGCAGTTATACCAGTGTTAACGTGCTCCCGACTCCGTCACAGCGCGCATACTGGAGTAAATGGCACTTGCGCGTACGTGACGCGGCGCAAGCGACTACCTACACTGGTGCAAGTGACTTACATCAGTGTAGATAGTCGTGTGGCCGAAAATCATGTCACTTATGTTAGTTTACAGGTTTGTATCTCTGAAATTACTGAATAGAATAATATAATTTTTACAGGATATAAAGTTAAGGTAATTTTAAGGCTATTAGTGCAAAAAAACGTATTTTGATGTTTTGCGGGTTACACCAGTATACGTAGGACCCGTCGATAGGTGGGCGCCACGCGAGTTATGCCGTCGTCGTCGCTATCGTGGCATAACTGTGGCATAATACAGTCGCAAGCGTGTCGCAGCGACAACCAGACGGTGTGTCGTTGATGTAATTAAAATGCTGTAGATAGGCAGCCCTATCGCTGTTACGTACCGCGCAGCTGTAGGCATTTGTTTTAAAAAAATAGTCGAGTACTGTGTTTTTCGCTACCATTAAGCTGAATTTGCATTTCAAAATATATTTCTCTGCTTAAGAGATTTGTCCTTAATTTATCTTAAGTTCACGCTGCGTTGTAATTTTATTTAGGTTAGATTATTTTCATGAATAAACATATTTTTAGTGCTCTTTTAAGTTATTTATCTTTCTTGAATTTTGAGTTGAGATTACTTGTAGGTACCTACATCGAGGTAAACTCGTTGAAAATAATAGGGTTATGTTTGAGTCATGTTGTATGGATGTGCAAAAGTTTATTCTATTGTAGTACAGAGTTGGCAGATAGCTCAAAGTACAAACTCATCCTATACTAGGATTTTTTTGAACAAATAGGGTTTAATACAAAATACACAATCACAAACAATTAATCCAATATTCGCAAAAGAGACTTTGTCTTCCGTGTTAAAAAAAGTGCCTTTGTAATAAAATTCTTATTTTTTTTCTATCCATTATTTAAATTGTTCGTGTGCATGAGAAGATAAGAACCTCTGGTTACGTCACACAAAACTGGTACTAATCTTCAAAACAGCAAATGTTTTTTAAATTTCTTAGTAGTGGTATAAATAATTCGTTGCAATAGTATTCCTTGAATGTCTAGTGTTTCCGAAGCTCACGATTCATCACTGTCTATCTAAGACTTGAGTGATTTACGGCTTAATGTTGTGTCTCTAAAATTTAAATTTTGTTGGTTACAATTTTAAACCTCTGGGTATCTTTCTTGTGTCAGAGAACAATACGCCGTGGTACAATTTTCGCGGGGCTATTTGTATTATTTTGTATAAAGAAAATTGTTTAATTCAAAAGCTCCGTACTTATTGTAATGTTCGTAATACAAGTGTTTTGTTGGTGGTTTTCATGTTAGTATTGTTAAGTTATCTCTTGTTAAGCAAAAAATGAAGATTTTGTTGCAATAAAATAAAATTTTCGCAAAGTCGAAATCGCTGAAATAAAGGGAGGAAAGTTTAGAAAATGAAATCTAAAGTCATCAAAGTAAGAAATATTCATTTTTCAAACTATTAGGTTATTGATAAAATAATATCGATGAGATATAACTCAACCGCATTAAGCTTAATTTGGTGACAGATGCAATCAACTAATGACATTCTAACATAAATTACAATGATTGGCGTCACACGCCATTAAAATCACCATAAAACACTTTTCTGTTGCGCGGTGTGTAGCCAGCCTTAGCCAAGTAACTGTTTACGAACGATAGTGAAAACGGACTGTCCGCATGTAAAGTTAGTGCCGCTACCGCTTATAAGGAATTTCTTTTAAATTACGGTTTCATATAAAAAGTATTTAGGTGTTTTTTTTTTTGAATTAATTGTCGCACTCTGTTTGTTATTTAGTCGTGGCATAGTAAAATAAATTATTTAGATATTTTAATAAATATCTTTGGAACTTTAATTGCAAGACAAGCTACAAGAAGAAAACAAAATTGAGTTTTACATATTCTGTTACTTCCTATTATTTTTTTAAATGACGTTTAAAAATCCAAGGATGTCAAAAAAAAGCAACGTAGCCAACAATTTTATATAAAAAAAAACTTCGAAAGTGTCTCTAACATCAACATTACTTTACATCTACATCTACATTATCTTAAATTTCATGTTAAAAACTAATAACAAAAAATCTAGTAATAACTCCTTACATTATTCCCAATTCACCAATTGCCATACCATCGCGTTGCTTGTAGTCCGCCTTACATGTCGTTGGCTCAGCCGGCACCAAGCTAACTGTAAGCGAACGATAGTGAAAACATCGGTCGTTTGCTTACTCCACTTCGCGGCTCACTCAGATGCAGTATAATTCAACGGTTATACCGTGCTCGCTGTACGACGATACGATTTTGTTTTTGTTGTTTGTTTTTTATTGTTTAAGGGGTATGGTTATTGTACAGTATTTGGAGTTATTTTAGGGGTAAATGGTATTTACAATTTTGATTGTGAGTTTTTTCTGTTGATGATAAAAAAGAAGTGATAAATCACTACATAGTATTTAGTATAGGACAAAGCCAGAAGCCAGAAGCTTTCCGCAGTCTGTCTACCCTATGTTATTTATATTTTTAAATCTTCGTAATGGATTTGGTTACAGTTTAATAAATATAATGATTTAAGAATAACATATCTATGTATTACGCCCGTGCGAAGCGGGGGCGGGCTTGTAGAATATAAAGCAATATGAAATTACCATAAGTTACAAAAGCTGATCACAGCACGATTTAAAGTTAAAAACATGTTATAAAATAAAATTAAAGTCGTAAATCTAAAGATTTTCATCTCGTTTCAATTTCGCTTCGAAGTCAATACGAAATTAACTATACGAGTATAAAATTTTAAATAGATTCAGCACCTGCACGTCACTTTACAACTAGCAATTATTGTTTTTTCAAACACTACCAGTCTAAATTTAAGGTTTTTGTGATCATGATCTAGGTTAATATACCTGTGAACATTGTTGAGGTGACTAGTAACGGGTGATATGTTCAAATATGTTCAATCATGTTCTAACAATGAGCACGCACGCCTCACCTCAAGTAGCGTAAAATTAAACGATCCCATTCATCGCGATCGCGAGACTCTAACCGAAGTTACTGTATTCTAGTTACTAATGTATTTATGGGCAGTTTAATAGTAGGCTATTTATAAACTGCTGGGTATTTCCTGGCTTTTTTGATGATGATTTGGGTTTTTTTTTTAAGGTTTTGCAGATTTAAACACTTCGCTTCATATCGACACATGATTTTGTGAATCGTTAATAGATATGCGATTTTAGAATCCACTCCATAATAACCTTTTTAAAGTTCTTAGTAATAATATCGTCATACGTTTCAATTTTAGATGCCCTTTCTCTGCCCTTTTATTTTTATCCGGGCACCCAAGATATTTACAGCACAAGAAATCGGTAAATCGTAACAAATATCATTCTATCTCAAAAGTTTTATACATGAGTCAAACGTGTACGTATAAATATTATTAAAGATTTCCAATATATATCATACGCAAACAGATTTCAATTTGTAGTTATATGTATTCGCAGAAAATCGTGTTTGACTTTTAGCATGTAGGTACCTATTTCAAGCGATTGAATTCGAACTTTAGTCAGACTCTATTTGCTACCGATCTTAAGAAAGGTTCAATCAAGGTTGATCGAGTTTCTAAGTAGGTAATCATATTGGTTTCCATCTCTTTGATGCTGGAGGCTCTTTGCTCTACCTTTGAATTTACGCAGTCATTGAAACATAAAAATATATTTTTGCCAATTCTAAATTGAAAACGTACTTCATTTTAAAGAATATCTGTAGATGCTTTTTTAAATGCGTGAATTATTACTTTATTTTCCTCCTCTTTCCTATTTTGAGTGTGCCCGATAGGGTCCAGAATTGGTACTAATTTATTTTTAATACATTTTTCACGACTAACAAAAGCATTCTCTCTCAAAAGTTTAACAATAGCTTTATCCAGCCATTATACATTTCTGAATCTACTATAACAATAAACTCACCAAAACTAAATTTCTAATTCAAGCCAAGAGATATTCAAATGTCAAGTGTGCTTAAATTAAATACACCCTGTATATGTTCTAACTTGGAATCTGTTCAGCTGTTCGCGATGCATTAAGTCCGTGACGAATGACCTGATTCTGTATGAATGATTCTTGGGAACCGATGCGGTGTGGCGAGAGGCTGCCACTTTTGGCATGGCCGCCGGCCGCTGGCATCAGCGAATATGGCCAACACCACTTGTGGAGTATTTTATTACTTGGTCGAGACTGTTTATCAATGGACAAATTTATGAGTTTGGGTACCAAGAGTAATTTAAATCACGTTGATTGGCCAGCTTTTATTGATGTTAGTGATTGGATTTTGTTCGTTTTATTTTTATATATTGTTACCGCAAAATGATGTATCGTAAACCACGATTCAAAATGTTTTGCTATTTAAGTATATTAAAAAAACGGAATAACTATTAATTTATCCACACTACATAATTATGTATATTTGAACCTGACCCTAATTTTGATAAAACAGAATTCGGGTGCCAGTAAAGCCTGAATCTTTAAATTTTCAACAATAGATATCCCAAATAAAATTTAAAACAAAACGTCCAGTCTTCAATACTTGAACATCCAAATGAAGTTACCATTTTAAAGTGCCTTTCAAGAGTGGCCATTAAGCTGTCCAAAGGTTCGAGCTCATAATCCGAGCGCCAAATCAAATGTCTGCAGGGATCGAAGTCTGAATGGATTAATTTAATAGCAGACGAAGTTTAAATGGATTCCGCTTGAATCTAATGGACCATGAAAAGATCTTCGTCTAACATTGAATCTTATTCGACTCGATTATTTTCGAATGGCTGTATTTTCTTACATTTGCGTCTACTTTTTTACATGTCTGGTTCTGATTTTATGTCTTGCTTTAAACATTTCTGAAGCTCATAAACATCAATATTTTTATCTTCATATTTGTTTTTAACTTTAAAATCTTAATTCTGGATTTCAAAAATATTTTTGTCACTAAATAAACCAAAAAACTCAGGAACAGAATCTTGTGTACAGTTAAGGTGCTGATTAAATGGTTAACATTTTCGGCATCTTTTCGCAACTGGATGACGAAATAATTGCCTGCAAAAACGATTCTCAGCTTCCAATCCTTTTCGAGTATTTTGTTCGTATTAAATTCCGAAACGTGAGTCCTCGCACCGTTCACGAAGGCAGAATGTAAAAGGACTGTGTACATTGGTCGATTGGTTTTTGTTGCCCATTTAAGTACCTTGAAATTTGTAACGTTGTTCAGTCCAATGTGATTTATTTTGTCGAGTTTTGATTTTTGTAAAGGGTTATTTGAATTGGGAGTTTGCTAAGCTTGACCAATATTTGTTTTACAATCGGATGGGGTTAATTTTGATGTATGATTAAAAATAAACAAGGTCGTGATTTATGGTTTAATTCTACTTGGTTATTAATTTTGGCCTCTGTAATGTATTTAATATGTATCTACATCAAAATAATTAAAAACGAGAGTATGGAATTATTTGTTTTTGTACGAGTACGTTTCTTAAATTCCCACTTCCAAAATCAAAAACATTACTTAAAACTACTAAAAGTTTTACCTTCTAAGTCGTTTAGAATAATGTTAAATTTAATTTCGAATTTATCCTTCAATTCAAGGAGCTAGGCGCAAGCTAGTATACCCATAACTCGGTAATAAATTCCGATAGTGTGTTGTAAGCGATTGTTGATAGGAACAATAACATGCTGGGTTTAGCATAATCTTCCCACACAATTTAATACATTGAATGTTCAGAAAATTTCACAAGGACAGTCAGTATTTGTGGAAAATCTTGAGAAATTTCGCAATATATTCGGTCTACTATTCTACCGAATAACGGTATCTTAATATCCAAGTAATAAACTTGAGTTCTGTGCTTCCTGCATTTTGTACTGCGTTAGGTACGAGAACATTTACATTTTGTGCAGTCACTTTACATATTCCTTATTTGTTTTAGCACTGTTTAACTTTCTTTGTATTTTCGCTTGTTATTCATCTCCCGTTTGTCGTAATTATGGTGATTGGTTATTTGTTATTCCAATTTAGTCGACATTTTGCAAGCTTTTCGAATTATCAAAACCATTTTGATAAATTACAACTTCATTCTTTTTATAAGTTGCTCCATAACTCCCAACTTTATTAAATCTACGTAAATACAGAAAACAAACATTCTCATTGTGTATTTTCCTTAATCCACTAAAAAGCCGATAAACTTTTATTTTATCTCTGTATTGCTCATATTCCCCGCTTTTTAGCGCACTTAAATTAAACTTGTTGAAGCGTTTAAGGCCTTATTTGGCTTGACTTGAGCGGCTAAAGCTTTTACGAGCTTTAATACGTATTTATTTAACTGTGATATTTTGTTCCATTCAGCTTTATAGGTCAATTCAAAACGTGCTTTTAGTTTTCATATTACTATAATACAATAAAGTATATATGTGAAAATGTCGCATAAAACTTTATGCATCTGTTTAACTACTGAAAATATATTATCCAAGAATCAGTTAAGGTACCTAAATAAAATACAAATGATTTCATAATATTGAAATGTTTTTTTCTTTCTTGGCATGGCGTATACAAATATATTTTTACTATACTTTGTATGCATTGCTACTAAAAGCAAATACCGTATTTCTTTTTATAGCATCGTATACTACTTTCTGTTATTTTATTTTGCTAGTACATTTATTTTCTTATAAACATTTTTATCTTCAGTATGTGATCTCTATCTAAAATAAAAATACTTTTCAAGACTGAATGTCTTCTTGAGATCTTATTTCTCTTTTGAACTTTGCAGCTTTAAAGTTACCTTTTTCATAATCTTTTTAAAACGCCACTTTGACATGCTACCAAGAAAATAGATGCTGTTTTAAACGTCTACTGCTCCGTATTGTATTTACAAAGGCAACCGAATTATTTCAAGAAATGATGATTGGCCCCTTCTATAGCATCAAAATCATAAAAAATTTTACTCGCGTTACTCTACTCCATTTATATCACCATACTTAAAAACAGCTATCTCCCTAATATCTTTATATTTACCAATACTCAAGTCTTCATCATTCACCACTATTGAAGCACATACATCAAAACTAAAACCTAGTTCATGTACAAACATACCGCTACCGTTTCAACATAACTGTATTATGATATAATCATATTTTTTACCAATCATTCTCATGATGTCATCAGCCATTTCAATCCTAACGATTTGATGACCGTTACAGTAATTTTAAACTAACCGTCAGTACATTCGTGTCTTGTTATACTATTATTGAGGTACAATTCTGACAAATAAAGAAGCTGGCTTTTACTGTTTTACTTGTTAGTAATGATAACTTTGCGATTTTTTTATGGGACTGTGTTGGATCCATTTTTTTTTAAATAGAGATTTAAGTTAAGTCAGTTCAGATGGGCAGTAGAAATACTATTTTTTGAGAGCCTGTTCTAATCCCGATTTTTGCCCACAAAATAATTCTCTTAGTTTTCAGCTAAAATGACTTGCTCTTCTTTATTTTATAGCGATTCTGTTTCTCCTCTGTCTTTTGCTCAACAATGCTTAGTTTATTAAATATATTTTGAGTTACTTGACTAGATCCAAAGGCTAGATTTGAGTCTACTATTTGATTCAAATAACTCTAAGTCGACATTGTAATTCGGTAGTGTTATAGTAAAATTTTATATTCTCGGTTAGCGTATCTTCGTAATTAATATAATTGGCTAAAATTACATCTGTATTTGTTATAATTGTCATGTAGGCGTACGATTGACTGGTACGTGTCGGTCTGACACTTACATTGAAAATTACACTACTTATCTTTTTCTAATACAATTGTATTTTGTTTTGTATGATGACTTAATAAGTTAACTGTTACCAAAGTGTTCTAGTATTAGATCACGCTATAACTATTAGTAAGGTGTTTTCAAGGAACAGTTCTAAGACCATTATAAATTCTGACCATTAAAAAATATTTTGGCTAAAGGTTTGAGTTATAAATATTATTTCTATTTAACTGTTGACAGTCATTTAGACGCTCTATTTTTTATAATTAACTATATTAATTTTCTTAATTATTGAATTAATTCATCTATACCAAACTTATTAGAGTTTTAAGATAAAATCTTTCTGGTATTTTTGAAAATTTGCATTTGTAGGCATGCTTTAAGTGCTCGTGTTCATCTAGAATCACATAAACATAATTATATTCATTTCGAAATGATTATCGTTCCCTAATTGGCACTAAAGTATCAAATTTCTCCGAAGAAATTCATTAAAATCATTTTAATAAAATTTTATAATTATTTATCATTAACATACGAATTATCTTTTTAAATTCTTTTAATGCGTTGTAGGTCTCATTCCGTGTCAAATATATGATATTAATTAGTCTATTTTGTATACGAATCTAGGTAAATTCTTTAATTAACTGTTTAGAGTTTAAATGAAAAATTGTTTTCAATTTAGATATACCTACGGTATTTTGTTCGCAATAAATGTTTGTGTATTAATGACCGGTCAATATTTGTAAGTTGACAGCTATTTTGAATAACATTTTAATAATTAAGATGTTTTTAAAACACAGGAATTTATCTAATGTCCTGACCGTATTTTAAATGTAAATTTTAACATATAGACTCTATTTAATAAAAAAAAAAATTTTGGAAATACTTTGAATCCTTTATGGATATTTGAAACAAAAATGTGATGAGAACATCGTATCATCGTGTCATCATATGTCTGTTGGTCTTTTTTTGCAATTGTTTTCATATTCCAAGAACAATTAAGAAAAGTAATAACCTGGTAATTATGCAACGCCTTACGCAACTGCCAAAACCCGTCCTCCAGAAGGATGTACCCATCATTACTGACGAAATCTAAAAAACGGTAACCGTATCGCATCCCATTGTTTGCCAAAACTAACAATAGAAATGTACAGATCATTTATTTCCTACTCCAAGTGCTATTGTTCACTGTACTCTCGCGAACTAATGTTAATACAATTAAACAAAAACACTCACGCGAAAATCAACCTAATCGTGGGTACCAATAAGGGCCATTATCTTGTGTAGTATTGAAGCCTTCGATCAAGTAACAGTGCGAGGGTGTTGCATTCTTAATTGATATGCCTTGTTTTTTGTGTCTACATGTTTTTTGCTTTTTTTTCTTAAAGAAAATTAATCGGTGCCCAAATATAAGATGCGTTCCGTTAGCCATTATGTTTCGATTTACGGTATCAATATGATTGTTTCTTTTTTAATTCGGTTCAGTTTTTGCGGGTGCTTCGGAAATGTTAATTAAATTGTAGATTGTAAAAAACATTTCATTCATCATTTATCATTTTTATATTGAAATGTAACTGTTCGAGATATTAGGTGTGGAGTTATTGGTTCAATTAAGTGTTAAGGAATCATTAAGTTTTTTTATTAATCTATGTTATGTGGATTTTAGATTTAGAAAAATACCAACGGATGCAGATGCCGTTTTGGTACTGATATGAACTAGAAAAAATATCTTTACGACTAGAGTTTTACTGTGTAATATTTTTATTCTAACCCAATCCACACGTCCTTCACAAGTCCAAACACGTATATTATAGGTAGGTAAGGTACAGATCTCCCTTATAGATAATTACAAACCTTATTACTCGCTAACACCTCATCGAATATCAAATTCTCTTATCAACTAAACGTAATCAAATAAACAACTAAAAGCCACCACGAAGTGGAAATTGGATATACGGGGAAAACAAATGACGCCTGAAATTTTGAGTAAAACCCTTTTAACACACTGGCAACTGGGTAAGCTAAGCCGGTTATCCAATATACAGGTGTAGGAGTATCGTCTTATCAAATTAAATTCAACAGCCCTTGATAGAAGTGTGGTTCTGATTCAAAAGGCTGTATCAGTTTGAATTGACTTCTAATTATGTAAGCTAACGTGCGACAACGGCTTTTTAATACAAAAAAAAAACATAATTACTATCCTCTTTACCATGATATTTGTCTTTATTCCTGTCCTTATGCGTCGTGGGTCAAAGCCAGGCTTGTTAAACTTAGACCTTTGAATACTATTATAATAGGGATGATGACAATTTTTTTTTAAATGCCCTTCATGAGTTATTGGATACGTTTTTTAGCCCCGTAAACATAAATTAACAAGAGTACAGTTACTAACACTGACGCGTCCCTTCTCCTTTAAAGCAGCTTATCTTAGATTTTTTTTATTGTTCAGATAAACAACAAAATACTGTCCATTATTTTGAAATTATTTATCTAACGGACTAATTATTTTTTTTACTTTTCGTGACCTGTCATGATCCCTATTGCTACAAATATGCCTCGTCTCTTGATCTATAACTTGTCAACCAGACTCAGTATCTACAAAATTTTATTCTGAAGTCAAACAATGAACGAACTCATTACGTTTTAAAGGATATTTCTTCAGTAAAAAGTGGGTCAAAGAGCTTTTATTTCAAAAGAAAATGGCGTTTCGATTGCGTCTTTTGCTATCCATGCAAATCTCGGAATTAATGTTGATTGGTTCTGTTTGAAGTCTGCTACTGAATGCCTTATTAAATTCCTTTGCGGTCAGCTGAAGATTACAAAGCCGTTTCTGAAGCATAAATTTCAAAGACGGAATGTATTATTATGCTGCTTATAAAAGCAAGGCTAAATTCAGCAAAGAAAATAATATTAAATATTAAATTCATTTGAAAGAAGCAAGCGTAGCTTTTTGAAATTTTCTTACTCACATCAATGCATGGCAAATGTCTCATAATCAGAAAGTTATATTTAAGAATTATATCCTTATTGTTAACACCTCACAACCGTTTCTTTTAAAACCTCACAGGATACCAAGAGTCGATACAATCTGTTTTTCCTTGATCACCATGGCAACGCAATAAATAAACCCAGCTCATAGTCTTTAGAGGTTATTTATGCTGTCTACCCCACGCCTCCCTTACCTGAATAATTGTTACCCCTAAGGGCATTTAATGCCTAGCCCCGGCGAATCACATTGATTAAGAATACAGATGCAGTTCTGTCCTACAAGCTGTTTATTAAGCTTTAGGTTCCGCAAACTATTGGCCCTACTACTGGTCACGAAGAAGAAGCGACTTGAGAGACGAGAGTTTTTGGACAGTAGATGACTATTTTGCTCCAATTTGACATCGGTCGATGTATACTAAACAGCCTACCTAAAAATATTCGGAGTCGATGTCGATTTTATTTATGTAGCCTATGTACGACGCCTACTATTGGGCAAAGACGTCTCTTTGCCCAGCAGTGGGCGTCTTAGATAGGTTTACATAGACATAGACAAAAAAAGGGGGACGCCCCTTTTTCTTAAAATCTTGTCTATGATTTACAATTTCTGGCCACGTGCACTCTGCATATCTGACCTGACTAGATCTTCACACCATCTTCACCGTAAACGCCCTCAGCGACGACGTTCTTCTTTTGGCGTCCAGTGAGTGACGATCTGACAAGCTTCACCCATCGGTAAGGCTGCATTCGCGCAACATAAAACAAAAGAATACCTATATCACTTATAATTTTATTTCATCGTTAGGCAGCTTCGTTTATATGCCAGAATAATCAAAGTACTTATAACTTATACCGATGGTTCCCGACCTCTCGATTAATATTCTGAATGAACGTGACCTTTTCATCAGTATTAAAGCTCTAACAATGAGTAGCAGTCGTATTGTTTTACATGATCGATTACAGGAGTAATTACCAAAGGTTACGTATCTTCAACCGATTCAAGTATTGTAACCTTCTTTTGTGTTTTTGATGTAATTAACGTTTTGTATAGAACCCTTATCGTGTTGAGTAGAATGAGTTTAATACCATTGGAGTGTAAAATGTTGGTATACTATGAATTGTTTTTTTTTACTTCATTTACAGAACGCTATCTAGTCTTAAGTAAAGTATACTAAAGTAGCTAGTGTTATGAGACAACTGATAATCACACCTACTTATATTAAGTATTATATTTATAAAAACATGCATAATAATATTATAAACATACCCATGCTCATCGTGCTCATCACACACTGGGTAGGAATCGAACCCACGACCTCTGGTATAGCAGTCAGGGACTTAACCATATTTTAAAATCCACGTCAACCATGGAGTTCCTGTCCTAGTAAAAAAGTGATAATTTCGTTGTATAAAGAAATTGTATAAAATTGTTTGAACGGTTATAATTAAAATAATTATTTAAATAAATGCAATTCAATACGTCACGTCTTAACGCAACATTGAATGCACCTAAACATGTGCAACATTTAGGGGATTCAAACCGTTTACGATTATAAAAATATCACTAGTCCAATAAAATTGCCGAATGGAATAATTTATAAAAACTGGCAATTCAGTCTTTATGAAACACATTTTACTTTCGATTTCTCTTATTGATTACACTTCAAAATTGTCAAAAATACGACAGTAATATTGCCATTTATCCTTAACATTTTAATTCGAGTTCTGCAATCGAAATCTCGTGGTAAGAATCCGTAAGAATATGCTACGCGTCCTTGGTATTCAACGGTATCCAGGATCTTAATAGCTACTGGTTTTGACGCATTAAAATTATGAGCACGGCCAGCCAAGAAATAGCTGAAGCCGTCCATGTTATAACCAGGGCTACTACTTAGCAGATATAAGGAATTCTTTGGATTTTCCTAAGGATTTTATAGTTTAGACTCGGTCAAGATACTGGTAGATGAGAAATGTTTGACGATTATGTGTAATTGATTTTATGTTGTTATTTTTTTTTGTCGTGAATGTGAACACAGTGCACAAGAAATTTATGTTTCATTTTGAGGTTTTTTTATTCAAGGTTTTGATAGTTATTTTGCTATTTGAGAACGACTAGAACTAATAATTTTAAGCTCATGATATAGCCTTAAGTGAATTTGATTCCAAAAAGATTTTGTAATATTGGAAAAATTGGCGTAAAAATTTTGTGTTTGTGTGGCCTGGGACAAAATACGAAAATAATAAATTGACGACAAATTATAGTAAGGATTAGCCGTGGCTCTCGTGAAGTTATGTGTTCATAAAGCAAAATAACTGCCCACAGCCAATCCCATAAAACAGGGTTAGAGTTCCGCCTAAGCAAGAAAAATGGCACCATCTTTAGCTTATAATATCCTCTTTGCCATTCCTTTAACTTGTACAATGTATGTGGATATATTTTTATCAATGGTCTTTAATTAAAAGCTTAGTACACAAGTTAATTTAGTACTGAACTTGCGATGCCATGCAATTATAGATAATAGTACAATATTACATAATGTTTCACGACTAGCACACAACACGATCTAGTCTCAAACTACGCAGAGTTTTTGTTAGTATGGGTAAACATACTTATATAGTTCTAAATACATACATTCCTACTATAAATAAATCACAGCCAAAATCAAAAAATGAACATGCTCATGTGCTCGTGCTCATCAGACAAACATTAGTCCTAGACAGGGATCGCACCCACGACCTCTAATATAGCAGTCAGGGCCACTAACCACCAAACCAACAGGGCAGTCACTGCATATAGGTACCTACCTACTTTACCTCCAACGGAAGTACGAAGATATTTTTCGCGAGAATTTTACAATTTCACTTACAAAGTGATCAACCCTAAAAAGCAAGCTTGCAAGGCGACGTCGTTAACAGTTATTTTAACTGTTATTATAACAATTAGCTATTTTATTGGTGGGACATGTATTTTGAAAATAATTATCTAGCTACAGTTACTTCCGCGATATTATGTTCATTTGCTAAGTGGTACGTGCCTAAATACATTAGCAAGCAAAATGACTAAGAGGCGTATGTTTCTAGCTTTCTTTTATCTAGCAAAATTATCAGTTACATTCCGACTGCAAAGGCTTCATCTCATAGAAAGATAGGAACAGCATTTATCTCCAGTATGGCTTCTTTCAGCTTAAAAAATACAAACATATCTAACATCCGACAAAAAATCACCTTTTATTTAATAGAATGGACTATTTTTACGTCACATATAATTTACAGCTGTGTAAAAACATTTTTAATGGTACTAGAAAATAAACACACGTACCAACCCTTTTGAAACTTTAATGCTTTTCTAGATCTATAGATTCCGAAAGGTTAAACAAATGCAAATTAATATGGAATATTCACAAAGTCTTATACTTTGGCAATATTTGCTTGGAGACTAAAATCATCATACTATCTTCAATCACATCTAAGCTGTCTTGTACACAAAGATCCTTAAAAATAACGGAACAGTATAACTTCATGCAAAGCTAACAACCATCTTAGTCAGTTAGCCAATCATAATTATTAACATTGACATGATTTCCACAAACTTTTCCTTTCAATATTTATCCATAGTAACTTTTATTACAACTATCGTTTCATATGGCTCTGCCAGTTGAAGAAGTAACACTAAAACAACTTATTACTGTAATATTTGGTACAAATATTTTAGCTGAGTAACGTAACAATCCATTAGGTAAAACAATATTTTCTTAGGTTTCATTTCTCCCCGTAATTATTTGCTCTCAAACGGTAATAACTTGTGGCTTTTGTATTGGACAGAAATACTGTATTTTGTTCTTGATCACAAGTATTTTGTTTCACATAGATTTATTGTTCAATAGAGTGGTATATTTGTGTGATTTTTGCTGCATTAATACGATCATTTGTTTGGTGTACCAATAGAACCTCTTTCTTTTGGTAATGAGGGAAATCCGCTTTGACATCCTCATGGACACATCAACCAGAACCCCGTCAAGTGCCCTTACTTATCTCCTCGTAATATATTTTATTAATAATTACGTAAAACAAATTATGGCGTTTCCATAATATAAATACTTAATCTGTAGCGTCCAATCTAGGGGTTTCTGGACAGCATAAAATAACTATATTTTTGATAATATGGAACTGTATTTCAACTTTTTGTTAAACCAATTTTCATCCCACATAATTTAAAACGATTCCGGATCAGTTCGTATAGTTAAAGCTGCATAAATAGGACTAAAACTACTCTGAATACTAATCTATTCAAATAACTAGTAATAACTAGTTTTAGTCTAGGATCCCAGCTCAAACATCATAACATAAATATCAAAAACCTTAATATAATCATACTGTATAAATGACAAAGTTTGTACACAATCAGTTGGTATCGATTCCCACTAAAACTCTGAAGCCTTACCAACATTCCTTAAAGTAATACTATTACTGATGCGTAAAAGAGACGCCGCTATATACCGTATAATGCTATCCCACTTCCTCAAATGCAAGTCTTACTTTTAGAGGTGTGTGTAGGTACTCTATTATTAGGAATTTCTCATTAGCTGAAAGGTAAATGGCTGTCGGGCCCGTTCAATTACAGGTTCGATCGAAAGAGTCTGTATATCTTTTGGGAAAACGATACAATATGTAACAAATAAACTTAGGCATCTTTGATACGCGCGTTCCACCCGTGTGATTAGTTTCCGTTTCTGTAAGATAGTAAGATATCATTTTTTGGTAGATTTTCTGATTTTTTGAGGTATGTTCAGTTATATGATTTCGCTGAGCTTGTAGCTCATGTAGCCATCTTTCACAGTCCGATGTTTTAAGATGTTATTATGTTATGGTATACCATTTTATTAAACACGACTGTCACAAATACAAATCTCTTAATCGGCTAAACCATTGATCATCATCCGAACTAATAAGATGTCAGATAAAAAAAGGTTTTGGAAGAATACTCAACCGTTTTCCCCTAATTTAAAGTAAATTATTACTATTATAATATTATGCTATAATTCAAACCAAAATGTTTTCCGCAATCCGTATCACTTACTACCTAACCAAAACAAGAAAAATTATAGAAATAATTGTAGATATTTTTTTTTGTATAATTTCTTTCTAACGATAATTGTAATATTCCCAAATAAATGTAAAATAATAAAGAAGAATAATACTATACATCTATACTTATATTATAAACGTGAAAGTTTGTAAGTATGGATGTATGGATGTTTGTTACTCTTTCACGCTCAAACGGCTAAATCAATTTTGATGAAATTTGGTATGAAGTTAACTGGCGCCGTGGAATAACACATAGGCTACTTTTTAACCGACTGCGTCAGAGAGGGGTTATGCTTTTGCCACTAAATCTGATATTTGCGCGAGCGAAGTCGCGGGCAACAGCTAGTTTAAGATAAAATCACAAAAACAAACACATACTAAAACTTACAAACATCGCGTGATTACAACATACGACATATACCTTCATCCAGGTAGCGCTTACCTATACTCTAACAAGATATCATCTGTTACATAAGAACCAAGAAGTTTATACTATACGTGCAAACAATAGAAGGTAATGTGTGTACAACAATATAGGGAAGTGTACGTTGTTCCGATACGTAAGTAAGTTAGATTGGTTTCGTGTTTTGTTTCTACGGATATACTTGTGACTTACTTAGATTGTAACTCGGCTAATCTTTTGAAGATTACGTAAAAGTGAGTTGTTTTCATTTTCAGGCGTATTTTTATTGACACGCTATCGGTAAAGTGTGTATATCAATGCGCAAAAGTAAATAAAGCTAAAGGTAGGTAATGAGTTGTATTCTGGAGCATGAATACTTCTTTCGGCTATATTATTTCTTACGCAAAACCGTTAATTTCCACATTCTGGAAAATTTTTAAATACACAAATTAGCCATTCTGTCTTTTTGGTATCCTAGTGGGAATCTCATGGACTATTTACCGTTTGGGATTGACAGGGGCGTGCTGGACTCTTACTGGCCTAAACCACTGGAGCGTCCGCATCTGCCTATGGCCAGGGTTCACTTTCGCATTTATCACACCCCCGCCAGAAACAACAACCTGATCCTAAAACAAAACAACAAAAAATACTAAACCATTTCCTAAAAAGCACAAAAAGCGATCCCAAACAAGCAAAAAGTAATAAACATCCCATAAACAACAAGCATATTCCCCATGCAAACACGAAACAACCATAACAGACAAATTAAACTCACACAAATTCTCCGACACATATTATAATGACAAAACACCCTGTACAACGTTCTCTCATTGTCCTATATACCGTTCTAATCTACACATACAAATAAAATTGGAGAGTCTGTTTGTCATATTGAAATAAGCGTTTTTTAGTAAATTTTTGTCGCTCTGTCTGTCTGTTTGTCCCTGCTAATCTTTGAAATGGCTGAATCGATTTTCAACGGGATTTTTTTACAAGTAGCTGGTGTAGTAAAAAGTAACTTAGGCTGCTTTTATTTAAAAAAAAATCTTTTATTTCAGAAAATAAACTAATTAACTTTTTTGTTGAAATGCCGTGCGGACGTCGTCGCGGGAGCAGCGGATATTAAATAAATGAACACATACTTACAAAAGGTTTACATCACCTTCATTGTTTACAAAACAAAAGGGACTAAGAAAACAAAATTCGTGTATTAAGGCCATCGCGCATTATACGCTCTAGTTTTCACAAATTTTTGGACAAGTCACTGTGTTATGAAATTTTGTAAGCAGTTAGACTTTGTAAAAAATGTGTGGTAAACTCACTTACGAAAAGTTCTGGAAGTACAGAATCTGATTTATTACTCAACATTTAGTGATTTTTTTTTCAAGAACAAGTTTTTATAAGTTATTTGCCTAACAAAATTTATACTAACATTTTTCTTTTCGTTCATAGACGTAAGTAGAATTTGTCTTCAAAATAAAATTAAATTGTTCAACTTAAGTAGTTTTCATTAATAGACAAAATATAATTTTACTCTTCAAAGTTAATAAAATTCTCAAAGTAATTAAAATTAAGTTTCATATAATATGCACCCCGCTGTCAGACAGACAGACAGACAGAGGGACAGAAAACAGGGTTCCGTTCTCCGTATTCGGGTACGGAACCACAAAAAGGTTTCAAAGCAATGTCGTTTGATTATGATGACGGACATTGTTCGTTTGATGTGGAAATAAATGGGAACACGAAAAAAAAGGAAATTACTATCATTTCGTACAGTCTCAAGCAAAAACATGTATATTATAGACAAAAAGAGAAAAACAAATTCATTTTTTTAATAAATGCACTAAGGATTTAAATCCTTATATCGTAAAGACATTTAATACCTACACAGTCATGCACAAATACACCCAGATTCAGAACAAATGTTAGTGGATCATACAAATTCTTGTCCTACGGGATCGAAGCCACGATATGTCGCGCACAGTGTTATTGGCGTGGTGACCTATTATATACCACTCGGCTATCTGCGATGTCTTAGTTTTAATATTATTAGTAGTTTTAATCTTGTTTTCTTTTTAAATTTAACATTTTATTTAGTTACATTACTAGGAATATTCCATATCATCTTTAGAAATTTTACTTACGAAATCTGCTGCAAAATTTTGGTCGACGACACATGTTTTTGCTCGTGACTGTACGTTTCTCATTTGATGTCTTTTGTTATGTTAAGTTGAATGTCTACTTAAATGTATGACATTATGTAATTGTATGTTTTTTTCGTGTGACAGTTAAGTAAGAACTAAAAAAATAAGTAAGACTACTATTACTTAAACTCATATCCTTCTAATATTATAAACGCGAAAGTATTTAGGTTACTCTTTCATGCTTGCATGCATTCTAGGCTGGATCAATTTTGATGATATTTGGTATGGGGTTAGCTGATACCCGAAAATATTAATTCATTATCAGGTAACCCCATAGACTACTTTTTAACCGACGATGCCAGTGGGAGTAATATTTTTCAGCTACAACTAAATAATCGCGTGGGGGAAGTCGCGGGCAACAGCTTACCTATAAGGGCAATACGTAGATTTTCATCCGATCCCATATATGTTTAAATACATTGTACGGAAATGTAAAAAAACAATTCACAAATCTTTGATTAGATACCGCCTAACGATCACATTATTAAAACTTTCCTAAGAGAACGGTTTACAAGGAAATGTAAATGATTAGATACTTTTGAACAACATTTTTCCAGCTATCACTGATGGCTTGTAATTTAACTACCGTCTTTAATTAAGGACTGGTCTTGCCTCTAATGGGCTAATTACCGCCCACCTACATTGATCAAGAAGATTAAGGTGTCTTGACATGTTTTCGCATGTTGTACTTGCTTAGTAGTAAAGTTCTATTACTTTTAAACCTTCTATAAAAGTAGTTAAACCACAGTGTAAATATAAACAGTAGTTTAATTTGCCCGTTTCTACGAAATAAACGCCTACAGCTGCTCGAGTGACAGTGATAGGACTGTCCACATACAGCATCTAGTTCATATGATAATAAATAAAAATAAAACTATTTGTATAGTTTTGTTGGACTTTATGTACATTATAAAACATACTATGTACCTTTTGTGTAATAAATAAATAATAATAATTACGTCAACAATACACCGTCCGTTCGTCACAGCGACACGCTCGCGACTGTATCATGTTACAGTCATGCCACGATCCGATAGCGTTGGCGTAACTAGTGTTGCGCCGTTGATATGAAGACTTCATACTGTATATATTATTATACTGTGGTTAAACACTCAACTCTCTACGTAATGTGTGTAAACAAGATTTTATTGGAAAACCAACCGGTGTTGTAAATGCTGCTGATGTTTTATTTATAAAATTGTTTGATGTCTTGTAATTGGTGGGATTTATTGCGAATTTTAATGGTGGGAAAATGTAAAAAAGATTAAGTTATAGCACTGTTTCTTTTAATAAAGGTGTAAATCAGCTTCTCATGTAAACGGGAGGACTGCAGCTGGTTTAATACTAGTTGAAAAGAAACACGTTATTCGATACACAAATTTATTAAATCTATGCTTGCAAGTCCTAATAAAACAATGAACCCAGTCGTTTCATTAGCCGCAATTGTAAATACCTACACTTAAATTAAAAGGAAAAGTAAACTTGCTTTCCCACATTTCTATTCAAATACAACCAAAAAACCTTGTCCCCTGTGAATTAGCACAACCTTCACCCTACATTATTCAGGCTCCATTCACGCTGCCTCATGACTATTCAACAGCCAACGTCCCAGGGCTATCGACTTTTCCACAACATTCCAAATTCATTGCTGCTAATCTTCTATGATGTAAGTCGACATTGATTTATTTGCTTCAATGGACGTGCGAATGTACCTCCGACACAAGTCACGTAGCCGTTTGAAAGGGAAAGTTCGAGTCCAAAGGGAATCAACGGTTATTCCTCTCGTGTTCATTCATAAATCAAGCGCGACAGGGGACGAGACTTGCCTTAATTGACAGGACATGCTTCACAGACATTTTGAACTTTAAATTGGAGCGGTAAAGTCCATTTTCGTAATTGAATTGTTAAGGATTTGAAAAGTTTACTAAAACAACGGTTACGGAAAGGTTGGCGCTTATGAAAGTTGTCAGTGAAATTAGTTATTTAATATTTCAGCGTGTTTTTGAACTGTGCTCATGAAAAACAGGTATGACATGTATTCCCTTTGAAGGCTTTGTCAAAGTTTCATGTAGCTAATGGAGTCTTTTTAAGTTTTACTTTGCGAAACGATAAGGGTTGTTTGAAACAATGTTTAAGCAACCTTTTCGTACCTACATAATTGATGAGGTGTCCTAAGATTTTGTGTCAGAAAAACTACTCAAGTTTCATTTTATCTATCTTCGGTTTATTCGTAAAAGGTTTCGCTCCTAAAAGGTAATGTATGTAAAATTTCTTGCATGAATTAGAAGCCCATGAATGAATATGTAAACCTTATAAATAATAATAATCACTTCTGCATTGATTCACAAATAATCTTCTTTGACTGTTCATATGAATAACTGCCCGGATTTAAAATACATTACTCATAATGCTAACTTAATACCAAGCTTATTTTACAAAAAAAATATTTAACACCTTCTCTCGACCATCAGAAAAACTTGTGAGAGTTAATAATAAATTATAATAATGTCTGCAAAGAAGTCCGTAAACGCAATTTGCAATGATATTTGATGAAAAACTAAAATACATTAAACTAACTTGCGAAACATGAAATCAAGCAGCTGTTTTATTTAATAAAAAATCTCTCGTAACTTAACAATGCCTGTTGAAATATGATGTAAACAAGATAGAAAAATCAACGTTACAAAGAATAGAGGGTAAATTGGCATTGCAAACAAAATGAACGCATTCTCTTTATAGCGATTCTAAAAGTTCAATTTTAAAATTCGAATTGCTTTTGTTAATTGTTAATATTGTTTGGGATAAAAGAAACATTTGATATGATTGTATCGAAACGTTTTTTGTTATCGTAGATAATTGCAATGTTAAACCATATTTTGATACTTGAATTTTTTTGCACATAAATAGTAATTAACAATTAAAAAAATTTAGCATACCATTTCATTGCTATTAATTCAAGTGATTCTACCTCATTTTCTAATCAACTAATAAAACTTTCAATCACTTTTTTAGGCATAAATCTAATGAAATATCTACCGACTATGAAGGCTCATGCAAATATGCAAATACCAAATACGTCACGATAAAAAATCACTTCTTAAGAACAAAACTTTGAGAGCCACAGTTGGAGACATAATCTTGGCGTGGAATGAGCTTCCGTCGGGAGCACTACAAGGAAATACTACAGGGAATGACATCCCCTGGAACGTATACTTAGAGAAACAATTTTACAGAGAAATAACATGGAAATCGTAGCTATGTTAGTGTTAGGGTTTATGCTGAAAGCTGAAGTATACGATACCAAAGGTAATGGGTTTGATCCCCATTGTTTTGTTGACTGTGATGATGATGATTGACTGTGATGAGCACGTTCATTTGTTTTGTTTCTGGATGTAATTTATCTATAGTATGTACATGTGTAATTAGAAGTATATAAGTATGTTTATCAGTTGTCTAGTAGTAATAGAACATGATTTTCTTAGTTTAAGACTAGATAGCGTAGTGTGTAGGTCGTAGAATATTTATTATTATATTTAAATCATGCTTTAATAAACAGCAAATGATTTTAAAGTACAATAAATACGAGTATATCAGTTAAATCCAAGTTAAACATGAAATCTACGAATATTATCTGAGCAGTAATCTTACACGGTACTCCCACAGAGTGGATAGCACGGTGTAACAAGCTTCAGTACGACTCGATGCGATCTGCGCACGCGACGGCGGGGAAAGTGCTCGATAGAACTGTTCACAGTTTCTGTTGACTTGGTTACGGTTTTTTATAGACTGAAATGTTGGATAAAATAATATTGGAAAGAGGCTTTACCATACTGTTATAATATATGAAAACGATTATATTGTTATAAACGGATTTATATTTTTGGGACGTGGCAATATTATATAAAAAGTAGTAGTTACTCTTCAGGACAGCAAGATTTTAATCGCAGATTGATAGTCTCAGTTTTACATAAGCTTATTTGTTTTTATTAAAAAAAAGCGGCTTCCGCGCCAAGTAATTAATCTTTGTATTGTGGGGGGCTTAAAAAACCTACTCCTTTTTGAAGTAGCTTATGAATGTAATATAAATATTCTACAGGGAATAACCAAAGAGAATCAATAAACGTGGAAGTGGAAGCACAAGTGTTGCTTATCGTATCACTAATTACGGCAAGGGAAACTGTGCCGACAGCCAACACCGATTAATTTATGTTAAGATCTGTTCGCTAATAAGCTATCGCGTGCTTTGCGATTATGTTCCGATTTTCAGGTTGAAGATTAAGGATAAGTTTATTTAGTAAACCTAGCTTGGACGTTTTGATACTACTTAAGTAGGTCTACCTACTACTAATCGAATCAAAAAACTACTATAGTGTATTAAATACCGTCATGTCACATTTTACCTACCCGATAATATTTTTGAATTATTAAATAATTTTAGACATTTTTCAGATGTAAAATATTTCATTGTCTCACACACAGTCATAAATAACGACCTTATGTATATTAAAAATACACATTTTATTCACGAGCGCTCTTTTAAATGCAGGTACCTAGTATTGTTTTCTTATTAAAATGAACTTATGATTACAAATAACAGAAAACGCAACTCCAACAATTTGCCTAACAAAATTACAAGCTTACCCAATATTTTCTCCAACTAAATCATTGCATTTCGCTAATCCGTTCTCTTGGTAGTTGGCTACATGACTACAAAACCTATTGCCACCTGTTAAAGTAATACTAATGTAACTGTGGAACCCAGCCAGAGCACAACACGCCGTATAACTTCGTCACTCTTCCACAATTGCAATAATACTATAATACTACTTTAAGTGCCAGTAGGCCCTTAGAAACTAGTAGCCAGCTAACTCACAATATATTACTTACAATTTATCACCACCTTGAAAATTATTTCTTGATGAAAACCCAATAACAAAATACGACTCGAGGACGTACACAATCGCACACAAGTTCATATTTCATAGCTACAACGAATCACGAAAATGAACCTTATGTTCTCCAACATAAGGTCGCTAGCAATGTTGTAATTTGGAGTTGAATGTGTGGTAGGGTATACTAAAATAGGATTTAATCTATAGGTTTGGGCTAGATAAGTTTGTATGCCAACTTATTTATCGTTATTACGATGTAATGCTACAGAAAATCTGATGTCAAGACAGCTTGTTTATTGGTTAATATTTATTGATAAAGATAATAAATTGTGGAAAGAAAGGAAAACACTTAAAAGATTGAAAGTAAAACACAAAATACATGACAGTTTGATAGTCGTATTATGAATTAGTAAGGTAAGTATCTATGGGTTTAAAACAATACAGTATAATTATTCAATTAGTATTATAACTTATCCAAGTCCATCCGTTTTCTATTTTTTTACCGGCAATAACTATATCGTTACAATTCTAAAACGAATTAAAGTTCCACCATTAAAAGAATATGTCACAGTACTAGCTAAGCTATGCTAACTAACTGAACCAACCTGAATTTATCTGTCTATGTCGCTTTATGTACATAAAGCCTGTCTACCTATATGTATTTTATGTATGTATTTTAATTATTATAAATTTGTAAAGCACTCAATTGCTTTCGATAGAAATCATGGGAATATTTTCATCTATACCGCGATAGTCGTCATTCTTGCGTGTGGAGCCATCAAGATATAAGATAGAAAGAATAAGATCCAACAAGTTTTGTACGAAATTATGCCAATTTTAATAAAAAAGAGTTATTCAATTAAAAATTACCCTGTACCTTTTTATTCAATAAAAAAAGTATATAAAGTATAACCCGGGCTCTAAATCATGAGCTATTGGCAAAGTTCTAACGCTTAGCTTTAACTACGGTTAGCGCTTAACAAGAGCAGTATTAACTACATCTGAGCTATAAATTACAAGGTAACTACAAGTAGCGACATGGCTACACCATTACAAATAAACATTATATTGCTGTTACAAGGAGATTTACTGATGATCGGCTTGTTGAACAATCTGTACTCTGTAGACAACCGTAAAATTGTGTACCTATAAATTGTTTGATCTTGACAAAGAATTTTGGGCTTTTTGCCAAATGTTAGGACGGACATATGAAATTTTGCATATACCTACTCATACTTACTAACACTGATATTATGGAAGTCCTCGGTTTATGCTGCAAATACAATACATTTTGACGTCACTTATTGTGGGAAGATAAATGTTATTTTTTATATTAAGTAATATACTCCATCCATGTGCCTTTTTTGAATGCCAAGCACTAAATGTTGATGTTACACATGTAGGTACAGTATTGGAGTATTAGTGGAAATCACACAAAAAAAAATAATTCAGTTAAAGTTCTAAGTCTAGCAAAAGCAAGAACAAAAGCTAAAATTACATTAGAGAACATATCTTTCCGCACTTATTGAACATACCTCTTCTGATTCTTGCAATTGAAAGAAACACGTAAAACCATGCATACACTGTACTTTAAGTAATATTATTTCAGTTAAACACAATACACAGCGCGTTAAAATAATAGTAACAAGTTCCGTGGTTAGAATATTACATGGTGCAAGAGTATACCTTATAATTATGTGGAAAATCCGTTTAGTTTTCAATACTTATGATGTAACAACGAAATCATGAGTATCACGCACAAGAGCCTGTTATTTCTCAGTTCTCTTTAGCAGTGAGTAAGGCATTGTAGAGGAATTACAGTAAGTCAAGTGTAGATTACTAATTTTCAAAGAATACAACGTTAAAGAATAGTTTTAAGTATAAATTCTTAAAATAGACATCTGAACTAGCCGAAAAGAGAGTGAGCAAATCTGATTAATATGTTTGTTTATTTTCTATAGGACATGTCTGCATATACCTTTGGAAAGGCTATTAAAAAAACATACACACACAATAATGTAAATTAGGACTTAAATTCAAATAACTTCCGAATATTTTAAAACTGTTAAGTTAAAGACCTCTGTGGTCCCATATACTACCAACACACCACAAACGGAGAAGCATCAGTTCAATATTCAGCAATTCCAACTGTAACGATACCTGTGTTACAAACACCACAGCTAAATGCACTAATGGTTTCACATCAATATTGCACCGGTCTTGTCCGATACTCCATCGCCCGAGCATTGCTGAATCCATTAGGAAGGATATCTATCCGAGTACCTAGATGTGCAGTTGTTTATGCTGTTGATCTATCTGTAGTTGCTTGATTTGAAAACCAGCTACTATGGGCCACCAGCAGAGAGATAGAAATTAGGTGAAAACTAGTCAAATTATTTAAATAATTTGTATTGATCTTGGGCTCTTCATGTCTGTTCTTTCATAGAGCAGGGTGGATGACCCTTGGTGCCCCATCACATTTTAGAGTAAAGTTCTTAACAAGGCCTCTGAATGTTGGACTTGTTTCTCCGTGTAAGTCTTTAAAAAGAGCGGGCTTCTTCCTTCAAAAATTATCCCATGAATTAAAGAAGATTTCTATTGTTTGAGCTAACTTTTGGAGATCATGAAGACACTTCCCTTGTCACTACATTCATGCATACGTCGTATAGAAAATATAATTAGTTCCGTTTTTCCAAAACTGTTAGAAAAGAAGTTATATTTTCCTCATTCTTAATATTAAAAGATTATCTATTTGAAACAACGAAGTGACACAAAGATATTCTAAATCTTTACTCATGACCAGTGCAACTTTTTTAAATTAGGCGCAAATTCCTCCTCCCAAAAATATCCTTACTTACATTTTTCTCCTTATTTAGAACTCGAAGCAAAATAATAAATTGAGGGTTTGTCGTGTACCTCACTTTCCTTTCTTAGCATGTTGATTTAGGCATAAAAGACAACAAAGCAATCATGCCAGCTGTTTGTTATTCCGACCCAGTTCTCCCTGAGTCCCATAAGTCAGGAGGGATTATTGCGGTGTTCTAAGGCGACAAGCATACAATATGCCATTTCTTATTCAGTCTTGTGTGTTCTGGAAATGTAGCTGAAGTTATGCTTTTTTGTTTTAGATATGAGATGGTAGGTCGGGGATTGTTTAGGGCTTTCGTTTTTAAGGATAGGTACATTTTTTGGTACTCATAATTTTAGATACAGGTCGACGGTAAATATTGTATGATATTCAGTCTGGTTATACATAAAAGGAAAGCCCTTGAACTTCAATTCAAACATTACTTGTCATACATAAATTCTGCCAAAAAAAAAGTTTAAACTTCAAAAATTTCAAGGACCCAACTAACCAAGCATTCTGCTCAAATGCCTTCACATTTACGGTACATAGATGGATCAAAAACCGCCTTAAGCGATCCGTTTGTAGACCACCACGTGTAAATTTATTGGCACTACCCCCCTTTCCCCTCCATATGATTTACAACAATGGGTGGTACAGAAACGTGCTAGCGACTCGAAGATTAGATTGTCCGCAGTACTTCAACGCGCAATAAATAGAATCTTTCGCGAAATGGAAAATAGACAATGCATTTAGTTCAGAGGTTTTAACGGTAAGCGAATTAAGGTGTAATGTTTAGTGTAAGGTTAAACTTTAGAGTGAGGCATTGTTCTTTATTCGGTAAATGGTATTTGAATATTGCGATATGATAAGGTAGATATTTTTTTGTGCGATTACAACTATGATTTTACTTTAGATCAATACTTAGGTAACTTGCAGGCCTGCGTAATAATTAAATTGTTGTCCTTTTTACAAGCCTAATTTTTTACAGATGATTAATTGTAATAATTTCATACTATTTACATTTATAATTGTTGGCAGCTATTTTTTTTATTAAACCACTTATTTTGTAATTAACCTGCGAAACGTAGAATTTAAACTCCCTGTTATAATTTTACATAACAGCTTCTTTTCTACAAATCCATCCGTAGACATTATAATTGACTAAAAATTCTTATGTCTACTCATGTAATACCTACCTATGTTAATACGATAAAGGTCCCAACCATCTATCAGCCTATCGGAATCAATGCCGCATTTCCGTGAATTCTCTCACATTGGGCGAGAATTCACTTTCAATATAACTTTGTGTTTCGGTTCTGTCCTTCTAACCATGTTTTCCGGGTCAATTAATCTGGGGTTATTGGATGACACGTGTTGTTCCTGAAGTATATGGTTGACCCTTGCTATGTATTATTGGGATTGTAAGGAAGTTTCGTGAAAGGGTTTTGCTTTTAATTTGATTTATATTGAGTGGTCAGTGAGTGGGATAGGTAGCCTTACATTTAGTAGTTTGGTGTCCTTAACATACCCACATCGCTATCTATTCTTGAATTAAGTATACGAGAGTAATTTGACGTCACCGATCGGTTTAAGTTGCCCCCGATTTTTTAGTTTGTTATCGTATCCCGTACAGTAATTATTATTAAATTTGATGTACCTACTTTAACTTTAATATGAATTTTGAAGATTGCGGTCTAGTGTATTGTTCAATACTTATTCTTAATCGTAGTATTCAAAACTACATCTTGGAGATTTTTCCCTTCGTAAGCATATTTCACTTCCAAGCACCCTTACACATTTACTTCGTCTACTGATTCTTACCCCTTATCACAAGAACAATACACCTATTCTATACATAAAAATCTACCTAATCTATTAATATGTGATTTTAAAAATATTTTTTTTTATTGTCCAGGTTACCAAATGTCACGCAAATCGTGCGTCGCGGGCGGCGCGCGCGGCGCTTGCATGTGGGTCCAGGAGTGCAACAGAGTGGGGGGCATCCACGCGGGGGTCTGCGTCGACGGCTTCATGTTCGGCTCCTGCTGCAGGCTGCCCGACAAGCCCGTGGTTGTGGAAGGTGGGTTCTTGAATTGTCATTGTTTCACGTGAAAAAATGGATTTAGAAATTCACACAGCGCATCATAGTCCATTTTTTTTGCTAAGAAGTTTTGCCCATAAAAAGAACGGACTACACTTGCCGTCGATAGAGAGGAATGGAAGGCTATGAAGGAGGCCTTTGCCCAGCAGTGAAACAATAAAGGCTTTTAAATAAATAATAAATTTTCCCATAAATCCAAATATTTGTAATTTCTGAATGTAGTAGAAATCGCCGCTAGTACCACCATCTAGTGGCAATTGATAAGTTACCATGATTAGCTCGTATTAAAACTTATAAGCGAAACTGACTTGTATTGGTACGCCACCTAACGTAACTCTTCCATATTTTCAGAAACCCTGCCCCCAGTTACGGTCACAGAGAAAACGTACACAACGCCATCTAGTACAGTTTACACTACAACTCAAGCGCCAGAGACTTCGACACAAACCATCGCGCGGCCAAACTGGCAAACGCAACGGCCGTCGTTCATGACAAAACCAATAGATGGCGCTCCCACATCCTACAGCTACCGGCCGCCAGAAATAAACTTACCTTCATTAGGAAATTTAGATTCAAGTAGCGAACAAAATAGTGATATAGTTAATAAAATACCTTATAACAGTGTAAATAAATACCAAAATGTAAATAGGCCGAACAGTGAAGCGGAAACTAGTCCCCACAATAAGATTTCGTCTAGTCTTAGCATATTGTCTGGTGCGCGGCCGATGGCCGTATCGGAGCAGCACTCTGATAACAGCATAAGCTCAGGTAAGCTGTATTTTTGTTGTTAATTAAAAAAAATAAAATATACCATTCCTCGAATGACCAAAAATAAAATCATCGAAGAAGTGTGAAAAGTTTGAACTTTACTTTGAGGATGTAGCGATATTTACCAACATATGTATTAGTATCAACAACTGCTGATAGATGGCGCTGTTAAATATTTTGATAAAGTTTTGACTTGATATTGCTGAAGTCTTGTTTACATAATGATAGTTAAATAAACCTTAAATTGATAAGGGGTGAAGTATTTTATTAGTTTATAGTACAATATAAGTAACAAATAAGTGCTGCGCAAGAAGAAGATTTGTTGTCCAGCGCGCGGTTAACAGAACAGCTATCCATAAAAGGGTGCGGGTTCAAAATCTGGCAAGTATCATTGTCACTGCTATAAGTTTCAATGTTATTTGTTTTTAATTGGTCAAACATTCGGTGAAGGGAATTTACAATTTGGTACGTACACACGTACCTACGCTGTACATCTATGCTGTAGATGATTATGTTGAATTCCTCTTGTATAATATCTATACTAATTTGTCATAATTCTTACTAAATCTTCAATGTACAATTCTAACCCCCGTCAGTTCATAACACCTTCTATTTAGTACCTAAACTATAATCTCAAACGTGACTTACTATTCATTTAATTCTCCAACCTCTTAAATCTGTGCCCTATAAGGTCCATATTGATTCTAGACCATAAAATATACCACCTGTATAAAATATGAAATGCTAATAAAAATTGAGTATTGAGTAATTCGAATCCTCCATTCTCAAATTCCAGGCCAATACATATCAAGGCCGAGCAACTTGAACACAATCCATTGGCAAGCGACAACAGAGCCAACCTTCATAACCAAGCCTCGGCCGTCCTGGGAGAAGCCGGCGGGCAAGCCGAAGCCGACGAAGAAGTTCACGACGACGACAAGCAAGCCGCACAAGAATTACATCAAGCCGAAAGACCCGGCGATGAATATGATCAACAGGACAGAAGCGTCGACTTCGCCGCCGATACAGACTACTGCTGCTTCTAATACTGTTGGTAAGTCTCATTCTGATTCAACCATCTTTGTTTGAATACTATGAAGATTTCTTTTTTCCTCTGGTAACCTATGAGATCGAGAAGGTATCAATTGAGGCAAATTATTGCAGAAGATTGGAAAAACTGAGTTACACGATATAATACTTTTGTTTAACAAAATTTTGTGTGTTCCTAATAAGATATGCCTTCCAAATTTTTAAATTAGGACACTAACTTTTATTTCCTTTTAAAAGCACATACAATGCGAAAATCTTCAGGAACATATTTAACAGTCTTATTACATTTGCGACCATCCGTACCTATCCAAACTAATGGAAGAATGATTCCATAACTTGAGTCGTTTTAAAACAAGTATTTCCACTTAAAATTACCAGCGCCTGACTCGCCTTAAACTCTGCTCCATAAAAACGAAGTTTGTGCTTGTCGTAAAATAGTGGAAGTGGCTGTCTCATCTAACCGTCCTCGGTTAGAGTAATAACGGAGATTCTATTCAAACAATTGCATTCTTAGATAAGAACTTTGCATGTATAAATCTTTGTTTACTTAGCTTCAAAGTGGAAAGGATTTACTAGAACACCCATTTTATCAGGAGACAACAATCATGAAAAGCAATTTTCTATATCGGTCGTGGAAGCTCAAAATCCTTAAGCCATAACTCGTGTACCTACTTAGATACTCTAATTTGGGAACTAAATCCATCCACAATAATTTTGAAAAAGCAACAATATTTAACCCCAATTTAAAAGGCTTTTCAATGCCAACTCATTCCTAAAATAACTTTCTATTTACCTTAAACTTACGACACCCACGGGATAAAATAACATAGCCACCGCTTATAGAGTTAAAAGCCCGTTAAATCTCCAGAGAATTAAAATTGCCGAATGCAAATTACATAGACTCGACCCAAATAGACTTCCGACTCACAAATCTTCGTGGCCGTTACGAGCCCTTACATTAAATGCATTATATTCTAAAAGCCATTATACTCAAGCTGAAACTTTTTATGGTTTCCACAGTTCCCGCGCTATAATTTACGTTTTTACATTCCGGGATGCATTACAAGGATTTTATCTTCATTTATGTTACATTTAGCTGTAGGTATGTGTAGTAGTGCAGGGTTAATGCGTATATTCTCTAGTGTACCTATTATATTTAAATACGGTTGAGAATACTGATTTTTTCATGTTAGGTACGGTAAAATTATGAGATACTTGGGTACCTGATACTAATTAATTTAGTTTATTTAATACTTTACGCCAAAGTTTAAACCAGATTCAAAAATTACATTTGCTAAAATACAAATAACGTATTATATTATAGTAGTTTGATAACTTATTAAATAAAAATAAATATAACTGACAATATTTTTACAACGGACACCAATAATCACCGTATTGCAATCTTAACCTCCTTACGTACAAAATTATTACCTTTCTAGATAGATAAAACATTTATTCAGTGCAAACAACAAAACAAAACACAAAACTACATACACAATACAAACAGCCACGACATTAAAGATAATTTGACAAATTTTCCTATTACCTGTTTCAGAATGTGGCCTAACAGCAATGTGGCCACGTCCAGAGTCGAGGATCATGGGCGGCAAAGACTCCAGCTTCGGTCGGTGGCCCTGGCAGGTGTCCGTCAGACGGACGTCCTACTTCGGGTTCTCGTCCACTCACAGATGTGGCGGAGCCATCATCAATGAAGGCTGGATCGCGACAGCAGGGCATTGTGTTGATGAGTAAGTGGTCTTACTAAAATCCTTACTTAATGAATAAATGTAGCTGCGACATACCTACAGACAGACAGACTTATTTCTTTGGAATTCCGCTACGATATCGTCAAATTTGCGTGATTTTGTGAAAGGATGTTTGTTTCTTCTACCCCTTTGGAAGACCTTGGCAGATGGTATAGAACCTAGATTAGCAAAAGATGCTATTAATTCCGATAAATCTAAGGATTTGAGTTGAACGCAGTTAATATTCAAAACTTTTGCCAATCACAATATTTTGGTGAGATTCATTCTAGATGAGATAAAAGTGATATGTAAATACTCGTCCATTCGTTTCGGATAGAAATCTAGAATCTGGAATAACATCATGTAGATAATTTACTGAAATACAAATAAAACATAACAAGAAATACAGACAGAATCAAATATCTCCTGTACCTTGGCAGACAAAAAAAAATCGACACTTCATTTTATTCAGCCATGTATGCCAAAATAGTGGTAAAAGAATATTTCTACTCTTTGCGAACGAATAGTTTCATTATTTTGACAGCGTGCACCGATTTGTGTTTTGATAAAGCAGACGCGTCTAAATGGGCCCGTATGAAAATTGGACTGGCAATATTCCAGCTTTTGGACACGATAATTTTGTTCGCAAATTACTTTATTTAATATCATGTAGAGATGCAATACACTGTAATATCATGAAAGTTTTTAAGCTGCTCTAGGATTGTTGCTGTTAAAAATATTTTTATGAGTTCGTTTTATTTAATTGTCTTCTTTATATTCTGAATACCTACTACGAAAACTTATAGAAACATAGTTACGAAAAAATATATTATAGTCATGACACAGTTTAGTGTTTCCAAACTACAGAAGCAGCTTAAAAGGTAGTTTATGCGTAACTACAAACACAAAGGAGAGATTTTCATCATTCAAAGTAAATTACCCCATAAACGTCAACTGCTTAACATGGACCAAGTTCAACGTAAGCGTTAATAATCCACAAAACTGCCTGACTTACAAAGGCTAACCTTGAAACAAACTGGCCACAATTCCGCAATTCGCATTCCGGCTTCCGTTTTATCGCGAAAAAAGTCTTAAACATCTTAAGTCTTCCTGAGATTTTTTTTTTATCAAACCCATTAACTAATCCTTGGGATTAACGCATTCATACAGATGGACGGCTCCTTTTTCATTTATTTTTTATATTTCCCGTCTCTTAGCTTGCTGTAAGTAGATTACTGTAAAAACAAAGTAAAGGGAATAGTCTAAACACCGTAAAAAAGGAATTAAAATGAAGCATCTTTAATGGAGTCTGTCTTACACAGGATAACCTGGATCCGCAAAAATGTTTTAGAGACTTCTTTATGTTTCACAAAATAAATTGAGTTTTTTACGACGACGATAAGTGAACCTACTTTTATTACTTGTTTGAGGTCGGTAAAATAAAAAGCGGAGCTCTAAAGAGACAGCATTTTGTTAAATAGCCTCTAATTTTCTTCGTATCTAGATTTTGGGTGCTATTTTCAAAGACGTGATATTTTTTATTAAACACCAGCTCAGACATAAAACCGAGTAAATACGAAAACGACGTGCTTTTATTTTTGCGTAAACATTTCCAAGATACGAAGGAATTGACATGTTTACTGTTCGTGTCTTGGCAACGTAGCATACAACTAACAAGTCGTTCTAACTGATATCAATCTTCAAAACCGCTTACTCAAAATTTTCTTTGCAGTCTGTTGACATCGCAAATAAGGATACGGGTTGGGGAATATGATTTTTCGTCCGTATCTGAGGAGTATCCATTTGTGGAGCGAGGAGTGGCCAGGAAGGCGGTACATCCAAAATACAATTACTATACGTATGAGTATGACTTGGCGCTGGTGAAATTGGAGTCTCCAGTACAATTTGCTCCTCATATCTCGCCGATCTGTCTGCCGGCGACTGATGATCTGCTAGTGGGGGAGAATGCCACGGTGACGGGCTGGGGAAGACTTTCGGAAGGTGGTGTGTTACCGTCGATTCTTCAAGAGGTGAGTCTTCTGCCGTTTTGATGCCCATGCATGTAAAAATATTATTATTATTTAAAATATTGTTCGGTAACAACTCCAAGTGAGGTGGTGATTTGAATTGCCTAGGTTAAAAAATAAGTACATGTCATAAAGATAATTCAACAAAACATGTTGTTGGATAAAATATTTTACTGTCTAGTACAAAAATAAAATGGGTCCATAAAACGGCGTTATCGCTTCTGTCCAGTCAAAAGTTGTCTTGTTCTCACTGGTTAGGAAAAACAATAAAGTTAAGCGCTGCGAAAGAAGTAATAAACGTTTATGATTGACTTTTCAGGTCCAAGTACCTATTGTGTCGAACGAGCGATGTAAGTCGATGTTCCTGAGAGCTGGGAGGCAGGAGTTTATTCCGGACATCTTCTTGTGCGCGGGTCACGAGAGAGGCGGCCATGACAGCTGTCAAGGTGACTCCGGGGGACCCTTGCAGGTAATATTTATGATCGAAGACCTACCGACATAATGACTGGCTGGCTTTAGTCACTTTAGATTTATGGGATGGTCTCGAATGATAAGCAAAAATTGGTTTAATCTCTTGGTAATTTGTTTGACTTCTGGTATGAGATTTGTTTATTTTCGATGGATTCAATAGCGTTATAACCGCTAAAACGTGTTATTACTCAGGTCAGAAAATATAGTGTAAGTGATAAGGTTGAAAGCGAATGTTTTGTGACTTAAACAATTTGTTTCCGTAAGAATTACCAAAATTTGCAGATGTTATAACTAAAACTGACCAACTTGCCGGCCACATGCATGCGGGACTTACTTAAAAGCTTAAACGATACTTACATTCCATACGTCCCATGAAAACTTTTGGGCTCACATTATCCCATACAAACGCCATGCAACAATCTGCGAAGCAATTGAAAACACCCAAAACTACTTGTTAAGTGTTGATTAACCAAATGTTCTGCCTAAATTTAAACCACTTGAATATTTTCAGGCAAACTGTCTTTGTTTAAAATGCCAACAATTTTAGTTGCGACTTAAGCCTTCGAAGTAACCAAACTGGAACCAACAAACTTTCATGAATAACATTACAGGTTTCATGAAATAGTTTTATTTGAGTTTTGGTAACTTGGCCCAATCTTAAATGTTGCTTAATTTGATCTTGAATACTCGGGAAATATGATGATAGGGTGTTTAACTTTTGTTGATACTTGATTGTCTTTTAGTTTACCTTATGCGTTGATAAGAAAACTAACAATGATCACAGGAGCTTTTTGGATATATAAAAACGCAATAAGTGTTCCTATCAAAGTGTTTTATCGAATTTAGGTCGATTTTCTTGCTCTGTCGTTAATTTCTTACTTGCTGTTCTCAGGTCAAAGGGAGAGACCAGAAGTATTTTTTGGCTGGTATCATCAGTTGGGGTATCGGATGCGGCGAAGCCAACCTGCCCGGCGTTTGTACCAGGATATCGAAATTCGTACCCTGGATCCTTCAGACAGTGAACTCCTAATCCAATGGAGAGTGTAAGAAGATGATGGTGCTAAGTGAAAGTGACAATACGTAATACGTGAACAGTGACAAAGAGACACGAAACGAATTCGTTCCAAGTGCAGCGTTAGTTACCTTCAAAAATGTTGATTGAATCAACGTTTTCTGAGGCGTTTTATAAATATCTCGCCAGGAGCTTGCCGAACTCGTCTTTGCGAGATTCTGCATCAACCGTTAGCGGAGCTTCTATTTGGTGATATTTTTAAGGTTCGACGATAAACGCCCTGATAACTGCTTTAGGCTGTAGGTCCTTGAGTACGTGCAACTGTGGTCATACTATTTCGAAATTATTTTTTGTTAATGTTATTTCTTTTTCTTAATTTGGCTGTTTGAGTATCTAGTTCTCAGCACTATAATTTGATACAAATTATTCTGTGAAATTTCTCGAGTTACTGTGATAACTGTAAATGAAATGGTATGATGACATGTTGCCTTTAAAGCCTACCACCACCTTTTAAAGACTTGCAGGTGTGAAAGCGAGATGGTGCACTACAAAGCGTAGAGCGGCATCTCTCTTCAATAGCTGCAGCAGTCGTATTTTAAAAGGTAGTGGTAGGTTTCTTGTACAACTCCTTCGCCTTATGCACTTGAAACAATTCTTTGTAAATACAATCTATTTTAAGACCATTTTTATCTTTATTAGTATTAACAAATTCATCGAATTAATACCCTATGCTCAAATTTATTGTAAATATTGTTTACGTATGTATCTTGCCGTTTAGTTAAGATTGTACTAATAATACAGTATTATATACTTGATTTGATATGTAACTGGAATCGCATATTTTGTAAATATCCGAACATTTTTTTGTTTCTTGTTAGGAAATCAATGTTTGACAATCAGATAGAGAAAAATTGGAAATGAAGTACATAGATGAGATTTTCGTAAATATTGAAGTTTTTTTTGACGTGGCAATGATGTATTTTTAATTAGTTAAAACTTCTATATCTGATTGTACCATACTTCCGAATTTAATTCTTATACGTATAATAGTTTTTAGTATTAATATATTTTTTGTAAATTGATATTAATTAACTTGTTATATACAAAGATGATGAATGTGAATTACCAAATCGCGCATTATTATACTGCATTTAGTAAAATACCGACGCCCTAAGTGATGTTTGTTTGATTTAGTTCTATTTGCGATTTTATTAAATGATAGTTTATGATGACGTTGATTGTTTCACAATATTATTGTTAATAATTATTAAAATATTGAGATATTTTTTTATTTGACTTGTTTCATTTGAGAATATTTTTTTTAGACTTTTTACAGGTTGAAGTCACGAAATGTAATTTCTATACATTGATACGTTTTCTATTGACGTGAACATTGTATAAATGTTACATGTCTGAGAAGAAACAGATCAAACCAACTTAGGAGTCACGCCATTAACAGATTTCAAGTCATACAGCTTAAAGATAATATGTCTGATCAATTAATTAATTTCTTACTTTCTAATTATAGCCGGCTAGGTTAGCAATATAAAGTTGTCCAATTACTTTCAGCAATTCGGTCAAACTCTTTAGCAAACGAATTCGTAAAAATGTCTGCGAATTATTCAGGCTTATTTTAATCTTTAAATCACACATCCAATACAGATTGTACGAAAACTACATTCTACAAAGCATTTATCGCCGCACAAAGTTAAAACAAAAAAATCAAAGCAACATTCGTTTTACAGACCGCTGAATTCATTTTAATTCGGTTTGCGAGTCCATATGTCTCGAAGCATGAATATATTCATCAGATGCGATCCATTCCTCTTATCATTCATTGCAAACAACATTCTTTTGTTTTAAATTTATTTTCATTTCGTTGTGCGTGGTTTTTGATATTATTTGTAGGTTTTAGAATAGATCTTACTAACAAATGCATGTCGAAGATCAACTGTTTTAAGTGTGTTTTAAAATTCTTACGAAGATTTCAAGTAAGTATTTACTTGGAATGTTTTTCAGTCTCACCGATCGCGGCAAACCTGTAGGTAAGTACTTACTGCCTAAACCTAGCCAGTAAATAGTCTACAAAAAAAAAACATTTGTGTTATTTGGCAAATAAATTCTCCACTTTAATTCCAGCCTACAAAAACTTGTATTGCAAATTCATCTAAGCAATCTTACTTCTGAGACAAAACTCCATAAACTGCCTCTCTTGCACAAATTTACATGATGATTACAGTCCAACCTTTATTCAGTTGATTACTTAAAAGAATCTACAAACTTAGGCCAGGTCAATAAATAAAGAGCCGGCGTGAATTGAATTCCCGGGCGGTGGACCCACAAATTTCTAGGGTCATTAGGGACCTTAAATTCGGGTCAGATTTGATGAGAGAATGCGGTTTGAACATCGTACAATCAACTGTGGCCGTCAGAAGATGGAAGCTGGCTTTAAATTAAAACCTTCGGGGTTAGTTACATTGAGGGATTAAACGCACTAACTCTGTTGAATGAAAGGAAGTAACTAACGTACGTCAAAAGCGATGAAGTGGGATTTGCCTGGATTTGAGCATGAAATTAAAATGTCACAAAGTAATGCCAAAAAAATTAATGTTGAAAATTTTGTGCTCCTGATTTCTGATCTAATATTTTCATTTTAAAAGTTAAATTGGATACTTAAAACATGAATATACCTGAAAATAGAATCTGTCTCTGACAAGGCACAATTTAAATTAAGTACCTTATTACGTATGATCTAATAGGAACCTTGAAAAAATGAATAATGTTTATGTATTTAGGTAGGTTGGTAGTGTAGGTAATGGCTGGAGATAAAAGTCCAACCCAGCTATATTTTATAGACTCATATCTCGTTACTTAGGGCCGAACTACCTCAGCATAGGTTGTTTTAAGTGTTATTCACTTTAATTGCCATTAAGCAAGAGTTATCGTAACATTCTGAGTGTAATTTGAAGTTATTTTAGACATTAAAAGTGTTAGCTGTTTGTCGAGAAAATATTGCGGAATTAGGTAGGTATAATACTCTTAGTTTATTGTAATTTAGGTTCAGCTTTTTTTTAATTAGGTCATGGAAAAAATAATTAGATATCAAAATTAGGAAACTTAAAAGCATAAAAAATTTATTGAAAGCAAGAATAAGATTATCACATAACACTAAATATAAAACATTTTTACATGCAGCAAGCGTCAAGGCCAACACATACCCAGGACTCGCATTGCATTTAGCAACCACGTTTGAAAGTTTTCAACCGATCGATCACAGTTTGCAATCACATAACCTCTGTACCAAGCAGATACAATAAAATCGTAATAAAATAATAAAACCTTCTTGAAATCAGGAGTACACCTTTCAAAACCTGGATGGATAGCATTCGGAGTGTTCTTACAATGAATGCTATTAAATTTGACATTATAGATCGGGATTGGTCTGGTCACTGGAGATTTAGGAATACCGAACTCCAGATCTAATATCCAAGGTGTATGCTGCAACATATTTGGCATTTTACAAAATTCATTTATTAATGGATTCGGATCTAGTGCATGCATTCGAGCAGTAGGGAACAATGTTTTTGGCAACGATAAATACAGATCTATAGGGTCACCTTGTGCAACTTGATTTTCTACGGAACTAGCACCAGTTTCTTCAACATCTGTGACGCTTGCATCTAGTTCCTGTATATAATAGCCCTGTTTATCTTCTTCAGTGATACTTAAACCTTGGTCTAACATACCATACATGCTCATAAAATCAGAAAAATTAAAATTGATCATGTCTTCTTGTACAAATGTTGTTGGTATCACAGGTAATACAGGGTGTATGACATATGGTGGGAATTGTGCAATTTGAGGCAATATTGGTGGCGGGGTGATCATTGGTATTTCTGGCAAGCTGAATGGGCTCAGTACTGGGAAGCATTCGTTTAAAGTTAAAGGGTAATTATATTCTTGAGGTGAAAAGTTTGCGATGAGCGAAGAAGTAGCCACAGCAGTAGTAACTGTTTGTCTTCCACGCAGTTTCTGGCCTTCCGTAGTGTTAATAGGAAACATAGTTTTCTTTTCTAGTTCTAAATATGCGTAGCCTTCTATAAGATTCGAGTTTGCTTCGAAGTTTTCAGCTTTGCTTAAACAACATAGGTTTTCGAGGTAGTTGCTTGAATTTAATGGATTTTCGTAGCTCGGGTTCCAAATTCTATCGTACGAGTTCGTTGACTCGACACCCATTCTGATTTTTAACCTGAAAAATCAAAATAATCCTTAGAAATAGGTCCCACCTCCCTCATACACGATTCAATGTAAACATTGCTGCAAAGAGTTAACCTTATTACTACATTCCATACATCAAAATTTAAATTGAAGTCCGAGACTGTTTGGATAAAAGTTATCTATCAAGCTAGCAATGCTAGCATACCTAAAAATACTTATTGCTATTTTATGTAATTTTTACTAATCACAACAAAAAAACTACCTTTTTTCATTCATCACACTTTTAAAACAGCGTCAATTACAAGACAAACAGTCATCTTTTGAACTGGCTAGAATTCACTATGGCGATAAATACTTAATTAAATAATATTACTTACTTTTAAGAGGCATAAAAGGTTGGTTAAAACCACTGCGGGTTTCCATAAAACTTGTTAAAAACCACTTGAATACATCATCTAGTATCATGACATTTTGTTTTGTAAAAGTATTATTTATCTGTTTCACTATTTCCTAAATGTGGGTACTTTTGTAATATTTTGTGGAAATAACCGTATTTGTGAGAACATATAATCTATAGACAAGCTTACGTTTAGTTTTTAATATAATTTTAAAATATCGGTAATGGTGTTGATATCAATTATTTTTGTTCATCGATCAATAAGGTATTTGTAAATCAAACCAAAGATTGATCCTAAGATTCGCTTATTCTTTTTATATTCCTTAATTTTTATTAGTTTATTCTCATTCGTTTCTTATTTCGACAAAGCAAATAAACAGGTTCCTAAAACTTTAAATTATTTGACGACTCAAGTTAGTTTTAGACCTAGTCATGTGTCTGCCTACAACTACTAAGCAACGATACGACCTCCTAGTTAATTGAAATATCTGATAAACTTGATGCTGTCCACTCTAGCTCTTGGCCACAATAGTGTAAACATTATCTGCGACTTTCAATTATTTCTTTGACGGCTCAAAACAAATTATTTTTGAACCTAGTCATGTGTCTACCTACTAGGTAACGATACGAATTCCAAGTAAATTGAACCACATCATATAATATAATGCACTCGCCTCCATCCCTTTGGCATAAAAGTGTAAACAAGACACTTTTACATCAGCATCACGTTATAAAATGTGTATAAAATTATTTACAGAATATTTTATCAGAACCTTTTTATTTAGAATCCCGAGTGTAATCAGGGTAATGCATTCATTTAATATGCTTACATGTTCATTCTACGAACTTTGTACTTGCAAAATATTATTTGAAACGGTTGGGTGCATTGATTTGATAGCATAGTTCTATAGAAAGGTATGTTAAAAGCTGTGTTGTTTTGTTTAGTTTTACAAGCTTGGAATTTTTGTTTTTTTCATTGCATAGCGTTGGTGATACAATTTAGGTATTAAAAAAAACAAGTAGATCAAAATATTGATTTTATGAAGACGACGTTAATTAGTTGTTAGTTACAGGTTAAGGTATAAGAAGTAGGTTCCTATATTTATTTATAAAACTTTATAGGTACCTATTATGAAATGGAATAGAATATTTCGAAACGAAAAATAACCTATTATTGTCAACAAGATGGTTTTACGAGGAAAAAAATAGAACTTATTGAATATGCAGGTCCAAATATTTATTTGTAGAATTAGGTAGGTAATTATGTAATAATTTATCAAAAATAAAGGTTAACTTATCGTCCACTTCATTTGTAGTACAAAACAGTTGTGTACTTAAACAAATAGTGTGTCTTATATTTCACAAAAATGTGTAAAAATCCAAATATTTAACTTTTAATTTCATCGTCACTAGTATCTTCCTACTTAAAAATCTAAATATAAATCACTACATACTATAAAAAAAAGTCGCTTCCCGCTGCTTGTTTCTCTGTCCCTATAAGTCTTAATGCAGTTTTGAAGGGTAGAATATTTGAAGAAAAACATAATATTATGTAGATATACATAATACATCAATATTGCACCTACGCGAATCTGGGACTTGTCATAACTTTTTAACAAAAATATTTACTATACCGAAAATAACAGTATTTACAGCCAATATTTCTGATACAAATTTCGGAATACAGGAATACAACTCATACATACTGTGTACTTTTATTTCAGAATCGAATCGTGTCCCCAACGCCTCCCGTGGGAGACCCCGACACATTTCTCACTGACCAACCGAATTTTCTTTTTCAAAATTATTTGTGCCGCAACGGTATATCTCATTTTCTGATCATACTTTTGGGATGATAGTAAAATATATCGCTTTATGGGCTTTCTGGCTAAAATGCTGATTGAATAAGGAAGATAAGTGATCAAGGTAAGCCACTCACACATTGACAATCAGATTTTGGAAACAAGCATGTAGGCTACAATAATATAAGGGTGTTGGTAAAATATTGTAAGGAAAATCTATTTCATTTGAAATTGAAATCCAAACCTCTTTAAAGTAGTTGTTTCGTGATTCCAGGAAGTCTTTCCTTAGGAGTAGAACTAACAATTTTATAGATTTGCTGCATAGTCAAATATTCAATTAATAAATATCTGACCCAAATCATTGCTTGAAATTCAAAATAGTAGATACCTGGAGCATGTTCTACTGTCTTAAATTTCATGATTCCAACTTAAAATAAGGGATGAATTTAATGGCATTACGATATTCTAAAAACTTGCATTTCTTATTTTTCTTATATGCCGATTTTTAGTTTAATCTATTCTCTAGTGTAAGCAATAATACAATTGAACGTCATTCCGTTTATAAATAGGCCGTTTAGTTAAAAGCCTAGGCATTTAATTAAATGACTAATATATAAAGCAATCCTGACGTAGGTAAACACTATCTTCATCTTCAAAATGTTCGATTCCTTTTCCACATTATCATACTTTCTGATTTTAGCCAAACGACAAATAGGAACGAGATTATCATGCATGAAAACGTTACAGGTAACAGCGACATATTCATATTTTTTCTGTAATGTGACGAAGCTTTTAAAGCAATTCGCAATAATCATAAAGCAGGTTGCTCTTATACTGAAACATTTATACGAATATGAAATAAGGTTACATGAATTATAAATACTCCGTCTGCAGTCTTAGAGTGGATTATGAAAGATTTTTAATGTGGATTAATGTTAATTTTTGTTGTATAAAATGTTTTCTGTTCAGCGAGATATAAAATTTTGGAAGTGTTTTATTTCTCAGGTTTTGGATTAAAAAATATTTAGTTAGTTTCTAGCATAATTTGTTTTTTGGAGTTAGTGATTCGGATGCTTAGGGTATACATTTTTTTGTTCTTGTCTTTTTTACTTACAAAGGTTTAATTTTAAACAGACACTTTAAGAATAAATTCTTACCAACCGTCATAACGGCATTCTGACGTAGGGAAGCTCACAAATATGGTGTTCTATACCCTGTTTCTTTATGGAAAATCTATCACATGATGGCAAACCACAACTTTACAGTTCATCATTAGCGCTTTCATCCTTCAAATTAAAATCCTAGAACGAAGTATTCTTCGTGGTAAGTTACAAGACAGTAAAATTATACAACGTATAACAGAAAATCTCATAAAACAAAAACACTTAGTTGATATTGTTCCATTACGTCTACTGTAATAAAACAAACTATTCAGCATTAAACATTCAGCTATTATCATAACAAAACAGTTCCCCAGACACTGAACTCCTTCAGAATTTCATTTTAAGTCTTCACTGTGTATTTTCAATGGCGCTTCTGTTAAAAGAATCCGTTTTAGCTGCAAATTGTCGTCCGGCGACTTCTAACGACCAGCCATTGTGGACTACCTCACCTGGACTTGTTACGTATCTATTCTAGTTATTTTTCTGTAGAGGATTTAATGGGTAGTAGTTTTGGTCTTTTTGGCTTGATGTGTCTATCTATCTTGTACGTAGACTTAGAAGGTTTTTGAAGGTACCTTATTTACGAAACTTATTCTTAGAAATCGCTATAAGCGACAAAACAGGCATGATTGTGCCCTTGTTATTTGTTATTTATTACACTGCTGTAATTATGGGGTGACAACAGAAAAGAATATTCTATTATATTCTCACTAAGCTTCAGATTGAATCGGATGTAAAATAGTAGATAACATAAATAACAATTTATGCGAATGATATCTAGTATTTGGTAGTGTTACTACTAGATCGTAAGGTTTTAGTTGTAGACCAACAAATTCCTCACATTTTCAAAAATATTTGACCTAGTAGCTTGCAGCCAATCGGAATTACTCAACATCCGAACCTAGTTCGTCATTGGTCAATCAACTGTCAAACCTTCAGTTGCGCCGATTGTTCATCAACTGACAGGTTTGATCGAGAGACGCCTGACAAAAAGTTACGAGCAACAAAGTGCGTAGCTACAAATCACTCGTTGTATTCCTACAGGAGAAAAGGCGAATTTAGTTAAGCGAACTGTTATGTGCATTTGTAGGGAAGCTGGTCTTACTCTTGTTAAGACAAAAGCCCATTGAAAACTGTGCCTATTGTTTAATTGTGAATTTCATTGCAGTTACTGCAGGGTTTTAATCCGTACAATAGTTGGTAATTACCCAAGGTAATACGGCAAAGTATACCGTTTAGTCGTAGTCTTTAATGAAACACTAATTAATACTGACCTGGCCTATTCTTACGGAGAGAATAGGGTATACTTCGAACTAAATAAAATTGATATTTATAAACACTGAAAGTGAAGGAAATTTTAGATATGAGATCATTTGTCACTTACTAATCTAGATATATTAATAATCTCTAAACAACTATTTTGTTCTTACAAATCCGATAGCCTTTTGGCAATAACCTTAATAACAACATAAGAAAATAATTACATAATCCCATACTAACGTACAAGGGCCATCTTATGTTACGCTCATAATATTTACACAAAAATTGTATCCGCGCAAAAACGGAACACATTTTACGAGACATATTTAATATGACATAACGTCAGAGACTCAGACCTGTGGAGGAACAAATAAAAAAATCAAAGAGACAAGGGTCGCCCCCAGGGGAGGTCACGTGTCCTTATGTTATGGACATACCCTTGAACGAAATAAGGGTAGTAATAAAAATGTAGGCAACATGCTGAAATTACGAATATCATATCTGTTTTCGATGGGGATGTTTGATTTGACGTTTAGGTATAGAAGTTACATCATGTTTCCTTTTTTTTTCGAAAAAGAAACGTATAGTGTTTTAGTATACTATTTAATATTATAATTATTCTCAATTACCATACTTATGGTAGTGAACTAAAGAACTGAGAAGATGTGGCAAGGTTACTTATATCACCTAAACGCAACTTGCAAGGGTTGGTTGGTTCTAGGTGGTGCAGATAAAAGGTTTCAGAGGCAGGCTTTACTGAGGCCTTTACCAGGCAGTGGAACAACAAAATGGCTCACACAACATAAACAAAAGAAAAAAATGATGTTATGCTTGTTTTGTTTTATTTAGGTACTTTTAATACTGTCAAAAACTTTGCAACTTTACGAGTAAATTAAGACAAAGCTTAATAATTTCGTATGAGAATCCGACTTATATAGAAACTCCAAATAACCTTTATTTCCTGAGAAAATATTAAGAAGCGTCCCGAGTTGCAGTCTCCTTTGACCGTCGGGGGCGTGGGGCGTTAGATTCACGTACTGTTTAACTGTGCTCTAAGTTGTAGGCAGAAGAGATTTTATCTCGCTAGTGCCAGTATATGCATTTCCTTTGAGGAAAATTTGGGTCTAATATCCTTACTTCCCAATTATTCTCAAAAACAGAGTTGTGCGGTGAAAGAAAGCATTGTTAGGACACCTGATTCCCAAATATTGGAATTTGGAATCGATATCGCTCAGGTGTGCAATGTGGTGAAATAATATCGAGATATATTTCTGCGATGGTGACTAATCCTCAACCTTTTTCTCTCATTTCATCAGAAAACTATTTAATTTTGACAGGTTTTTAGATGGATTAGTATTTGATTATGCCACTACTTAAATTTTTCTCTTTTTACCACTTTTTTTTGCTATCTATCTTCTGAAATCTCTTCTATCTTCTAGAATATCTCTTCTAACGTTTAGCTCAGTTCACCGCTACAACCTACCCTTTACACCAAACCAATTCAGTTTGAGAGCAATTGCTCGTGGTCCTTTGTCTTCCGTACGTCGTAGTTTACACGTCGGGACCAAACACGTGACCATCATCAGAACTATTGCCGAGGACTTGCAGTTCTCAGCTCTATAGAAAATTACAACGAATTAACTGACTATAGTACAGGTAACTTTGTGTTTGTAGCTTTGGAAGTTTGCTTGGTGATGCTAAGATGCAGTTCTGAACGAAATTAATAAGTACTTTTATAAGGTTCTGTACAAATACTAAAAATTTAAAAAATATGTTAAAAGGGTCAACATACAACAAAATTAATTTTCTATTACAGAGGATAGTATGGAATACTTCAAACTAAGTCTCAAACTAAGCAGAGGTTCTATTATGAGTACTGACAACTGATAGATACTTATATACTTCTAAATACGTACATAATTTTTATAGATCAATTACACCCAGACACAGAACAAATATGCAAACAATTAACAATATGTCCAAAATTATAAGTACCAACCAAGATACCTTGCTACAATTACATCCTTTGTAGTCTAACTCTGAAAGCAATCGTCCTTTCTAGAATCTTCGTTACAGGCACGTCTCAGCTTACGTACCATTGAAGCTGGGGACTTGCACTGTTCGTGTAACACCAGACATTTATTTCAAAACGTTTATAGATAGATAGATAAAATGAAAGATTTTTAATTCTGAATTCTTTTATTCTCGTTCTAATATTTTTCCGCGACTGCTCGCGTGGAAGTCTGCTGCAAGAGACTAATTTTGTTTTTTTCAGTCATTTAAAAAGTAGCCCAAGTATTAATCCAAGTTGTCAGTTTACTCCACGTCAAATTTCATCCAAATTGGCTTGGTCTTTTAAGCGTGAATGAGTAACAAATATCCGTCTATCCGTGCTTACAAACTTTCGCGTTTTAAATATTAGTAGGATCATAAAACTACAAGGATATTTTGGCACGTGGATAAAAATGACATGATGTCTGTCAAAAGTGTAATTGGTAATGGTTTTTCATATGACGGCATTAGTTCCAATTTCGGCCACGTGCCAAAAGATACCCTTTGCACTATACTAGTATGTCCCTAGCAATGCTTGCTCAATATCTTAATGCCTTACCGATCATCATAATTTGTTTCTGAATACCTAACAAATACTTACCATTCTAGTAAAGATTCGAGTGTAATATGCATATAATAAAGCAATATTTGCAGAACGGAAGATAGCTGTGAACTTGTATCACAAAACATGTTTCAACTAACAATTCAGGCGACACTTGTGTATCAGAATATCCGTGATGCGACACTGCGTACTGCAGGTTACATACTGTGTAGCATCAGCAAACCACGCCAACTAAAATATTGAGGTAAATATAATTTAGATACATAATATTTAAAAGTAATTTGGGTACCTACATGTTTATATCGTGAAGTAACTATCGAAATTAAATCATGAATTTGCCATAGTTTTTATTTGACAAATCTAAAAATGGTATTGTCAATATTACGTGTCATATTAAATTAAAAGAAGAACGTTTAAGTGGTTGTCTTGCTTAGTCAGTTTAATATTACTTCTGCAGATTATCCTTTTTGGTAAAACAACTGAATGGGTACCAACTTAGACCTTGGCGACAACTGGCTTGGTGACAACTGGCTTCCCTTAGAAGTTGCGCAGTTGTGACCACATTTCTGGCAAAAGCAAGTTCGAGGCTGAAATGGTTTCTGTCGGCATATACGATATATTTCCATACTTCGTCCTCATCTGAGAGTAGGCTGTCCTTCCTGACAACTTTAAGGTTCCTCAGTTTTAAGGGAGTAGAAGAATCGAAGTTTAGGAACAAATATATTGCATTTCCACATTTTCATACATGCTAACCATACGCCGTAGATATCAGCATACATCGGTTCAAAAGTTTAGCATCGCGCACGGGTCCAACTTCGGCGCCTTGTCGCCTCCAGAACTACAGACTATTGGCACTCACGAACAAGATATTGTTTGACATAGTTTTAGTTAGGAAACCAGCATTAGCTAAGTGTGTTTTGTACTTATGTAAGAATAGCTTGGGAAAAGTGCAGTCTCTTAGCTGTAGTTTCTCAGCTTATATCAGACATCAAAACTTTTATTCCTTTGGGGTCAATTGTTTCATTTTACCGTGAATTACATAACTATTGGAATGTAACTTTATCATGACCATAATGTAATCAGCCCAGAAAATAACCACAGCCCACAGCTGGGACAAACCTTACCCTACTAATAAGTTCTACCTTTTTTTGCGATCTTGACCAGCTGACCATGCTGGATGCTTTCTCGAGATCTTCAAAAACGCTTACCGCTTACCTCTTCGAAGAAGGAAGTGGGTAGTGTCAGAATTTTGCTGCCGAACCACGCCGTTCAACTTGTCCCGCATTTGCTTGGTGTTTGGCAATGCATAGTAATTCATCACGCAGAGTGATTTTCCCCCAGCTTACGATGAGTCTGATGTACGATTTAAATTATATTCTTACTAAAATGAATCATCAATCAGTAGTAAATTCCTGCAAATAACTGCATATCTGTTTTGTCGTAACTAAATCCGCCATGGTGTAGGTTAATGATACCGATGGGGTTTTAACAGCGGATGACCATTATAAATCTGGTGTAAGGTCTCCATTACTCAATGAGTGATTTGTTTAAGGTAGGATAATGGGCAATGAACCACCCATACATAGTCGTAACTGTTATACGACGCGAATAACCGAAGCTAGTGACTGAGTATATTGCTATAAATCGTATTCGATTCTTAAGTGGCAAATGGTGAACAAAATATCAACAATGTTTTTATGCACGGTTTTTTTTTTGTAGCAACTTTTTTAATTGAAATATGTCTTTTACATAGTAGGCATTATAGGAGAGTAACGTCATTGGACATCGCAGTCTTGCATTGCATCGTGTAAGGACTATAGTATTAGCATGAAATTTCTGGAAGTCATTGACGTCAGTATTTTATGGAACCAAGTTACTGATTTTGTATTATTTCCATCCTATTTCTATCTGTTTTCCTTCCCAATATCTATTCAAACAACAAATTCACAGGAGACGCATTCCAAAAACAAGATATTTAAACGAATAATGCCGTCGTCTTAAGGACACCTAAGGGAAAGGGCACATTAATAAGGCCCTGTTTTACTACCTTTTACTTTAAAGGGAATCGACGAAAATGTATGTTTACGTTGAGATTGATTTTTTGTATATAAAACTCGGATTGTTATTGTTGTTTTCTGTAATTTCAGGGCAAACTTGGGAGATGTATAAGTTTTTACTTTGATACTGTGTTCTTGAATTGTCGGGACCCGTGCGTTTGCTGGGCTTTTTAAAGCAGGACTGTTGCTATTATAGAAGTTAGACTTGTAATATCTTGCTTTCAGAAAGGCAAAAATTCTGCTTTAGGAGCTCATACTTACATAGTCACAGTACGTAGAGACGATTTTTTTTATTCCAATGGAAATCCTCATGGACTATCCTCGGTTAGGTTGACGAGAAGGTGTGCCGGACTTGTACCGGCTAAATCCACTGGAGCATCTTTATCTGCCTATGGCCTGGGGCATGGGGTTCGCTTTCGCAGCAGCGGCGGAAACTGTACGTATGGATCATGAAAGCTACTAACATATAATACATTTTTTACTTCTATTTTACTATAAATCAGTATAAAACCGACCAATGCTTATCCGATGACACTCAGCAATTCATAAACGTTTTACACAAAACTGATACCCAAGTTTGTCCCAGAAACTTTTAACCAATTTTCGCCTATAAAATTAACAGGAGCAAAGTCGCATATCCTGAGCCATAAAGATGAAATTGCCACTTACAAAATAGTTAGCCCAACATTGCCGTAGTCGTAGACAGTGTTAACTAACAATTTAACTTTGCTGGTTAAAATAGTTTTACTGTGAAGTTCCATGTAGATTGTTATTGCCGGATAAGTTGGTCCAGTGTTTAACTTGATCTTTGCTATAAGATATGTCTTGGGTCTTTGTGGCTACACGTACCAAGTTAAAGGAGGTGAATATAATAATAAAATGTAGGCAACTAGAGTTAGTGACGTTTTGAAAGTCCCTGAGGCCGACTCGAAATAAAAACTTTTTGATTTCGATTTTGATTTTTGGTATGCTATACAAACCTCGTGATCTGGATTAACTGGAAATAAAACCTTGTTTATATAGTTATTAATATGTGAATAAGGTTCTAAATATACTGGATTTCTTCTTTTTTGTGCCTCATTGGAATAAGGTAGAAGGGTAGGTGACAAGTCGTATACATTTAAGGAACTGTATTTTTCCTCTTGCGAGCTATTTCGAGGTGATGATAGACTGCCTCCGAACCCGTATGAAGATAATGAGAAGTAACTAGATGGAATGTTAATTGATTCCCTTCCCAATACTTCTAGTCTTATCTAGTCTTAAACTATGCAGAACTTGTGTTAGCAGTACTAAACAACCGATAAACGTACTAATGTACTTCTAAACATACATACTAAAGATAAATTACACCTAGACACAGAACAAGGGATCGTGCTCATCACACAAACATTTTTGTCCTGGGTGGGGATCGAACCCACGACCTCTGATATAGCAGTCAGGGCCACTACCACTAGACCTTCAGACCTGTCAAAAGAAGATAGATCAATAATGGATGTAACTTACCTCCTAATTCACCTAGTTTTGAAACCAAAACACATAATCATTGATCTGTACTAATTACAAAGAGTAATTACTAATTAGTAAAAGCAGTTGTCTGTATGATATTAATTTCCTGGGCCTTAATTAACCGGTAGTTCATATCTTGTGTTAATTTATGATACCAAAGGCGAAGGTAATATAAAGATCAAAAGGGAAAAAGATATAAATAATCGGCAGATACCTAATTTATGTTCTGTAAGAAGTAAGTGTAATTTATATTATGGTCACGTTGTGTGTCTGTAGACTTTATTTTTAGATTTTTGTATTATTTAATATTGTATTTTGATACTGCAATTTGATAAATTGAAGTTTTCAAACCCCATCTAGTGAGTATCATGGATATTAGATAGGGTCTGAAAACTTTTGTTAAAAAAATATATTTTATATTTTTTGTGTGTCACGTCTTTTTGTGTCTTAGAATGACAAAAAAAAAAGTTTTTATGTAGCTACAGGTACACACTATCTACTTGATTTAAAACTTTGTGACTGCAAGAAGTAGTTAGAAGAGATATAAAACGACAAAGTATTTAACAAGATCGTAACAGTTTATAACTATCATATAATTCCTACTTGTAGAACAGAAATGCTATTAAAAGGCTTTATGGGTAAATTTATAATTAAAAACACCATTAGATAAAACAGACTTTAATAATTTCAGATGGTTACAGGATTGCACATGTTTTGATATAAAAAAGTATATAAAATCCAAATTTTTAATCTACTATATTAACTTTGACTTGTTCAAGAAGTTTTGATTTACTTCTATTTATTTTCTTGTATTTTGGGTTCGCTTTTACGGATCGTCTGATGCTGCTTCTAGTCATAACTCTGTCGAAGATCTCTTCACTGGTGTCCTCGCTTCCATCATCAGAGAAATGATTATTCATACTGTCATTTACTTTGTTGGGTCTGATCACTAAAGGCTCAATGCCACCGTCGGAGAATATGGAATCATCAGTGACCTGTCGTTCGTCATCACTTGGTGACTTATCATTACTAATTTGACGATCAAATACTCTTTTGTCAGCAGAAGGTACCTGAAGTTTGTTCTTTTTGTCATCCTTCTTTTTAGCACCTTCACGGTTAGACGGCTTGTATTTAATGGGTGAGAAATCTACTCTGCGAAGAAAACTGATTGTGTCTCCAAACCTTCTGCTACATTTCCTTGTAGTTTTAACCTCAGGCTTAATTTCCTCAGTTTTACTATCTTCATGTTCTAATGCAACACCAGAATCAGAATTAGAATCGACCATTATGTTTATTTCTGGTACACTAATACTAAACTCGTGTAGTTTCAATTGTTTATTCATTTCTTCAATTTTTTCCGCTTGTTTTTGTATAATAACATCTTTCTGCGCGAGTTGTTTCGAAACCGCTTCTGTCCTTAGAGCTAAATTTACTTCGTATTTTTGCAATTCACCCGATAGGAATTCCAATTCCTTTTTCCTGTTCGATTCCAATTTCTTTATAACATCAGCTTGTTTCGTATATGCTTCCTTCAGCCTTACAACTTCTTGTTTATGTGTCGTGTTCAGGAATTTAATAATGTTTATTGCCTCTTGAAGTGTCGTTGGCTGCATTATATTTTCTTTTGTAGCGCCCTCTGACATTATTGCTTCCATTCTGGATCTGTAACGATAAAATGACGACATTAATTGTATTGAGTAACATTACTTTTGTTTATGTGATAATGATGCCTATTATTTTTCCATTAAATTACATTATTATCCTATTAGTGTTGCAATTATTGCTTAAAACTAAAAGTTCATTAATTAAAATGACAGCCTACTTATTATCGTTGCTGACGATTCTAATACATTAAATACCTTTTTGTGGTTGGGCTCTAATTATTTTTTTAATTAAAAATAAATTACAATTCTAGATTTTAATGACTTGTTTACTTTTCCCCGTGATTCTTCAAATAAAATTAGATATTTAGTTATTCAATAGTAAGAGTGACTGTAATTACGAAAATGTATCAGTCAATCAAAAATGCCCTTTGCGGTTAAGTACCAAATTGCAAAATTCTTAGGTACTACATGACAAGATGATCATCTTTCTTCGGATGAATCATGTATGACGCAATATACCCAATATCATAAGTACAATTTGTTGCTATATTTCAAAACTAGCGATCCACCCTAGCATCGCACGGGTGCAATTATATACTGATGGTAATAATACATAGATATATTATATTAAATTTTTGTCATTGTCATTTTTTTTTTGTCGTGTCACTGGCGGTATCGTCATGTGTCGGGTTGTGCAGCACCCTCAAAAATGGTTGAGCTGCATGAGCTATTCGGGGCTTGCGTGCCGCCTGTTGGCACAGGCTTCCTCAGATCGATCTGGCTCTTTCGTCTAAAGGCCAGTCCAGACCCTGCATTTTGTTTACTCAATGTGGAAACACTATTGTCTGGACTTTAAAAGAGGCGATGACCCCTGAGTTTGTTTCGACGTTTCTTCTCAGGGTAGCCAGTTAGGAAATGTCGATTCCAGCGACCTCATATTTAAGAAGATGACATGTAAAAGTGATAAAATTTATCCTATTTGCAGAATAAATGATTTGAATTTGAATTTGAATTCGATCTATTAAGCAAACCGCATCACAATCCATGGCGTAGTTTAAATATCATACCTGACAGACAGCGGACGACAAGCGACTTGACTACATACTATATTTAGAGATATAATATGAGTAGGTACGTTTTCTTTAGAAGACAAAGGGTTTAACATTTAGACTCGAAGGTTTTAACTATACTCTGTTTACAATACAATTACATATAAGTACATTAGCAACAGGTAAGGAACAAACCCTGTTATTCCATAACGAAGACAGCTTACATTCCTCGATACAATTGTAATTTTTTACAAATGTTTTATCAACTATTCATAGAAAAATCAACACGTGTAGGACAATGATCTCATACCGAACATATACTGTCCGTTTAGTTTACACACCCGTTAATAACAGGCCACTGCTGTTATAACATGTAATTGTTCGCACTTATGACCTTTTTAATAAAAACAGGTAGCTGTTTGACATACTTCGATAGTTATTTGGTCTTGGATAGTGTTCGAGAAGTTTCCAAAAAAGACGTATAGGAACTTGGTTGTTGTTTTAATACTGTGTAGTGATGGGTCCTTTTTAAAAGAGCATTTCTAGAATAAATAGAAAGTGTTTCCAAAGTCCAGAGGATAGATCTACGATGGATATAAGATTTCACAAAGTTTTTTAAGCAAAACACATAATTATTGACAGAATTACAAGGAGTAATTACTTATTAGTAAAAGCAGTTGTCTTTTTAATAAAAACAGGTAGCTGTTTGACATACTTCGATAGTTATTTGGTCTTGGACAGTCGAGAATTTTCTAAAAATACTCACAGGAACTTGTTCCCTATTACATATACATTTAAAATAATGATGACTATTATATTACATAGACATACATACATTACTTAGACATTTAAATTAATTTATTGGTACTTTAGTTTCTTCTTAAGTAAATACCTATTTTATCCTATTATCTCATGAACTACAAAATCAGTTTCACAAAACAAACGGATGTTAATAAAAAATATGAATAATAGTTAATACATAATAACAAACTAATGTTTTATTTAACAAAAAGAAAACAAAGCAATGTACTAAATGTAACCTATTATTACCGAAATGGTTTATAAATATTGCGGCTATAAACATAAACATGCGTGGAGTCATACTGTCAAAATAGGGGCATATAAGTTTGATACGACAAATTGAGAACCTCCTTCTTTTCGAAGTCGGTTGAAAATGTGTTTAAAATACAAGTATTAAAAACAGGATCAACATAAATGTCTTTAAAATGCAATCTGGCTATTAAAATGATTATTTAACACATCGCTACATCGTAACAATTTTTACAGTAGCAAAATGAAAAATGATAAAATAATAATAGATATGAAATATCATAAAAAAAAACATTTTACTCGTAAAAAAAAACTCAAACTATTACCTCAATACATAACAATTGTAATTAACAAAAACTTTTTCACAGTCCGATGTAACAGCTAGCTGCACTGCGGCTAACTGCAAATACACCTGTCAATAAAACCACTTGACTGATCTCTTAGACATATCTAAAACTTAAAATACAAGATAAAACATGACTAAAACTTATAACTACCAAAAAGAAGACAAGAACATGAATGAAACAATCGTTAAACCATTCCCATACAATTTTACCTTCAAACTTCCCGAAAACCTTTATCTAAAACCAATTTTTTATACAAGCAAATCTTCGACAGCTTCGTAATTTATTACCGAGGAAACTCTCTTTTGAATCCTTTCAATTGTTCTTAAGATTAGACAAATGCAGATACTTTTGTTCCGGTACCAAGAAATGAAATGGATATTCGTAGAAATGGTTTAGTGTTATGAGATTAGTTGTTAATCTTGTTACGATAATAGTATCGTGGTACGGGGTTGGGTTTTTAGGAAATAGGATTAGGATTTCTTAGGTACAGTGTTTTATGGGTGCTAATTAGACACTATTTTTTGCTGGATAGTTATACAACGTTGATAAAAGCGAGAGGCATTAAATGAAACCACATATTCTGTATATCATTATAAGGCTACACAACAAAAATCAAATCAATGTAAGCAATATTTTTATAATAACTTTCGTGAGGATGATTCATACTTAAAACGTTATAACGGTTTACTCACGCGTATTTATCGGGATAGCCCGACTAGTTTCGGACCCAACCGGAGCCAACTAGATAACTATGCCTATAAAACTTAGTTACCTAATCAGGAAGATACAGCATGTTCAAACTAAAAAAAAACTAAAAAAATATCCTGTGACTAAACTATTGCTTACATTGATTTGATTTTTGTTGTGTAGCCTTATAATGATATACAGAATATGTGGTTTCATTTAATGCCTCTCGCTTTTATCAACGTTGTATAAGTAATACGTGGGACTATTTTAGGTATTAAAGGTTGATTTTTGTTGGAAAAATATTTACGGTCTAAATCCGAAATTTAGAAAATGAGCTTAAAATGTTTTAGAATATTTACCTATCAATATTTTTATAGCTCGAAGACTTACATTAGGAAATAACTCTTAATATTAGTAAGAAATAATTAATTAAGGAAACAGTGGTTATTTATATGAACACAATCGTTTTTATTAAAGCTTGTCCAAGTTGCTAATAACATTCTTTAACATTTCCATCAAGTCTCAAATGAATTATACGAGAGTAACTTGTTTTATGAGTCCTAGACAACTACGTACTTATATATTTGGTTGGGAATCGAACCCACGACCTCCGGTATAAAAGGCCGCTAACCACTAGACCAACAGGCTCTCAAATTTATTTTATTAATTTAATTACATCGTAGTTCTATTATACAATCTGAATATAACTAATATAGCTTATTAATATTATTTATTAAACGAAACTGCGTTAGCCTAATTAGTCTAGTAGATCGGTGTAAGAAACTTTTTTACTTTTAGGATGCGTTCTAACATAAAGTTTACGTATAGCTATGGATTGCGCACGCGCAATATTCATACAACCGTAACAGCGTTTAAACCTTAAAAACTTATTATTGGTAACCGAAAACTTTATTCAGGTACTGCGATAATTCAGGTTTAACCAGTAATGTTATTTAAGTAATATTCAGAGCCTCAGAGGTTTAATAAACAGAAAACTTATTATTTCTATTTGATGCTGCCAACATAACTGAAAGTCGTATATAAGTTTATCATTGATAAACTTTTATACGACTTTCAGTTATAACGTACTTCAGAATGACTACATAACACACCAAAATTCCAATAAACTTTACCAGATATGCTAAATATTGGCACGCGATACAAATACAGGTGAATCATTCCCAATTACGCCTATATTCAAGATAAACGCACACATTATTAAAATAAACACTAACCTGTCACAAAAGATCCCAAGGCGACAATGCTTATAAATCCAATACACTATCACTTGACTTAGGACTATTAGGTACACACGACTTCTTCGTCTCACTGCCCACCACTGACTGAACTAATATAACTCAAACCCATCAAGACAGCTGTTATACCATAATGATCTACAATAAACTAATCACTCGCCAATAACCGACTTTAAACCGTAATTCCAGGTAATGAGGTCCAATTTCAAACAATAGAACGATAACAAAGGATGGATTATCGGTTGACAGGTTTGAAATTCTGGAAAAAGTATGGCTTCGGGGATTTTGGGCGGGTTCTTTTGATGTTGTAAGCTATTGTTGAAAAGGTGCGAAAGTTTAAACAGGTAGTTATGTAGATAACGTTTGCGGTAATTACACAAATGTGACAAGTTTGCACTTGTTAACGATTTGAATGATGGCTACTTAACGACCGAAAATTTAACTTGAAGGGATTCGTTTGGTTATAATATTAAACTATAATAAAACTAAACTTTTATAATATAAAAGGTGTAGAAGATTGGTTCTCTATCTCAGTACCAGTTAAAGTTTATGTTTTTAGAAAAAAAAATAAAGAAGTCCGATATCTTTGAATACGACTTCAAAAATGCTGGAAGTTTCTATTTGACCACACATTTATTTTACATCAAACACCACACGTGCCCAAAATCAATACCACATTTTTTGTTACACAAGTATCCTTAACAAAAGCACAATAAAGGTATACTTAGGCAGGATCCTTAGGCATTTTCGAGTCAAACCCAACAGGTGACTTCACAATACAACTCCCGAAACTTAACAGCTGTGACGCAGGTGTTTCTTTTAATTTTGGGATGTTTAAGAACACAGGTTACCTTACATCCCAACATCTGTCCAAACGCAATACCTTACCACTAATATAATAAAGGAGTTCAACAGTTACTTTGGGAAAAGGACGCTGCTATATACCGTGTAGTGTGCCGCCTCGCTTCCACAACTGCAAGGCTTTGAGTGGTTTAGTCAAGAGCAAAATCATTTATATTCGATTAAACAATTGAAGTTTAAGTTCTAGTCCAATGATGAATGAAATCGGGTAATTTTCTGTCAATCGCTTTCAATATCAGGAATTTAGACACCAAACGGCCGAAATGCCGGGAGAAAAGAAATATCGAATTACACCACAAATGAGACCTGTTTGTTGTCTAAAATATGTGTACAAGTCGCGAAAGTTTAAAAACATCCGGAATATTCCCTAGCAGCTTCAGAAATTTCGCATAAGAAATCTACTGCAACTGTTTAGTCGTGAATACATGTTTTTGCTCGTGACTGTACAGGTTCCTAGTGTAACGGACGTATGGCAGCTGTTTTAATAAGCAGGTGATGAATATTTGGGGATGACTTGTTTGTGACGTCATCCTTTGAGTAAATTGAAGGCATTGTTCAATGAGATGTCTGACATTTGAGAGCCATTCAAATTAAATGTATTATTGAGGGCCCTGACGCTCCTGACGACGTTAATCTATATGTTAAGCGAAATGCTACTTACAGTAACAACTTAAAAATTTGAAATTAGGCTGATATATTCCTTATAGGGTGTAGACATCCGGATTTCGCAAAAAAGCTGATAAAAAAACTAAAACAAGGTATAATAGTGTGCATAAAAGTCGAAGTTATTAAAGTAAAAGTAATTTTGTTAGTTGGTTCTTAAATGTCATTTAAGTATAACATTAGCAATACGATTTATGCGAATTCATTTAATTTCTTAATTTGTGCCAAAACCACTTACACATACAGATGAAACCGCTAGCTAGTATTTATAATATTTTATATTTTAATCGATGTCATTGTGTTCATGCATTTATGTCGTCAAGTAAGTTTACAGTTACGTGCGACTACGTGGCTTCCCACAAGTTTTAACAGGTATACTAGTCATCGGAAAGAACTAATTGGTATTTAAATGCATTCCATAATTAATTAAGTTCTGCTCATTACTTGTTTACTCGTTCGATATGGAGTTTTATAAGCACAATTTTTTTTATGCATTTTTGAGACTGGTCTCTTGAAATGTAAATTACTCGTACCTCTTAGTAAAGGACTTTTGAGGTTTTGAGGGTTCTTTACATCGTTCTGTACCTACACTCTACTAAGACTTGTTTCCACAACTGCAACAATATAAGTCTAAATGGTGTTCCCACAAATTACCAAGCTTAAAGAAACAAATACTGCAGCTTTAATACATTTTTATGAAAGTTACCTTTGCCACAAAAATGAAAAGAAAATTCTTTAATTCCACAAGGAATTTAAATTAAAACTCTGGTTTAGAAAAGAATCTCAAATGCAACTGTTTTAAAAATCTCTGGAATGTCACGTATATTAAAAGTTAACTCTAAAGGTATAGGGTAAGGAGAAAAGTCTTCATGTAGAAAATATAGGGTGTTACGAATATGGGATATTTGATTTTTAAAATACCGAATCTGTAGCGTGTAATTGGAGAAGCTTATTTCCAACAGTGGACTACGATGGACTGAGGGTCGATGGATGGAAGAACTCTGCCGAAATTCAGAATTAAGATCAAAGTAAGTGCCGATTATCAAAATAGGATTTTAAATGTTTCTGCATAAAAACCTTTCTTTTCTCGCCTCTGCTCTACGCTATGTAATGCGCTGTTACGCTCCCGCAACTGCAAATTTTATACTTTAGGGGATACTAGTAGACTGCTGGGGTTACGTGATGTTTATAAGAGTTACCGCGACCCTGGCTCCAGGAGGAACATAATGGGTTTTAGTCAGTAAAAGTCTGACACTCCCTCCCGCCGCACGCACAGCTTGCGGGATTATTTGATTATTTCCCAAGAAAAAAAAGGAATAGGTACTGGTAGGCCTTTAAAAAAGTTCATTTCAAATCAGTGTTTTCTATAACACCCTTTACCCTATTTCTCTAACTTTCTTCCACATTACAATTTTATATAATATCATGAATCCAGCCTTTATTGTTACTTAATACCTCACCGCACATTCAAGTTACAAAAGTTGGCCAATTATAAGTTTCATGACTTATCCAATATTACAAAATTTGAATGGGATATTTCAAAATTTTGTGTGCGAGCATTATTTTCTTTGTGTGTATTGTGAAGCATTATGTCAGCACGATAGCAACTTTTCCGAATATTATGTTTCATATTTGTTGTTATATTTTGATATTTCATTGTTATTAATATTTATGTCGTTATTTAACGAAAGTAAAATAGGTCACTGGAGTTACAAACTTTTGGCATAATATGGTCTTCAAAAGTTAAGACCTTATGTTTTAGAATAATAAACTTATTGGTACCAGTAATAAAGCGCCACAGACACTATCATCAGTTCTTTATAAAATTACCTACCATAAAATAAGAGAAAAGGCAAGGTTTTATAAAAACAAACATCATAAAACTAAACATCTCTCTACCTACAGCAGCAGCATTAGTTTTTTAATAATATTCCCGAGATAATATTCCCAGCGTTTAATAAAGCAACAAGGAATTAAATCTGTTATTCTTGTAGGAAACAACAACACTATTCTCCTCGCTATGGGATAGTACTGCAGTTCCAGTCCCAGTATCAACAAATATAACTGTAATTTTTTACAGGAATTTTTACCATATGACATCACAGTTTAGTTTAGCCATTTCTGAAAAATGCCTACAGTGGCGCGCTGCTTACCTACAGCAGTTCAATCGCATCAATAGCAAACCGTCCTTTATCATTGTGAGACGTTCGCGACTGTATCATGCCATGATCGTGGCGAGGTAACTAACATACATAAACTTTAGCCTACAGCAAAAGCGTTCTTTTTGGTTTTAAATAGTTTAAAAAAGCAGTTTTGCCATAGGTATCTATAATAATAATATGGAGAAGCGTAAACACAAGGTCTGTAATAGTACATGAATTAAATACTGTACTTTAAAACCTAAAACACTCACATTTCTACCACTAAGCTACCTCAAAACTACATAAAACTCTACGTATGAAATAGGTTTTGCAGTAAATTTCAGTAAATAGATTTGCTGACGTTTCGACGTCCGTACCCTCGTCACCGCTCTCCACAATAGATGAAAACATTTCTAACAGGTCTAAATTATTTGTACACGTCATGGTAGGTTTTCACCTGAAGAGCCTACGTTTTTAGGTTACTTTAGGCGACCGGTTTAGGTAATATTGACCTTTTTGAAAAGCTTGTACCGAGTAGTGCTTCGCGGTACATTTCAAATATTTTTTAAGCCGCGATTTTGAAAATGCGGGGTTTGACGGTTTGTTCCCACTAGTTCTATCGTAAGACTAGTGGGTCTTTTGGTGTAGGTTTAGTGAGGCTTAAGACAGCCCGAAAATTTGAAAATTGTTTAGTTAAATTAGGCTTAGCACTTTTTCAATGCCAATCAATTTATCTCGCGTCATTTTATTGATTTGTCAACCCTTCATCGCTTTCAAGGAATTTGAACTGTGGTAGGTTAGGCAGCATGATCTTGATAGGAGCAGATAGAGTCCCGTACTTTGATCAACTAATGATAAGGATTCCCGTACCTCAAACGGAAAATAAATGAAACCCTAATACGTTCACTTTGCTTACGGTATACTCAATTGGGGTTTGGAAAATTAACGTTTAGCAAGCGGTAATCAAAACATATAAGGCTAAAAGCGCAGAACTTTATGACATGCCTCTTTTCCAGATCTGATACCAATAGATATATCTGCATTGCTTCTCAAAAATAAATTCGCCTGATCATTAAACTCTACAATGTAACACATCATACCAGTCGTAGCTACACAGACTGTATATAAATGTAATGCATGTCTGAAATTCCTCAAAACATGTTTGTGGTTTAGCGCCGAGCGTTGTAATCTGACATACTGCGGTGGCTGATCATAACATGATATGTCAGTTCACTCACCTATCAATATTACTATGTATGTATGCTTGATATGCAGTTAAAGTATTTGTAGTATTATTTCCAAATGTTCGGATTATATGGGCTATGATTTCGATTTATGACGCCAAAGAAAAACATCATGAAGAAACCTGGATTTAAAATATTGAAATCTGAAATCTCCAATACACATTGAGCTACCGTGGTGATTAATGCTCAAACCTTCAATATATGGGAAGAGGCCTGTGCCCAGCAGTATATAAGTTGGTTAGTTTATTATTATTATAATATGTATTTAGTAAAAAGATGTCTTGGAAAGAGTGTCTTGGGGACAGGATATTAAGATAACGCTTGTATATATTCATACTAATGATACGCGGTTGATTGCGCCTTTGGTTTTAATCGCGTTTGAACCCCCTTTAGGAATGCAAATATTTTTTACATTTAATAACCAATAAATCGAAAAATAGCCAATGATACACTTTTGTAGGATTTTAGTATCAGAATTTTGTAGTCCAATAAAATATTAGAAATCGGAAACACTGTAATGCTATGAACTGTATTGTCTATAACTATCAAAACGTATAAAAACCAAATAAGAACAATGTAAATGGTTTCATTAAAAAAACTCTGGGCAGTAAAAACATAAATAACTTTAAACAATTGATAACACAAGGGGTAATAATTTGATAAATGTTTGATACGTTTTATAAAGCTTGTTCATTTATGCCATTAAATAAAAAGTTACAACGACACTTTCCTTTGAGATTATGGTAATCATTTTAAATGATATTAAAGTGAATAAAGTACCAAATTAAATTAACGTTATGGAATATAGCTGGCCTTAATTTTGTGTTTTATTTAGTTTATGTTCGGTTTCAGCACTTTAACCAAAACCTATATAGGTGTTGTATTTAAAATACGTCTAGTAAATAATCTGACTTTTGAATGTCTTTTTACTGACTTTAATCTGAATCTTATCTAGTATCTACTAACACGCATTTATCACAACAGAAACAATTTCTATAAGCAGGATAAAATAAAAATATCTTTTCATGTTATAATTGGTTCTAACGCTTCTAGATCTGTTCATTCAATTGTTCATCAAGTTCAATGACCCATGATGTCCCATTTTCTAGTCAAAAACTACAACTTAAACCTGTAGATTAAAGTCCCTATGTCTCTGATTTTATTTACGACCACACTCAACCCTAATAGAAAAAGGTTGAATCATAAATCCCCGAAATATGCGATACTCGTCCTCACACAATACAAATATTTGGTTACATAACGTAACCGCACATAAAAATGACGTATAACTTTTACGCGGATCCCAAACCGCAGCGGTATTAAATATCTGGTTACAGCAAAGTGATCGCAATGTATGCACAATTGTTGTTGTGAAAACTCCTACTAAAATAAACGTGAAAGTTTGTAAGTATAAATGGATTGATGAATTTTATTAATATTTGTTCCTCTTTCACACGCAGTTTAACCGCCTTACCAATTTAAATGAAATTTGGTATGGAGTTAGCTGATACCTTAATTCAACACATAAGTTTATTAATTAAAAGTAACTTTTTACCCGCCTGCGTAAAAGGAGGGTTATGTTTTGCAGCTACCAACATCAAAAGAAACAAACGAAACGAAAGAAACAAGCCGTGGAAAAAGCTAGTAGTAAAAATATTACGTGTTATTGGCGTAAAAAGCAATGAAATTTGATAGTAATCATTATTTTGTACATTTTGCTCGTGGAGGTCATTTGATAACTAGGAGCTGCATAATATCTAGATTTTCTTCTTCTTTCATCGTATCCTCATTACTAAGAGTCGTTATTACCACTGACGTTTTTACCACCTTTCTCCTATCACTCCTGTATTGGGCCATCTACAGGCATGGACGAATAATACAAGCAGTCGCTTGACTGAACGTTCATCTAGTATTCATCTTATTCAGTTCAAGTTGGAAGGACTAGAAGCCGAGCAGAAGAAATCAGAAGACCAGTAAAATCTCTGCTATCGTTTTGCTGCTTTTCTGTTTATAGAAATACGTAATACTACACTACTGGATTGGGTAATTTTTCCAAAATTTAATTTCCACTTCCAACTTATGTGGAGTTGGGAATTACCCTTCGTTACGTTTGATGGCAGTGAGGAGATTTTATGTGATTTTCATTCTGATTTTGAACGTAACGCGTTATATCTTTACCTGGTTTTATTTTACAATGCTGTAGGTATTACAGGATAATGTTTGTGCCAGTTATCTGACGTAACTGTTATAATTGAGGAGTAAAGTAAAATGAAAAGCGTTTGATGTTGGTGAGTTATGTTACGTTTAAGTTTAAATGAATTTTGGCTACTGCATTTTTGACTGTCTTTTAGTTGTCGAATGTGAATTGTATTATTACCATTTTCAATTATTGTAGATAAGGATCGATGTTAAAATGTATGATTATTAATACGAATAAACATTATGTATTCTAGGTACACTACAGCTCAAAATTTTGCACTCGCAACTTAGCAAGAAAAGGGGCAAGTAGAAAATTAAAAAAAGCGGAAAATATCGCCATTTTAAATACTAGAGGTACGTAAGCTTGCGAGATGGCGTCAGATAGGAACGTGTGGAAGAAGAAGACATGCTGCGCCGACTCCAAATAAGAATTAAGATGAGGGCAGGGGAATGATAATGGTGACGTAGCCCTAATATCACAAAATGACACTTTGGTCCAAATGTATTGCAAGTCTCACACAGCTTTCTGAAGTTCAATAAAAACATATCAACGTGACCGTTACAGGCTTCGCTCAATGAAGCATCGGATTTACACAAGAAAGTTTTATTAGCTCTCAACTATCTCAGTTGGAAATATTTTTATCTTCGACTGGACTGCTGATTTTCGTACTACAGAGCCCATTTGACTTAAGAAGATGGTTTAAAACTTGACAACATAATATTTTGCAAGAAAGTGGCTTGGAGGTCTATCACAACCTCTTAAAGTGAGATTAATGTGGTTGTGGAAATTATAAAACAAAAAGATATAAATAACTTTATTGTTTCAGAATTTTGGCAGATATGGATGGATAGCAGTGTCTTCCTTCAACAATTGCAGTAGAGATTAGTTTGGTGAACTCCAAGCCTGCTTGTCTGAGCCTATCTCTTCTAGATTTTTTGGTTAATATCGTACCCCCAGAACCACAAAGGCGTAAGTGCAGATACGTCAATTGTTTTTTATTGCATATTTGAATAGTACCTACGAATACTATTCAAATACATAATTATAGTAATTATTATCCGTGAATTTTTAACGTAAAATTAGGATTTTGTAACAACAAAAGTTTTTTTGACGTTCTAAAATTAAATTATTTTATTAATTAAAGAAGTCGATAAACCAGCATACGCACGTAAAATTATAAGAAAATAGACCAAATCGTACTTAAACGGTTGTTTCATTTGATAATACAAATATTTAATATATGTTATCCCTATTATGCTATTTCATACTTAATAAAAAAAGCAATTTCCTAAAATAATACTGATTACATCCTATCACGCTTAGAAATAGTTCAACAAAAAGTGCCGTATTCCTTGTTGAGTAATACATTCGTATTACAGTTTCGAAATAATCATGCTTACGCCTTTTTTCCGTTCATAAGGTTAGGTTTGGTTTTTAGTTAGGTTAGGTTAGGTTTAGTTTTTAGTAAGGTTAGGTTAGGTTTGGTTTTTAGTTAGGTTAGGTTAGGTTTGGTTTTTAGTTAGGTTAGGTTAGGTTTGGTTTTTAGTTAGGTTAGGTTTGGTTTTTAGTTAGGTTAGGTTAGGTTTGGTTTTTAGTTAGGTTAGGTTAGGTTTGGTTTTTAGTTAGGTTAGGTTAGGTTTGGATTTTAGTTAGGTTAGGTTAGGTTTGGTTTTTAGTTAGGTTAGGTTAGGTTTGGTTTTTAGTTAGGTTAGGTAAGGTTTAGTTTTCAGTTAGGTTAGGTTAGGTTTGGTTTTTTGTTAGGTTAGGTTAGGTTTGGATTTTAGTTAGGTTAGGTTAGGTTTGGTTTTTAGTTAGGTTAGGTAAGGTTTGGTTTTCAGTTAGGTTAGGTTAGGTTTGGTTTTTAGTTATGTTAGGTTAGGACCTAACTAAAAACCAAACCTAACCTAACTAAAAACCAAACCTAACCTAACCTAACTAAAAACCAAACCTAACCTAACCTAACTGAAAACCAAACCTAACCTAACCTAACTGAAAACCAAACCTAATCTAACCTACCTAAAAACCAAACCTAACCTAACCTAACTAAAAAACAAACCTAACCTAACCTAACTAAAATCCAAACCTAACCTAACCTAACTAAAAACCAAACCTAACCTAACCTAACTGAAAACCAAACCTAACCTAACCTAACTGAAAACCAAACCTAACCTAACCTAACTAAAAACCAAACCTAACCTAACCTCACTAAAAACCAAACCTAACCTAACCTAACTAAAAACCAAACCTAACCTAACCTAACTAAAAACCAAACCTAACCTAACCTAACTAAAAACCAAACCTAACCTAACCTAACTAAAAACCAAACCTAACCTAACCTAACTAAAAACCAAACCTAACCTAACCTAACTGAAAACCAAACCTAACCTAACCTAACTAAAAACCAAACCTAACCTAACTAAAAACCAAACCTAACCTAACCTAACTAAAAACCAAACCTAACCTAACCTAATTAAAAACCAAACCTAACCTAACCGAAAACCAAACCTAACCTAACCTAACTGAAAACCAAACCTAACCTAACCTAACTAAAAACCAAACCTAACCTAACCTAACTAAAAAACAAACCTAACCTAACCTAACTAAAAACCAAACCTAACCTAACCTAACTAAAAACCAAACCTAACCTAACCTAACTGAAAACCAAACCTAACCTAACCTAACTGAAAACCAAACCTAACCTAACCTAACTAAAAACCAAACCTAACCTAACCTAACTAAAAAACAAACCTAACCTAACCTAACTAAAATCCAAACCTAACCTAACCTAACTAAAAACCAAACCTAACCTAACCTAACTAAAATCCAAACCTAACTAAAAACCAAACCTAACCTAACCTAACTAAAATTCAAACCTAACCTAACCTAACTAAAAACCAAACCTAACCTAACCTAACTGAAAACCAAACCTAACCTAACCTAACTGAAAACCAAACCTAACCTAACCTAACTAAAAACCAAACCTAACCTAACCTCACTAAAAACCAAACCTAACCTAACCGAAAACCAAACCTAACCTAACCTAACTGAAAACCAAACCTAACCTAACCTAACTAAAAACCAAACCTAACCTAACCTAACTAAAAACCAAATCTAACCTAACCTAACTAAAAACCAAACCTAACCTAACCTAACTGAAAACCAAACCTAACCTAACCTAACTGAAAACCAAACCTAACCTAACCTAACTAAAAACCAAACCTAACCTAACCTAACTAAAATTCAAACCTAACCTAACCTAATTAAAAACCAAACCTAACCTAACCTAACTGAAAACCAAACCTAACCTAACCTAACTAAAATCCAAACCTAACCTAATCTAACTAAAAACCAAACCTAACCTAACTAAAAATCAAACCTAACTTAACCTAACTAAAAACCAAACCTAACCTAACCTAACTGAAAACCAAACCTAACCTAACCTAACTAAAAACCAGACCTAACCTAACCTAACTAAAAAACAAACCTAACCTAACCTAATTAAAAACCAAACCTAACCTAACCGAAAACCAAACCTAACCTAACCTAACTGAAAACCAAACCTAACCTAACCTAACTAAAAACCAAACCTAACCTAACCTAACTAAAAAACAAACCTAACCTAACCTAACTAAAAACCAAACCTAACCTAACCTAACTAAAAACCAAACCTAACCTAACCTAACTGAAAACCAAACCTAACCTAACCTAACTGAAAACCAAACCTAACCTAACCTAACTAAAAACCAAACCTAACCTAACCTAACTAAAAAACAAACCTAACCTAACCTAACTAAAATCCAAACCTAACCTAACCTAACTAAAAACCAAACCTAACCTAACCTAACTAAAATCCAAACCTAACTAAAAACCAAACCTAACCTAACCTAACTAAAATTCAAACCTAACCTAACCTAACTAAAAACCAAACCTAACCTAACCTAACTGAAAACCAAACCTAACCTAACCTAACTGAAAACCAAACCTAACCTAACCTAACTAAAAACCAAACCTAACCTAACCTCACTAAAAACCAAACCTAACCTAACCTAACTAAAATCCAAACCTAACCTAACCTAACTAAAAACCAAACCTAACCTAACCTAACTAAAAACCAAATCTAACCTAACCTAACTAAAAACCAAACCTAACCTAACCTAACTGAAAACCAAACCTAACCTAACCTAACTGAAAACCAAACCTAACCTAACCTAACTAAAAACCAAACCTAACCTAACCTAACTAAAATTCAAACCTAACCTAACCTAATTAAAAACCAAACCTAACCTAACCTAACTGAAAACCAAACCTAACCTAACCTAACTAAAATCCAAACCTAACCTAATCTAACTAAAAACCAAACCTAACCTAACTAAAAATCAAACCTAACTTAACCTAACTAAAAACCAAACCTAACCTAACCTAACTGAAAACCAAACCTAACCTAACCTAACTAAAAACCAGACCTAACCTAACCTAACTAAAAAACAAACCTAACCTAACCTAATTAAAAACCAAACCTAACCTAACCGAAAACCAAACCTAACCTAACCTAACTGAAAACCAAACCTAACCTAACCTAACTAAAAACCAAACCTAACCTAACCTAACTAAAAAACAAACCTAACCTAACCTAACTAAAAACCAAACCTAACCTAACCTAACTAAAAACCAAACCTAACCTAACCTAACTGAAAACCAAACCTAACCTAACCTAACTGAAAACCAAACCTAACCTAACCTAACTAAAAACCAAACCTAACCTAACCTAACTAAAAAACAAACCTAACCTAACCTAACTAAAATCCAAACCTAACCTAACCTAACTAAAAACCAAACCTAACCTAACCTAACTAAAATCCAAACCTAACTAAAAACCAAACCTAACCTAACCTAACTAAAATTCAAACCTAACCTAACCTAACTAAAAACCAAACCTAACCTAACCTAACTGAAAACCAAACCTAACCTAACCTAACTGAAAACCAAACCTAACCTAACCTAACTAAAAACCAAACCTAACCTAACCTCACTAAAAACCAAACCTAACCTAACCTAACTAAAATCCAAACCTAACCTAACCTAACTAAAAACCAAACCTAACCTAACCTAACTAAAAACCAAATCTAACCTAACCTAACTAAAAACCAAACCTAACCTAACCTAACTGAAAACCAAACCTAACCTAACCTAACTGAAAACCAAACCTAACCTAACCTAACTAAAAACCAAACCTAACCTAACCTAACTAAAATTCAAACCTAACCTAACCTAATTAAAAACCAAACCTAACCTAACCTAACTGAAAACCAAACCTAACCTAACCTAACTAAAATCCAAACCTAACCTAATCTAACTAAAAACCAAACCTAACCTAACTAAAAATCAAACCTAACTTAACCTAACTAAAAACCAAACCTAACCTAACCTAACTGAAAACCAAACCTAACCTAACCTAACTAAAAACCAGACCTAACCTAACCTAACTAAAAAACAAACCTAACCTAACCTAATTAAAAACCAAACCTAACCTAACCGAAAACCAAACCTAACCTAACCTAACTGAAAACCAAACCTAACCTAACCTAACTAAAAACCAAACCTAACCTAACCTAACTAAAAAACAAACCTAACCTAACCTAACTAAAAACCAAACCTAACCTAACCTAACTAAAAACCAAACCTAACCTAACCTAACTGAAAACCAAACCTAACCTAACCTAACTGAAAACCAAACCTAACCTAACCTAACTAAAAACCAAACCTAACCTAACCTAACTAAAAAACAAACCTAACCTAACCTAACTAAAATCCAAACCTAACCTAACCTAACTAAAAACCAAACCTAACCTAACCTAACTAAAATCCAAACCTAACTAAAAACCAAACCTAACCTAACCTAACTAAAATTCAAACCTAACCTAACCTAACTAAAAACCAAACCTAACCTAACCTAACTGAAAACCAAACCTAACCTAACCTAACTGAAAACCAAACCTAACCTAACCTAACTAAAAACCAAACCTAACCTAACCTCACTAAAAACCAAACCTAACCTAACCTAACTAAAATCCAAACCTAACCTAACCTAACTAAAAACCAAACCTAACCTAACCTAACTAAAAACCAAATCTAACCTAACCTAACTAAAAACCAAACCTAACCTAACCTAACTGAAAACCAAACCTAACCTAACCTAACTGAAAACCAAACCTAACCTAACCTAACTAAAAACCAAACCTAACCTAACCTAACTAAAATTCAAACCTAACCTAACCTAATTAAAAACCAAACCTAACCTAACCTAACTGAAAACCAAACCTAACCTAACCTAACTAAAATCCAAACCTAACCTAATCTAACTAAAAACCAAACCTAACCTAACTAAAAATCAAACCTAACTTAACCTAACTAAAAACCAAACCTAACCTAACCTAACTGAAAACCAAACCTAACCTAACCTAACTAAAAACCAGACCTAACCTAACCTAACTAAAAAACAAACCTAACCTAACCTAATTAAAAACCAAACCTAACCTAACCGAAAACCAAACCTAACCTAACCTAACTGAAAACCAAACCTAACCTAACCTAACTAAAAACCAAACCTAACCTAACCTAACTAAAAAACAAACCTAACCTAACCTAACTAAAAACCAAACCTAACCTAACCTAACTAAAAACCAAACCTAACCTAACCTAACTGAAAACCAAACCTAACCTAACCTAACTGAAAACCAAACCTAACCTAACCTAACTAAAAACCAAACCTAACCTAACCTAACTAAAAAACAAACCTAACCTAACCTAACTAAAATCCAAACCTAACCTAACCTAACTAAAAACCAAACCTAACCTAACCTAACTAAAATCCAAACCTAACTAAAAACCAAACCTAACCTAACCTAACTAAAATTCAAACCTAACCTAACCTAACTAAAAACCAAACCTAACCTAACCTAACTGAAAACCAAACCTAACCTAACCTAACTGAAAACCAAACCTAACCTAACCTAACTAAAAACCAAACCTAACCTAACCTCACTAAAAACCAAACCTAACCTAACCTAACTAAAATCCAAACCTAACCTAACCTAACTAAAAACCAAACCTAACCTAACCTAACTAAAAACCAAATCTAACCTAACCTAACTAAAAACCAAACCTAACCTAACCTAACTGAAAACCAAACCTAACCTAACCTAACTGAAAACCAAACCTAACCTAACCTAACTAAAAACCAAACCTAACCTAACCTAACTAAAATTCAAACCTAACCTAACCTAATTAAAAACCAAACCTAACCTAACCTAACTGAAAACCAAACCTAACCTAACCTAACTAAAATCCAAACCTAACCTAATCTAACTAAAAACCAAACCTAACCTAACTAAAAATCAAACCTAACTTAACCTAACTAAAAACCAAACCTAACCTAACCTAACTGAAAACCAAACCTAACCTAACCTAACTAAAAACCAGACCTAACCTAACCTAACTAAAAAACAAACCTAACCTAACCTAATTAAAAACCAAACCTAACCTAACCGAAAACCAAACCTAACCTAACCTAACTGAAAACCAAACCTAACCTAACCTAACTAAAAACCAAACCTAACCTAACCTAACTAAAAAACAAACCTAACCTAACCTAACTAAAAACCAAACCTAACCTAACCTAACTAAAAACCAAACCTAACCTAACCTAACTGAAAACCAAACCTAACCTAACCTAACTGAAAACCAAACCTAACCTAACCTAACTAAAAACCAAACCTAACCTAACCTAACTAAAAAACAAACCTAACCTAACCTAACTAAAATCCAAACCTAACCTAACCTAACTAAAAACCAAACCTAACCTAACCTAACTAAAATCCAAACCTAACTAAAAACCAAACCTAACCTAACCTAACTAAAATTCAAACCTAACCTAACCTAACTAAAAACCAAACCTAACCTAACCTAACTGAAAACCAAACCTAACCTAACCTAACTGAAAACCAAACCTAACCTAACCTAACTAAAAACCAAACCTAACCTAACCTCACTAAAAACCAAACCTAACCTAACCTAACTAAAATCCAAACCTAACCTAACCTAACTAAAAACCAAACCTAACCTAACCTAACTAAAAACCAAATCTAACCTAACCTAACTAAAAACCAAACCTAACCTAACCTAACTGAAAACCAAACCTAACCTAACCTAACTGAAAACCAAACCTAACCTAACCTAACTAAAAACCAAACCTAACCTAACCTAACTAAAATTCAAACCTAACCTAACCTAATTAAAAACCAAACCTAACCTAACCTAACTGAAAACCAAACCTAACCTAACCTAACTAAAATCCAAACCTAACCTAATCTAACTAAAAACCAAACCTAACCTAACTAAAAATCAAACCTAACTTAACCTAACTAAAAACCAAACCTAACCTAACCTAACTGAAAACCAAACCTAACCTAACCTAACTAAAAACCAGACCTAACCTAACCTAACTAAAAAACAAACCTAACCTAACCTAATTAAAAACCAAACCTAACCTAACCGAAAACCAAACCTAACCTAACCTAACTGAAAACCAAACCTAACCTAACCTAACTAAAAACCAAACCTAACCTAACCTAACTAAAAAACAAACCTAACCTAACCTAACTAAAAACCAAACCTAACCTAACCTAACTAAAAACCAAACCTAACCTAACCTAACTGAAAACCAAACCTAACCTAACCTAACTGAAAACCAAACCTAACCTAACCTAACTAAAAACCAAACCTAACCTAACCTAACTAAAAAACAAACCTAACCTAACCTAACTAAAATCCAAACCTAACCTAACCTAACTAAAAACCAAACCTAACCTAACCTAACTAAAATCCAAACCTAACTAAAAACCAAACCTAACCTAACCTAACTAAAATTCAAACCTAACCTAACCTAACTAAAAACCAAACCTAACCTAACCTAACTGAAAACCAAACCTAACCTAACCTAACTGAAAACCAAACCTAACCTAACCTAACTAAAAACCAAACCTAACCTAACCTCACTAAAAACCAAACCTAACCTAACCTAACTAAAATCCAAACCTAACCTAACCTAACTAAAAACCAAACCTAACCTAACCTAACTAAAAACCAAATCTAACCTAACCTAACTAAAAACCAAACCTAACCTAACCTAACTGAAAACCAAACCTAACCTAACCTAACTGAAAACCAAACCTAACCTAACCTAACTAAAAACCAAACCTAACCTAACCTAACTAAAATTCAAACCTAACCTAACCTAATTAAAAACCAAACCTAACCTAACCTAACTGAAAACCAAACCTAACCTAACCTAACTAAAATCCAAACCTAACCTAATCTAACTAAAAACCAAACCTAACCTAACTAAAAATCAAACCTAACTTAACCTAACTAAAAACCAAACCTAACCTAACCTAACTGAAAACCAAACCTAACCTAACCTAACTAAAAACCAGACCTAACCTAACCTAACTAAAAAACAAACCTAACCTAACCTAATTAAAAACCAAACCTAACCTAACCGAAAACCAAACCTAACCTAACCTAACTGAAAACCAAACCTAACCTAACCTAACTAAAAACCAAACCTAACCTAACCTAACTAAAAAACAAACCTAACCTAACCTAACTAAAAACCAAACCTAACCTAACCTAACTAAAAACCAAACCTAACCTAACCTAACTGAAAACCAAACCTAACCTAACCTAACTGAAAACCAAACCTAACCTAACCTAACTAAAAACCAAACCTAACCTAACCTAACTAAAAAACAAACCTAACCTAACCTAACTAAAATCCAAACCTAACCTAACCTAACTAAAAACCAAACCTAACCTAACCTAACTAAAATCCAAACCTAACTAAAAACCAAACCTAACCTAACCTAACTAAAATTCAAACCTAACCTAACCTAACTAAAAACCAAACCTAACCTAACCTAACTGAAAACCAAACCTAACCTAACCTAACTGAAAACCAAACCTAACCTAACCTAACTAAAAACCAAACCTAACCTAACCTCACTAAAAACCAAACCTAACCTAACCTAACTAAAATCCAAACCTAACCTAACCTAACTAAAAACCAAACCTAACCTAACCTAACTAAAAACCAAATCTAACCTAACCTAACTAAAAACCAAACCTAACCTAACCTAACTGAAAACCAAACCTAACCTAACCTAACTGAAAACCAAACCTAACCTAACCTAACTAAAAACCAAACCTAACCTAACCTAACTAAAATTCAAACCTAACCTAACCTAATTAAAAACCAAACCTAACCTAACCTAACTGAAAACCAAACCTAACCTAACCTAACTAAAATCCAAACCTAACCTAATCTAACTAAAAACCAAACCTAACCTAACTAAAAATCAAACCTAACTTAACCTAACTAAAAACCAAACCTAACCTAACCTAACTGAAAACCAAACCTAACCTAACCTAACTAAAAACCAGACCTAACCTAACCTAACTAAAAAACAAACCTAACCTAACCTAATTAAAAACCAAACCTAACCTAACCGAAAACCAAACCTAACCTAACCTAACTGAAAACCAAACCTAACCTAACCTAACTAAAAACCAAACCTAACCTAACCTAACTAAAAAACAAACCTAACCTAACCTAACTAAAAACCAAACCTAACCTAACCTAACTAAAAACCAAACCTAACCTAACCTAACTGAAAACCAAACCTAACCTAACCTAACTGAAAACCAAACCTAACCTAACCTAACTAAAAACCAAACCTAACCTAACCTAACTAAAAAACAAACCTAACCTAACCTAACTAAAATCCAAACCTAACCTAACCTAACTAAAAACCAAACCTAACCTAACCTAACTAAAATCCAAACCTAACTAAAAACCAAACCTAACCTAACCTAACTAAAATTCAAACCTAACCTAACCTAACTAAAAACCAAACCTAACCTAACCTAACTGAAAACCAAACCTAACCTAACCTAACTGAAAACCAAACCTAACCTAACCTAACTAAAAACCAAACCTAACCTAACCTCACTAAAAACCAAACCTAACCTAACCTAACTAAAATCCAAACCTAACCTAACCTAACTAAAAACCAAACCTAACCTAACCTAACTAAAAACCAAATCTAACCTAACCTAACTAAAAACCAAACCTAACCTAACCTAACTGAAAACCAAACCTAACCTAACCTAACTGAAAACCAAACCTAACCTAACCTAACTAAAAACCAAACCTAACCTAACCTAACTAAAATTCAAACCTAACCTAACCTAATTAAAAACCAAACCTAACCTAACCTAACTGAAAACCAAACCTAACCTAACCTAACTAAAATCCAAACCTAACCTAATCTAACTAAAAACCAAACCTAACCTAACTAAAAATCAAACCTAACTTAACCTAACTAAAAACCAAACCTAACCTAACCTAACTGAAAACCAAACCTAACCTAACCTAACTAAAAACCAGACCTAACCTAACCTAACTAAAAAACAAACCTAACCTAACCTAATTAAAAACCAAACCTAACCTAACCGAAAACCAAACCTAACCTAACCTAACTGAAAACCAAACCTAACCTAACCTAACTAAAAACCAAACCTAACCTAACCTAACTAAAAAACAAACCTAACCTAACCTAACTAAAAACCAAACCTAACCTAACCTAACTAAAAACCAAACCTAACCTAACCTAACTGAAAACCAAACCTAACCTAACCTAACTGAAAACCAAACCTAACCTAACCTAACTAAAAACCAAACCTAACCTAACCTAACTAAAAAACAAACCTAACCTAACCTAACTAAAATCCAAACCTAACCTAACCTAACTAAAAACCAAACCTAACCTAACCTAACTAAAATCCAAACCTAACTAAAAACCAAACCTAACCTAACCTAACTAAAATTCAAACCTAACCTAACCTAACTAAAAACCAAACCTAACCTAACCTAACTGAAAACCAAACCTAACCTAACCTAACTGAAAACCAAACCTAACCTAACCTAACTAAAAACCAAACCTAACCTAACCTCACTAAAAACCAAACCTAACCTAACCTAACTAAAATCCAAACCTAACCTAACCTAACTAAAAACCAAACCTAACCTAACCTAACTAAAAACCAAATCTAACCTAACCTAACTAAAAACCAAACCTAACCTAACCTAACTGAAAACCAAACCTAACCTAACCTAACTGAAAACCAAACCTAACCTAACCTAACTAAAAACCAAACCTAACCTAACCTAACTAAAATTCAAACCTAACCTAACCTAATTAAAAACCAAACCTAACCTAACCTAACTGAAAACCAAACCTAACCTAACCTAACTAAAATCCAAACCTAACCTAATCTAACTAAAAACCAAACCTAACCTAACTAAAAATCAAACCTAACTTAACCTAACTAAAAACCAAACCTAACCTAACCTAACTGAAAACCAAACCTAACCTAACCTAACTAAAAACCAGACCTAACCTAACCTAACTAAAAAACAAACCTAACCTAACCTAATTAAAAACCAAACCTAACCTAACCGAAAACCAAACCTAACCTAACCTAACTGAAAACCAAACCTAACCTAACCTAACTAAAAACCAAACCTAACCTAACCTAACTAAAAAACAAACCTAACCTAACCTAACTAAAAACCAAACCTAACCTAACCTAACTAAAAACCAAACCTAACCTAACCTAACTGAAAACCAAACCTAACCTAACCTAACTGAAAACCAAACCTAACCTAACCTAACTAAAAACCAAACCTAACCTAACCTAACTAAAAAACAAACCTAACCTAACCTAACTAAAATCCAAACCTAACCTAACCTAACTAAAAACCAAACCTAACCTAACCTAACTAAAATCCAAACCTAACTAAAAACCAAACCTAACCTAACCTAACTAAAATTCAAACCTAACCTAACCTAACTAAAAACCAAACCTAACCTAACCTAACTGAAAACCAAACCTAACCTAACCTAACTGAAAACCAAACCTAACCTAACCTAACTAAAAACCAAACCTAACCTAACCTCACTAAAAACCAAACCTAACCTAACCTAACTAAAATCCAAACCTAACCTAACCTAACTAAAAACCAAACCTAACCTAACCTAACTAAAAACCAAATCTAACCTAACCTAACTAAAAACCAAACCTAACCTAACCTAACTGAAAACCAAACCTAACCTAACCTAACTGAAAACCAAACCTAACCTAACCTAACTAAAAACCAAACCTAACCTAACCTAACTAAAATTCAAACCTAACCTAACCTAATTAAAAACCAAACCTAACCTAACCTAACTGAAAACCAAACCTAACCTAACCTAACTAAAATCCAAACCTAACCTAATCTAACTAAAAACCAAACCTAACCTAACTAAAAATCAAACCTAACCTAACCTAACTAAAAACCAAACCTAACCTAACCTAATAAAACCAAACCTAACCTAACGAAAACCAAACCTAACCTAACCTAACTGAAAACCAAACCTAACCTAACCTAACTAAAAACCAAACCTAACCTAACCTAACTAAAAAACAAACCTAACCTAACCTAACTAAAAACCAAACCTAACCTAACCTAACTAAAAACCAAACCTAACCTAACCTAACTGAAAACCAAACCTAACCTAACCTAACTGAAAACCAAACCTAACCTAACCTAACTAAAAACCAAACCTAACCTAACCTAACTAAAAACCAAACCTAACCTAACCTAACTAAAATCCAAACCTAACCTAACCTAACTAAAAACCAAACCTAACCTAACCTAACTTAAAAACCAAACCTAACCTAACCTAACTAAAATCCAAACCTAACCTAACCTAACTAAAAACCAAACCTAACCTAACCTAACTGAAAACCAAACCTAACCTAACCTAACTAAAAACCAAACCTAACCTAACCTAACTAAAAACCAAACCTAACCTAACCTAACTAAAAACCAAACCTAACCTAACCTAACTAAAACCAAACCTAACCTAACCTAACTAAAAACCAAACCTAACCTAACCTAACTAAAAACCAAACCTAACCTAACTAAAAACCAAACCTAACCTAACCTAACTGAAAACCAAACCTAACCTAACCTAACTGAAAACCAAACCTAACCTAACCTAACTAAAAACCAAACCTAACCTAACCTAACTAAAAACCAAACCTAACCTAACCTAACTAAAAACCAAACCTAACCTAACCTAACTGAAAACCAAACCTAACCTAACCTAACTGAAAACCAAACCTAACCTAACCTAACTAAAAACCAAACCTAACCTAACCTAATTAAAAACCAAACCTAACCTAACCGAAAACCAAACCTAACCTAACCTAACTGAAAACCAAACCTAACCTAACCTAACTAAAAACCAAACCTAACCTAACCTAACTAAAAAACAAACCTAACCTAACCTAACTAAAAACCAAACCTAACCTAACCTAACTAAAAACCAAACCTAACCTAACCTAACTGAAAACCAAACCTAACCTAACCTAACTGAAAACCAAACCTAACCTAACCTAACTAAAAACCAAACCTAACCTAACCTAACTAAAAAACAAACCTAACCTAACCTAACTAAAATCCAAACCTAACCTAACCTAACTAAAAACCAAACCTAACCTAACCTAACTAAAATCCAAACCTAACTAAAAACCAAACCTAACCTAACCTAACTAAAATTCAAACCTAACCTAACCTAACTAAAAACCAAACCTAACCTAACCTAACTGAAAACCAAACCTAACCTAACCTAACTGAAAACCAAACCTAACCTAACCTAACTAAAAACCAAACCTAACCTAACCTCACTAAAAACCAAACCTAACCTAACCTAACTAAAATCCAAACCTAACCTAACCTAACTAAAAACCAAACCTAACCTAACCTAACTAAAAACCAAATCTAACCTAACCTAACTAAAAACCAAACCTAACCTAACCTAACTGAAAACCAAACCTAACCTAACCTAACTGAAAACCAAACCTAACCTAACCTAACTAAAAACCAAACCTAACCTAACCTAACTAAAATTCAAACCTAACCTAACCTAATTAAAAACCAAACCTAACCTAACCTAACTGAAAACCAAACCTAACCTAACCTAACTAAAATCCAAACCTAACCTAATCTAACTAAAAACCAAACCTAACCTAACTAAAAATCAAACCTAACTTAACCTAACTAAAAACCAAACCTAACCTAACCTAACTGAAAACCAAACCTAACCTAACCTAACTAAAAACCAGACCTAACCTAACCTAACTAAAAAACAAACCTAACCTAACCTAATTAAAAACCAAACCTAACCTAACCGAAAACCAAACCTAACCTAACCTAACTGAAAACCAAACCTAACCTAACCTAACTAAAAACCAAACCTAACCTAACCTAACTAAAAAACAAACCTAACCTAACCTAACTAAAAACCAAACCTAACCTAACCTAACTAAAAACCAAACCTAACCTAACCTAACTGAAAACCAAACCTAACCTAACCTAACTGAAAACCAAACCTAACCTAACCTAACTAAAAACCAAACCTAACCTAACCTAACTAAAAAACAAACCTAACCTAACCTAACTAAAATCCAAACCTAACCTAACCTAACTAAAAACCAAACCTAACCTAACCTAACTAAAATCCAAACCTAACTAAAAACCAAACCTAACCTAACCTAACTAAAATTCAAACCTAACCTAACCTAACTAAAAACCAAACCTAACCTAACCTAACTGAAAACCAAACCTAACCTAACCTAACTGAAAACCAAACCTAACCTAACCTAACTAAAAACCAAACCTAACCTAACCTCACTAAAAACCAAACCTAACCTAACCTAACTAAAATCCAAACCTAACCTAACCTAACTAAAAACCAAACCTAACCTAACCTAACTAAAAACCAAATCTAACCTAACCTAACTAAAAACCAAACCTAACCTAACCTAACTGAAAACCAAACCTAACCTAACCTAACTGAAAACCAAACCTAACCTAACCTAACTAAAAACCAAACCTAACCTAACCTAACTAAAATTCAAACCTAACCTAACCTAATTAAAAACCAAACCTAACCTAACCTAACTGAAAACCAAACCTAACCTAACCTAACTAAAATCCAAACCTAACCTAATCTAACTAAAAACCAAACCTAACCTAACTAAAAATCAAACCTAACTTAACCTAACTAAAAACCAAACCTAACCTAACCTAACTGAAAACCAAACCTAACCTAACCTAACTAAAAACCAGACCTAACCTAACCTAACTAAAAAACAAACCTAACCTAACCTAATTAAAAACCAAACCTAACCTAACCGAAAACCAAACCTAACCTAACCTAACTGAAAACCAAACCTAACCTAACCTAACTAAAAACCAAACCTAACCTAACCTAACTAAAAAACAAACCTAACCTAACCTAACTAAAAACCAAACCTAACCTAACCTAACTAAAAACCAAACCTAACCTAACCTAACTGAAAACCAAACCTAACCTAACCTAACTGAAAACCAAACCTAACCTAACCTAACTAAAAACCAAACCTAACCTAACCTAACTAAAAAACAAACCTAACCTAACCTAACTAAAATCCAAACCTAACCTAACCTAACTAAAAACCAAACCTAACCTAACCTAACTAAAATCCAAACCTAACTAAAAACCAAACCTAACCTAACCTAACTAAAATTCAAACCTAACCTAACCTAACTAAAAACCAAACCTAACCTAACCTAACTGAAAACCAAACCTAACCTAACCTAACTGAAAACCAAACCTAACCTAACCTAACTAAAAACCAAACCTAACCTAACCTCACTAAAAACCAAACCTAACCTAACCTAACTAAAATCCAAACCTAACCTAACCTAACTAAAAACCAAACCTAACCTAACCTAACTAAAAACCAAATCTAACCTAACCTAACTAAAAACCAAACCTAACCTAACCTAACTGAAAACCAAACCTAACCTAACCTAACTGAAAACCAAACCTAACCTAACCTAACTAAAAACCAAACCTAACCTAACCTAACTAAAATTCAAACCTAACCTAACCTAATTAAAAACCAAACCTAACCTAACCTAACTGAAAACCAAACCTAACCTAACCTAACTAAAATCCAAACCTAACCTAATCTAACTAAAAACCAAACCTAACCTAACTAAAAATCAAACCTAACTTAACCTAACTAAAAACCAAACCTAACCTAACCTAACTGAAAACCAAACCTAACCTAACCTAACTAAAAACCAGACCTAACCTAACCTAACTAAAAAACAAACCTAACCTAACCTAATTAAAAACCAAACCTAACCTAACCGAAAACCAAACCTAACCTAACCTAACTGAAAACCAAACCTAACCTAACCTAACTAAAAACCAAACCTAACCTAACCTAACTAAAAAACAAACCTAACCTAACCTAACTAAAAACCAAACCTAACCTAACCTAACTAAAAACCAAACCTAACCTAACCTAACTGAAAACCAAACCTAACCTAACCTAACTGAAAACCAAACCTAACCTAACCTAACTAAAAACCAAACCTAACCTAACCTAACTAAAAAACAAACCTAACCTAACCTAACTAAAATCCAAACCTAACCTAACCTAACTAAAAACCAAACCTAACCTAACCTAACTAAAATCCAAACCTAACTAAAAACCAAACCTAACCTAACCTAACTAAAATTCAAACCTAACCTAACCTAACTAAAAACCAAACCTAACCTAACCTAACTGAAAACCAAACCTAACCTAACCTAACTGAAAACCAAACCTAACCTAACCTAACTAAAAACCAAACCTAACCTAACCTCACTAAAAACCAAACCTAACCTAACCTAACTAAAATCCAAACCTAACCTAACCTAACTAAAAACCAAACCTAACCTAACCTAACTAAAAACCAAATCTAACCTAACCTAACTAAAAACCAAACCTAACCTAACCTAACTGAAAACCAAACCTAACCTAACCTAACTGAAAACCAAACCTAACCTAACCTAACTAAAAACCAAACCTAACCTAACCTAACTAAAATTCAAACCTAACCTAACCTAATTAAAAACCAAACCTAACCTAACCTAACTGAAAACCAAACCTAACCTAACCTAACTAAAATCCAAACCTAACCTAATCTAACTAAAAACCAAACCTAACCTAACTAAAAATCAAACCTAACTTAACCTAACTAAAAACCAAACCTAACCTAACCTAACTGAAAACCAAACCTAACCTAACCTAACTAAAAACCAGACCTAACCTAACCTAACTAAAAAACAAACCTAACCTAACCTAATTAAAAACCAAACCTAACCTAACCGAAAACCAAACCTAACCTAACCTAACTGAAAACCAAACCTAACCTAACCTAACTAAAAACCAAACCTAACCTAACCTAACTAAAAAACAAACCTAACCTAACCTAACTAAAAACCAAACCTAACCTAACCTAACTAAAAACCAAACCTAACCTAACCTAACTGAAAACCAAACCTAACCTAACCTAACTGAAAACCAAACCTAACCTAACCTAACTAAAAACCAAACCTAACCTAACCTAACTAAAAAACAAACCTAACCTAACCTAACTAAAATCCAAACCTAACCTAACCTAACTAAAAACCAAACCTAACCTAACCTAACTAAAATCCAAACCTAACTAAAAACCAAACCTAACCTAACCTAACTAAAATTCAAACCTAACCTAACCTAACTAAAAACCAAACCTAACCTAACCTAACTGAAAACCAAACCTAACCTAACCTAACTGAAAACCAAACCTAACCTAACCTAACTAAAAACCAAACCTAACCTAACCTCACTAAAAACCAAACCTAACCTAACCTAACTAAAATCCAAACCTAACCTAACCTAACTAAAAACCAAACCTAACCTAACCTAACTAAAAACCAAATCTAACCTAACCTAACTAAAAACCAAACCTAACCTAACCTAACTGAAAACCAAACCTAACCTAACCTAACTGAAAACCAAACCTAACCTAACCTAACTAAAAACCAAACCTAACCTAACCTAACTAAAATTCAAACCTAACCTAACCTAATTAAAAACCAAACCTAACCTAACCTAACTGAAAACCAAACCTAACCTAACCTAACTAAAATCCAAACCTAACCTAATCTAACTAAAAACCAAACCTAACCTAACTAAAAATCAAACCTAACTTAACCTAACTAAAAACCAAACCTAACCTAACCTAACTGAAAACCAAACCTAACCTAACCTAACTAAAAACCAGACCTAACCTAACCTAACTAAAAAACAAACCTAACCTAACCTAATTAAAAACCAAACCTAACCTAACCGAAAACCAAACCTAACCTAACCTAACTGAAAACCAAACCTAACCTAACCTAACTAAAAACCAAACCTAACCTAACCTAACTAAAAAACAAACCTAACCTAACCTAACTAAAAACCAAACCTAACCTAACCTAACTAAAAACCAAACCTAACCTAACCTAACTGAAAACCAAACCTAACCTAACCTAACTGAAAACCAAACCTAACCTAACCTAACTAAAAACCAAACCTAACCTAACCTAACTAAAAAACAAACCTAACCTAACCTAACTAAAATCCAAACCTAACCTAACCTAACTAAAAACCAAACCTAACCTAACCTAACTAAAATCCAAACCTAACTAAAAACCAAACCTAACCTAACCTAACTAAAATTCAAACCTAACCTAACCTAACTAAAAACCAAACCTAACCTAACCTAACTGAAAACCAAACCTAACCTAACCTAACTGAAAACCAAACCTAACCTAACCTAACTAAAAACCAAACCTAACCTAACCTCACTAAAAACCAAACCTAACCTAACCTAACTAAAATCCAAACCTAACCTAACCTAACTAAAAACCAAACCTAACCTAACCTAACTAAAAACCAAATCTAACCTAACCTAACTAAAAACCAAACCTAACCTAACCTAACTGAAAACCAAACCTAACCTAACCTAACTGAAAACCAAACCTAACCTAACCTAACTAAAAACCAAACCTAACCTAACCTAACTAAAATTCAAACCTAACCTAACCTAATTAAAAACCAAACCTAACCTAACCTAACTGAAAACCAAACCTAACCTAACCTAACTAAAATCCAAACCTAACCTAATCTAACTAAAAACCAAACCTAACCTAACTAAAAATCAAACCTAACTTAACCTAACTAAAAACCAAACCTAACCTAACCTAACTGAAAACCAAACCTAACCTAACCTAACTAAAAACCAGACCTAACCTAACCTAACTAAAAAACAAACCTAACCTAACCTAATTAAAAACCAAACCTAACCTAACCGAAAACCAAACCTAACCTAACCTAACTGAAAACCAAACCTAACCTAACCTAACTAAAAACCAAACCTAACCTAACCTAACTAAAAAACAAACCTAACCTAACCTAACTAAAAACCAAACCTAACCTAACCTAACTAAAAACCAAACCTAACCTAACCTAACTGAAAACCAAACCTAACCTAACCTAACTGAAAACCAAACCTAACCTAACCTAACTAAAAACCAAACCTAACCTAACCTAACTAAAAAACAAACCTAACCTAACCTAACTAAAATCCAAACCTAACCTAACCTAACTAAAAACCAAACCTAACCTAACCTAACTAAAATCCAAACCTAACTAAAAACCAAACCTAACCTAACCTAACTAAAATTCAAACCTAACCTAACCTAACTAAAAACCAAACCTAACCTAACCTAACTGAAAACCAAACCTAACCTAACCTAACTGAAAACCAAACCTAACCTAACCTAACTAAAAACCAAACCTAACCTAACCTCACTAAAAACCAAACCTAACCTAACCTAACTAAAATCCAAACCTAACCTAACCTAACTAAAAACCAAACCTAACCTAACCTAACTAAAAACCAAATCTAACCTAACCTAACTAAAAACCAAACCTAACCTAACCTAACTGAAAACCAAACCTAACCTAACCTAACTGAAAACCAAACCTAACCTAACCTAACTAAAAACCAAACCTAACCTAACCTAACTAAAATTCAAACCTAACCTAACCTAATTAAAAACCAAACCTAACCTAACCTAACTGAAAACCAAACCTAACCTAACCTAACTAAAATCCAAACCTAACCTAATCTAACTAAAAACCAAACCTAACCTAACTAAAAATCAAACCTAACTTAACCTAACTAAAAACCAAACCTAACCTAACCTAACTGAAAACCAAACCTAACCTAACCTAACTAAAAACCAGACCTAACCTAACCTAACTAAAAAACAAACCTAACCTAACCTAATTAAAAACCAAACCTAACCTAACCGAAAACCAAACCTAACCTAACCTAACTGAAAACCAAACCTAACCTAACCTAACTAAAAACCAAACCTAACCTAACCTAACTAAAAAACAAACCTAACCTAACCTAACTAAAAACCAAACCTAACCTAACCTAACTAAAAACCAAACCTAACCTAACCTAACTGAAAACCAAACCTAACCTAACCTAACTGAAAACCAAACCTAACCTAACCTAACTAAAAACCAAACCTAACCTAACCTAACTAAAAAACAAACCTAACCTAACCTAACTAAAATCCAAACCTAACCTAACCTAACTAAAAACCAAACCTAACCTAACCTAACTAAAATCCAAACCTAACTAAAAACCAAACCTAACCTAACCTAACTAAAATTCAAACCTAACCTAACCTAACTAAAAACCAAACCTAACCTAACCTAACTGAAAACCAAACCTAACCTAACCTAACTGAAAACCAAACCTAACCTAACCTAACTAAAAACCAAACCTAACCTAACCTCACTAAAAACCAAACCTAACCTAACCTAACTAAAATCCAAACCTAACCTAACCTAACTAAAAACCAAACCTAACCTAACCTAACTAAAAACCAAATCTAACCTAACCTAACTAAAAACCAAACCTAACCTAACCTAACTGAAAACCAAACCTAACCTAACCTAACTGAAAACCAAACCTAACCTAACCTAACTAAAAACCAAACCTAACCTAACCTAACTAAAATTCAAACCTAACCTAACCTAATTAAAAACCAAACCTAACCTAACCTAACTGAAAACCAAACCTAACCTAACCTAACTAAAATCCAAACCTAACCTAATCTAACTAAAAACCAAACCTAACCTAACTAAAAATCAAACCTAACTTAACCTAACTAAAAACCAAACCTAACCTAACCTAACTGAAAACCAAACCTAACCTAACCTAACTAAAAACCAGACCTAACCTAACCTAACTAAAAAACAAACCTAACCTAACCTAATTAAAAACCAAACCTAACCTAACCGAAAACCAAACCTAACCTAACCTAACTGAAAACCAAACCTAACCTAACCTAACTAAAAACCAAACCTAACCTAACCTAACTAAAAAACAAACCTAACCTAACCTAACTAAAAACCAAACCTAACCTAACCTAACTAAAAACCAAACCTAACCTAACCTAACTGAAAACCAAACCTAACCTAACCTAACTGAAAACCAAACCTAACCTAACCTAACTAAAAACCAAACCTAACCTAACCTAACTAAAAAACAAACCTAACCTAACCTAACTAAAATCCAAACCTAACCTAACCTAACTAAAAACCAAACCTAACCTAACCTAACTAAAATCCAAACCTAACTAAAAACCAAACCTAACCTAACCTAACTAAAATTCAAACCTAACCTAACCTAACTAAAAACCAAACCTAACCTAACCTAACTGAAAACCAAACCTAACCTAACCTAACTGAAAACCAAACCTAACCTAACCTAACTAAAAACCAAACCTAACCTAACCTCACTAAAAACCAAACCTAACCTAACCTAACTAAAATCCAAACCTAACCTAACCTAACTAAAAACCAAACCTAACCTAACCTAACTAAAAACCAAATCTAACCTAACCTAACTAAAAACCAAACCTAACCTAACCTAACTGAAAACCAAACCTAACCTAACCTAACTGAAAACCAAACCTAACCTAACCTAACTAAAAACCAAACCTAACCTAACCTAACTAAAATTCAAACCTAACCTAACCTAATTAAAAACCAAACCTAACCTAACCTAACTGAAAACCAAACCTAACCTAACCTAACTAAAATCCAAACCTAACCTAATCTAACTAAAAACCAAACCTAACCTAACTAAAAATCAAACCTAACTTAACCTAACTAAAAACCAAACCTAACCTAACCTAACTGAAAACCAAACCTAACCTAACCTAACTAAAAACCAGACCTAACCTAACCTAACTAAAAAACAAACCTAACCTAACCTAATTAAAAACCAAACCTAACCTAACCGAAAACCAAACCTAACCTAACCTAACTGAAAACCAAACCTAACCTAACCTAACTAAAAACCAAACCTAACCTAACCTAACTAAAAAACAAACCTAACCTAACCTAACTAAAAACCAAACCTAACCTAACCTAACTAAAAACCAAACCTAACCTAACCTAACTGAAAACCAAACCTAACCTAACCTAACTGAAAACCAAACCTAACCTAACCTAACTAAAAACCAAACCTAACCTAACCTAACTAAAAAACAAACCTAACCTAACCTAACTAAAATCCAAACCTAACCTAACCTAACTAAAAACCAAACCTAACCTAACCTAACTAAAATCCAAACCTAACTAAAAACCAAACCTAACCTAACCTAACTAAAATTCAAACCTAACCTAACCTAACTAAAAACCAAACCTAACCTAACCTAACTGAAAACCAAACCTAACCTAACCTAACTGAAAACCAAACCTAACCTAACCTAACTAAAAACCAAACCTAACCTAACCTCACTAAAAACCAAACCTAACCTAACCTAACTAAAATCCAAACCTAACCTAACCTAACTAAAAACCAAACCTAACCTAACCTAACTAAAAACCAAATCTAACCTAACCTAACTAAAAACCAAACCTAACCTAACCTAACTGAAAACCAAACCTAACCTAACCTAACTGAAAACCAAACCTAACCTAACCTAACTAAAAACCAAACCTAACCTAACCTAACTAAAATTCAAACCTAACCTAACCTAATTAAAAACCAAACCTAACCTAACCTAACTGAAAACCAAACCTAACCTAACCTAACTAAAATCCAAACCTAACCTAATCTAACTAAAAACCAAACCTAACCTAACTAAAAATCAAACCTAACTTAACCTAACTAAAAACCAAACCTAACCTAACCTAACTGAAAACCAAACCTAACCTAACCTAACTAAAAACCAGACCTAACCTAACCTAACTAAAAAACAAACCTAACCTAACCTAATTAAAAACCAAACCTAACCTAACCGAAAACCAAACCT